>JAJLLZ010000015.1:0-615558 GCA_021188095.1 Diaporthe vexans
GACGAGATGGGATACACGTACCGTCGGATTACGGGGCACATTGATGTCCATGATTCCGAAATTATTTGACACCGCCCAGTCGACATATTGCGTGACGCCATCGACCTACAAGACCTTGGGATCAGGACACATGAGCACGAAATGGTTGAGCCTGACGGTCAAATACTTACCACCCAAGCATTTCCAGGTTCCAGGGTCTTGTTCAAGGGGTCAGGTTGCGCCATTACCTCAGGCCTGCAGCTCTTAGTACCAGTCTCGCTTATCTTGGGGGCCGGAGGAGACTCACGGGTCGTGGATGATAACAAGGATGCGCCTTGCCGCATCGATTTCCGGCGTCACTAACACCTGATTCTCGTAGGACCTGAAGAGGGCGTCTCGTTGGATATACAACGGGCACATGCCATGATTCTGCGAAAGATTCTGGCGCTGGTAGCCCCTAAGAACCTCGTTCAGCCTCTTCCCGTCATTGTGCACGATGTCGGGGACGCTCATGATGCTGCGACGCATGCATCCCAGTACGGGCCTGGTATGCCTGGACATAAGATAAGACTTTCGCGGCCTCCTTGCTGATCTTTGGAAGGCTAATCTTGGCGGAGGCTCGCCCATGAGGGTTCTCGCCACGGCCAGAGCAGAGTCAGATATGGCGCGCAGGTTATAGCCACCTCAAGACAGACAGCCAACTTCCCGTCGGCAAGAGACATGAGCATGTGTGTCATGTGGGCGTAGCATTGTGGCGTGACGAAACAACCGCCCAGCTCATCGCCGTCCGCGGCGTCGAAGCCGGCGGAAATAATTACCAGGTCAGGATCGAATTCCGTGCAATGGGCATGACGATCTTCTGGAACGCCGCCAAGTACTCGCCATCGCCCATACCCTGATCGTGCCAGCCAATATTGACATTTTCCCGATACCGCGTCTGCGCCACACTTGTTCTAGTCCGCCATCCGCAATGTTATCGTTGTCAGGCGCTCCAGGATAAAACTGGCCGTTCTGGTAGACGTGTAAGGAAATGTACAGCACGTTCGGGTTGTCATAGAATATGTTTTGAATGCCGTTGCCATGGTGAACATCCCAGTCGAGGATTAGGATTTTGCGGCAGGTATCTGGGTATTCGATCTGGCAGCATCGCGCGGCGATTGGCACGTTGTTGAACATACAGAATCCCATGGGCATGTCGTACTCTGCGTGATGTCCAGGCGGGCGAATAATCGCGAAAGCGTTTTTGACGGTGCCAGCAACCACACTCTTGCATGTCTCGATGGCGCCACCGGCAGAAATGAGGGAGGCCTCAAAAGTCATGCTGCCGACGTAGATAGACTCCCTGCCAAGGTCCATCATCTTGGTGATCTGCCGGAGTTCCTCTGTGGTCTTGCGAGACAGGCTGCGAACCCAGGAGTAATGCCCTGGGAGATGCACATTGCATATTTCTGACTCCAGAGCTTCACGCGCCGGAATCCTCCACATGTACCTTGTGGGATTGGTCCGTAGGACCTCGATATAGTCAGAGTCGCTTCCCATGAAAATCAGGCCTGCCTTCTTGAATCTCATCATGATGGCTTCTATGCGCGCGGGGTCCTCCGGATGATGCGGTTTGGGGCCGAAGTCAGCATTTGCGTGCAGCTTCATCCTGTCGTCGTAGCAACATCCTGTGGGCCGTTGCCGCCGTTCCAGAGCTGTGAGCTCCGGATCACCCGAGTCCAGCGGCGTATCTGATGCAGCATCTTCATCTGCGTCATCTGAAGTCGTGCTGTTCTGGAAGCCTGCAGAAGGATGACCAAAATCTTCAAAGACGAATGTGGCGGGATCGTCCTGGATGTCGACATCCATGGCGACGTCGTTGTCCACTTCCTCCATCGTTGCCGTCAGGACCATTGTCCAGGGACGAGGCCCCAAGGGACCACCTGCCTCTCAGCTGGGGCCAGGATGCAACAGAAGTTCTGGAGTTGCCTGGGAGATGGTCTGAGAGGGGTCAGTGAGGTGCGCTCAAGAAGGGCGGCTAAGATGCTGCGAGAGCTGGCTATGTCTTGGACTTCGAAATTCGGCCAATGAACCTAGGCATGTAGGCACAGGTGATGGTGAGTAGCCCAGCCCGCTTGCATCCGCAAAGTAGAGAGGCGCCGCGGGCTAGGCTGTGGTCTCACTGGTGAAGCACATGATCGCTTGATCAGTTGGCCGGAAGAGGATGTCTGTCTCCTGAGACCCCCGACACCACGAGACAGCATTTGCGCCCGCTCAAGACACCCGAGGTATCTAATTTCCCCCCAGTCTGATACAAGGCATAGAGAATTAGCTTACAGAACAGCGTGATGTGGTTTGGTGGAGGCGTCCTGCAGCAGCTGCAAGGCTGCTTAAGGAAGGCGCAGGGCTATGCACGGGTGCAGCCGATGCGCGTCACCGACGGGCGCCTCAAGCGTGGGGCTGAAACAAATGTTGTCTTTATCGAGGTGAATTTCAGAGGCTTCTTCGGCAGTGGCAGCCCAGTGGGACGCTTCAGAGGGGCGCTGCGCGCCGTGGCAGTCGATGTAAGCCGGGGTGGTTGTGAGGGATAAGGATGAATTTCCCGACTTGTGACG
The DNA here is from genome assembly GCA_021188095.1 of Diaporthe vexans. Classification (NCBI taxonomy): domain Eukaryota; kingdom Fungi; phylum Ascomycota; class Sordariomycetes; order Diaporthales; family Diaporthaceae; genus Diaporthe; species Diaporthe vexans. Next base: position 2,574 of record JAJLLZ010000015.1, read on the forward strand.
CGGCTGGTCGCAGTCTCGAAGCCGGCCTGGCCAGGCCACACGCTAGGGCCATAACACCACTCACCCAGAGTAGGACGCAACTGCTCTGTTCAGCTCGCGTTTCCAGGGCATCGGCTGCGATCAAATGTTTCTACTTGAATAACAGAGTTGATATTGAAGCCAGCTCTGTAAACATTTCTACAAACAGAATGATTCGAATCTACCTAGGTAGTGTTCTGAAACGCTCATGGCTTATGACTTGCTTCAACCGCACCCAGCGCTCCCTGCCTGCGTAGCCTATTTATTGGAACTTAATTACACATTCAGGCAACAAAGAAGACCCAAACCGTACAAGTGGCACATATCCAGTAACTACAGATTCGGAACTAGATCCGGGCGACTTTCTCGGAGGATCATTTATTCAGCCTCTCGCAGCGCCAACGTGCAGAAATGCAATCCGGCCGGTCTACGGCTCCAATCGGCCTCTGTTCATTACAACACGGGTCCCCAGGTCCAGCTCCTCCTGAGCAGGCCAGGCGAGTGCCCTCTTACCCTCACGAGACCACTCCCCCCGAATCTCGTCATCATAGAGATGGAAGTCTAGAATCCCACCGCTATCACCGTTCTTCGCACTTTTGAAAGCATCGTGACAGCCCATCGACAGTTCGGCGTCGTGGTCTTCAAGCCGCTCGTCTTTGACTGCAGAAAGCGCGGGCCCAAGGCTCTGTCGGTCGAGGAGGATGCTTGGATGAGCCAGGCAGACCTCCCGGACCAACCTGTCCCTGGGGTAGGTGGACTTGTTAGAAGCGAAACCAAGGATCTCCGCGGGCGACAGCTTGAGAAAAGTGTCCACGATTGCAGAATTAACATTGGTGTCAAAGTCCACAAATGTCGAGTCGTTCCAGCTGAACGCAGCCCGCATGAGGCTCAACCTGGACGTGCCAAAGCCTATCCTCTCTGCTTCCTCCCTGGAGATGGAGTAGTCCTAAATCGGAAATTAGCATCTGCTTCCACCTCGAATGATCCAGGCCGGTGGTTTACCATATCTCTCAACACTGCCTCTGTAGAAGGGCATATATCGCCCTTCACCATGCGTTGGACGGTCTCCCACAAGTCATCCAGCTCGTGAAGCTCATGGTCAGACAATAGCCTAAGCCGCTTGCATCGGACATCCGTGGAGCCCTGTTGAGGCACGAAGCTATTTGGCCGCGGGAGCTCCCCATGGAAGAACTGGGCGTAGGACATCCAGCGATATAGGGCTGCTCGGAGCCTCATGGACTCGTCGGGTTGTAGTTCACGGCAGTCCGACGCGGGATGGAACCGATAGCGAGGGAACATCTGCTCCCATGCTTTGATGGTCTCAAAAAGGCCGAGGAGACGATCAAAATGCGCCTCGTCAAGTACAGCAGGCGGGAGCAAGACGTGGTCTGCATCGCCTGGCTGCGGATTCTCTCCCTCGCAAACCATCTTGTTCTTATGATATATCCTTCGGCGCAAGCAAGGCCAGGGCACCTCAATGTCCTCGGGAATGATCTGCAGGGCTTCATCGAACGGGCTCAACTCTGTCTGCAGGATGGACAAAAGAATATGTCCACGGTTGCCCTCGTAAATCTCCTTGAACCTCTTGTCCGCTCGAACAAGACTCAAAACACTGCGGAAATCGATGAGCTCAACGATTTTCACAGTGAGCTCCACTGGTATTCTCAGGAATCCTGGCTCGAGCCGCCCTGCCTCGCCAGAGGTCGACAGCTGTAGCTCCCGAGCATTTTCACTGAAGGTCTTGAAATCCATCCTTGCCACCACCTCAATACTGACCGCGAAGAAACCAAAAACCTTCCGGTTCTGTGGGCTGTTAGTCTTTGTTCTGGCACAGTCATGCAGGTAGACGAGACGTACACGACGTGTGGGTTTCTCTGCAACAAGTGTGTTCAAATCACAACGCAACCCTCTCCAAGTTATCCGCCGCAGGATCTTGCCTCGACGAAGGAGCAGCTTGGAACCTCTACCGATTCCTAGACGCCCCTGTGGCCGAGGACGTGGGCCAATGTGCCTCACAGGCAACTGACCCCGACGTTGGGGCTATCAAGCAGGGAGGTCAAATCTCCAGGCATCATCGCTTCACACGATATCATCATCGTGGAGTGCACGTAGAGATGCGCGTTGAGTCTGGGAATGATGAGGACGAGATGGTAGTTCCATGATGTTGTCCTGACTTGGCCTGGGTCTGCCAGCTGCAGGTCTCAATGCTGGATTGGCTAACAGCAGGGTTCGCTCCCGGGGCGGCTCTCATTGGCCTGCATGATGACATACTCACGCAGCCTAGCACCTGTCGACAGCACTTCGTTATCAACCTTGTGAGAGCGTCCCGTACCCAGTACCTAGCAGCCTCGGGTCTGCACGTATTGAGCCGTGTGGGCCCATCCCTTTCACATGCAGGTCGCGGGCCCCGACGAGAGCAACGGCGCAGACACTCTGACGTGGATATCAATTACAAACAGAGGCAATGCTTTCCAGAAATTCCGACACTTCTCGACATCCAATGAGGTCATTGTAGCTCGGTAACACCAGAATTTACTGGGACCGCTCTCGGGCTCTTTCAGAACTGGAGGACGCATATTCAAAGTCACGCTTACAGTGCATCTACTACAAGTCCCAAGACGTCGGTCCGACAGCGCGTCGCAGAAAACACTCTATTAGGGTATAGCAAACACGCCCTTTCATTTTCCAGATGCCAACGCCAATACCGAGGTGAACCCACACTCTCTAGGAAAAGACGGCTTTGGTCGACAAAGCATCCGACTTCTTGTTCCCGCCTTCCGTCCTCAGGCCGAGCTGGCCCTTCCTTCCCATACTCTCCGTGGCTTGTTCGGCCCTGATGTTCCGACGACCTGCTTTCTTTCTCCTCAGCTCTGAGCGCACCTGGTTGGGCGACACGAACTGCTTGTTCTCGTAGATAATGGGACCTCCGAACGAGCCCTCCTGTATGATGATAGGCGTGCAGACGAAACGGGGGCCGATTTCCACCAGCTTTATGTCGGTGTCTTTGCTCCGCCCGCCGAATGCCTTCTTCTTTGACGCCTTCTCCGCTTCCTCGTCGTCCTCGCCCTCGGCACCAGTCTTCTCCACCTCGTTGATCTGGTAATTGCGCACCCAAATCTTTCCGTCCGCGACCGTGAAGCCCATGACGTGGTCGATGAAGGGCTTCGACTTCCTTGCACCTTGGGGCACGCCGAAAATGTGTGTGAAGAGTTCCTTGATAACCAGGAGGTGTGGGTCCTTGTCGAACGCGGCGTCGAACGACAGCACCGGTCGCGAGCCCTTCAAGCAGTTTCCTGTGAAGTGCAGCTCCTCCATGGTGTGCACTGTTTGCTAATGTCAGCCTGAGATCCTGCCCAAACCCCTCTCATATGGCTGGCCTTACTGTTCTGAACGTGCATCTTGACGGTAGGGCCATTGGGCACCTTGCTCGCCCACAGGTACAAGTCCTGACCCTTCCGGGCCTCGAAGAAGAGGACGTTGTTACAGTTGTATAGCTCCGCCAGCTCGTTTAGTTGGTATAGCTTGGATTTCGAGTCGAACTTCGCGTCTTTCCGCGCGTGGGGCATCATGGCTGCGAGGTCATTGAGCAGGTGTCGATGCCTATGATCATGGAACCGCTGCATTAGTCCATGTTGGTCTCTCGCAAAAGGGCGCATCTCGTGTAGGCGCATATCCCTACTCACCTGTATGTGACGCCTCTAGACGAGAGTGCCAGGACTCTCTGCTTATTCTTCCTGGGGCCATGGCTCGAGGACTCGTCATCCTTGGGGCCGTTGGCCTTGGAAAGCGACTTGTACACTGTTGCCATCGTGTCGGTGTGGATCAGCGCTGGCTTGAGGGAAGTAATAACACAAGTCGAAATGCCGATGACAGGACTGAACTCAGCCTGCGACTTTTGGTCGCATTTCGATTTGGCTGCCAGCCAAAATTTCTGGCAGACGCTTATCGATAAGCAGGGATGGCCTGGCCAGAGCCGGAACCTGGCTTTGTCGATGTGCCCGTTCTAGCGCGGGGTGACCTCCTGTCCGGACCCACCATGGCGGGCAACTTCGATGTCGCAACTTGGCGGTGGGCTGAAGAGGTGGGCCACACACCTCAGCCAAACGGGCGTGTTTCGTGGACCTGATCGTCCCAACATTGACCTGATCGTCCCAACATTGTCGAAACCATCGGGGTGTCCGTGACCAGGGCGGGCAATGTTTTGCTGGCTCGTTCCACGTCAAGGCCTCATGTCGCTGAGGAGATGGCCATCCTCGGATACCGCCTGCTAGCTGGCAGCCCAGGTAGTCTAGAGGGCCTCGGGTCTGGCAGCAGAACAAAGGGCACGAGCGTTGCTGTCTTAGTATATTCATTACATGTGTTTCTCATTCAACTCGATAAACGCCACACTACGATGGCAGAAACCCACAGACCACATACAACAAGAGGCACAAAGGTACACAGCGAAAACAGCAGTTAAACGAGTAGCATGACTCCCTGATTAAAAAAATCGTCAAAAACCTCCCATCGAGAGCCGCAGATCCGTAGTCCCATCATCACACCATCACAGTAATGGCTCTCTTCTGCCGACATGTTTCCCATAGAATATGTGACGCCATGTATCATCAGTTCGTTTCCATGAGCTAGTCCCGTGAGAGCTCCTCCCGAGTGGTGGCCTAACAGCACTTGCCGGCCTGCTTCGAGCCGTCGTCGGCCGGCTTGCTCAGAGAGATGTTGGTTCCTGCCCCGATGGTGGCCTGAGCACCGTCGCCACTGTCAAGTGCCTTGCTCGATACGATTCGGTAGATCTCTGTAGAACACGTGGTCAGCGAAAATCCAGACAGGAGGTGCCATGGTTTGGGCCGAGAAAAGGGAGGGGCGGGGTCAAGTACCGGTCAGGATGTTCTGGAATGCAAGCTCAACGTTGCTGGCATCGAGGGCGGACGTCTCGATGAATGAGAGGTGGTTCTCGCCTGTTCACGAAGTCAGTACCTGGACCTTCTCCATGCGTTCCTCGCACCGCACCGCACGTGCAGGGCGGGAGGACAGACTCACTCGCAAATGCCTTGGCCTCCTCTGTTGGCACAGCCCGTAGATGCCGCAAATCGCTCTTGTTACCCACCAGCATGATGACAATATTCGCATCGGCGTGGTCCCGCAGCTCCTTGAGCCACCGCGTGACGTTCTCGTATGTCTGGTGCTTGCTAATATCGTAGACGAGCAGTGCGCCGACGGCACCTCGGTAGTAAGCAGACGTGATGGCGCGGTACCTTTCCTGGCCGGCGGTGTCCCAAATCTGTGCCTTGATGGTCTTGGAGTCGACCTGGATGGATCGGGTGGCAAACTCGACGCCGATGGTGGACTTGGAGTCTATGTTGAACTCATTCCGAGTGAATCGACTGAGCAGGTTGGACTTTCCGACACCAGAGTCTCCGATCAGAACAACTGCGGGATGGCGGTGTTAGCTTGCATCTCGAGGATGGGGGGGCCGCCGGATGAGCGAATGCACGGAGCTGAGCATTACCCTTGAAGAGAAACTGCAGCGATATCCCAGGTCAGCGCAACGTTCAGGACAGTCAAGGGGATTGGCGGTGGAGGCGGAGAACTCACATCGTACTCGTCGTTGGCCATGGTTGCGACAAGCTCGGCTGACGTAGTTCAAAGGCGGATGCGTCTCGAGCAGCAGTGCTGGGGCGATATGTGGTGGACGATGGTTGCGCGGGCGTTGTGTCGAGTGGTGCGTCAATGGGCAGGGCCGGATAGTGGCAGTTGTGTTTGGTTCAAGTGATGCCAGCTAGCGACGGGAAAAGGAGGTGTAGATGCAAGGCAGCGGGTTGACACAGACAGGGACGGTTTAGGTTGGGAGAGATACCCGGTGGTCATCCACACTAAAAATTGAGCCGCAGGCTGGCTGGAAAGGGGCTCGGTACAGTCAGTCAAGCGGGGGCCACAAGTGCTGGTCGTCCCTTACTGTGGTACCTAAGCTACTATCGGGTCTGCTTGGCTGAGGGGTATGTTCAAGGGGTACGGGGTGCAGAGCATGAGCATAGGCAGTCGAGGATGATTGTGTATGTATGTGTCGCTATCACCGACCGTTTCCCAGACAAGAGGGAGGGAGGCAGGCCGTTCTCATTGATTGCAAGGGCATCCGGAGTCAAAGCCACCAATACTACCTACCGAGGTATTCTGCAGTGCCTCCCCCTTGTGTGACTCGGGAAGTCGCCCAACCGCATGCTGCAAATGTTTCACCATGGCGCTTTCAGCAGCCGGTGCAGGTACGTGGGAGCCCCAGGTAGCTGTACACACCCTCATCTTGTATGCGATTTGGGCAGACCACGTCGCCCTGGTTGTACCCAGCCACGGGCTGCAACGCCACACCCTGCAGTCTGATAAGCTACTCCTGGTGATCAACCCGCCCTTCTTGTCGTTGGTCTCTGACAATAGCAGAGTTTGGCCTCGGGGCCCTGGTCTGACAGTTGAAACGCACCTGTGGCCGAGGGGGGGGCCCAGAGGTCGCGTGGCCACCAGCAAACGCTGCCTGCCCACCTAGTTCAATCGAAGGAAGCTTTGACTCTATGTTTATCGCCCACCGCGTGGCTGTGAGAGTCCGGCCGAGAGCCCAGCCCCCCCTCCATCCATCTCTGCGGGTGCGATGACGGTGTTGATTTCTTCATGGTGGTTCCCGCTACATATATATACGGCTACTGCTATGTGCAGTTTCTCGGTATAGCCCACAACAGGTCAGCGTGCAACGTGCAGCCTGCAGCAGATGGTCCATCCGTGATAGATCGAGTGAAGAGCTTCCAGGGTAGCTCATCCTGGTCGCGTGCTGGGTAAGGTGAGCCTCGGGTCTGCTGGCAGCTCCAGTGCACACTTAAGTACGTCCGTACCTGAGTTGGGTGTGCCTGCGGGTATGGCTAAGCATGCTGAAATACTGTGCCCCCAATCAGACCGTCCCCTTGAGAATCATCTTTTGCCTCTGGTCTGCTTTGTTTTTAGGTTTCTCTTTCTCTTGTAATGTTTTAAGCCATGTCAACAATGCTTGCAATGTGTTGCAGGTCTTGCTCAAAAATATATCTCCTCGCCTTCCAAGCCTATCTTGGTAGGTACCTACCTCGTACAGTACCACCTGAAAGGTATCGCATATAGTGAGAGGTGGCAACTGCCTTGTAGGACATCTAGATCCCTGCACCACCGACCACCCAAACCAGCTACTTTTCCTCGCAGCTACGACCCGCTGCGGCTTCCTGCGTCTCCTTGGGCAACCACACAACACGCGCTCAGTTTTGACAAAAGATGTTCTGGCCACGAGTGAGTCTTCTAACGGCCTTTTGAATTCAGGAGCACACTGGCCATTAGGAAGCTGGGAGCAATCAACGGAATCCCTGGGGTTTTCTGCAGTCCCCACCACGCTATCATCAACACTGGGACCAATTTCTCAGACACAAGCGTGTTTACATTACGAATCAGTCTTCCGGTCAATCTTTTTCAAGCTTCTGCCTGGACCTGTATCTTGGGTGTTGATGCACAATACTCGAACTCATTCGACCTTTGAGTAGAAGCCGACACCCTCTCCCCGGTTGGGCCTCAGGGGCTTGGTGACGGCTCATCGCGGGGCACCTGTGTTTGGAAGTTGTCATGCTCTGTCAAACTAGTATCTGCTGAACTCACCCTACCCAAGTTCCAGTAAGTATGTGAGCCTAAAGTCTCTGCCTTCGCCCTCGTGAAGCTGACCCTGATCAAGTTGGCCCAGAGGCCACTATACTTTGAGCTGGATTCGACTGCCTATGCCTGGCTGGGCGGGTCTCCCGTCAAATAAGCACGACAAAATGCCCCGGCGCGCAGGCGGCCCTGAAGTGGTGGACGAGGATTCAGACAGTATCTCACTCACATCTGCTGATGACTTCACGTATGATCCTGATACAGAGTTTGTTGTCGAGGAAATTCGCTCCGAGCGTGTCGACCCTGCAGATGGTGTTCTCAAGTATCTCGTGGAGTGGGCCAATTTCCCACTTGATGAGTGCACCTGGGAGCCCGAGTCTGGAATCTCAGAGGTCTTGAAAGATTCATGGGAAGAAAAGAAGGCTTCGCAGGATCCTGGTGCAGCTGAGGAGTTCGAGCGGAGATATGAAGATGCGTACAACAGGGTCCTGGGGCAGCGGCGGGCACTGCACCGTCGAAGAAACGCGAAGCGCAGGAGGCTTGGCCTGCAAGAAACAAAATTCTACTTCCGGGGAAACCTCTATCCAGATTCTGAAGATGACACCGAGCCCAGTAATGGGGCAAGCAAGGACTCACGCAGCAATTCTGCCCCAGCCTTTGCTTCCGATTCTGATTCCGACGAGGCCAAGGAGGATAGCAGAATCGATCACAATGAGGAAAGCGGGCAATCAAGGAAATCCCCATTCCATCCAAAGACCCAGGCGTCCACTCGTCCGAACAAAATCTTCTCAGTCGACCCATCAGCGATTGGATCAAAGCAGGGTGCAAATAATGATAAAAGTCTACCGCGCCAACGACCATTAGCCACGACCCAGACCGGCGCTGCACCGCTCCAACCCAAGGCCAAATCCAACTCAAGCGCCTCGAACCTCCAGCGAGAGAAGCCATCTGCCACGGGATACCAAGGCTCTGCTCGTAGAGCTAGTACTGGGACCACACAACCCAAATCCGTACCAATTCGCGTGAGCTCGGCTAGCAGTGCTTCAGCCAAAGCTCCCGCGGGCCCGGGCTCTTCGACTATTGCGAAGAAAGGCCTCACTGCTAAGAAAAGTGGGAAAGCGCCAATCGCTGCAACCAACATATTTATCGACGGAAAGAAACGGCAGCCAAGGCAGAACCTTGCAAGTGCAATGACTGATGCCAACAGGGACCCAAAGTTCTTCACGAAGCATAGCTTCCGGCGCAAGGCAGAGTTGAAATCGAGAGACCACGACGACCAGGCACCAGACGTCAGCAAGGTGGCAGACCAATTGTTCAGCATTAATCAAGTTCCGCCTCCTAGACGCACATCAACGCAGAATACTAAACACTCCGGGGACGGCGATGGCGATCATGACGGCATGGCAGTCGACATGACCGACGATGCCGGAATGGCGGGCCCTCGCCGCAGTAGCACATCAGCGAGCGAGCCGAAATCCGTACTGAAGAGGTTTTCTCTCGACATGGGCGCCGACCGCTCAAAGAAGAGGGCCAAGACTGTCCGTTTTACTGGGGAGGACGGTGATCCTTTGTGAGCGAACCGATGGGTCTTGAGGAGCCTCAGGGCCCAGCAAACAGAATACGCTCACCACCTCCCCCGGCTGCGTCCCCATCGCCACCACCTGAACCAAAGACAAAAGTATCACTGGCCATGTATCACTCGCGGATTGTGCAGAGTGTTGAAAAGGAGATCATTTTGGCTATAGGGAACCGGTCACTTGACGTCACCTTTCATGACGTTCCGAAGGAGAGTTCCCGCGACACGGACCAGCCATGGTTGAGGGAGTTTTGCGCCGCACGCTGTCTTCATTTTGGCCATACAGTTCTTGCCGAATCAATCATTGCTCAGCTAAGCCAACTGCGCAAGCGCATGACGTCCTTTGCCACGGAACAATAACGTCCGCAAACCGTGAGAGCGTGGAGGTCCTTGCTGAGCATCTCAGGGTTAGTCACTGTGGATTGCTCACACCTCACGACAATTACAATCTAGTGATTTATCCGACGAGATGCGACGGATTCCAGACAAGCGCTCTCGGAATAGAATCGCTGAATGCCCCGGAGGTGGCCCTGAGGTACTTCATCTTCAGGTCATCGCACAATATTTCCCGGCTTATAAGATCACCATCGGCCAGAACAGACCAAATAGTGCCAGCTGCTGTTGGAAAGGGGCAAAAAGCCGTCTTCCGCAGCCTGCTTGGAATGAGGTACGGGAAGCTCATTGCAGGGCCCCGCGAAAAGAAGGAGCACCATTTCTTCCTCGTGTTTCCGGACGCGGCTGTCGAGTGGTACAGGTCTATCTGCTGTTGGCTGTCCGTATGCAACGCACATTGCAAGATCTACACGAGTTTTGATGCTGGCAGCTGGACCGCGTTCTTGGAGAGATCTAACAGCCAATGTGGTGTTGTTGTCATACATGAAGCAGTCGTCGATTTCGTGCGGCGCTTTTCATCTGTTGCTGAAATCCTGCAGACTGACAACAACTACAACTTCTGGCGCTTCTCTGCGACTAAGGGTCTGCAGCAGGTACAGTCTTCCGAGGGGTCTTCAAGGCGATTGACCCTGGATGTCTTCTCACGAATCTTCCCAATGGGCAAGGCCATACTCGTGACTCCAAGCTTCCTTGTGTGCGAACCTCAGAAAACTTTGCAATTATTCGAATGGTTCTTCGGCAATCAGACCATGTATTCCTCCAACAAACTTGTGACTGCATTCAACATCGTCGATTACCTCCGAGATCTTGCGAGCGAGGCAAATCAACGGCAGGCTTGGTTGAAACAACGACAAGGAACTCACATGAGTGAATTGGAAGCCGCTGATGAAAGAAATGCTCTTGGGTTGAGTGATCAAGATCTAATCGCGAGAGCAAAGGCATGGTCAGTGGCGGATGAGTGGCTGTCTGTCAGCATGGAGAGGAATAGGGTTTTCTCCGAGGAGAATCACGTGATATTCGCTGAGAAGTGCATCGATCCAAACGATGAGCAGAGTCTTGTCAATTGGTTTGGCTGGTGGTCTTTGGAGAAAATTGACCAGTATCGAAAGTTCTATGTGGCTCCGGCCCGGTGGCCAAGCAGGCGAGACAACAGGCGAGACAAACCTCGGCCGGACCACTTTCGAGGGCCTCCCGTTCAGTTCCCATTCCAATTTACGACCGGGCTGCCGTCAATGACCCAGATGAAGCATTGCGCATTATGTTGAAGGAGGACGATGAGCCGCGAGAAGACGCACCTACCAGTAACGACGGTATCCAGGTCGGGCAGGTGCAAACTGCGCTTTTTCAAAGCCAGAAATTCGCAAACAACGATCGCAATATGCGATACTTCCTACATGAGATAGACAGGCCCGGTCAGGTCAGAATTTTCGGATTTCCTGTGTCCTGGCTCGACTATAACATGGCGGACCACTTCGGCGATTCCAAGATGGAATTTCCGACGCTCAAGCAATGGTTAGGTTGGCCCTACCCTTGGCTTGGAGATGCACACCAGGCTTTCAGTACGTACATTGCTTTGTTCTATACGATCCAGGAAGATTGGGACCCCAGCAAATTTCCGAGGGGCATCAACCCGAAACGACATCCATGGATCTTGGTATACCGCCCGTGGGAGCCTCATAACAAATGGGACAAGTACAGACACGGGAAAATGGAGCTCATTTTCTGGGACGTCCGTGCAGGAAGCGAGCTTGAGAACAACCACTCGCCGCAATTATCCGATTTAAATTGGATGCAGAGAGAAGTAGTCAAATTTGTCCAGGCTCATGGGACAGAGAAAAACCCAGGCTCCAGGGTAGATCGAGTATGGTTGGGTGGCTTTCGAAGCCATCTAAAGCAACTTCGCTCCACGCTACCGGCGGACATGACGGCAGAGTTCCTCGAAGCCTTGTCCGACCTGACACAACTCAAGTGGGAAGGTGCCTTCGGATAACTTCATGCGGCAGAACGGGTGGCGGGAGGTTGCCCTTGACGAGACATCGGCGAGGTCAGGGCCCGCGGCGGCCAACACGGACGCCCCCAGTCGAGATGGCACCGAGGACCGAGGCAGCAATGGCAGCACTCAAGAGACCCGTATCCTATTTCAACCACCACGCGGTTTCGCGGTGGCTGGGCCGGCACGCTCCTCTAGGTGCACAAATGAACTCTTCGAACAGTCGCGTTTGACGCGGTTGCGCAACAGCAAAGCCACCTCCATGGGATTCACCTTCAAGCCGACCATGGAATGGTACGCGGATCTCGTGGCTGAAGGTCGTCAGTATGAGCACATTTATGTTGACTGCTGGGAAAAAGTGTTTGAGCAGCTAAGGGTTGGCCAGCAGAGGAAGTTGAGACAGGCTGTGATCTCGTCCCGGAGGAGCTCTGGATCCAGTGGTCGCAGCAGCCCCATGGATGAGGGCCCAGGCTAGTTCTTCCGGCAGAGTTCAGATGGGTCTCTCAGCTCCCAACAGGAGCCTGACTGGAAATGGCAAGAGGGAAGCCACAGTGTGAGGGGAACACACGTTATGACGCACGGGTGTCAGACATGGTCCTTTGTTGACGATCAGTTGACTGTCGCGGCGCGGTCTCGAGCCATGGCCAGGTTTCAGGGTCTTGACGGCGTAATCGAATCTGCGCAAATGTCGACCCAGAGATGATCGGCTATTTTATTGTGCTGGATTAGGAGTTGTCTGTCTGTCTGGAGTGTACCTTCTTTTTGCCTGGAGCAGAAATTGTAAGAGAGAATCGGATCGGGACTGAGGCGCGGGAAAATGGGGGATAGAAGAGGCGCGCCGCAGATGACGACGAGGTAACAGTAATTCATGTTTTGACCTTGTTGCCAGACGTTCTTCAGGCGTGCAAATTCGCAGCTGATACCCGACTACGACTGCTGTAGTACCTCACGAGTAATTTATGCGTGCTTCGCTGCCACCCAAAGACAAGCTTCTAGGTACAAGTGAAGGGTATCATTCGGTGTAGTATCTTCGTCACTCATACAAATCGTTGGCCACATAAGGCTTGCTAAATACGGGATTCACTCTAATCGTCTTTCCCAGAGAGTCACTCTCCCTCCTTGCTCTCCGCGCGACGACCCTACCAGCCAAGTCGCCACTTAAAACCATCCGCGAGTCCAAGCTTTGTTCCTCCCAAGATTCCGGGCAGCTCCTCCAAGCTCCCCAGCGCGGCGGCCGGGCTCACCTTGTCGGGCTGCGAAGCTCCTGGTGCTCAGCAGGACCCCCTTGACGCTCCTGATGTTGCTCTTGACCTTCTTGATCTCGTCCTCTGGCTCATTCCGCGCCGTGCCGTACAAGTAGCCACTACCGACGCCGAAGGACTCGGGTGGATACGTCAGGGTGTGCAGGTCGCGGCCGAAGTCGTCCAGGATGTTCTTGGTCTCGCCGAAGCCATCGGCCTGGGAGGCGAGGTCGGTGCTGAGGTCCCGAATGGATGTGATGAGCCTGCCCATCTTGTCGACCTGCTGCTGCGTCGTGACAGCGGAGCTGTGCTTGTTGGAGCCGCCGGCGGCAGCGGTACCTGCTGTTGGGGAGGATAGTCCGCCGGGCGTCGGGGGCGGCGAGGTCTGCACGCCGATGTCGCGGTGGAAAAGCTCCGTCGGGTCGTCGTAACTGCTAGCATCGTCGTCCGCTGCGTCTGTGTACTCGGCGTGTGTGGTTGTGGTGAGGGCCGCTCTCTTCCCTGCGGTGTGGTACGACTCGGGAATCTCGGACACGGCGTGCTCCAGCTTCTCGACGAGCTGCGACAGGTTCTTGTTGGCGTTCTCGTGGAAGTCAACGCGGGCCTCGGTCAGGTTGTCAACCATGGGGCTGACCAGATGCTTTGTGGCACCGTATACAAATGTGGAAAGGCCGGCGACTATGCCGAGTGAGTTGAGGAGGCCGGAGGCGGTGATCAATGGAGGGGGCTTGGCAGGCTTGGTGAGGAACTCCGGGTAGGTGATGATTGGAGGCTGATCTGTCTTGATATCTGGGTTTGAGAGCGCAATAGGGGTTTCCTGGACTGGGCCAGTTCGAGGCTCTGCCTTGTGGGCGTGCTGCATACCAGCGGTAGTCGCTGCTGCTGCGGGCGTTGCAGGCGTTGCAGTTGCAGTTGCTGTTACTGTTGCTTTTGCTGCGGCTGTTTCGCGGGCGTCTGTCTCGTCTAACAAGGTGTTGATGTCGGCCTCGCCTAAGCCCTTGGACTTGAGGAATTCGACCTTCTTCTCCCTGCTTGATTCCCTAACTGATTCATCCTGCAGGAATATCCTGGCCTGCTCCAATGTGGCGGTAGCCGAGTCGGTGGTGGTAGACGCTGATTGCTGCCATGACGGGATCGAGCCCCCTCCTTGTCCTGCCCCATGTTGTAACTGGCTGGCAATGTGCCCTGAAAGCTGCGTATATGTATCAATACTAGGGGTGTCGAGAGCCTGAGAATCGGTAGTAGTAAAGGCACATTGTTTGGGGAAGGAGGTGGTGTAGTGATGCGAAGAAATGCTAGGGCAGGGCAGCAAGTAGAGGTCATCCGAGTCCGGCAGTGGCAGGTCATGGACCTCGGCTCGGCGTTGGCTGCTGGACTCAGTTGGCCGTTGATAGGCGCACAGACCGTCAGTCTTGGTTCGCGGTTCGCGGCTGCGCGCCTGCTCCTGGGCGCCGGGGGAAGGAAGTCAGGACGAACCTGGGAGCTCCCAGGTGCGCCATACGGGCTGGCCTGAATTCGCAGGCAAGGCTGGCAGGCCAGAACCTCTTCCTCTGGTTGACATTCAACAAGCACAACACATGTCCATTATAGCGTGACCGGGTGCAAGAGCATACCGGATGTCCCTGTTGTCGACATCCGTCCATCTCTCACAGTCTAGACTAGCCTCTGAAATCTCAGCAGCTGGCTCAGCCCCCGGCTCTCACTCGGCAAGGCGACCTCATCCATCGCGGTAGACCCGACTCAGAAAGCGCATTCCCACCGGCGGAACTGCTTGTCAAAGGACCTTATCCACAATAAAGCCGACAGCCACCTTATCCACAAAGCCGACAGCCAAGAAGAAAGGCCCTGACGGACATTGACCTGTTGGTAACACAGGCCCGCTTGACGCAAGGGTACAGACAGTGCAGCACAACCCACCACAGCCAACAAGTGTCTTTTGATGAAAGAGGGCGAGCCTGAGAGAGCAAGCGTGAGAGAGCAAGCGCAGGACACCCTACCAAGCGGTAAGCAGCCAGCCGGCCAGCCAGCCAGCCAGCCAGCGAGCGACCCAGATTGCTTTTGCCTGGCAGGAGTGACGAGGCCTCCGTCAGGCGGGCATGAGAAAGGCAGGAATGGAATGTCTGACAAGACACAAAGCGATAGGTCCATCTTTGTCCGCCATAGCCTTCTCGACTTGCATCTCAGCTTGACAAACACGGGCTTGGCCAGCCAGCCAGCCACAATCCACAATCCACAGCCCGCAGAGATCTTCGAGACCGACTGAGCGCCGGGCCAACAACTGAGCACATCCTGCCATACCATAGATACCATACCACGCACAGCTCAAGCAGCAACTGTAAGTCAAGAGGCCTTTCCTTGCTGTTATGGTGTGCTGTATTCGCTCTCATCCCGCCTGCCACACGTACCGTACCTAGTTTGTACCAGACCACGCTCCCCACGCCTGCACGCCTGCACGCCCGTCTCCCGCAGCGAGCCTTGTCTGCGCCTGGTTCTTTGGAGATGGATGCAACACAGGCCGGTTGGGCTCGATGAGTACGGCACAGCGTCGCACCTGCGCCAGAGCCTGCCCACTCATCCTGTCCGAAATTGCGGTTCCTGCTTGTCGTCTGCCATTTGACACCAAGTGGTATTGTCGCCACCAAGTGGGTCGAATCACACTGCTCGTTGCCGGCAGGGGACCACAATCAGCGCCCAAAGCACAGGCGACGGATTGATTGGGGACGGCCTCACCTCCCCAAACGAGTGTAAGGCTGAACTCAAGGTTGGCGCTATCTGCCTGGAACGAGCCCGGCCAGAAGCACCGCCTACCGCTCGGTGGCAATTGCGGTCGCGCCGCATCGCATCGCATCTCCTCATATCGCACCGCAGTGCAGTGCATTGCAGTGAGCACATTGCCATTCATTGCGGCGCCGCAGGGGCTGTAGTTGCGGGCACTGGGCCAAGGGGCACGGCAATTTGGTGTTGGCTGCTCGGGGCACCGTCATATTATTTAATTGAGACGGCTCGACCAAACCATCCTCAACCAGGCCCTCCTCAGTGTGGCAACTTCTCGTCGTAACTCCACGTGGAAATTGGCTCGGTCGATCCTGCAAGTCACAAAGACTCCAGGAACCACTGTCCGATGGTCTCGCAAGGCCAGTCAGCGTCGGCTGGGGCGTGTTATCCACCATTGATAGTCTGGACCTGCTCATCTCCCTGCATCACCACGGCCGGCTGCATGGCATCCACTTGATCTGGACCGCCGCCGTCTTCACTCCTTCAAAGCCCTTCAGGGTGGTGACAGATCGCGGGGGTCGGAAGGCTTCTAGCGCGGACAAAGTGTGGCTGTTGGCGTGCCATCTCGGAGCCTCCCTTGATAGGGTGGGCTTGGCCTACTTCCTATCCCACAATCCCTCCCGCAGGTTGTGTTCGGCATCTCCAGCTCTGTGTCACTGCGTCTCACCTGCCTTGGGTCGCACATGACAGCAAGCACCTCGGACCGGAGCTTAATTGAACCTCAAACACAACCGGCCAAGCCGTTCGTCAATCAGCCTGGGCCCCCACTGCTTACCGATCCAATCAATCCAACGCCAACCCTTCCTTATTGCCTCCCATTCAGCGACATCTCATCATTTCTCATCAACCCATCTTTACATTTCATCATCAAGGCTTGCCACCCTTACCCTGCACCCACCAGCCGCGGCCGTCAGGCATCAAGACATTCCCTTTCGTCTGCTTGTTACCATCAGCCGCCATCATGGCATCCAGACCGCGCCGTTCGGCCGCCCAGAAGGCATCCGTCGCAATCACTGACATGGCTGATAGAGACAACATGTCATCATCCCGCTCACGGCGGTCCGGTGACGGCCTGGCCTCCGTCTCAAGAGGATCACAGGGGGGCAAGGACCACACTTACTTGACTGTCAAGCTGCCTTCCAGTAAGCTACGCCAGGCAACAAGCAGCAAGCAAGGCTCCAGCATCTCGGTGAACAACGTCTCCGCTCCCAAGCGGTCTACTCGTGGCGGAAAGAAGAGCTATGTAGTCGAGTCCGAGAGTGACGATGAGGAGGAGGACGAGGAAGGCGAGGACGAGATTCAGGTTGGGGCGCCCGCCGTGGTGGCAGAAGACGACGATGAGGACGACGAGATGAATGACGTCGACGAGGACGCCGAAGGCGAGGAGATCGAGGAGGAGATGGATCTCGATGCAGAGGGCGAAGATGATGAGGACGCAGAGGAGAGGATGACGTCGACATGGCCACACCTGCCCCGGCACCCACCATCAAGATTCAAAAGCCCAGCAAGAGGTCGCCCGAGAGCAAGAAGACTAAGGATATCACCCCCAAGAAGGCTAGCGCGCAGGCCTCTGCGCTTAATGATTCGGACGACGACGAGCTCAGCGAGTTGGAAAGTGACGAGGAGATGGAGGGCGAGGAGGACGCCGAGGGAGAGGAAGACGACGAGGATATGGATGCAGAAGGCGAAGAGATTGAGGAGGACCAAGATGCCGAGGGCGAGCCGGAGCCGAGCGCCGAGCCAGGCCAGGAGGGCGAGGACATCGACAGCGACGATGAGGGTGCCGCACCCAACAAGACGCGCATGACAGTGCGTCAGAGGGCCAGGTTTGAGGACCTTGACGAAAGCCACTACCAAGCTCTGTCAAACGGTACGTGCGATTCACAGAAACCTGAAAGAAAGAGAAAATGATTCCCTAATCGAAGTTCATTTGCAGAGGTGCAGGCGAAGAAGGTCTTCACTGTGGAGGAGAAAGCCATGCGGCGCGCCGAAATGGCCCGGAGACGGCGCAATCTCAGCGAAAAGCGCAATGAGGAAGTCAAGGCATGTTGCAACCGAACAGGCTCTCGCGTGACCGGGACAAGTTCCGCTAACACGGTACTCATCTGCAGCAAGAAACGATCAACAAGCTCCTCAAGAAGCAAGCCAGTAAGACGAACCGCAAGGGTGGCCAGGTTACTACCGAGGATGTCCTGGGTGAGGGCGAGTCCAAGAGACCCAACCCCATCTTCATCCGGTGGGTCAGCACGAAGGATGAAGGAGGGGGTGTCTGTACAGGAGATCCTGGAGGGCCCTGCTGGCCGTCTATTTGCCAATGGCTCCCGTCCTGGTGGCGCCGGCCCTACTGCCTTGGGCGGTCCGAGAAAAATGGTCGAGGAAGTCTCGTAGGAAGGGCCAGAGGAGGGACCAGAAGAGGCGTCTTGAAAGAAGCAGAGAGCAGAGCGAGACGCTGTGACCGTGGCTGAGAGCATGCATGTGAAAGCCGTCAGCGAAGCTGCGGGGACGAGAAATACTGCAGCGTTCTGATCGCATTTGCAAGTAGCACCGCACCAAATCATGTCACAGCCGCCTGTTATTATACAATGGGAGACCAAGGAGGATTAGGCTGTTGTGTTCAGGAAAGCTCCTTGCAAGGTAAGTGTACAGGCGAAAACGCATGGGGAACAGACACGTTGGGCGACAGGCATCTAGAAGCATGATTCACAGGAAGGCTGGACTTTTATACTCATAGTGCTTGCTTCGGTGTCTGTCAAGCGATCAGCAGTGTGCCCAAGAGTGCCTCAACACTATTACGAACAGGCCGTAAGCCCAACGGGTTTCTTACTGACACAGTGCCGTGGGAATACCTCACCACGGAATGCGACTCCCACCGCAGAAACGAAGCACGTAGCTGGCCTTGCTGGGGCTTTCAAGAATCCGCGCGAGTGGTAGGTCTTCGGAGGGTCAGGTGGTCAGGGTGGTGTATGAGTCTCAAGGATGGGCATCGTGTACTATGAGACAGTCTAGCCCAATTCCGTATCTTGGTACACATCACTTAACTGGCAGCAATTCACTTTCCACAGCCGACCACGACAACTATGCGTCTTCATCGGTTATAATTCGACCGGAGAAGCAAAAATCGAGCGCACTTCGGTCGGCCACTGTGACATAAGTGATACTAGATCATGTTCGAGCTATTAGAAATTTTATGGACCCTCCCATGCTTGAATTATGACAAACGGCCATGGCTTTTCTTTCAAAGCGCTTGTGTTGATACTTTCAAGATGTTGTCCACCTCAAGCACGGAAAGAAGGATACAGACTGTTCGAGCATGGTTCGCGGCGTACGTTACAGTGGGCAACTTGAGAGTTGCTTATTGGCAAACTTCATGAATCTGTCACATCAGGAATGTACGCAACGTTCCTAAGTATGAAATCGCTGAAGAGCTGAGGGATGGCCTCGTCCGAGATAGGTCCCAAATGATTTTCAAGTTGTATGCATACCCATGGAGGAATGGGTGTCCTGTACAGGCAGGAGATTCTATCAGAATTAAGTACGCATGTGTAGATTCTGGCCCGAAGCTTCCGCCACGGCGTCAGGGATTCTGCTTGTAGAGCTATATAAAGCCTCTTACCAAGGTACACATATGTGCCTCAACCTTTTCTACCCGGCTTAGAGACTGTGTAGATGGTGTGGCATTTCCGTCTCTGGAGGGGAACGAACTACTTGATCGAAGCACGGCGCCCAGGGTTATTTGCGCGTCGTCTGAAGGTAGAAAAGCTGTTCGTCAACGATGGAGGGTCGAAGAGTATTTCAGCTCAGAGATCAGCGTGTGGTACACATTCCAGATGTCTCATTCCAGGATGTCGACTTAACAATTGCTGCCAAAGCCAGTGAAGACCGCCTGACCAGCCTCCCTCATTGATTGTCCAGGATTCATCGGGGATGAGCGCGAGGCGTCTTGAGTCGTTCAATGATGAGCGTGTGGCGACATCCCGCGTGCGTATCACGTTATCGCCCTGACTGAGAGGCTGCAGGATGCAGGCCTACCGTGTTTTGTCTTGACTTTCAAGTCTGTCCGTGCCGCGCATGGTGGTGGTGTTGTAGTGGTGGGTTGGGGCTTCGCATGGGAATTACAGTTGTCGATGGCAAAGTCACGTCGCGCAACTCCCCCTCAAGGAGGCCGCGGTATAAGACGGAGTAAATTATTGTAAATCGTCGAGACCCATGAGGAAAAGTCAATTGTACTGGATAAAACAATACTGTAGTTTTACTGACTTGATTCGTCGCCCGCTCATCTCAGCCAGCACTTGAGGGGATTCAGACATTGAAATAATAGGTTCAGCGAATTGACCCACCTCTCCGGGCAGGCCCTAACAGGCAAGAAGAGTAGTTTCCTTATTACTACCAGATTCACAATTAATACCGCAGCCGAGAAGCAGATGAACAGGAAGACGAAAGGGACAAGAGGAAACTCATTCAACATTCGAGACGCCACCGCCGAGCTCGACGTTAGTGGACGCAGCGACCAGAGTGCTGCACGCCCGCCAGTCGACCGTCACCGTCACCGTCACCGTCAACGCCCCCGCCGACACTTCCAACCAGTCGGCCTCAAGTTCAAACCTGAGCGGCGGCGCCATCGCCGGGATAGTCATTGGTTCCATTGCTGGGATCCTGCTGCTGTGGTGGATCTTCCGCTCGTGCTCGAACCTGGGCGCCCCGCCGCAAGAAGAGAAACGCGAGCCCTCCTGGTACGACGACGTCAGCGGCCGCAGTCGGAGCCGGCGTGGCTCGTACTATGCGCGCGAGGCCCATTCACCACGTCGGTCGGGCAGCGTCAGGGAGGTTAGGATTGTGCAGCCGGTGGTGTACGCGGCTGAACCGAGGAGGCCTAGCAGGACGCATGACAAGCACCGGAGGCGCTCGAGGGGTGAGGGCAGGGCTTACTACGTGGGGTAGAGTAATAGTCACCATCGATGGGCACAAAGGGACTCTGCCGTGGCACGGATCTAAGGGCCTACTTACACACCGAGCTGGGTTATAGATGGCCCTGGATATCAGTGTGGCGAATGGTAGTTCTGTTGGAAGGGGGGGGGGGGCTTTGTACGGCCGGGGAAGACGCTATTCCGCTGTTGAAAGGCATAATAACTGTGGGAGGAAGCATGGAGTGAGGAGGCCAGATACAGACGATATATGAGCTATGACGCACGCGAACACGCTGGAGTTGGCAAACCCGCCTGGGAATGTATTATTAGATACCAGCTGATACACTGACGATATCAACATACTCTCTACACATTCAGATAAAAGTCTGTAGACGGCCGCGAGTAGCCAACCGTCTTGGGCCAGCCGCTATAATCAGGCCGGAACAGTATGGCATCCTCACAAGCGCTACCCAGGGACGTGTTGTTCAGCCAGGCCGGCTCCCAGTACCAGACGCCGCGGCCCAGCCCACGGGGCACCTCCCTCACCACGCCAATGACCTCATGCATCCACTCGATCTGCCCACTCACGTCGTAGGGGATCTCGGGCTCGGACGACTCCGGGATCGGGTTGTACTGGCCGTTGCAGATGGCAGGGTAATCCGTCTCGGCGACGTGCACGGGTTTCCCGTACTCGCGTGCCAGCCAGCCCAGCGTGGAGCGGAGGTTGGCGAGCGTGGCCGACGTGCCGTAGAAGGGGTAGAAGCTGACGCCGAACAGGTCCCACGCGCTGCGGCGGACACCGTTGGCCTCGAGGGCGCCATACCACCGCTGCTGTAGGGTCAGGTTCCAGCCGTTGTCGACGTGGATCATGATCTGAGGGTGCTTGCGGCCGCGGGAGCACGACTTGGCGTCCTCGGCGCCTTCACGGGCCGCCGTGTACAGCGCCGCGAGGTTGGTGAAGTTGGCCGCGAGGCCGGCGTCGTCCGTGTCGACGTCTACGTAGCCAAGAGGCCAGAGAATGCCGTGGCGGACCTCGTTGCCCAGCGAGACGATGTCCGTTGACGCAATGCCACCAGCGTGTCGTTGACGTAGGCCCTCAGCGTCTCGGCCAGGGCGTCCACACCTTGGTCGGGCGTGGGCCAGGCCGCGGGCACGGGCTGCTTCTGCGGGTCCGCCCAGCTGTCTGTGAAGTGGAAGTCCAGGTACAGCCGCTGGCCCTTTGCCTGGAAGCGCTGGGCCAGGGCCAGCGTGTACTCGAAGCCGTTGGTGCCGCCCTCCGGGTCGACCCACAGGCGGAGACGCACGCCGTTCATGCCACCGTC
Source organism: Diaporthe vexans (assembly GCA_021188095.1). Lineage (NCBI taxonomy): Eukaryota > Fungi > Ascomycota > Sordariomycetes > Diaporthales > Diaporthaceae > Diaporthe > Diaporthe vexans. The sequence continues at coordinate 24,434 of JAJLLZ010000015.1, forward strand.
TGCCAGGATGTCGTCGGCTGGCCGGGTCCGGTTGCCCCGTGCCGTGTCGACGTAGATGTTGTCCGAGGCCTCCATCGTGCCCAGGGACGACAGGTCGTGGCCCTTGTAGAAGAATGGCCTGTGAGGTCTGGGTCAGTGCCTGCAGCAACAGAAGACGTGGTCGTCAGTGTCGGGGTGGGCTCACTCACTTTGCCCTGGCGGCGGACGCCGTCAGGGCCGCCACTGCGGCTGTGCAACATGATGAGAACTTCATCCTGACACTGGCAGACTGGTCGGCCAGAGCTATCGGGTGGGCTGGGCTGGGCTGGGCTGGTTGCGAGCCTGGGCTACGACTCAACGATGACCCAGGCGCGCCCACTGACTGGCCTTAAATAGTCGCCCGACAGCGACATGGTCCCACTCGTCGTGGAATTGCCACAGAAACCCAGCCAGCAATAACGGCCGGCTCGGGACATCATGATGCGGAGAACCCACACCTCGGCTGGCCGAGGACCGGGAAGGCGGACTAGTCGGCCACGATGCCTGCAGAGACGGCTTTAGCCCAATGACCCAGCAGTCGGGACCGGTTCGCATAATTGGTGCGTTTACTTGAGTCGGGGATTTTTTGGGACTTTTAGACCCCTTGGTCTGGCCCCATGTCTGATTAGGGCACAAGAGACAAGACGTCCACGTGTAGCAGCCCATTCCTCCAGATGTCTCAATGTCAGAGTCCCTCTTCCCCACTACATTCTCAACCAACGCGTTTGCTGGCTCTTTTGCATCCCTCGCACCGCCTTGCTGGTGCGGTAGGCCTCGCCGTTGATGCTGTAGAACCTGTGCTCCGGGTCGTTCCGCAGTGTGACCGAGCCCTGCGACGATGACACGTATATAACGTACCTAGGTACGCCCGCCTGGATCTCCTGAGCAGCGGCCCCATCGCCTCTGTCACGCGGATGCTCCCCACCACATTGGTCTCGAGCGTGTCGCGGTAGGCCGTCAGCTTGTCGACGTCCTGGTACACGACTATGCCCGCGTTGTTGATGAGCACGTCCAGCCTGCCGAACTGCGACGAGATTTCTTCCTGTGCCCCGTCCACCGACTCCCGAGGGGTGATGTCGATTTGTATTGGCGTGATAGGGCTCTTGAGTGACTCCATGTTCGATGATCGGATCTCCTCGACGGCCTCTTCCCCCTTTTGTATGCTGCGGCTGCCAAGCAAGACGTGAAATTCGCCAGATTGGCGGGCCAGTGCTGCAACAGTCTCAAAGCCGATGCCGCTGTTTCCGCCTATGATTCATTGATTGCTGTTGTTACAATCGTATCCCAGGCAACGTACCAGTGACGAGGACGATGGCCTTTGCAGAAGACATTTTGAGTGTTCCTGGGCTGAGTGGGGATATAAGCAAGGCACTGATGTAGCTAAATATTGTTTATTCAAGGCGGGTGGTACTGGATTCGTGGCTGCTTATGCCCATCAAAATCTGTTTACTTGAGTGTATTTGTGTTGGTTCAGATAGATTTGCCCAAAACCTAGCCAACAAGCTACGGCACTTTTAAATCTGTGTGAAAGCACTGCTGTTAAGAAATGGGTCGGGGGCTGCACATACACAAGTCAACATTGCGTATTCCCAGTCACAGACTCCACGCTCGAGTCCACTTTCTGTCTGTCCGTTCGTTGACATGTGTAGCCAGTATCGCCGCCTGGCTGTCGGACATAACGGAGCCTAGGATATATTCTCTACTATATCTGTTAGTAGGTCTCTCGTATATACAATAGGTAGCAAATAGATAGTATCTTATTATTATTCTATCTCTCTCCCTCGCTAGCGAAGAGCCAGCAGGTAAGACCTAAATATATATATATATTATAAGGGTTACACCTACTAATACTTATAACTTTTCTTTTCTCCCTCTAAAATTAACATAGTTCTAAATAGCTAAACCTAATAGTCTAAACCTAATAATTATTATTCTAAATACTTAAACCTAATAGTCTAAGTCTTATAACTATTATTCTAAAAAATATAAAATTAATACCCTAAGCCTTACTACTACTATAAGTTAGAGAAGAAAGCTTTCTATATCTCTTCTCTATTAACTTAAGTACTTATAATTACTTATAAGCTAAGTATATAAGATTATATAGATTAAGTAGCTTTTATACCTTTATAGTCTTTTTACTAAGCTAAACCTTCTAAATCTCTAGTATTAATATTAGATAGTCCCTTACCTTTATAGAGGTAAGATTCTTTAATACCTATAGAGTATCTAGGTTATTTAAATTACCCTAGGACTACTTTTATAGTTACTTAATAGATCTAGTAAAGTTAGGTTTTTTATAATAGTTATTAAAAGTATTAGATCTAACTAGCTTTATAATACCTTTATACTAGATTTTAATATTTTTATTAATCTTCTCCTAAGTAAAACTATTCTTTATAACTCTTTCCTTATTCTCTATTATCTTAGCTCTTATATTAATATTACCTTATAGTATATCTAATATTTCTCTAAGAGTAATTTTATCCTTATCCTTAGGTTTACTATTATATAAGAGTTTTATAAGGTTAGGCCTACTTATTTTAATTATATTTTTAATCTTATAAGTATTATTCTACTTTTTATTTAGTTCTTTAAAGGTTATATCCTTACCTTAGTAAGTATCTATATTTTTAGGAGGGTTATTAATATCTATTATAGTAGTTATATTAATATTATTTAGTAGTATAGTATTTAATAGTATAATACTACTATTATCTATAATATTCTATACTTCTACTAGTAGTATTCCTAGAGTCTTATTTAGTTTAACTATTATTATAGTAAGGGTAGTTCTTACTAAGATAACCTAGTTTATTATAATAATTATATTAATACCCTTATTTATAATTATCTATAAATTACTTAAAGCTATTTAAAGGAAAAACTCTATTATATTATATTCTTAGTAGGTATTTTTTATAGCTTTAGCTTTTCTCTTTTTAGTTTTCTTAAGCTTATATACCTTTACCTTCTTCCTTTTCTTTATATAGGCTTTCTCTTTCTCCTTAACCTATTTCTTAATAGCCTCCTTTTCCTCTTTAGCTTTCTTAATAGTAGCTATAAAATATAGTACTCTAAGGTTAAATTTCTTAATATATAATAGTTATATATATATTAGTTTAGTTTAATAGAGTAGCTCCTAAACCTATATAACTAGTCTCTACTATTCTCTTATAAACTCCTTATCCTAGAAGTCTTATTTATAGAATACCTTAGGGATAAACTAATATTCCTTATTAGTTATTATAGTAATTATAATTAGTTAGATAGCTAAATAATAGTTTAACTATTACTAGTCTCTCTCTCCTATAGCTAGCTAGATAAGGTCCTTAGGTTTAGTAGCTTTTTTAATTATCTTCTAGACTTATCTTATTATTATATTTAAGGTTTTCTTATTATCCTAGTAGTATAGGTTTTTAATAATCTTAATAACTATATCTTAGGTTTAATTACTTAGTTAGTATATTTATACCTACTTAAGTATATAGTTCTTCTATTACTTTAGTTTATATAGCTTAAATCCTTTAAAATCTTTTCTATTCTTTTTAGCTTTACCTTTAGTTTTACCTTTATACCTTATAATTATTATAAGGGTCTCCTTAAGGTAAGTAAGGTTAGCTAGTTTATAAATTAAATTCCCCTCTTTATTAATTTTTTAATAATTATTATTATATAGTTTACCTATTTTATTCTTTTTAGTTATAATAGTTATAGATATAGTAGTAGTAGGTTTACCTTAAATTATATTAACTTTATTTAGGTACTCCTTAATAAGTCTATTTAACTATCCCTATATAAAGCTACTTATAAACTTACCTATCTCCCTATTAATAGTTCTTTTTTTATTAAATAAGTTATTAAGTTCTACCTATAATTCTATTAGGTAATTATTATATTTACTAACTAATATAATAGTTATATTATTATTTTTATTAACTAATATAGTAGTTATAGTAGCTTTAAGCTTAGTAGTTATAGTAGTTTTAGGCTTTATAGCTTTAGATCTAGATTTAGATTTAGCTATATTAGACTTAGTATCTCTAGATCTAGATTTAGCTATATTAGTTATAGTAGGATCATTAGGGTTATAGTTAATAAACTTATTATAGGCCTTAATTAAGTCCTTTAAAGGTATCTTAGTAGTTTTAAATAAGGAAGTCTAATTATAATAGTTATTTAATATAGTATTTATTATATACTAATGATATTTAGTTGATAATAATATTCTATTTATATAATCGATTTAGGTAGTATAGGCTTTTAAAATTAGGTAAAACTTAAGCTTCTTACTATAATATATAACAACATTAATAAGGGTTATAATAGTAATAACGATATTTATAAGAAGTTAACAAAGATAATAATAATATTTTCTTGTGAGGGTTAGTGTTATAGTTAATAGTTGAAGTGTAAGAAAGTAGTTAATAATATTAGTATTAGTTGTAGAGTGTGTAGCTAGAAGTGGGAGGTTAAGTAAAATAGGCCACAGTTAAGACTTTTTAGGCTATTGCCCTACTGGGAAGGTATAGTCTTCTAGTTAGGTCTTTCAATGAAACCTTTAATATATATATAAAGCTTGTTATTATTAACTAGCTTCTAAAGTATAGTGTTTAGAGATCCTTTGGTTAGGGTATTAGCTGGGTTATCCTTCCTGTTAATCTACCTAACTTCTAAGATCTCTTATATCTTATATAATTATTATAATACTATAATATTAATTATTAGGTATTTCTCTTTCATTATTCTAAGCTTAACTAGATACTTATATAAGCTATAGAAGTTAGTATAAATAACTAAAAGTATATCTAGTAATAATAGTTGTCTTATAATTATCTAGATAGTTAATACTAAAGTAATTCTAATATCTATACTACTTACTATACTATAAACCTTACTAGCTAGTATACTTCTTATAACTTATTTATACTTTATTAATAACTAGTATAAGATATTCCTAGTTATTATAAATTCTCTATTACCTATATAAACCTTATTTCCTAGAATAATAATATATCTAAGCTAAGAGGTAAGGTTTTTATTATTTATAAAAGAGCTGTTAGTGAATATAAAGATCTTGGCTATCCCTAGATCTAGTAATATATATTATATTCCTTATATAAGGTTCTCTATCTACTATAATAGTTATTTATTAAGTTACTTATACTATTTTACTTCTAGGTTCTAGACTTATACAGCTACTAAAAGATTATAGGATACTTCTAGCTAGTAAATAGAGGTAATATAGGCTCTATATACTCTCTATTCTAAGTATTGTTAGGCTATATCCTCTACTTTTATATTAATAGTTATAAGCCTTATTCCTTATCCCTTCTATTATACTATAATTATTCTAGTATTATTTATTAGTAAATAAGTACTATTAAAGTCTATTAGTTTCTTAGGTGTAAGCTCTATCTTTAGCTTTACCCTTAGCTTAGCCTTCTTTAGTTCTACCTTCTTATTTTATATAAAGTTTAAAGTCCCTAGTATTAGGGTATTATCTATCTATATTATAATAATCCTAAAAGGCTTTATAGGCTCTATAATAAGAAAATATAGGTTATATATTAAGTAATCTATATTAAGTTTTATTTAGTAGTGTAGCTAGTAAGTATTAAACTAGTAAATACTAGACTCTAGAATACTATAAAGAGGTCTTATAACCTAAATAATTATCCCTTTAGAATACTTATTCTATAGTTCTACTAGTAGTTCTATAAGGATTATTCTTTATAGTTTTAATTTTAACTAGGGGTAGGCTTATGTGATGTCTTGAAGTATTAGATGTATCTTATAAAGAGATATTAGGGCTATAGTAATTATAATTATTATCCTCTAGCTTATCTACTAGACTATTAGTAACTAGGTAAGGACTAAGTTCTTCTTAGTATTGTTATAGCCTTATATAATAAGTTATAACTTTTTAAATAGTATTATAGTCTTCCCCTTTACCTTATAAACTATATATAATTTAAATAGATAGTACCCTCTATGCTTCTCCTATAACCATCATTTAAATATAAATACCCCCCTTGTAATTAGCTTATTGATCTTAGTCTTATCTAATTCTTTAAAGGGTAGGCTAGGTATTATAATCTTTCTATCTTGTCTCAGTTTTAAGGCTAAGGAGTAATCATCCTCCTCCTTTTTTAATATATAGGTAACTATAATATAGTCCTTTACCTCCAGTAATAACAGTCATTCTATACTTAGCACTTCTAGATCTAAGCCTAGTTTCTCCAGTCCAGGATCCTTTTTATCCTTATAGTATCATTAGATAACTATTGACCTAAATATTACTGGCCTATTCAGTATATCCAGTATAACATCATAGTTATTAACTAAAATTACCTTATATAGTCCTATCTATCCTTCCTTTTTACACTATATATAAGTATCACATTATAGCAGGAGTGTTATATCCATAACTAGTCCACTCTTTATATTCAGTGCATCCTAGACTTATCATTCTACTATAGTCTTATATAACACCTTCATAGCTTTTAAAACAGCCTCTACTTATTTCTAGGGTTAACTATGACAGCGGAGAATTATATAATACTTATAGATATATACTAAAAATAAAGAGTATAAGTACTAGGCTATCTAGTCTAGCTATATTATTTATAGCCTTAATAGCTATCTATAAGATTACTTTATTATCTATACTATTATATAGCTCTATATATAAGATCTTATACACCTATTATAAAGGATAATAGTATCTCTCAACCTTCCTAATAGACTAATATACTTCTATAGGTACCTACTTATATATAATTCCCATTATTTATACTTCTACACGAAATTCTAATAATATAAAGTTTATACTAGCATTATAGGTTATAATATCTAGCAGTCCTTAATACATATTAATCTAAAGTATATATAATATCTATTATATTATCTTTATACTTATTAATTTCAGGAACTAGGCACCTTAAAAAAGCTATTACCTAGTCTATAATATAAAGTACTAGTTATCTACTCAGGTATATCATATTAACCAATATTTCATAGTTAAACTCGTGATTATTGTGTAATGTAAACTTAAATTATCTTAGTACTAGTCTATTTATCTAGTATTAATAGTAAAGTTTTTTAATTTCTACTATTCCTTATCTATTAATATTAGGGTATCTAGCCTTTTTAAGTATCTAGTATAGCTAGTCTATTAATAGGTACTTAAACTAATAGTGAAGTCTTTTTATTTTAACTTCTAAGAGAAAGTAAATAGTATTTATAGTTTTATTAAGGAAGAACTATAGGTATCCCTATTTTCTTAGTACTAGTATAATAGTTATACTATTACTATAAACTATCTTATCTATAATATTATTATAGTATACTTTAAGCTAGTCTATATCTACTAGGTAAAGTAAGAATAGTATATATATATTAATAATATAAAACTTAATATATCTAACTAGTATATTAACTTCTATAGTTCTTAGTAATTTTATTACAGTCCTATTACTAAATTTAACCTTAGTTATAGATAATATAAGAGTTATATCTATCTTATATAACTAGTTCTTACACTATAGTATAAGATATTATTTATATCTAGTTATAGAAACTATTAATACTCCTATATCTAGTAAGATCTCTTAGAAATAGGTTTAGTTATACTAGTTTATTAAGATAAACTAACTAGCTATAATAGTTACTTCTATCCTAAATATATTATAACCTATTAGCTAGTAGATAAATAATTTATTCTTTAAGAATTTAATATTCTCCTTAAGTACTTAGGTTTCTTTAGTAGTTACCCTTATAAAGTATACTTTAGCTATATAATCCTTATTAAGCTCTTCTCTAATTTTATTTTTAGCTTTATATTTATAAAACTTCTCTTCTTTATTATTAAGTTTACAGCCTTTAAATTTATTTAAAAATTAAGTAAAGGTCTCCTTATAACTATTATATTTATATTAGGTTATATAGTTTATCTTTATTAAGTAGTATTCTTTAATTAGGTGTTTAATTAACTAATAACCTTCTTTTTTATAAATAAAGTATTTCTTTTTCTATAAGCATCCTTTCTTAAACTATCTTTTAAATCCTCTATATCTACCTCTAAAGCTTAGATATTTAAAACCTCTTTTAAATCCTTAGTTCCTATATTAGGATCCTTATAATAGTTATCCTCCTCTCCTATATATACTATTATAGTAATAGTTAATATAATATTAATCTTAGGTGTTATCTATTATATTTACTAAAATAGTTTAGTTTATTCTAGTATAGCTTAATTAAGTTTCTACTATAGACTTTAGATCTAAAAATAACTCTTTATATAGCTATATAGGTTTAAAGAGAGCTATTTCTAGTTCTAGTACTCCTTAGTATACTATAATTACTACTATTTATAAATTATCCTTATTAATATAATCTAGCTCTAAAGTATATTAGTATAACTAAAGTTTATTAAGTATTATTTAGAGGACTTTATATAAGTCCTTCTCTAAATTCTATATCCTTATCTTTATAAATATTATAGTTATCTAGTTAGTATAGTAGTACTAATAGTTAAGGTTAATATTAAAATATATCTTAATTTTAAAGTATACTATTATAAATATATTAGTTTTATTTATAAAGTAGAGTAGTATATCTTAGCTTAATCTTTAAATATCTAAAGAAATACTATATAAAATTAGCTTAGCTAGATTTTAGTATAAAAATAGATATTAAAAATATCTTTATCTTATTATCTAGTAAGTTTATAAGTCTTTAGTATACTTCTATAAATAGTTAAATATTTTAATAAATTATATAGTCTTTATTAAGTTTAATTATTTATTTATAATATATTATAGAGAAAGAGATTTATATAGATTATACTTAGCTTATAAGGCTTATATTAGTAGCTTTAGGGGAAACTATAGTTATACTAGGTATAGTATATAATATTAATATAAGTTTTATCTCTATCTATTAAAGGGTAATTCTACTCTAAGTAGGTTCTTAATAGATAATATTACCTATCCTAGTAGGTTTAATAGTAGTTATATAGGCTTACCTTATAGATTTCCTAGTAGGTTCCTAAGTAGATTCCCTTCTAGTTATCCTAGTAGGTTTCTAAGTAGGTCCCCTTCTAGTCCTTCTAATAGTAAAACCTATTACTCTTATAGAAGATTTAAAGAGTTTAGTAGATTTTATAGTAGAATTAGGTTTTATACTATTAGTTAATAATAATAGTTATTTATTATAAAATCTATAACTAATTAAATATTATAAAGCTTATTATTATCCTATTCTAACCTATCCTCTACTTCCTTTAAGTTCTATAGTTAAGGTATTATAAACTAGTTATTCTATCTAGTATATAGTCCTTATATCTAGAGAAATATCTTTAATATTCTTTAGTATTATACTAGTAGTCTCTTAAATATTACTACTATCTATCTAATATAGTCTTCCTAGTAGATAATAAAGAGATTATTATCTATAAAGCCTTATTAGGTATAGCTAGCTAATATACTTATAAGGAATATAACTAGGTATAATATAGTAGTATTATTATCTAAGGGGAATAAATTATAGGTCTAGTTTAATATACCTTTAATAGGTAATATTAAGTAGTATTTAGTTAAATAGATTATTAACTAGGTATCTACTAATAAGTTCCTACTTATTAATATCTCCTACTCTACTTATATTAGCTATTATATAAGTATTATCTTTAGTAGTAAAACTTATATAATAAGGGTTATTAGATATTTAATATAAATAAGTAAAGGTATTAATAATAAGTAGGGAGTAAAATAGGTCTTAGTATTAATAGAAGTAAGTAGATAGTTTAAAGTAAAGTTAATAGCTAATAACTTATAGTTATTAAGAGGAAAATTAGGAAAGATATTAGTAGAGAGAAGGAGTTAGTAAAGTTAAGTACTCCTTATACTTAGAGTTAGGTAGGTACTACTCCTTCCTAGGCTATAGAAGGTACTTAGTAGTAATATAACTACCTAAGTACTATAGTAGTTATATACCTCTAATTCTAGTCCTACTATTTATATTAGTATTCTAAGGCTTAACTAGCTACTAGGTATATTATTAGGTTAAAATAGGCTAAATTTAATTATTCTAGAGAGTAGGAATTATAATTCTAGCTTATATATAATAGATATATACTCCTTTAATAGATAGTAAATATATAATAACTATAGAGAATACTGTTTTATTAAGAAGTCTTTATAAGATCTATATAAGAGTCTATCTTTATGGAGTCTTATAGATATAGATACTACTATAGAGTATATAGCTATTAAAGAGGATATAAGGTTAGGGAAATCTTTAATAACTTACCTCTTCTACCTTATTAATCTATAGTATCTAACTACTAATTAGTATTAATAGGTCTCTTATATATATAATAGGTAGTAAATAGATAGTGTCTTGTTGTTGTTCTATCTCTCTCTCTCGCTAGTAAAGAGCCAGCGGGTAAGACCTAAATATGTATATGTGTTGTGAGGGTCGCACCTGCCAACAGTATCCTTATTATCCGCGTATTTATGGCAAGCCATGACTCGTTGACCATGCACCGGGCTTTTCACTTTCAAGAGATTGACATTTCTGAGCACCATCATAGCCTTGGACCCACTTCTGTGTTGCACCGAAGTATGGCCATTGTCAGGTCTCCATTGACTTGGTCGTCAAGGCGGTGATCAACCCGGACGACATGAACACTGCGGCGTTGAGCGGTCTTAACGGATTCAGGTCTCTAGATGATTCTCAACTCAACAACAATCCATTCCAACGTCTCAAGACGGCAACATCAATGTGCAGCTGAATTTTCAAATGTGCTAATATTTCCATGAGTTCTGATGTTCGGGTCCGTAACAGACTATTCACTGACCATAATGCACCGTCGCTCTGGTCGCCACGAGCCTTCAATGTTCCTCACAAATTCCTCGACATCCTCCGTGAATGCCTCTGGCTGCTCTAGCCTGCCAAAATGTCCTCCCTGCAAGATTGAATGAGTATTCACCTCTGTAAAGAGTCTAATGGAATAGGCTCACCAAAGCATGAGCCTTAAAGAAGACGAGGTTGGGATATATCTGCTTTGCCCAGGCGTAGGGAAGCACGACGAGGTCGTGCGGGAATAGCGTATATCCAAGCGGCTTTTCCTTTGATATGGGAAATGGAGTCTTCTCCATGAACCGCTTCAGGGCTTGCGCGTGGTACAGACTGCGTGGAAAAGTGTCTGTGAACCAGTAGAAGCTGACCATGGCCAGCATTGTGTCGAGAGGGAGCGGCTCCCGTGGATCGGTCCATTCAACAAGCTTCTCGCCAACCCTGGCTTACTATCAGCTAAGGTTCAGGTTCGGTCGCGAGGTCGATTACCAAGCTAGCAATGAGAGTGGACTTGAAGATATCGCCAACCCGACAGTCGAAGGGCGAGTGCCATGCTCCAGCGCATAGGCCAGACCGGTTTGGCCCCAGGCCGCCGTCCGCTCTAGTTGCTTCAGATCTTCCGGGCTTAGGATTTCAGAGGAGGGCACCGCTTCTGCCGGGTGTGACGAGAGAGCATATTGACTGTGTGTTGATTAGCTCTTAATACAAGAGTTCGATCTTCTCTAGGGCAATGCTCCCTTACCGTGAAGACCTTTGCATTCCTGGTAGTTGACGGACATAATCCTTGCGAGCAGACTACCAAGATCGCCTCCCTGTGCTATGTATCCTCCGCTAAACCCAAGGTCCATCATCAACTGGTGCATCATCCGCGCGGCTTGGTCGAGCATGATCTCGGTATCTTGACTTGAGCCACCGGACAGCCCATAGTCGGGCAACGACGGCACGATGACATGGTACGGTAGTGTTTCGGACGTGTACCTATCGGCGAGTAGCTGCATCATAGGTAGGAACTCGATGAACGAACTCGGGAAGCCGTGTAGGAAAATAACCGGCGTGGCATCCTCCATCCTGGAAAATAGCGCAGCAAAGTGGAGCGCCACTTGTCCATGTTCCGGATCGTTTATGGTGAGATGGAAGTTAGGGAAGCTATTGATACGCTCCTCGTGCTTGCGCCAGTTGAATCCGGTGAGCCACGTTTGCTTTGCCTGGCTCAGCCACTGGTGAGACACTCCAAATCGACCATCATCGCTGTGCCGGCTCCACCAGGTTGTAGGTGGGATTCTTGACAGCTTCAAGAGCTCTTGGAATTCCGAAAAGCTCTTTTCAGAGACTTCAAATGTCAAGGGCTTCGGGTCTCCTGGCATGCCCCCGGGCAGGGTGCTGAACTGGCTGGCCATTATAACACCTTTTTGCTTTCAGATTAACTTGATGATAAGATGGCAAGCTCATATTGCACGGCATCGACTGAGTTCAAGAGCTATTTATATAAGAGCTTGCCACAAGATATGAAAATTACACAACATCGTCCGAATGAGGCGTCCCAACCGAGTATGTGTGTGGCATGTAATCTACAGTAGCAATCGGGGGGCCCCGTCTACATTCGTCCGCCGAACTCCCGGTCGAAATCTGGCCAGGCAGCTTACGCCCCACTTCATCCTCCAAAGTTCCTGCCGCTGCGCCATCCGTCATACACCTCTTGTGCATTCAGCACTTGATCAGCTCCTACTTGATTGCAAGCTCACTTAGCTGAGTGCGGTGGTTCTTCATGTATCGGCCGGCACCAGCGCGGCAGAGCCTCTGAGGATCCTAGCATCGCTTTGCGACCCGCATCAAGCAAACAGACATGGATTCCACAACTGTGCGACCAACCAAGCGGTCTTTCAGGTCAACCGCGCCAACAACGATGGCGGCGTATCGAAACGAAAAGAACAGTTCGAAAGGCACTCACAGCTGCTGGGAGTGCAGGAGACGGAAGACGAAATGCATCTTTCGCTCGCCCGCAGACTCCAAATGTATCAGTTGCCATCGACGTGGCGCCGAGTGTGTTGGCCAACAATTTCCCGAAGTGATCTCTACCTCTCTGGACCGAAGCCTCCAGATGGGTGACCGTGTTGTTAGAGTAGAAGCCCTCGTCGAGAAAATACTCCAGAGAGCCCCCGATGGGATTGTCTCTTGCGATAGCCTATCTGGCGCAGTCAAAGACGGAGGAGGCTACAGCCACAGCATCCTCACTCCGGTGTCTATCACTGCATCTGCCAACTCGGCACCTCCACAGTCCCTCGAGTCATGTGAACTCCCAGCGGTGAGTTCAAGACTTGGGGCCTTCCTTTGGAAGGGTCGATTGCTAAGGCCTTCAACCAGGCAACAGAGATGGTCCAGTATGCAATTTTGGATGACCAGAGCATTAACGGACTGGGAAAGCCTCAATCTACCAAAGATCGTCTTGGAGGCCCGAGTGATCATGAGGTCCTTTCTAAGGTCTTGCATGAATCTTTGCCCACGCCGAAAGATATCGAGATTATAGCTGGGGCTCGCGGAAGAATTTCTACCCGCTTCTTCGAAATGACGACGACCTCATACAATGACCTCGACCGAGCCGAGACCAAGTCCTTAGTAAGCTTACTCAAGACTCCTGGCCCGGATGCCCACCCTGTTTTGATAGCACGATACATGCTGTGGGTGGCCACTTTCTTGCAGCATCTCCATCCCCATCTTCATGACGAGACCGCAGGGCTTTCAGAGCCTCCCCGGCAGATGATGAAACGGTTGGCCGATACTTGTATCCGTCTGGTCACAATGAATGATGATCTACTCGCTAGTTTCGAGGGCTTAGAATGTGTTATGATAGAAAGTATCATACCAACGGTGGAAACCTGCGAAAAGGCTTGATTGCCATCCGAAGAGCTATTGTCATCGCTCAGTTGATGGGATTTCACCGACCTGGTTCTCAGACGCCGCAGTGTGATCGTCTCGCCCCGGGGGCCCGACCCAACCCAGGTTTCATATGGTATCGCATCTTGTTTTCCGAACGCCATCTCTGCCTCATGCTGGGACTTCCTCAAAGCACACTCGACCGTAGCATGGCTTCCGAAGCGGTGCTCGCAACCGACTCGCCCATGGGACGCCTGGAGCGCATACACTGCACCATCGCATCTCGCATCCTGGAGCGCAACCAGTCTGATCCGAGTCCCAACGACACTGCTCTGACACAAGGGCTTGATGGCGAGCTACAGAAGGCGGCCGAAAACCTGCCACGAAAATGGTGGCTCGCAGCCAACTTGGCCACCGCCAGCGACCCGGAGGCTTTATTCTGGGACATGCGGCGCTTGTTCCACCAGCTGTTCCATTACAACCTGCTCAATCAACTCCACCTACCTTATATGCTACACTCAACTTACACCGGAGACGGAGACGACTACTCGCGAATAACCTGTGTCACCGCCTCCCGTGAGGTGCTCTCTCGGTTCATGATGTTCCAGAGTATTGACCGGATCGCTTTCTGGTGCCGTACAATGGACTTCTTCTCCCTGATGGCGGCAATGACTCTGATAATAGCACATCTTGACGGGCATCGGAGGCGCGCGGCTGTCGGCCCCGGTTCTTCTCAGCACCAGCACCGAGAGGGTTGTCAGGGGCGGAAAACTGAGAACCTTCTGACGCACCAGCGCCCTGGAGACCGCGCCATGGTGGAGCAGGTCCAGGAAGGCATGGTGGAAATGAGCCGGCTGAACGAGGACGAATTAGGTGCGCAGAGCGCGGAACTACTTGGGCGGTTGCTGGTCATCGAGGCCGAAGCCGCCGCTGAGGCCGCCGGACGAGCACAGCCGAGCACAGCTTGGCGGGAATGCGATCATGCAGCGATCGACCTACGGAGAGCATCAAGCCGCAGAGCTCGAGATAATGAGCGGAGCCGTACGCTTCCACATCCCGCATTTCGGGACCATCAAGATTGGTCGCGACGGTTTTATCTCCAAGGAACTGACCGGGGTGATGCCGAGCAGCGCATGTACTGCCAATCAGATCAAGCGACGAAGTGCTTTGGATTCAGGTCCCATAGGCTCAAAGGAGAAGAGTGTGCAAACCGCGGTGTGCTCTTCCGGCTGCGATGTTCGCGCTGAGAACTCTAAACCAATGGACACAGTGCGTATCGGTATGGCATCCAACCGAAATGGTGGTGTTTTGGTGGGGACCAAAGCTTCAGTGGGAGAGTCCTCGTCTCAGTCTCTTACCGCTGGTGGTAATTTTACTGACACGGAATTTGGATTCTCAGGCTCAAGTAAACTTATTAACGAAGTGTCCTTGCAACAAGATGAGCATCTCCAAACTACTGGAGTTGATGACTGGACGCTTCAGGGTGTTGATGTGGCCTTCTTTGATAGCTTGATGAGAGAGGTCGGCGACGGCGTCATTGAAGGCTACGAATGGCTCGAAGATATGGTCATGTGAGCCTTAATTCTAAAACTTCAGGGCTGGCTTTGATGGGTTCCATGCAATGCGGATGTGAACATGGCCTAGCTTAGTATGTCCGCTTATCAGCGAGCCTTTATGTGCCGAGTTGGTCTTGGCTCGGATAATCTCTCAAGTTTCACAACGTAATTACCATGGTACTGCCACACTTTTGACAACTCTTGTGACGTTACACTAGCCACTATTTCTTGCCAACCTCTACTTTTCACACAGCAGCTTTTCTATACACATGTTGAGAAACCTGCCTAAGGAGCCCACCTACTAGGAGGGTATCATGGAGGAGGGTACCCAGGTATGTTGTACAAGGTTGTTCAGCTGTCTCGTAGGTGGTGTGGCCTCATGAGATTTGGG
Source organism: Diaporthe vexans (assembly GCA_021188095.1). NCBI lineage: Eukaryota > Fungi > Ascomycota > Sordariomycetes > Diaporthales > Diaporthaceae > Diaporthe > Diaporthe vexans. The sequence continues at coordinate 40,133 of JAJLLZ010000015.1, forward strand.
ATGTGTATGCTGTGGCCGCAAAGTGGACATCCGGGAAGGACTCGTGATACTTGAAGTACAGTACTTCCTTCTGCGTTGTGATAGGAGTTGGTTTCCAAAGGGCTCATCACGTGTATTTTACAGAACAACGATGATCACCTCAGGCGAAACACTCAACCACTACTTAGATGGACTTTTGCAAAGAAGCGTGGATTCTGATTGGGTCTGCACCCAAGCTCTGATTGGCCCGAACACAGCTTATTTACTCATAACCAGCCGGCTTGGGTGGCTTCTCGAAAGCAACCTTGGCGGCGAGTAGGGACTCTGCCAGGCTGTTATAACCACCAGTCTCCCTAGGGTTGTCACCGACGAAGTTCAAGGGAAAGCCGATGTCGAACGGATTCTGGCTCTCGATGTAGCTGACCTGGTCATCAGTCAAGCGGATGCTCAACGCGTGGATGCTGTCCTGCAGGTGCTCAACCTTGCGGAACCCTACCAAGGGGAACACATTCCGCGCCTTCCTGAGGACGTAGGCCAGGGCGATCTGCTGGATGCTGTCGACGCCGTGCTCGCCCGCCACCTTCTCCAGCGCCTCGCTGACCTTGCGCGCGGCCTCGCTCTGCTCCGAAGCGGCCGCCCTCCTGGGACGACTGGCGCGCCTCGATCTGCTTCTTGGTCTTGAGCCCGCCTCCTCCCATCACGTTCCAGGGGCACAGGGCCAAGCCGAAGTGGCGGGCCATGGGAAGGATGTCGCGCTCGAAGTCGCGGTCTAAGACGCTCCATCGGCCCTGATAGACCGAGAAGGGCGTCTTGCCGTGCGCCCTTGCGTATGTGTTGGCCGCCGCGACGACCCAAGCCGGCGTGTCGGAAATGCCGAGGTACAGGACCTTGCCCTGCTCGACCAGGATGTGGAGCGAGTCCATGAGCTCCTCGATGGACGTCGACCAATCCCACCAGTGGACGTAGAGCAGGTCGATGTAGGTGGTTTGCAGCTTGCGCAGGGACGCCTCGACGGACAAGAAGAGAGACTTCTTGTTGTTACCACCGTAGATGGCAGAGCGGCCTGGCCCCAGTTCGTGTGATCGGAAGGCGTTAGTATACTTGGTCGCTATGAAGAGGAGGTCGCGGTTCTTCCTGGCAGTCGACCAATTGCCAATATACGTTTCGGACTCTTCGTCCTGGTAGTTGTTTGCCGTGTCGATGAAATTGCCGCCGGCGTCGACGAAAGCGTCCAGGATCTTGAAAGCCTCCTCCTCCTCTACAGCTCCGGTGAAAGCACCCCATGCCTTTCCCAGCGACATTGCCCCAAGGGCAAGAGGAGACTTTGACGCCTGCGTTGCTGGACAGGACGCGGTATCGACCGAGCTCGGTCTGGGGCTCTGGGATCGGTTGGAGGTGAGACATGGCGTTGTCTGTTCTGATGTGCAGTGCTTCCAGAATGTGAAATGAATTGACGGTGGTAGTTGTGAGCAGCGAGGCGTACGAAGTGAGGAGCGAAGAATGTTGTTGATGCGGACAGGTCAATTAGAGGCGTGGGTGGCCGTGGATTTATACCCCAAAACTTAGGCTTTGCGTGATGTCAATTAGAAGTTTACCATGAGATGACTGCCCGTACGCTTGAGAATAATGGAGCATGGCTGGCCCATGTGTCGAGGGCCTCTGTTGCTACCTAGGTAGGTACGCACAATCTCCAGCCTGGAGTACCCTAGGGTAGTCTGGGCTTTCGGACGTAGTGTGGTCGTAACGGCGTTAAGCCCACGGATGCAAGGGCTAGTCTTGTTACGACATTCAATTGATCGGGAGTGGTTCCTCGGTTCCACCACCTGCGGCCGCTGACAAACGTTGATGGCGCCAGCAAGTGTTTGGAAGCTGAGATGCGACCTGCTTTAGAGCCGAGACTCTGCCCAGGTGAACGTTTGGGTGCTTTGATTCCCAACACCTTGGGCGTACACAGTACTTGTGCATGTTGCGCACTGACCGCAGTGCAGGATTGGGCCGGAGTTAAGCAAATAACACCACAGGGGCATATTCTCATGTCAACTCTTGGCCCTGATTTCATGGCATGGGCAACATCCATCCATGTGGCACTTCGATACACAGGCAAATGTAAAGTGAGCCGGCCAGTGCGAAACCGAGTCATGATCCGTTCCTAACCGTGACCATGCTTCTGTTCATATGCTGGTGCATGTTCCATTGTCTGCCGGTTCAGCTCCTGAAGTCCCAGTAGAGTTGTGGCACTGCGTTCAAGACCCAAGTCACAACATCTACAGTCAACAAGATGTACCACCATGGCCACCATGAGAGCTCCTTTCAAATTCGACCATTTGGTGGACCACCGTGACACAGATTGGCCTGACCAGGTCCGAAGACTCACGGAACCCGGCAACGGCCTTCACTACGCCATTGACGCCATTTCTGTTTCACCCTCTGTGGAAAACGTTGAGAGCCTCTTGATCCCTCGAGGACGATTCGCTGTTTACCGCACGCCAGCCGTAGGGGATTTCGACCTGTCTAAGTTGAAAATCAAGCCACACATTGGCATGGTCTGGGAAGGGCTCGGACACGAGATTGGGTACCAAGGTCAGGAAAAGCCGTGATCGTCGCAACATGTGTGAAGATCCCCACTAACATCAACCCCAGGCCTGACCGTTCCAGCGAATCCTGCAGCCCGGGAATTTGCTGCAAGATTTTATAAGCACTTGGGGTCTGAAGCTGAGCAAGGAAGGGCTCACCTTGAGCCAAACCCCCTTCGTCCGATCCCGGGAGGCCTGGATCAGATCGCACAGGACGGTCTTCCGCTCGTAGCCCCCAACAAGCCCAGTGGTGTCCGTCCTGTCAGCGCTGAGAAGGTCGTGTTTACTATCTCCTAAGGACACCTGATCCGAGTTCTGTTCGATCCCCGGCCTGTTGCCAGCACCATGCAATCAAATGTCACTTCGCAAGCATTCTCAACCACAAAAGAACACTTGAGGGAGCAGTTTCCGCATCGAACACCCAGAACCATGTGAGACATCTTCCAGAAGGCAACACCATCTCGCAATGTGCGGCCTAAAGGACTTGCAAGGTCTTCCGAATCCTCGCTTCCATCACCCGTCCAGTACCATCTTGCTTTGAAATGAATCAGGAAAAGACAACAGCTTTTCGATATCCCTCTTTGAGCAACAAGAGACGACAGCTGCTATTCTCCTCAGGTACTGGCGCATGAGCATTAGACACTCTTCTACCTTTCCATGCACTTATCGGTTCCCCTTTCCCAATTCATGCCGCACACGTCCCGTGCCAGATCCAGCATCCCGTTCACTTCCATGTGAGGGGCGAACTCAAAACGCCTTTTCGCCCAAGCGACTGTGCATCGACTTTGTTCATACACAATGTGCTTCCTATAGTGCAGTCTTACTGTATCGCTCGATAGAAATCTTCAGCACTTGGCCTTCGAGCTGCCCAGGTGGCATTGAACTCAAGTACTGTATTCTCAAATGTAGTATCTCATACAGTGTTTCTTGTATCCATAAATATGACTTAAACGGCCAAGTGAAAACATCTTCATACCCTCGAAGAAGAAAGGGGCAGCATAAGAGCCCCTTGGCACCTTGGGCTTGACTCAATGGGATGTTGGGACCAAAGCACCCAAGTGTATGCCAAGCAGCCCGACTTCCAAAGGTAGATGTGATGGCTGATAATGAGGTAAAATGACCGATGGTCAGCGTGCGTTGAAATGTGACCCTAGGATGCACTTTGCGTCCCCAAGCGAAAACATCAACACACGGGGATTCCCCAATGCTGCAGGCCATCCTCTGACAGGCGTGAGCCCCCCAAGAACAAGATAGATGAGCTGAGTTTCTGCTGGGCACCTTATCTGATGAGCCATGGAGCCTCTTTTATACTAAGGGCGCACAAGTTACAGTGTGTGGCTGGGAGGAGTGAAGCATAGTGGAAGGATTCACCGACAAGGGGGGATTTCCAGCGCTCTTCAGATGAAATGAGGAGATTCTGTTGGGTCGTCAAAAGCCTGAAGTTCTCCACCATGGTTGATAGGATTCAAGAGACTACGCACAGAAGTTCAAATAATGTGCAGCCCTTGAGCCAGTCTGGGCAGTTCTTCAAGACCTTCAACCGGAGGCTCGCAGGAAGCTCTCCCATGAGACTTCTGGGTAAGGGACCGTCGCCAACAAATGGGACCACGTATATGGTGAGGCCCTGCTGTACGAGACGCCTACCTATTGGATGTCTTTTTTTCTTTGGCCTGCACATTCTGTTTACCCAATGGTCCTTCCAAAGGGAACCTAAGGGGACCGTCTGGCCTGATGCATCCATCCTGGTTTCGTCATAACACCTTTACCCCTAAGAGGCATCTCAAAGCTGACCCTCACCTACGAAGGTTCGTTTATGCATGGGGATGTGCCCTAAGCTGACGCAATCTCTTCTGGCGAAGAAAAGCCAGAGGCAAATGGGTGTTGGCAGGGGTACAAAGGGCTGCTCATGCTCGCGTGCGAGCACTGCATAGAAGCCCACCTAGTTTAGAGTGTGTGAGTATATTGTGGGCTCAACCACCTATGCGGGCCACTTCACCTTAGTTTTCTTTCCAACCCCAGCCGCCGAATTTCTGAATAGTAACGAAGCAATTGTCTCTGCCTCGACTGACTTTTCCCCCAACTTAGCCTTCGGCTGACTTCCTCGACTTTCCTCCAGACCGACCTTCCCTTCAAACTCCACAGCAACTGCAAACTCTTCTCACCACCTTCTGTTCTTCTCACCACCTTCACTTCGTCCTTGTGCACGACACCATCGCCAGAACGGCAAGAGACCTCTTTCTGACCTCATCTTGAGAGCTTCAGTACTTCGACACTCTTCGCCAACTTGTGCCATTCGTACGCGCCACCGCCAGGGCTGCAAGTCAGCCTCTGACACCAGAAACCCTCACAAGCAGAGCTTCAGCAGCTCTGACGCTCCTCGCCGACGACAGCCTGAACAGCTGTACAACGTATTGCCAGGGCTTCAAAGGCAGCTTCTGACACCAACTGGAGAGGTAAGAACACTTCCCAGCACTCTCACATCGCGCCGAATGCCACTTTCTCTTCACATTGCAAAACCACTCCCACCTCTCCCCTATCTCGCGCTCAACTCATCTGTCGCATCGTCATTCGTACCTCCTGCAGTGGCCAGTCTGGTCTTGCGTGCTCCCAGTGGGAAATCGGCGACCGGGCTTGCCTTGGAGCTGCAGTTCTGGTAGGTGCCCTTCACATTGTCATATCATTTTCATGCCACTCTGTCAATTGGGGTGGGTGCGGTTCTCAGCGCCAAAACGATGACAGGACGGGTCTTTGTTCATTCACATTTGTGGCGGGGTGTCTTCCAAAGCAAAACACGCCAATTCTCACCACCCGACACTTGCACTTTCCCACTGCCCGTGCTCGGATTGTGCCCGAGGCGGCCAATTTGGGCTGTGTACACTCCCAGTGGGAGACCGGCGAAACTATCCATCATTGGCCATTCTCGCTCTGTATTTCTTGAGCAAAGTAGACCTTTTCCTACTTGTGCAATCCCCACCATTGATTCTCCCGCATCTGCCTCGATTTGAGGTGACTTGCACAGCTTCTCTAGGATGTGTGCTGACCTGTTCTCCTCAGTTCAAGCACCAAGCGTCAGACGAGTTGACGACTTGTACCATAGCGTCGCAATTGGACAAAGTCTCAATCGGAATCTGCAAAACAACATCCACCCCAACCTGCCCCTCGCCTGGCCGCTCATCTTGAAGAAGACGGGCAAGGTATTTTTCAAAACTTGTACTCACCTTCTTACGACTCTGCTTACGACCCTTTTCACGACCATTCTCACGACCATATCGACGAGAAGCAACGCTTCTCACCAAAAGAAACGAAGAAAGGTACCTTCAGGCGAAAGGCTTTCTTCCGCACGTGATTGAAAGATTGTCAATTCAAACAATCACCCCAATCAGACGAACTATCGAGTTCGGCCACGATGTCGGACCACATCCTCAAGAAGAATCAGGCCAAGGCCGGCCACACTTATACCCCTGGTATCAAACTCAAGCCTGTCCCTGGCGCCACTAAGCTCTTCCTCGAGGGCGCTAAGGTGGTGGTTGCCAACACCGACGGCAACGACAAAGTCCGCGACACGGATCGCGAGATGGACTTGACTTTCTATGACGCCAACGGCAATGTTGAGACTACCGACTCCGATGGCGACATTAGCATGGAGGATGACACTACCATACAGTCAGTCGAGGAAGACGAGGACGTCTCCGGCTTCACCAGCGGCATCCGTGGAGGCTCAGTTCCCGTGTCCATCAAAGACAAAGAGCGCTTAGCCTCTGTTGAGGACCGCGCCACCAACTCCGAGGACGATGGTGGCAACTACGAGTACAACGAGTACGCTTTCCGGGAGAAGACTCCGCCATGCGACAACGCAGCCACTGATGGAGACTCCGGGATGCCTTAGGATGGCACTCAGGACGATTCATCCGGAACGCGTGGTGATGTGGACGAATCGGAGACTGACGACGAGCTGGAGCAAGCCACTCAGGAAGTCGAGAACAAATCCTCGTCCATCGTGGATTTGACACGCCAGATGTACGACAACAACAATGCTCTCCTGCGTCGGCGCGTTGTCAAGCGACTCGACAAGGAGAAGCAGGAGCTCAGAAGACTGCTGGCTCGCCTCGGCATTCGGACCTTGCGCCCGGTCGATATCGCCTGGAACTATGTCACCTTCTACAACGAGAAGATCCGGCAGCTCTGGGATGATTGCAACGTGAGGGATCCCGACGACAGGCGTCGTGTGATGAGAATGATCCTCGAACTCAACGAGAAGCGCAAACAGCGACTCGCAGACGTCGACCAACTGCCTGATTGCTCTGTCAGACTTTGGATGTTTCGTGGCTGGGTCGGGGCCGAGTACGACGAGGTCTACCGTGCCGTGCATGCTGAGAGGATCGAGAAGTCCAAGCTTGCTGAGCAGCATGAGCCTACTGAGCAGCGGGAGGCTTCAGAGAAGCCAGCGCCGGTGAATACTCAACTTGATTCCACCACCGCCGGTTTCCTTGACAATATCGGTGGCGGCAGTGCACCTATGGGCGACTATCATGCGTCCAAAGCCGATTCCATGCCCATGAGTCCATCCGAGCCGAGCGGCGAGACAAGCTTCGACACCGCGTTCGAGAGAACGACCTCCAGCCAGGAGTACGACGCTGACCGCCTCGGTCTTGATGCCTTTGAGAAGAGCCTGTTCGCGACTCAGACTCAATCGAAACCTGGCGAGGACACCATCATCGACAATGACTCTCTATTCGGCGATGTTGATGACGATTATCTTTTCGGAGATGGCGACGACTACCAGCTCAATCCTGCTCCGGTATCCTGCCAGACTGCCAATGAGGCCCACGTGCCCGTGAACGCTTCTTTTGAGGAGGACTCCGATGATTCTTTATTCGGCGACTCCGACGACTATCAGCTCCACCCTTCTCTGGTACCCAGCCCGGATATTGAGGAGGCCCAAAACCTTGAGAACGCTTCCAATGCCTCGCCCATCACCCAGCAGGCTTGTTCTGAGGAGGCCATAGAGCTCAACGAGTCCGACTCCGACGACTCCCTTTTCGGCGATATCGACTTCTTTAAACCTGTCCCTGCTCTGATGCCCAGCCAGGCTGTGGAGAAGACCCGTATCTCTGAGATTACTTCCAATGCTTCGCTCACCACCAGCCAAGGTTCTGTGGGGGAGGATTCTATCGGGACCAACGAGGCTGGCCCTGTCTCTAGCATCCCTGAGGAAAACCACCTGGCCGAGCCTGCCGCAGCACCTCGTCAAGCTGCAGACAAGCCCCTCGTCGACAGGGACAGTCGACAGGGACAACGCAATCGCCGATGCTTCCGTCGACAAGCCGGTCTATCAAGATCAGCAAGCTGTGGAGCTCCAGCAGATGGCTGACCAGAGCGCAGTGGCCAACAGTCAAACAGGACCACCGCCTTACGTGCGGGAGTGATTCCTACCGGGCCTGGTATCATATATTACCCTGAAATACTGCTCTATCTTGAAGAGTCCGGGCGCCAGGAGAACTTGGAGTATTTGCGCGAAGTAGCTCGAAGACGTCTCAGCCGTTTCTGGCCTGATGGCAAGCAAGACTGCTCGGTCATGCAGCTTGACCTGTTCGCCCTCGCAACCGACGAGTTCAAGCACGATGAGTACAAGCGATACGAACTGTGCCAGGAAGCGGGAATGCCACATGTTGTTCACTTTCAGGAGGAATACGGGGTGATCCCGCCAAACATGACCTTGGCTCCCATCTACAACGGAGGGTTCATATTCCGTTGTCTTGTTCAAAACATGCCTGTCGCCGAGCGTGAGAGCGAGCCTAATAGCGAGCCTGAATTTGTCGACCTGACCGGAGATGATTCGATGCCTTGCATCATACCTGCTCCCCTTGACGAGCCAGAGCCTGCTCTTGCTGCTCCCGCAGAGATCCTTGCCGCCAGTGAGCCGGCGCGCCCTGCGCCGGGCGGGGAAGTTATTCCCACAGGTCGCAAGACATCCAAAAAGGCAAAAAAGACTCTGCAAAAGGTAGAGACAATTCAGACCCCGTCCCCGGTCGACCAAGCCACATTCACACAAGACCCAGCTCGGATTGTCACCAGTCCCCCAGAGCCTACCACGCCCGTCAACGACGGTGCTGTTGGTGACAGCGGCGACTGGAGTAGTAACTGGTCTGGGAAGGCCTTTTCTGGTGGTCGTGAGCCTCCCAAGACCCCTTCGGACAAGGAGGTTGTCGTCATGCAGCGTTCTGTCAGCGATGACAATACCACGCGCAAGACCAGTCCTACAGACGAGGCGGTAGCAACCAAGAAGTCCGGCAGAAAGGCACGCACCGTTAGTGATTCAGGATCACTGAGCTCCGCACAGAGCGCACACGTTGCCCTCCAAAATCAGTTGTCCCAGACTAACCACACCGCTGGCAATGTCAACATACCCCCTTCCGCCAACCCCAGCCCTGTGGAAGGCAGACAGCAGAGTGGTACACCAGAGCAGCAGCAGCAGCCCGAGATGTACTATGGGGCTTCTCCTGAGCACCGCAAAGACCCTAAGGAATGGGTTGAGGAGTATACTCAGGGCGGCAAGGGAAAGAAGACCCGAAAGCGAAAGACCTCTGAGCCTAAGGAGACTCACACTCCTCGCAAGATGCGGAAAACTAAGGAGGTCACCAATACGCCCACCGCCACTTCTGCGCCCACGGTCACTCCTGCGCCCACGGTCACTCCTCCGCGCAAGTCGTACCAGAAGATCGCGCCAGCTCCGCCTCGCAACCACGACACTGCCGCTACTGTGCAGATACAGTCTCGTGTGAGCAGCTCGATGGACCGTGATGGCCCCGCGTACTCTGCCTCCAATGTCCAGCTCCCTGGCTTCAGCACTCCGATACACTCGGCTATGCCTCAGGTTCCGCTGCAGCCAATGCATCCGCGTATCCCTCAACAGAACGTACTGCAACAGCAGTATGCCCAGCCTCCCGTGGGCCTACAGAATGGTTGGGGCAACCCTATGCAACAGCACAACAATTCGCATGCTGGAGACGAATCTTTCGAGGTGAGACGGGCACACCTTCAAAAGCAGTTGCATGAGCTCGAGCAACAGGAAAAGCAACAGCAAAACCAACAGGAAATCATGGCTAAGAAGGATCGCGAGCTAGCCGACGCTCACCGCAGGATAGCGGAGCTGGAACAAGGGAGGAATCAGCAGCACCCGATCCAGTCGTATCCCATGCAGGATGGAAACTGGGCGCCGAGGCCGCAGGAAACGTCCAGCCTCCGCAGCAGGGCATCTGGCAGCCGCAGGGCAACTGGCAGCCTCTGCAGCAGGGAAATCTCCAGCCCCAGAGCAACGATGAGAACTACGAGAACTACATGCAATTTCTGCAGTTTCAGCAATGGATGGCTCAGGGAGGGCCACAGATGATGCCTAACCAGGGCATGGCGCCAAATGGCATGGCACCAAATGGCATGGCACCTCGCCCGGAGAACCAGCAAGGGCACCACTGGCAGGCCGCTCCTGGACAGCCTATGCCAAATGGCTATCCTCAGAACGGCGACCCGGCAACCATGAACTTCAACCAGACCATGCCGGGCGCGGGCGGTTATGGCATGCATTCTGACTATTGAGTCCCGCCAAGAAGAAGAAAAAAGGTTGGAGCGGACTGAGATTTCAAAGCCGGTGTTTTGGCAGGATTTGGACGGTTTGATAACGCAGAGTCTTGGCGACTGAGCTGGGAATTTGACAGAAATTGTTCTGCTCGTGTCCGAAGTGGGACACACCGGCATCTGAGCCGGGAATTTGGCAGAAGTTATTCTTCTCATGTCCCAAGTTGGACACACAAGGCAGGATTGAGTTGTTTGGAGAAAAGTTTGATGCTCCTGTGTCTTGCAGGAGGAGATGAGAAGCAGGAGTGATATGTGCTGGCCTGGAAAAGACAGAAAACCCATACAAAAAAAAAGATAGTATGATTAGGTTGAGAATGAAAAAAAGAGTATTGTTAGGAAAGCTGCCTCGTTCCGGTCGTGAGTGTGGGATTATGTGAGTCTGGTTGGCGACGTGAAGGCCAGGCGACAGGGAGGTGGAAAGGAGCCTCAGGGGCGTTGATGATGAGCACGGAGGACATGCAGTTCTCAAGGTGTCGGTCCAAAGGGACTAGTAGGCCAGACCGTTGCTTGCTTGGACCATGTGAGAGAGGTCAGGCCATGAACTCGGGCGGAGCGGAACGGAGCTGGACTGGCCTGATTCAGGAAACTCTCAACGGTCGCATTCTTCACACGTGCAATGCGTCTCTTTGTCTCTGGTGCATAAGATCGTGCCCAGCCAGTCGTGCCTCTTCTCTTTGCACCCTAGCACCAAGGCTAGATTGGGTGGGGGGGGGGCAACCTCAACCGTGGCAGTTGGGATCCGAGGGGATATGTCTGCACAGAGGCACTGCACATACTGCATATTCTTAATCATGCTCCGCATTGCAAGCTTTGCACCCTGGCATCCGATCGCTAGTATGTCTGTCCGCCCTTGCTCTCGGGTGGTGCCGTTGTCACTGCCTCCCTGCCGGCCCCGGGTATCTGCCCTGCCCTGCACAGTAACACCGGTATTGCTGTGTCGCGTGAGGCGGGCATGAGCTGCTGCCAGTGCGGTTCACATTGAGGACCCGCCCCTGCTGCACCTGTGTGCTCCTCTGGGTCCAGACCTTTTTCAGATACTCTCCTGGGGGAAAGAGCACCACTTGAAGATGCCCTAGCGGGTACTCTGCTGCCATCTTTCCACGTCCCGTCCCGCGGCCAGGCTACCTGCATTGTCACGAGCGCGCCTCGCACACTACTCCCCTGGTCCAATACATATAGAATACACCATCACTACACTGCAGTCTCCCTTGGCCCAGCCCTCGCGACGCTGACCAGCCAGCCCGCCTGTGCCGTCGCACCAGCTCGGACAGACATCGCAGGCATTACGGACTACACCACACCCACCTGCAGCGGCAGAAGCTGCGGCAGAAGCTGCACCATCAGCCCCTCTCCACACCCGCTACCACCCGCCGTCCTCAAGAACCTCTGGACTCATACAAGCCATCCCCGTGCAATCCCCGGTGCCATCCTTGCCTCCCCGCCCCCCGCACCATCCTCTATCCAGCCCGGATCTGCAGCATCGGGTGAGCATCGCCCTGCAAGGTCTGCCCAGGCCTGCCAGGCCTGCCTCGCCCACGGCCTGGTCCACAGCCTCCAAGCTCGACCGTGAACATTTTGCCCTGGGGTCCCTCCTCCCTAAACTACCCCAGACGTCCCAGCCGGCAGCCGCATTTTCTCTCAGCCTCAGCCTGGGTCTCACTGCCCTCTGTCTCTGTCTCTGTCCCTGTCCCAGTCTCGCTTCAGATCTCGCTGCTCAACTCTGGCGTCGTGGACCGGCTCAGGTGTCTCCGGATGCAACACGAGATACCCCAGCACAAGCACTACACCATGATCTTCACAGACTTGTATAAGTCGCCAAAGTCGCCATTGTCCCGATTACGTCACTCGCACAACACCCAACTCCCAGTTCTTGCTTCGGACTATGACCCCGACCTAACCAGCAAGGATAAGACCAAGCAAAAGGAAGCCGTCAAGAAGCACCTGCAGTCCAAGGTCCGCAATGACTGGACCTTCACTTGGCCGCCGGTGGAGCAAGCCGCCTCTTCGCCCGCCAAGGAGGTGTCAGAGCCGCTGGGGGCCACAGCGGACGCACCCGCGGCTGAGGACCTCGAGGGGTTCCTCGAGGTCGCCTCAGATGGACCTGACCCCGACGGCCAGTCAGTGGATGGCCAGGACACCGACAGGGGTTCGGTCGAGGACTCGGATTCTGACGCCGACTCTGTCTACAGCACCATAATAGAAGACCCCATCCACTGGCGTCCGAGGTTGGAATGGGCATCCGAGCTGTCTGAAGACGAGCTGCCCCATAGTTCTTCCTCGCCCTTCAAATTTGATACCCCGGATTCAGTCGGCCAAGCCGTCCACGCGTCCAACATCGCCGCAAAGACCCGGAGGCGCAGAGGTCCGGAAGGAGGCAGCATGGAAGGCCTCGCGTGCTTCGAGGCCAGGAGAAATGCGTGGACAGAGGCAAAGGTGGCTCGAGCCCGCCCGAAGCCGGCGTCTCCAGTGTCGCCGTCGTCGCCCAGGAAAGGCCTCTTCTGGAGGACGCACACCCACTCGTCGTCCACTGCCGGCCAGACAGCCGCTTCTCCGTCTTCTGTTACTTCCCCACTGACGCCAGTCACGACAAACTCGCACCCGGACACCTCCCAAGCACATGCCGGTAGTGGAGGCAGCGGAAACTCTACCCCCAACGACAACCTGTCGCCAAAGACATCGCGAAGCGATCATGCCCAAAATGAGCCACTGCGATCCGAGCAGTTCCCTGTCGAGACGCTGCTCCCAATCGCCCCACCCCTCCTCCCGCCAGCGAACCCGATGCGCGCCAGCATCACGCCGGCCCTGTACGCATCGATCTACGAGAAGGTTGTCGTGCACAGCCTGCAGCCGTCCTGTCCCATAAATCTGGGAGACATGGTGCGCGCATGCGTGGCAGGATGGAAGCGCGACGGCGAGTGGCCACCCCGAGTGGCAGGCCCTGAGCCTGCCGCCCTGGTTGCGGTCAAGAAGAGGAAGTCCGCAACGACCGCGACGGCCGCACCGCCGGGCCCGGCCGGGTTTGCCCCCATTAATAATGGGTCGGGGGCGTCCGGGCGCAAGCTCAGCTTCTCCCTGCTGGGCGGCCACGGGCACGGCGGCGAGAAGGGCAGGAGGGAGAGTCTGGCCGAGGAAGGGAGTAAGGCCCTTAGGAGGAGCCTTCAGAAGGTCCTAGGGATCGGACACGGACAGCATCCTAATCAGCCTGTCGATGGCAGTGCCATTGTGCAGGAGCACTAATGGTGCTGCTACATAATAATGCTGAAACGATTTACATTGATAGCATGGCCCCATGTCGCGAGGAGCCAGCAGACCCCCACAAGCCGATCGCTCAGTGCTGGGTCTCGCGTTGTGAGACACGGCGAGATGGAGATTGTCTCTCCTCGCGTGACTGACACATCTGACACGTGCAGCTACACACATCAGCTCGGGGCTCAGGCCGAGGAGCGCAGATGGGCCCATGCCTTGCAGTCCACAATAGGCGTGAACTGGACATGCACAGTGAAGTAGGCTGTAGACTTAGCCGCTGACAGGTTGCCGACCAACTGGCTCTCGTCGATCCGGGGCATGGAGATCTCTGGAGAGCTTGGCAAGACTAGGCTGATAGGTGTGGATGAGATTCGTGACACAGCTGGCCCTCTTCTTCCCAGATGCAACAAGCAGTAGACCACGGCCGGAACAGGTTATGGGACACTGTGGTGACTGCCTGCACAGGCTCTGCTGCAGCTCAAGGTACAAACATGAGTCGACGGTGCACCTGCACCTGTGCAGATACACAACACGTCCTCATGACCGGCTTCTTGACTGGCCTTCCAAGACAAATTCTCAGAGGTTTACTAGAATGCTACACTTGCGGTGCATGTGTGGTCTACTAGCGGTCACGGCACTTATTAGGTTGCCGGGTCCTGCAATCCATTATGCTGTCTGTGCCAGGGGGGCGGGCGGGGGGATTCCGGTTCTCGGCTTGGGCGGGTTGGCGGGATGGTCCAGCCTGTCCAGCTAGCGGTGACGCCACTAGGCCAAGGCCCACCCAGTCAGTCCCTAGACCGAGTCGCAATGAGGCAATCAGCCTGCTGGCGCGCCCACACTTGGCCGTCCATTGACGATGGCCCTGTAGCTGGACTAATTAATCGCCCGATTTTGTACACATTATCAGGCCGTTGCTCTTTCTACCCATCCTGTCCCAATCCAATGTGCGGCCAATACAGGTAGCTTACAGCCACCATTCCGCCCTCCGATCCAGCCCGGAAACATCCCTCCTCCTCTGCCCAAGCAACGAGAACTGCCGACATCCATCACATCAGGCCGCTAGCCCATGCTCCGGCAGCAGCAGCAGCAGCGATAGGAGACCAACGCGCAGCAACCGCCTTGCCTGCGGCCCTGAAAGGTACCTCGACAGGAGGGGGGAGTACACCTACCGATCCAACTGCCGCCCACGAGCAGTACGAACTTGCCGACTACTCACAAGTCCGGGCGCGCCAGGAGCTCCGGGAGAAAGAGGCTAGGCGGGCTACAAGGTACACCGCGAAGCTCGCTGAGCTCGAGGAGGCTTTCGAGATGAAGTAGGCGCCCCGTCTGAATGCTTGCGAGACTCTCGGTCCAAACCTCGCGCCCCGCCATACGAAGAGATGAAGAGCACCATCATGCTGACAATTGTGTCGTAGATTCGCCCATTCTATCCAGTTCAATGCTGTGCCGGACTGGACCAGCCACTACATCGCGTACAGCAACCTCAAGAAGCTGTGTGCCCCCATCTCCGCTCTGCCCTCTCGGCAAATCTGCGGTGGCACAACCCTACTGACTCTCTGACTCTTGCGATCGCCACCCAGGATCTACCAGCTCGAGAAGACCATTCATCAGTCTAGCGCGCAGAATGGGGATGCCGAGTCGAGACCTCTGATACAGTCCGAGGACCCGGATGCCGTGTTCAAGCGCGCTCTGGACGTCGAGCTCGAGAAGATCAGCTCCTTCTACCAGCTCAAGGAGGGGGAGCTGGTCGATGACGTGAACGCCCTCCTGCGTGATATCGGCGACTTCGAGTCCGAGGAGGACGAGGATAATGGCCGGCCCACGACACGGGGCACCGGCGGACCAAGCCGGCAGATGGACCGATCCCGGCAGGGACGTCGCGAGAGCGCCCACAGCCAGCATTCTACCGAGGACGGTGCCGAGGACAGTGACGACGACGAGGATGGTGACGAGACCACGGCCCTCACCGCGCCCACCTCCCGGAGACGCCGCGTGAGCCTTCTCGGTGGGCGGCGGAAGTCTCTGGCCGGGCCTGCAACGGACATGACCGCGTCCACGGAACTGACCCGATCAAGGCGGCTGAGCCTCGGCTACGACGACTATGAGCACGCTGTTGCGTATTCGGGCGGGATCATGCTGAAGAAGCGCATCATCTCCTCTACGTGCAGCTGTGTGAGCTCAAGAGCTACGTCCAGCTGAACAAGACGGGCTTTAGGAAAGTCCTCAAGAAGTTTGACAAGATTCTCGACCGCAACTACAGGCCTGTCTACATGGACAAGTACGTCGAGCCGGCGTACCCTTTCCAGCACGCCACGATGAGAGGGCTCGAGGAGACCATATCCAAGATGGAGAAGGCCTACACCGACATCGTGACGAATGGCGACTACGAGGCTGCAAAGAAGGATTTGAGATCACATCTCAGGGAGCATGTCGTATGGGAGCGGAACACTGTATGGAGGGACCTCATCGGCATAGAAAGGCGGGCTGAGGCGGCTAGCCTGGGCCAGACCCTGCTGGGCACCGGGGGCAAACCGCTCAAAACACGGCTTCAGGGACGATGAGCAGTACCCAGTACCCAGATACCAAGGAGATCTCGACACCCATCGGCAGGTTCACGTGTCCCGTATGGCTGTTCAGCTCGGGCATGTTCTTCCTGCTATCTGCCCTGGTCGTGTTTTTCGTCTTGCTGTTTCTCCCGATCATGTCGAAACCCGAACAGCAGAATTGCCTTGCTATGTTGGTGTTTGTCAGCTTGCTATGGGCCACAGAGGTGAGTTGAGCACTCCTAGGATATGGACCATGGATAGGCAATACTAACTAACATGGGCTTCAGGCGATCCCCTTGTTTGTCACGTCTCTGATGATACCTTTCCTCTGCGTTGTCCTGAACGTGGTCGTATCAGAGGGACGGCCGAAAGAAAGACTTGACTCCAAGGAGGCGACAGCTTACATTTTTGCTGCGATGTGGACTCCGGTTATCATGCTGCTGCTCGGCGGCTTCACGCTTGCTGCGGCACTTTCGAAATGCAAGATCGACAAGCGCATTGCGACGTTCGTCCTCAGCAAGGCGGGCACGAAGCCGAGCACGGTCATACTCGCGAATATGCTTGTCGCTGCGTTCGCCAGCATGCTGGTCAGCAACGTTGCGGCCCCTGTCCTGTGCATCTCTATCATCGAGGTTTGTCCCCCTTCTCCCCAACGAAGACGTGCGTCCCCCGCAGAGAACTGACGGTAGCACACCCAGCCCATGCTACGCAACCTGCCCTCGGACTCCAACATGTGCAAAGCCGTACTGATGGGCATCGCGCTTGCGTCCAACATCGGCGGCATGCTTAGCCCGATCGCATCTCCACAGAACGTCGTTGCAATGGGAATCATGGTGCCTGAGCCTGGCTGGGGCCAGTGGTTCTTCATCGTGATACCCGTCGGCATCATCTCTATCGTGCTCATCTGGATCCTGTTGCTAGTCACGTTCCATCCAGGCCGAGGAACTACCATCGTACCCATTCGCGAGCACAAGGAGAAATTCACAGGCGTCCAGTGGTTTGTGACGATCGTTACCATTGCCACCATAGCGTTGTGGTGTGCGAGCCACCAGCTCGAAGGCGTCTTTGGCGACATGGGTGTCATCGCGATCATCCCTATCGTCTTGTTCTTTGGCGTCGGAATCCTGACAAAGGAGGACTTCAACAACTTCCCCTGGACCATCATCATCCTTGCCGCCGGTGGTTTGTCGCTAGGCAAGGCTGTCAAGTCTTCCGGCTTGCTCGACACCGTAGCGATAGCTATCTCCCACCGAGTCGACGGCATGAGCCTCTACGGTGTGCTGGTCGTGTTCTCGTGTCTCATCCTAGTCATCGCCACCTTCATCTCGCACACCGTCGCGGCGCTGATCATCCTGCCCCTGGTGTATGACGTGGGCGCGAGCATGGAGGAGCCCCATCCGAACCTGCTGGTTATGGCTGGCGTGCTCATGTGTTCTGCGGCGATGGCGCTGCCGACGAGCGGGTTCCCCAATATGAGTGAGTGCTTCCCAACTGAAATTCTGACACGCGGGTTGCCCGCTAACCAAGTGCTTTTCCACAGCTGCCATTATGAAAGAGGACGCCACAGGCCAAAGGTATCTCCAGGTCAAGCACTTTATCAGCAGGGGTGTGCCGAGTAGTTTGATCACGCTCGTGGTGGTGGTGACGCTCGGCTACGGTGCAATGAGAGTCAGTGGAATGTGAGATGGCCTGTGCTGTTTGTGTAGGCGCCTCGCACATACAGTTCGGATGGCCTCGTATGGCACTCGGCCGTGCTGCTGAGATTTGATAGCATCGGCACGGCGCATGGACTCTGAATTTGAAAATTGGATCACTGACTGCATAGATCAACAGCGATGTAGCATTTGTAGTGGGTTATTGGTGCAAGTATAGAGTGTGAACAATCTTGCAAGAATATTCATGAATGCGGTCCCAAGTGTCGTATCGTGTAGATGATGCTGTTGAGGACATGAGAAGACGTGCATCATTGTCCGTTGTTCTGGCTGTTGTTCACGGAGCGGCCAATCGGGCCAGACCCGCCCGATGCAGGTAGACTAGATACTCGGTCGGCCCGCGTGCGATGCGGTCATATGCGCGAACCGGAGCTCTGTGTCGCTGCCTGCAGGGGTCACGGAGCTCCACGAACAGCTGTACACACAGCCCTTGCGACCAACCCGACAAGACAGTGTCCAGTTGGCAGGATCATCGACATAGCTGCCCGGCCCAAACAGCCCGACTCGACTTGGAAGCCCTGATGTTCCCATAGCGTCCCGAGACCCTGCTGCACGGCCAGCGGCGCACCCGTCGCAGCCATGCTCTCCGCATTCACAGCTCGGTCCATCATCGAGCTCAAGCAGAGGGACAAGTCCAAGATAGAGACAATACTTGCTTATGGTATGTGTACAACCCCGAGACGGGCCACGGAGCGACCCCGTGTCCTTGCTCACAGCCTGCTCTAGGCGACCGAGTCCTCGTCGGCCTCAACACGGGCAGTCTACGTGTGTACCGGCTCAATGATCTCGAACCCCCCTCGCTATCCCAGGCCCAAAGCACCAATGGGTCGTCCGTCTCCCAGGGCGATCCCGCTGGCCCTGGGTTTGATGCTGCCTCCCAGCAGCCCTCCACTCTCAGCAAGCCTGCCGCAACCAAAGCTACCGACCTCCTCCGCGAGGTGGAGAAGTTCTCCAACCGCGCCATCGAGCAGCTCGCAATCATCAAGGAAGCCAACACGCTGGTATCGCTGTCAAACTATGCCATTTCTCTACACGACTTGCAGTCCTACGAGCCTGTCGACGGCTGTGCGCCGCTGCCCCGCACAAAGAACGCGTCATGCTTCGCCGTCACGAGCAACATCGTGCGGGACTCGGAGACGGGCATCCCGGAGATCATCAGCCGGATGGCCGTTGCGGTGAAGAGGAGGCTGCTCCTGTGGCGCTGGCATGAGAGCGAGCTGGCCCCCGACGTCAGCGAGGTGGTTCTGGCTGAGGCGATCCGGACGGTGACGTGGGCCAGCGCCACCAAGGTGGTCTGCGGCATGAATTCGGGGTACGTCCTGGTGGACGTCTTGTCGCATGAGGTCGAGGATGTGGTGGCGCCGGGCGCCATCGCGGGCGGGCAGGGCAACCGGTTCGGTGCCATGAGCAGCGCGGGCATGGGCTACATGGGCCTCGGCGGTTATGTGCCGAGACCACTCGCCACCAAGCTCGCCGACGGCCAGATGCTGCTGGCCAAGGACATCAACACGCTTTTCATCACCGATGAGGGCAAGCCCCTGCCCAACAAGCGGCAGATCCCCTGGCACAGCGCCCCCGAGAGCGTCGGTTATAGCTACCCCTACATCCTGGCCCTGCAGCCGCCGTCCAAGGGCACCTTGGAGGTCCGCAACCCAGACACGCTCAGCCTCCTCCAGAACATCAGCCTCCCCGGGGCAGCCAACATGCACTTCCCTCCTCCGACCGTCAGCCTCGCGCACGCGGGCAAGGGGTTTCACATCAGCAGCGACAGGGCGGTCTGGAAGATGGACGCGACGGACTACGACAGCCAGATCGACGAGCTGGTCAGTTCTCACAAGTATGACGAGGCTATCAGTGTGCTGGGAATGCTTGAGGATGCGCTGCTCAAGAAGAAGACAGACACGATGAGGGAGGTCAAGATGCAAAAAGCCGAGGTGCTGTTCCGCCACAAGAAGTACCGCGAGTCTATGGACTTATTCAACGAGGACGCGGTGCATGCGCCACCCGAAAGAGTGCTGCGGCTTTTCCCGAGATCTATCGCGGGAGATTTGTCTGGGGACACCGACGATAATGACAGCGGTAGCGAGTCCGAGCCGGACGAGACCAACGGGAAGCCGTCTGAGCCGCAGGACGACGATCATGCACGTAAGGATACCGATGCGGCCTCCACGACTGCCGAGGAGACATTATCACCGGCAACAATGGGGGCGGGGTTCGCAAGAATGCTACTAGGGCATCGCAGCAAACCCAAGGATGCGGAAACATCTTCGGTAGACTCATCTGCGAAGCGAGGAGTGGACAATGACGACGCAATGAGCGTCAAGAGCAAGTCTTCCAAAGCAGCCGACGACAGCCATACACTCGAAGGCAAGGATCTCAAGGAAGCCGTTCTTGAGCTCCGAGGCTTCCTCGCCGGGACGCGCGCAAGGCTCCAGCGCGTATTGGACCCAGTGAGCGGCAAGCTCAAGACCAAGATCTCACAGTCTGGATCGAGCGAAGAGGCGCTGAAAAGCCTGATCAGCAACACCGGTGGCAGGGACGAGTCGGATGACGCGCTCGAGAAGCAACTCCAGGAGACATTCAAGGTTGTCGACACGTGCCTGTTCCGCGCGTACATGTTCTCTGCGCCGACTCTGGCCAGCTCACTGTTCCGCATCCCCAACTTCTGCGACCCCGACGTAGTCAACGAGAAGTTGGTGGAACACGACCGGTACAACGAGCTGGTTGACTTCTTCTACGGCAAGCGGCTTCACCGGCAGGCACTAGAGCTGCTGAAGCGGTTCGGCGAGGGCGAGGAGCCCGACGAGCGCGCCCCGTCACTTCACGGCCCGACCAGGACGGTCGGCTACCTGCAGAACCTGCCGCCGGAGATGATCGACCTGATCCTTGAGTTCAGCGAGTGGGCACTGCGCCGTGCGCCCGACATGGCCATGGAGGTGTTCTTGGGCGACACTGAGAATGCCGAGACACTTCCGCGCGAAAGGGTTGTGCGCTTCCTGGGCGCCATCGACACGCGCCTTGAGGTGAGGTACCTGGAGCACATCATCAGCGAGCTGAACGACCTCACGCCTGAGTATCATGAGCGCCTGGTCGACCTGCTGGTGAAGCAGCTCAAGGAGGCCGACGCGCGGGATGCGGAGTGGGACAATAACATGAACAGGTTGATTAGTTTTCTCAAGGACTCGAGACAGTATAGCCTAACCAGAGCTTTCACCTTGCTCAAGGGTGATGGTGAGTTTCGTGGGCCCCCTGCATGCACTGTCTGCCACGTAGACTTACCAGTACTCTACAGATCCAGCCTTCTATGAAGCTCAGGCCATCGTCCTGAGCAACATGGGTGAGGACAGGCAGGCCCTTATGATCTACGTCTTCAAAATGCAGGACTATCATAAAGCTGAAGAGTATGTTGAGTTTGCCACCCTCGTTTTCTATCTGCCTGTCTGACGCTGGCGATCTAGATACTGCAATCGCGTTCACGTATCCAAAGAGGTACCAAGGCCGCCGTCATCCGGAGCGATCGGATCCCCAGGCGCATTCAAAACACAGAAGCCCTCCCCGGTGTCCGAGGAGAAGACGGATGACGCGGGCCCTTCCATCTACCAGACTCTGCTGTCACTGTACCTCAACCCCCCACCGCCGAATAAGCCAAATCTCCCACCGGCGCTGAGCTTGCTGTCAAAGCATGGCTCGCGGCTCCCTGCAGCGTCCACGCTGTCGCTGATTCCGGACACGCTTCCCGTGTCAGACCTGGAGTCGTACTTCCAAGGCCGGATCCGCTCGGCCAACTCGGCCGTCAACGCGAGCCGGATCATCGCGGGGTTGCGGCAGACGGAGCTGGTGGCGAGCCAGGCGCTGTTGCTTCTGGGCGATGGTGTGCCGGGCGGGCAAGGCGGGCGCAACCGCAGGGTGATCATCAGCGACGAGAGGGTGTGCGGCGTGTGCCATAAGCGCCTGGGCGGCAGCGTCGTCGCCGCACTGCCCGACAACTCGGTGCTGCACTACGGGTGCCTGAACCGAAGCGAGAGGGCCTTCCCAACATCGGCAGCCGGCAGCGTGGGGTCCGGCACGAGCACGGGGCTCAGCGACAGCATCCGTAAGGCTTCAACATGGGGCATCACGCCTCCAGTGAGCACAACGACCGGGCCGTGGAAGACCGGGAGGAGCGGCGGAGGATGGGGCACCAGCCAGCGGTCATCAGGATTTGACGGCTGAATTTCAGACGGGATTTGTTGCATGCAGTTTCCGGTGCGAGTTGGAACTTCCGGGTGGGGGGCGCATAGCATAGTCGAGGAGCATTATAGCAATACCCATCGTGCTTCTCTTTTGATTCATCCGTTTCCCCCGTCTGCCCCCGTCTGCCCCCGTCTGCCCCCTCGTATGAGTAGGATTGGTGCATCAAGCCTATTCTCCTTGGGCTTCCTCTCCGTAATTTTCCTCCTCCTTCGCGTCGTCGACTACTGGCTTGCCGTTCTTGCCCGCCTCCCTCGCCTTGTCATCCTCCATCCGCGAGGTGAGCTCCTTGTTGACGTGGTCCTGCATGGTCGCGACGGCTTTGCGCAGGTCGCTCAGGTACTTGGTCTTGTCCGGGACAGAGGGGTTCACGGTGCCAGAAGGGGGCGCCTGCAGCTCGTGGGTAGTGGTGAAAGGCGGGTTGGTAGGTGATGAGTAGGTCCCGGTGAGGGACAGGTTCTGGCTGTCGCTGGCCATAGCAGGCAATGGCGTGAGGATGAGATTCTGTACAAGAAGAAGGCCGAGTGACCCAATTGTCTGTCTGAGCGCCGCAGCTTGTCTGCGTGACCAGGTCAAGGGAAGAAGCCGGGACGAGTGGTAACGACAAACCTTGCGAAGATCCGCCGGTGGGCACACTGGGAATGTGCAGCTGGGAATGTTTGGTACGGAGTACTGCACGAAGCTTTTGGAGGCTGAATAGTGGGGTAGTGTCCAGAGCAGCGGGCACAGGAGCAGGGGTCCCAGCGTGTGAACACCAAGGAATAAGGAATGGGGGATGCGGTCATCGGCGGGATCCCTTGCTTCTGTTTTCGACAAGGGGTTAAATGGGAGAGGATCGTTGATGGATTTGGCGGGTGGTCGCAGCCCCAAAGTTCACGGACGGGTTGCCCGCCTCACACTAGGAGGACTCCAACCACCGCATCCAAGCGAGCCTAGACGGACGGCTAAGACCAGAACCTCACCTCACACATCACTGAACCTTACCTCACCTCACCTCTTCCCATCTTTCTTTTGTCAATCCGGCGAGCGATCATCAAACGGGGTCATCGATCGATCTGCGCCCGCGGACATCCTGTGCCCAATGCACCGAGGCATAAATCGAGACGTCGAGTCGAGACGCTGGTGACCTGGGACGAACGGCGCGCCCAATGCCTAACATCTGATACCCGAAACCTCGCCTGCCTGGCCACCGGCCAAGAGGTAGCGGCTCTCTCGAATATACTCGCCCTCGGACGCCCTTCCCACGAGGATAAGATGCAGCCAGCACGACCCCAGCTGGGGGGTGGCAGGGCCCCTGGGAGCTTTGCGCCCCTGCCTCGAAACGAGCCGAGCCAGAGCAGCAACACATACGACGGCGCCACAAACTCCAGCGCTGCCAGCAACAACTCGAGCAATTTCAACAACCACCACCGCAACAATAATAACAACAACAGGAACCAAGGCGACTCGCAGTCCTTCTACCCCTCGAGTACTAATGCTGCCGCCGCCGCCGCCGCCGCCGCTTCCGCAGACCTGCCACCACCCCAGCGGCCGCGAGTGCGACGGGTCGAATCATCCTCGAGCGAAGACTCCATCTCCATACATATCGCCAAAGCACGCAGCCCTACGTCACAGTACAACCCACAGTTCCCACAACAGGCACCATCGCCTGCGCCTGGCTCGTCCACCCCATCCTACGCGCAGTTTACCACCGCCCACTCCAATTCGAGCACCGCCAGCCTGCAAAACTTCTCCCGCCCGACCCCCTCGCCCCTCGCAAACGCCGCAGCTGCCGCTGTCGCAGCGAGGTCAGTGGCCGGTAGCCATGACCCACAACTCCGCAACGCCTCGCCTTTGACCCTCCCACCATCCACTGCCAGTAACACCGGCATGAGCAGACCTCTGGGCCACTCGCGCAAGCACTCGCAAAACGCCGGTGCCTTCGAGCCCTCCCTGCCCTCCATTTCCACATCGAACCTGTCGTCCTACGGCGGCATGTCTCAACAATCACCCAGCCAGCGCGACCTCCCCGCGAGCCACATCGCGGCACAGGCTGCCGTTCTCAGTCACCAGCAGTCGCAGCAGATGCTGCAACATTCACGGCAGCGCTCCCAGACCGTCCCTACGCCAAGCGACCATTACGAAGTCCCGCAGCCGACGGGCAAGAGAGGTAGCGGTCAGCTGAACCCCCCGGTCCTGAGTTTGACAGAGGCGAGCGCGCCCAGGGAGACTGGATTTGGCAGCCAGGGATATCACAATGGGCTGCTTGGGAGCAATGCTGCCACCACGGCGGCCAATGTTGTCTTTCCTCGGTCTGGACAGACGTCACCAATATCGAGCCAAATAACACCCCAGCCTCCACCCCCTCCGCCGCCCCTACCGGAGAAGAAACCAGAGAAGTCGTCCAAGGTGAAATTGTTCTCTCGGCCCGGCAAGATTGGGACCAAGGGGGAGTCAAAGGACAAGCCGCTGCCCAGTCCGAGCAAGATAGGGTCTGCTCTTTCTGCCTTGCAGAGGGCCAACTTCAGCACCACCAGTCTGGACTCTACCGGCCAATCTTTCTACAACATGGCGAATGCGTCCTCCGCGACGATCCGACCCGTGGATCCGCCCGCTGAGAAAGAAGCCAAGGAGAAGAAACACCACTTTTTATCCCGACAGAGGATCAAGCCCAAGGACAAAGATGACTACCATCTCCAGCTATCTTCTGCAGCCAGTAACTCGCGGCCCACCGATCCAAGTGCCCCGAGCAGCATTTACAACTTCAACGTACCGTCGAGCCCTGGCCCAAACTCGAGCACGTTCAACTCGGGCGCGTTCAAGAATATCAGCGGACTTGACCTGCGACATGGTGGGCGAGCACTGAGGCACGGTCGCAAGGAGGAAAAGGCGGAGTTGAATGAATCCGTCAGCAACCCGAGCGACTGGGCTGGGCCGGGTAGCCTGGGGTCCATGAACGCACACCCCATGTACCAGGAGCCTATTGACTCGGCCAAATATGGTCTCAACAGCATGTCACTGGATGATGCCTGGCCATACCTGAGGGCAAAGCTCCTAGTAATATTCGAGGCTGAAGAGCTCAAGTTGCCAATCGAGGACTTCAATCGCATCGTGGTATTGCATCTCCAGTACTGTATACAACGGCGGTCCCCGAACATGGTGTTGGAAGACCTCCGTAGCCTGCTACAGACGGGCTTTCTCAGTCTTGACCGAAATCTTCTCAAGGGTTCCGAAGACCGCATGATACCAGCCCTGGTTGATGCCTGGATGGCCGTGTTCACGCACATCACACCTTACCTACAGGCTGTCTTCCTACCCCTGGACCAGGAATTCGCCGGCAACGGCACGCTCATGACGCCGGAGCAGGCCCGTGATTTCTGGGGCGGCGTGATAGCCAACTCGCCAGCAGGCGATGGCAACGTTAACCTTGCGCCGGCGTCGGCGGTTCTCGACATACGCACCTTGGTGCTCACGAGCTTCCGTGACGTGGTGATCCTCCCGCGGTACGAGAAACTGAAGACCTTGTTCTCACGGCTGTCGCTCGAGTTCCTGCCTGGCATGGCACTCGCGAGCCCGATGCAGGCCGACACCTTCATGTCCACCTCCCCCGGCGCGGAGTCAGCGCCGGGGCTGCCGTTTGTCCCGCAGCAGAGACCAGGCACAGCCATGTCGCTGGACCCGTCAACTGCGAGCTACAACTCGACATCGACGACGCTGCTGGGCGAACTGGCGGCGGGCGGGCGCAGCCGGGGCCTGTCTAACGTCTCGTTCGCGTCGAGCGGGGCGCACAGCAACGGCGGTTCGGACTCACTGAACATGTCGTCGGCGCACTCGCTGCGGCCACCGAAACTGACGCCAGGGAACAGCAGTCTCAGCCTGGGCGGGGGCGGGGGGGCCGGGCCGGGTTCTTCGTCGACTTCCCTGCTCGGGCTGTCGCTCCGGGAGCAGAACGTGGAGGATAGCAAGCAGGTCACCGAGATGGTGGGGCGGATGCTGCAGTGCATGAGCGTGCTAGCGGGGACGGGTCAGGGCGGCGACGAGGGCACGACGCGGGTGCAGGAGCTGACCAAGCTGCTGAAGCTGAACTGGCTCGGCAGGGGCCGGACGGGCAGGAACAGGAGGGGCATCGTCGGCGGACGGGTCGCGAGAGGTAACAGCAACCGGGAGGAGGTTAGCGTTGCTTAGGAGGCCAACCCCTCAAGATGGCCCCCCTTCTGCGTGTTGGGACAATTGTTCTGCGACTCGTGACAGTGTATGATCATATTTGGAGTTGGCTCCCTGCGGTTGGCTTTTACGGTGTTTATGAAAGAGCAAAAAGACAAGGGCAGGACGGTATCTGTCTTTGCTGCAAGGCGCATAGGAATACACATCTGGGAACATACCCAATCGGATGGGACACTTGAGGTTCACGAAGTACGCAATTTGACTACTTTCAATATGTATTTGGTCATGACTGCTGCTATGTACGTAGGAGCCATCTCGGTGAAGAGACGGCTCGACACGGGTTGATTTCCAGGCATCGCCGTATCGCTGCCCCTCCTCAAGACACCTGCCAGACTCTAGCTGACCGATAGGCCCTAGAAGACTGTGAACCAAGTCAGCATGTGTGCGTTGACAACTGTGACGGATCCAATACAAGGAATTGTGTTGATCAATCAGACATCCAAGGAAGTATTAACCCTCATCTGTTCACCTATAGGCTTGAATGGGAACTCGAGTGGAAACTGCGAATGTCGATGGAAATTTCATCATGCGATCGCCGGGGGGGAGGGGGTGTTGAGGAAGCATGGGTACTAACCTATTCTGGCCTTCGCGGGGTTGCGGGATGCTGATGAGGTTAGCATTTTCCACGTGTTGAGGTGTAGCAATTGATGAGTTCTCCTATGGTGGTGATGTCAGCGGATGTGCCCATCACGTGGTCGCGTCGTTGAACGCTCATGGTTTCGCGTGCAAAAGAGAGGATCCTTCATAGATTCAGACAGAAAATACTGGCAAGTAACAGGTATCGTCAATGCGCTTGCGAAGGCGCACGCGAGGGAACCCGAACAGACTAGATTTCTTCATGGTCGATTCAGTTGGGAAAAGAAGACAATTGTGTAAAGTTGTCATCAAATGAAGGTTTGGGGGGTTCGACATGGCTGCCGCTGTCTCTGGGTGCTTCAAGTGTTGAGAAGAAATGAAGAGGGCGTGAGCCTACCTGCGTAGTGCTGACGTCCCGTCCCTCAAAATAGCAAACCAGAGCGCGTCAGGGGGTTGGATGGCATTCTCATGCTCGCCTGCTGTGCACAGATAGGATGCTTCGAGGGGCGAGACGTCGCGTTGTGTCGAGAGAAAAGGGAGAAGGAGGAGAAGGGTGGTGGTTGACGAGGTGGTAAACAGAGGTGGTTGAAGTTTGCTGCGCGATGAGGCTGAAATTTTATAGCATCCGGCGGCCGGGTGGGACCTCTGTGGAAGTTGAAGGAAAACCTTGGCCGTTGTCTAGCGCTGCGAGATTGTCGTACCCACCTGCTGATCTCGGCCGGCATTGGCTAGGCCGGAACCCTGTCGGGCCGGCGCATAGCTTTATGCATCTATTCGAGAACGGACGCCATAGATGCAATCACCTTGATACGTGCATATCAGGAGATGGAGGCACTAGCGTGGCCTGGTCAGGAGCCCAAACGGATCCCGTCATTGCCTAGGGTGCCCAGGGTGCCCGGCCGGTCTGGTCCGGTCCATGTAGAGAGCACATTTGAGAGACTGGCTGATTGACGGACTGAATGGCTGGGTCATCTTTTCCACGGCCAGCATGAGGCTCTATCTACCTAGGTACCTAGGTACCCATAGCACTCGTCTCGGGCGCAGCAAGGCTCCCGACGGGTCCTGCGACTGCTGATAGCTAGGTGAAAGTCGCGAGATAAGCTGGGCCACCCTCAGGACAGCATCGACTGGACCAGAGGGACAGGGGTCGTGGCTATTTCAACAGTCTTACTCTGTCAGAGGGCCGGCATCACGCGCCCCGTGCCCTGTGCTGCGGGGAATCCCGTGCGATGTGAGTGGACAGCTCTGGGATTTCTGAGACGGCATACGGAGAGATCTGGCCCCGTTGAATGCACCACACCTCTATGTGCATCACAGCGTCTGCACACAGTATGCTCCGTTCGAAGGTCTAGCTCGCCGTCCCGGGGGTGTCTGGGCTTCATCAACTGTTGTGATTCAAGATGAGCATCTGATTCTTTTTTTCCCCCTCAGCACTCTACCCTTGGCCTCGGATTCTCTCACATTTGTTGCTCTCTATGCTGTTGCAATGTGCTCAGGTCCTCGAAGACAAGAAGATCCTGTGGCATAACGACCCAACTATCAGTGTATCTAGGTACCTGCCTACTCTTCCTCCAGCCACCCCCCCGCCAGCAGCAGCAGAGCCTGTCCACCCCGACAGGCGGATATTCGATTGGGCGATCGTCGGCCGTCCGCCCATCGGCTCTGCGCCTAGCCTGGCAGGCCCGCCCCATCTCATCGCCTTTTTTGGAGCACCCACGTTTGCGCAGCCAGCTGCACTCTCTACCTTGCCATAGAGGGTCCCCCCAATCTTTTGTGCCCCGTCCCTCCTTGCCCGTGGTCCCCTGGCAGCTCTGCTGTCTCCAGTCCCAGTCCCAGTCAGTCCCAGTCCAGCCCAGTCCCGTCCCAGACACGTCGATCCGCTGCACCAGCCTCGACCGTCGACAACCTGCACCTGAACCTGACCTGCACTGCACCTTGGGAATCCCACCACCCCCCCCGACTGCTGTCACCTCTGCTGCCCACCGCCGCCCGCCCACTCTCCCACTTCACGACCGGCTTCAAAACAGCCTTGCTCGTGCGTGCTGTCGTGTCGCTCGGCCAGCGCTGCCTTTCGTCCCCGTCCCCACTTGTTGAAATCGGCTCGGGCAATTGCAAATCACACACTCTGGCTGCAGCACGGCTCTCCTGTTAATCCCCCAGGCCTTCAATCAACCTGGTCCCAACCTCTGTCAGCCACCCGCCGTCCGTTTGATTCCCGCCGTGCCTTAATCATCCGTCCTTCCTTGTTCGGCTTGGACCCAGCCCTGCCAACCCGCATCCCGTCCTTGTTCGATATAATCCACGGCGATCATTCACTCCTCGCGCCGCCGACCTCTGCTTCGCCATTGTGCCGACGATCCTCCGCGACCGCTTCCCATTGCCCCCGTCGCATCGACGCGACCCGCCACACGACCCCCGACCGTCCGCCATTGGTGTCGGTGTTGGTGACTGCGCCTGCTGCGACGGAAAAAAAAAAAAGTCGGCCCCGGTCCATCAATCGCCCGCTCTGTCTTCCCCCTTCCCTCTTGCACGAGACAGCGCATGCGACTCTGAGAGCTCAGGATAGGCACAGCGTCAATACCCACGCCGCGGAGGGTCGAAGATGATGGCAAGCATGCAGGTGCCGCAGAACTTCCCACATCCTGGTGGCATGCAGCACCCTGGTGTGCCTCCCGGCCATCACATGGCTCCGGGTATGGCTCACAATCCAAGCCAGCCCGGCTCCCAGCCCGGAATCCCACATCACCTCGCCCATCAGATGGCCGTGTCCGGCGCTGGCGGTCAGGTGAACCCGGCCCTCATGGGCGGCGGAATGCCCCCCGGTGCAAACGCCCACGCCATGCAGCATTTGAACCCAAACGTTCAGCACATATTCCCCCAGCAGCAGGTGAACCCGATGAACTGTGAGTAGCCTCGTGCGCGACGAGTCTTGCTCTCCCCCCCCCCGGGGGGTCCTCCACCCGCCTTCTTATTGCGTCTGGGCTGACTTCAATTACATCAGATGCAGCCGCACAACAGCACATGCAACAACAGCGCCTCCAGGCACTGCAGCAGCAGCAGAGACAGATGATGGCACAGCAAATGTACGCTGGGGGCATGCCAGGAGGCATGATGATGGGGGGCAACATGTCGATCAATCCGGCACAGATGGCACAGTTCCAAGCGATGCAGCAGAGGCAGATGGCTGCTCGTCAGCAGCAGGCGCCAAACCAGCAACAACAGCAGGCAAGCTTCTACCACATTCGCCAGGGCTTGGGTGCCCCTTTTGGTACGCGCAATTGATCTGACCGATTATGTCTAGGCCCTCCTCGCGGCGCAGCAGCAGCACCTAATACAGGCGCAACATCAGCAGCAACAGGCGGCGAGCCAGCAGATGACCCAGGGGCAGCACCCTAACCAGCCCGGCCAGATCAACCCCCAGATCAATATTGCCCAACTCCAGGCTATGCAAGCTCACCACGCCCAGCAGGCCCAGCAGCAGCAACAACAGGCCCAGCAGCAGCAGCAGGCCCAGCAGCAGCAACAGGCCCAGCAGCAGCAACAGGCCCAGCAGCAGCAACAGGCCCAGCAGCAACAGCAGGCCCAGCAGCAACAGCAGCAACAGGCCCAGCAGCAAGCCTCCCATCAGACTCCTCCTCAGCAGCAGCAGCAGCAGCAACAACAACAGCAGCAACAGCCGCAAGCTCAACCTGGCCCGCCGCAGCCCACACCTCAGCAGCAGATCGGTCAGGGCGGGCCCGCGCAAGCCAACGGCCCTCAGCCAAACCAGGGCCAGCCACAGGGTCCAAACCAGGCGCAGCCGGCCCAGCAGCAGCAGCAGCAGCAGCAGCAGCAGCAACCTCCGCAGCCGGCCCAGCAGCAGCCTCAGGCGCAGGCTCAACCAAACCAGCCGCAGGCCGCCCAACTAGTCGCTGCGCAACATCAGGTCAATATGATGGCTGCTCAGGCTCAGGCGTCGAAGCGCGAGGGTATGAAAGGACATTGTTTGCTTCGGCTGATGAATTTTCAAGAGCATCTCAGTGGCTATTCCTCTGTAGGTCTTGGTGGATCGCACTTCGCCGATTTCCACACGAGTACTAACCTTCTGTTTGTAGCAAGCCAAAGATAAAGATATTGCGCACTGGCAGGAGTTTGTGCACCGCTTCTTTTCTCCTCGGGGTATATACCGGACGAACGTTCACAACAAAGCCGACACAGAGGCTTCAGGGGATAAGCAGGTGGAGATGAACTTCCCGGCTATTCCGCACTACTTCCAGGCCAGTGGTGCGTCAAAGATAGAACTGCAGCTCGGCCAAGGCACGACAGACAAGCCATTGCCGGGTGACTGCCATTTCATCGAGAACAGCAACGCCAGTGTCACAATGTGGTTCGAGACATCACATGTAGGTTTCTCCTGGCTGCGTAACCTTGAGAGTGGTCACTGACTTTGACTTTTTTTCCTTGAATCAGGTCGTCCACATTGGCAACCTCCGTCTCCAGTTTGACGCCGAACAGAAAATCGATCTGTTTGAGTTTGTTTCGACAGATCACGATGAGTATGTCTCGAGGACTGTAGTCGTCGATGGCGCGAAGCCCAACCACCAGTGGATCAAGGAATGGCGCACAGTCAACTCGGAAAGCTCGCAAGCCTCTCCCGAAATGAGCAAGAAGAGCAAGCCCCGGCCGAAGAAGAGTCCTCAGAACCCACCCCCAGACCTCGACATCCCCCATTCCGCCGTCAAGCATGGTGTAGGAATCACAGAGCAGCAATTTCAATTCCTAGAGGTACTGAATCCAACACCTGCTTTGTAGCTTGGATCACCACTAACGTAGGGGCCGGCAGATTGTCGAGGTCATGGGAACAATGAACCCCCTGTTCCAGGCTGCCCATCAGCATCCGACTATGGGCGCGTACCAGGTCTTGGACGATTACGTTTCAAACCAGATCCCTCAGCCTGGTGCGCCAGCCATGAACGGACAGGTTATGCCAAATGGTCCGCGCACTCCAAGTTTCGGCCAGTTCCCAATGGGCGCGAGCCCTCACGCCGCTCACCTCCAGCTTCCAGGCTCACCCCACGTTGGCAGTCCCGCCGCAGGTGCAATGCAGGCACCCGCCATG
Source organism: Diaporthe vexans (assembly GCA_021188095.1). Classification (NCBI taxonomy): domain Eukaryota; kingdom Fungi; phylum Ascomycota; class Sordariomycetes; order Diaporthales; family Diaporthaceae; genus Diaporthe; species Diaporthe vexans. The sequence goes on from JAJLLZ010000015.1 coordinate 71,928, forward strand.
GCAATGCAACACAGCCAGCAGGGGAGCAGCTCGAACGCCAGCGCCACTACATCACCAGCCGGTCAGAAAAGAAGACGCCCCTCCGGTGTAAAGGTTGAGGAAGACGCCCCCGGAAACGCGCCTACGCCATCAGCTGCTGGTGGCGTTCCTCAGGTCAACGGAGTTACCGGCAATAAGACGAAACCTCCAACGCCCCGGATGCAGAAGAGATTGAAGGGCAATCCAGCTTAGAACTGCCGGAGGGCTCATCACAAGTGGTCCGCAACCGAGTGGCCTAAAGCATGGTAGAAAGGGTGACAGGCTTTAGGGCCCTTGTGTGGGTCCCTGGGCATCCTTCCCAGCCGGCGTTCGAATCCTTACCAAGCATGGCGGCGGCGGCTTCTTCAATTTCATGACCGGCGTTCAATAATACCACGTCTTTTACTTAATCAGCGGCAGCCTCCGCCAGGACCCCATCCGAAGCACCATAGGACACGGCAAAGCTGAGAACCCATGCGCTGGACCTGTCAACGGAAGCTCCGACTCGAGTGCTGGCACAGTCTCAGAGATGACTTATCTGATGAGGTGGCGCCTATAATCTAGCTCTAACGTCATGCAACGACTCAGAGCCTCGTAAAGACCGAGCGAAGACAAATGCGGGCCTCAAAAGGCTGAAAAGTTTCCTGCCTCCCTCCCATCCGGCTGCTTGAAGCCCATGCAACCCGCTGGGACGCACTGAGAGAACTCGAGTGCGAGGCATGTTGGTTGTGATGAGCTTTGCTGTCATCCTGTGGGAAATTACCCGAAACGCAAGGGCGCCAATGCAACTGGAATGATAATGAAACCCGAGTGTTCATCGAGAGAGCCTCAGCACGCCGCAACTTGTACGATTACCTCTGGGGGGGGTTTACTGCTTTCGTGGCGTTCATCGGTGTCATACAACCTCTATTACTTGTTTGCGGTGCATACTCATCAACGGGAGAAAATAATTTGTGCTTTATTCTTTTTGGACAGCCAGTCCCATTTTGGCCCGGGGGAGACGAAGAAAGAGAGAGGCGTGAGATGAGCAGCAGGCGGAGGCCATCAGGTCTCCCAAAAAGCAAGTCACGGTCGCTGGTGTTAACGGGAATTTCTGGGTAGGCTAATGGGATTCGTGGGGTATCTTTATTGTTTTCATGCTTGGGTTGATCTCTACTTGTTCAGGGCTCGGCGTCGGTATGGGCTTTTTGGTAGCAAATGATGTCCTGAGTAAAGTAGTAGCCACTGGACGAGGTTCGTTCTCATCAGAGCCATGGAAAGATACTCAATCATACCCGAATTAAAAAATAACAACATTGAAGTAAGTGTCTTGGTCTGTTCTGTTTCGCGGCTGTCTAAGCAAGACATCCGCAGAGTGTGAAAACGAAAAATTCCTGCGGCCGCACCTTTGAGACAAGGAGGCGAAGCAGGGTCATTGACGGTGGTTTCTGAACCGCGGGCATGTTCGTGCCGTGCCTCAGCATGGCTTCCATGATACTTTCCAGTATGTTATAGACTTGTCATGTGTCTCTTGCTCGATCACACTGGAACGCCGTGAGAGATGGAGAGAGGAAGGTAGTCATGTTGAAGCAGGGCCACAGCTCCTCATCCTAAAGTCCTCAATTTGCTTTGAAATCAAGTTTCATTGTTTGATACAGTGGAGATAGTTCCCATCTCGAAAGCAGTATTTGAAAACCGAATCTAAGGTGGAATGAAGTCTGGATGGATTTTCCTCCGGCATAAGAGATCAGGCAACTCTGCTGGTGGCCGGAGACAGAGCTAAGCCTCAAAGATGTGGGATGGATATCGAAGACAACACTGGACGTTTGACCTCACGGTTAATTGGTTGACTCTTAGGCAACCACTGGGCCGACTTATCTGAGAAAGACCGCACAGGGCACAGCAAACGAACACAGTCTAGTCTCAGGGCTCAAAAAGTATCGCATGTTGACGCAAAATTCTGAGCCGCACGTGTGAGTGTCGCAGTCGCCACACACTATGTATTTCAAGGCGGATCAAGAGACAGCAGGGCTTATATATATAGGCTTCCCCTGATGGAGTTAGGAATTGGCGCAATTGGATTAAAAGAGCTTGGTGTCAACGTTCAAATCCATTATGTGATCAGCAGTGGAGCGCTGAGCTTCCCCATCCAAACCTGTTTGAGACAAATGATATTATAACAACTTGACAAGACAGTAGCGTAAGTGGGGTCCGGAGACTCAAAGGATCCAAAAGATTACCTATTCTCCTCAACGGCAACTCGAGACCAAAAACCATCTTGTCGTTTCAGTGGCCATCTTGTTCACATCAGACACGATCATTACAAGGCACAAGCAAAGAGCGATGTGTGAAGATTCTTGGATGGAGGTCGACTAGCTAATAAGTGATAAGCTTCAATCCTATATCAATAAAGCCTGAACAAGACAGCATATTCCAATCACTCTAGGTATACTACGCCCGGAAGAAGAGAGAAAAGAGAAACATGGACACACGAATGATGGGTCCCACAAATGCCGACAAAATGCTTTGAGATGCAAGTTCTTCGATCAGTTTAGGCCAGGACCGCTATGATCCACAGCGGCCGTATGGATACTCGCCCGGCCGAAGACTTCTGCACGTCCTCTATATACCTACCTGTCTGGTCGCTCAGCCATGCGCTTGTGGTCAAGTTGTGAGCAACTATCCTCTTCGTAAGGTTTCGTTCTCACTATCACACAGTGTCTCGTTTCCACTAAAACCCAGACTTTACCCACGAAACGCCAGACAAAGCAGCATTAGTTGGTGGCCGGGGCGAACCTTTCTAGGCAAGCCCCGGCAATTCTGTTGATCAAGAAACTACACATAGTGTATTTTATTGCATGAGACATACAATGCACACCACCGTGGCGCCTGAATCATGGCGGATCCATCAAGCACAGTGCACATGCCAATGTGAAGGGCAGCAAGGCACCCGTCCGTTCAGTAGTGGAATGGCTCGGATGGTGGCGCCAGCCATGCTCGACTCTGACCATGGAGCGCCACAGGGGAGGGCACAGCAAGAAAGAAGGGTGTCGTCGACGCGATCAAAATTCGGAAAAATATCAGTAAGTAGTGAGACCGGAAGGACGGGACCGCACGCAGTTAACAATGAGAGGGGCACAGAATGTAAGTCCATCGCCTCTTGCCGGCCGTCTAACCCCTTCCTGTGTGAACCTCAGACTTGAACGAGCTCCTCAGCTACAAGGTAATAACACTCTGCGTAAATATCATCCAGACCCTACTGATCGATCCCAACCCGAAAACGCCCCAAGAGTCGCCTGAAAAGTCATGTCAAGGTATCATTCTGCCCAGAAGAAGCAGTGTGAGGCTGCGCCGGCAGGATCAGATCGACTCGAAGCCTCCGAAGGTGTTCTCGCCCGAGTACGTGATGTAGAGGAATCTATATTGCAGGGGGCAGTCCTGTCAGCTCGGTCCCCGACGTTGCCGGAGGGGGGCTGCTTACCCGTCTTCGTCCTTGTGCTCTTCGTAGATAGATGACATGAGTGCTGCTGTTGGAGGGAGGACCTCGTCGACGAAGATGAAGATGGCCTTGTCGGGGGATAGCTTGATGCGCTTGCGGATGACGTAGACGAACTGGCCGACTGTCAAGTCTGCTGGTACGAGATACTTCTTCTTGTCGATGGTAGCGATGTCACTCTTCTCGACCTTTTCGCAGATAACCTGGAAGAGAAGCCGTGTCAGCTGTTGCTGGGCGGGTAATAATGGAGGCTGCGACAGGCACCAGGGGCGGCGGGCGAGCGTCTTCGGGGACGTCGATGATTGTTGGCGGTGTTGGGATAAGGGATGTCGCTTGGGATACTCACTGGAATGCGGTCAAGATACTTTTGGCGAATACGCTCGGCCTCAGCCTTGCGCTTCTCGAAGGGATGCTCGTCCTTAAACTTGGATCGCATTTTGGCTGGAGTCGGTGAGGTTGTGGTGGGGATGCGGTGTGTTGAGTCTGTCTGTCTTTGTGGCATGCACTGTCAGCGCCTTTGTAGTGATGGGATCCAAATGGGCAGACAGGTGAAGGTCGAGAACTTACGTCTAATGAGGGTTATTGTGATGGTTGATGGTGATGGGAAGAGTGAAGGTGTAGGTTCTAGGATGGGTTGGCTGAGTACGTTGACGGGCTGCCGCCTGTGACTGACCAAGGCGCCCCCCCAGGTTGCCGGATGGATGAATGGTCAGCCAGCTAAGGCGTGACGGAAGAGGCGGGGCTGGGTAGTAATGACTAACGGGATGGCGGTCTCGACGCTATCTGGACGGCGGCAGTCCACCACCCATCTGCTGTTAGCGGCAGCAGTCACTTCTACAGTCAGCTTGTACCTAGCAGCTTTGGGGAAGGCGGTGTCCCTTATCAGTTGACCGATGAGACGGAGGCACCTGCAGCCTGGGTGGAACATGGGGGCCCCTCCAGCTCAAGGGGACCGAGGGGACCAAGGGGGATGAGTGAATGCCTGTCTCCCGGCCACAGCTGCCTTCCTCTCCCATCCCACGTGAACAGAGTCACCCGGTCGACTTTACCGGAAGCAGGGTGGCACCTGCGATGGTTTTTGTTCCCATGGGATCTGTCCCAATTACATTAGAACCATGCTTGGTTGTGTGCCTGCCCAAGTTCCCTCCAGCCATTGACAACCTGCCGGGCACAGCAAAGGAGGGAAACAATGCCCACTGCAGATCTCGGATGACGACATGCCCCTTTCTCTCCTTATCGGCAGCTCCTGTGTCTCTTATCGAGAATTTGGGTGAAGCTTGCTGTATTGTTCCTTTGATCGCTCACCCCCCCCCCCTTCCCAAAAGTACACACAGTCGTGCAGTATCTAGTTATAACCTGGAGGGGGACACCCACACATCATCCTTAGCTGATCAGTCCTGGCCCCTGATGACTGTTGACCGATGGACCCGTGAGCCGGACCAAGCCGGCCTCGCTTCGAATCTGCTGTCCAAGACAAAAGTCACCCCACAGAACAAGTTGCACAGGTCGCATCTCCCCGGGGCCGGGCCGGCTGACTGGCATGGAGCTGTGTAGCTGTCCCTGCACCCGGGGCTTGCCCATTCCTCGAACCATGATCATGGACCATGATCATCGTTGGCTCGTTGCTCGCAGAGGGCGCCAGCCAGCCAATCACGACTGACTCGGGAGCTACAGGGTGAGCTGAGCTCATGCCCAGTAGCACCACATCTGCCCATTGTAAATAGACCCTGGCCAACATCCGATCTAGCCACACCCATCTCTCTCCCGAGCCCGCCCTAGAGCCTGTAGCTTTTGACAAAAACACTGCCAGCTGCTCCGCCAGTGGCCTCACAATCCTCCTTGGTGTGCTGCCCGGGCCCCATCCTCCATTTCCTCGGAGATCCGGGCTCAGCCGTATAACTGTTCCCTTCCTCCGCCATGGCCTCGAGAAATAGAGCCCTCCGCGTCGCAGCGGACGGCTTCTTCACATCCAGGGCCACCTGTTCCAGACGCATATCCCCCGGCTTCTTTACGGCTACGACGCGGAGGGCTTCTTCGGACGCATTCGCCCCCCGATTGACCAACCCGGCCTCTTCCAGCTACTCGCACTGGGTGGCATTCTCAGGCGTGGCCCTCATCTCCACGGCCCTCATCACAGCAGTACGGAGCTCCCCCATGACCTGCCTGATCCCTTGCCTACGACGTTGAGGAATACCGGCTCACTATCTCGTGGATGCAGCTTGCCAGGGAACCTACCCACCTCGACACCATGTCCCTCCCTGAGCGCGATGCCCTCGAGAAGCGCGAATCTGGCGTGACGGATCAGTCGCCCATGCGCCTTCGCATGGAGAAATTCATCAAGGAACAGCAGCAGGAGATCGTCAAGGGCCTAGGCGAGGTCGACGGCGGCAGGTTCCAGCAGGACGAGTGGCAGCGCAAGGAGGGCGGTGGCGGCATTACATGTATCCTCCAGGAGGGCAACGTCTTCGAAAAGGCCGGCGTCGGCGTCTCAGTCGTCTACGGCTCCCTCCCCAAGGCAGCCATCGAGAAGATGCGCGTCAACCACAAGAACATTGGCGGAGACGGCGAGATCCCCGAAAGCCTCGAGTTCTTCGCCGCGGGGCTGAGTATGGTCGTACACCCGCGCAACCCCATGGCCCCGACAGTGCACCTGAACTACCGATACTTCGAGACGGCAAACCCTGATGGGAGCTCGAGCTCCTGGTGGTTCGGCGGCGGCGCGGACCTAACACCGTCTTATCTGTTCGACGAGGACGCTATTCACTTCCATAAGACACTCAAGGACGTGTGCGACAAGCACAATAAGGACTACTGGCCCAGGTTCAAGAAGTGGTGCGACGAGTATTTCTACAACAAGCACCGCGGCGAATCCCGCGGTGTGGGCGGCATCTTCTTCGATGACCTGGACGAGACTGTAGCGGACAAGGAGAACCTGTTTGCCTTCATCCAGGACGGGCTGAAGAGCTTCCTACCTGGCTATATCCCCATTATCAACAGGCGCAAGGATATGCCGTTCAATGAGCAGGAGAAGGAATGGCAGCAGATCCGCAGGGGCAAGTATGTCGAGTTCAACCTGGTGCACGACCGGGGGACCGCATTCGGGCTGAACACGCCCGGCGCGAGGGTGGAGAGTATTCTCATGAGCCTGCCTCTGACGGCGAGCTGGAAATACATGTACACACCTCCAGGGCCCCGAGAGGAGAGGCTGACACAGATCCTCAAGGAGCCCAAGGAGTGGGTATGAGGGCACACTGAGACGAAATGTCTTGTAGATTCTGTATAGTCCTGTAAAAGTAAAAGTGGTGCAGAAAGATTTAGCAAAGAAAACATTCATGACAATACAAGTCTTCACTATCTGTGACCCCCAAAGGGCGGCCAGGTGGGCAGCGGAAAGAGACGGGCTTTTGGCCTCTCGGGCTGAGGCGTCAGTCTTGCTAAGCCCTACAGCCTCAACAGCCCGTCCAGTGAACAAAACCGCCCACGATCAATACCTGCTTTTCGCCAAACTCACTTTTGTGCATAATGCTGGGACTCGCAGATTTCCAAGCAAGCACACATCAGTAGTCCCCAATGGCCGCCCCCCCGCACCGACGCACCGTCGTAGCAACATGTCCACATCGCCGTCTGCCCTCCCAACACCAAGACAGCTCCTCACCTCGATCCTAAACCAGATCTCCAGGATCCCAGCGCCCAGCGCCCCAGACCTCGGGGATGGCACAGCGCGGGACGGCAGTACAAATCTCTGGACCGACCCGTTCCCCGGGAGGACAGGCCAACCGCAAAGCAACCCCCTCAGGCTGATAGACCCCAGGCATCGGCCGCTCTTCACGACGCTGCATGTGCTGTTCCCATCACTCTTGCTGCCCGCGCTGGACCTGTTGGACAGGGGCCTGGTCACGCGACTGCTGAACGCGGGCGGGGCTTCTAAAGAGCACCGTCCCCTCGCACACGAGCAAGATGACGACGGACCTCGCGAGACTCACGAGGAGGATGGCCGGGGCTCGCAGGCACCCGATCCTACGGGAGCGCCACCAACACCAACACTGTCGGTGTACATAGTCCGGTCAGCGCAGAAACCAACGCGGCGGCCCTACGGCGGCGACGCCCCGACAGCGACAAATGCCACCGCCGGCAGCATCAGCAGCAGCCAGAGGGCCTACGTCGTGCACACGGCTGCGTGGAACTGTACCTGCGCAGCATTCGCCTTCTCAGCGTTCCCGCCCCTCTCGGGGCCGTCCCTCCTGGCCCCAGCGGAGGGGATGGGGGAGGACACCGTGCCCGCAGTGACCATCATAGAGGACGGCGGCGAGAGTGTGGACGAGGGGCGGCAGGGCGGGCCGTGGCAGTTTGGCGGCCTCAGTTTCGATGGCTGCACAGATGCAGGCGGCGTGCCGCCCTGCTGTAAGCACCTTCTGGCCTGTGTTCTCGCCGAGCGCTGGCAGACTGGCCTGGACAGGTATGTGAACCGGTGGGAGATGGCAAGGGAGGAAATGGCAGGTGTGTTTGCGGATGTCTGATCTCTGGCCTTGAGTGAGCGCTGTAGAGACGGATCACGATGTTTTTGGCACAGACGCCTTGAGGGCCACGCATGATTAGGACCATCTCGCATTTGAATCACAGGGCACTATGGATGGATAGATGGCAGGCAGGTGTGGACACGAAAGCGGGGAGTTTGGGTTTCTTTTGGTCGCTGTTTTGCTCGAGGCATATGATTCTGGTTGGGTGCCCCGTGGGTCTCCTGTGATGAACCTCACGGCCAATCCCCAAAATATTAACAGATCCGTGCTCCTAGCCGCGGATCAGTCACTTTTCTATGTCGTCCTGAACTCGTACAATGCGTCATGGTCCGTTGCGCCGGCCCTGTTGCTCTTCCCATTTTCCCGTGCTCTATTTCTTCTTATCCTTTGGACTGTCATCCTTCTTCTCTGAGCTCTCCTTGCTGACCTCTCCGTTGACACCATTTGTTGCCTTCTCTCCGGTCAACTTCTTCTCCCCGTCCTTCTCCTTCTCCTCACCCTCCTTCTTGGCTGCGTCTTTCTCCTCCTGTTGCTGGCGGTTCTGGATCTTGTTTTCGATCAGATCGTGGAACGCGGTGATGGCCCGGATCAGGGAGCTCAGGTAGATCGCCATGAGCTGGTCGTTAGTCTTAACGTTCAGCGCGTAACTCAGCTCGCTCTCACCCTTGCCCTTTGAGGGCGTCGACAGGTTCGGCAGCAGATTGAAGACATCTTGCAGGTTACCCAGGATGACATGGTTCACCGGAAGCTTGCCATCGAGGACTTTCTTGAGGTACACCTGAATGTTCTGCAATCGCAAGTGAAGGCCTTGGAGGGACTGGAGTTGGTTGGTCACGCGCGTAGACAGGGTGCCGGCTGCAACATCGCGGATGTCACGGAGCAGATGCTCAACTCCGATCTCTTCTGCCTCCTCGGCCTCGATGATGGATGCTGTGTTGACAAAAGTCTTGGATGCTGTTGTGCCGTCCTACGGTTCATATCTCATCAGCACCTGAGAAGTAAGCAGAAGGCACAAGAGCGGCTCAACCTACGTCCTTGATCTCGTCTACCGCAAAGTATGCGTCTGTGGGCACTCCGGCCTCCTTGGGTTGTACATCGATGATTACCAGGAGTGGGTTTGGGGTGTAGCGCTTGAACAGCTCGTTGATCTTGAGGTCGGAGGCTCGCAGCTTGGGGCCCGAGTGATACCAGCCTATTAACCTCTCCCGCGCGTTGACCTTCTTGAACATCTCGTTCATTGACTCGATATAGTTGTGATCTAGGAACCAGACAGATGGGTCCTTCTCGTCCTCCTCGAATGGGACTGTGGAGGAGCAGTGTCAGATCGCAAGTGGTGCCAGCAGGGGGTGGGGGAGGGCTCCGGACTGACCTGCGAAGCTGTTTGACACTCGCACCACCTTGCCATCGTTCTGTCCTAGTAATACACCGACGACTCGCTTGTTCTTGGATGATGTGGATGCGCCACGGTTGTAATGATCGACCACGGACAGCAGTACGAGAGGAGCGACGCTGACTTTTCGCTCCTCTACCAGCGACAAGGTCTCTGTCGTTGTGGAAGGCATCGCGAGGGTATCGAGGGGGTGATGATGCGGCTGGGGAAGGGAGATGGGGGTTCCAGGTTGGTGGATCGTTTGGTGTTGGTGTCGAGCAGCTGCGTAATGGCGGCTGCCTTTCGCTGCCGTCAAGCTACCAGACGGGCAGGGGCAGCAAGCACGAGCCAAGCTTCCTGGGCAGGCATCTATCTATCTGGGGGCTGATATCAGGCCAAGCCTTCGTGGGCGTTACAACCCGTCCCCAACACCCCCCCCCCCGCGACCCCCCAGGAAAAAAACCCAAAGCCAAACCCTTCCGTAAGTTCAAACCCCGTTCATCGGAAGCCGACCTAGGGAAGCAAATGGTCACGGGAATAACAGCAACCTTAGCAAATCCTGGCATCTTCTCCCGAAGATGTTATTTTTTTTTTAAAAAAAACTTATTTCTTCTCAGCAGGTGTCAAAGACAGAGCATCACTGTATGCATGTACAACCTGTACTATCTCACAAATTCCAGCTACACATTACAGCTTCCTAGCGGAGGCATCGTGAGTAGGATTGTGAGATGTCTATGACTGAAATGGTTGGCAAAGAAAGAAGTAAACTCGACATGGCTCAACACGTTTATTAAACTTGTCAAATACTCTGCGTCTTCTCATTATCACATAACGATTGCACCTCAGCCCAGGAGCCCACGCCGGAGGTAGCCGTGGAGACAAATGTCGCCTCGGCATTCGGATCCAGCCCACTGCCACACAATGTATGCAATATGAAGAGCTCTCCTCGAGGTGTCGATTTGAGACCGGCCTAAGCGGCCCATAGAAGAGCATACCACAGTACAAAAGAGGACCGGTCAGCTTTGACAATTGCGTCACCAGCTCCCCAGCCTCGCTTCCTACTTCGACCTCGCGCCTTGCGTCCTGCAAGGTCCCATCCCCAGCGATCCGGTGGTGGGACCCCGATGGAAATGGGAATGTGTGTCCACTTGATTGCTGACTTCAAGTTTCGCGGAGCGAGTGTGCGCCGAGCCTCGTACCTGCGTACCTTAGCTACGAGCAGGCATTATTTCCCTGCCCAAACCGCGGTCTCGGACGCTGGAGCAGCTGAGGAGGCCCGTGGAGGAGGCTGCGTGCAGGTAGACCACCCCCAGCACGATGCTCACACATGCCGTCAGTTTGGTTCCAGCTAGGTTCGGTGGAGTGGATCGAATTCGCCGGACAAGAGGCTCATAGAGTTAGCCGACACCCACTGTTTCCCAGGTTTTTTAGTGCCTTGGTCTGACCCCAATTGGCCGATAACCCCGGATAACCACCCCCCCCCCCAAACAGCTTGGGATTATACCCCCTGTACCTGGGCTACTCGTGCACGCCTGGGCAGCTCCGACCGGCTAGGATTGTGAACGTCGGTCGTCGTAACTTAAAAGCGAACCGCGGCTTTTCTGGCCAACTTTCACCCTCCTGCCAGCAGCTTTTTTGATTCTTGTCCAGACCGAGATCTGTCCAGCAGCTGCGCAACCCTTTCTCCACTCTCAGCCTCGTCGCTACTTCTTTGCCGATTCTTTGTACCACCAGCAGGCTTGCTGCCCTCTGCCGTCGCATTCAATTGCCTCGGTTGCTCCCACCGACCCCCGTCTCTTTTCGGTCCCCTTCCACAGGTCAACGGTCTATCCACCATGGGCATCATCGAGGATGAAGTCAAGGGCCTCCACGCCAAGCTCGAGGGGCTCGAGTCGCGCATAAAGACCCTCGAATCCAGGCAATTCGGTGGCCCTCTCACCGCCGAGCAGATCCGCATGATTTTGATCGGTCCTCCTGGCGCTGGTTAGTTTGTCGCCTGCGTGCGAAGGAGGGAAGCGCTGCGGCCCCCGGGGCGTGGCTTTGCTAACGGAGCTCTGAGAATCGTAGGCAAGGGCACGCAAGCCCCAAAGATCAAGGAGAAGTTCAACTGCTGTCATCTGGTATGCCAATTGGGTTTCCCAGAGTTCTTCAGCGCCATAGCGCCCAGTCTGGCCACGGCATATGGCGCGATACGAGCACGAGAGACGCTGACGGCATATGACTTCAACTAGGCAACCGGTGACATGCTGCGGTCCCAGGTCGCCAAGAAGACCCCTCTGGGTCGAGAGGCCAAGAAGATTATGGACGCAGGCGGCCTGGTCAGTGACGATATTGTTATCGGCATGATAAAGGCCGAGCTGGACAACAACCAGGAGTGCAAGGGAGGGTAAGTCGCCGGTGGCTCCGCTAGACCTACAACGGCCAACCACCAGAGCTTGCCGTTCTTGCTGACGAGTCGCCTTATCCCGTCAGGTTTATCCTCGACGGCTTCCCCCGTACTGTGCCCCAAGCCGAGAGCCTCGACGCCATGCTGAAGGACCGCAACCAGAAGCTGCAACACGCCGTTGAGCTGAAGATCGACGACGCCCTGCTGGTGGCGCGCATTACGGGCCGGCTGGTGCACCCCGCCTCGGGCCGGAGCTACCACCTGACCTTCAACCCGCCCAAGGTGCCCATGACTGACGACATCACGGGCGAGCCCCTGATCCAGCGGTCCGATGACAACGCAGACGCGCTCAAGAAGCGTCTCGCAACCTACCACCAGCAGACCAGCCCCGTCGTGGGCTACTACCAGAAGACGGGCATCTGGAAGGCCATCGACGCCAGCCAGGAGCCCGGCCAGGTCTGGAAGAGCCTGCTGGCCGTCTTTGATGGCGACAAGGACAAGGCCAAGAGCAGCGGCGCCGGTCTCCTTAGCAGGATCGCCGGTCGTTAAAGGAGATCGCGTGCGCGCGACTACTTCAAACGCCCTGCAGCCGGGCCCACCCGTGAGAAATGGGCCGATGGGTCTTCTCGATGTCAACGAGACAAGGCGAATAATACCACCTCAAATGTAGAAACGGGACGTGATCTCAAAACCGGAAATGATGGACAGCAAGGTGCAGGCAAACTAATTTGTTGTCTTGCGCCGCGAAACAAATACCAGGAAAGCATTCTCGGTGTTCTGTGGGCGCGAGAGACAATGGGCGGGATCGCTCCTCGAATGTGCTATGAATGTATATCAAGACGGGCGGCACTCATACCACGGGTTCAGGCCCTGTATGCTATTATGAAGAAAAGTTGCACCTCACAGGATGGATGAAGCTCCTTGGTGATCTGCCTGCAACCGGATCGTATCCTGTCAAAGACATGACCAAATCGACACTGTCAGCACGAAACTATGATCGGCAAGCCTCACACCTGGGCACATAGGGAGTTGTAAAATAGAACCGCCGAAGCCTCCATTTTCTACTATACAACCTCAGTACCACCCACGTAACTGTAAACAGCAATGGGGTATTATGCATAAAGCGGAACATATGTGCCCAGCCCTTTCTTCAAGCATGCAAGTCAAGAATCTCTATCTCCCCCCTCACTCCTCTTTAACAAGACACCTGCAACGCGTTTTGAAGACGCTGCCATGGTGCTGCCCACTCCTCTTCTTGCCTGCTGCTCCCCTGCTCCCTCTGCCTCGCATCCGCCAATATACTCTTGAGTATGATCTCACCCACCTTCCTCACCACCCAGCTGTTATCCAGAGAGCGCCACGCTATGGAGTATAACAAAAGAAAAGCTCTGCCGAGTATGCCACCGCTCTCCCCGCCTCTACCACCTCTAGCGCTCTGACTGCCAGCAGTAGTATTTGTATGATGATCTTGAGCCGTCGATGTCGTGACTATAATACGCAAGGAAAAAATCTGCAAGGAAAATGGAGTAAGAGAAGAGAAGAGGGATGTGCCATTCGCGCAGGGGCCCGGTTGGAGAGCCGGCGGCGGCGGCTTTTGTACGCTGGGCTTCAGGTGCATGCACACCTCACGGTGATCACCCAGCACACTCCACACCAACGCCGCGAGCAAGGCCCAGCCGTCGCCGACGCGTGAGACCAAAAGGCGCGCCCGGAGACCCCTTGCCAGGATTGCCTACAGGCCTGGAAGCTGCTACCTTCGGGGCGTGGCTGTGTTTTGGACAAGTCAGTAAAAATACATGTAAAACTGCACAGGCATGTAGCCATGCAGCACAGGAGAATTGGGTAGACCATACCATTCACCATCTGCCTCTGCTTGTTCAGCCAGCTCTTGGGTTGATCCTTCCTCTGCAGGACGACGTGGTTGCTCTGTAACCGGCTCGTGAGGTCGTACCACGCTGTGGAAATCATGGCGTTCTCTCGCTGGAGATTCTTGATGATCTGTTCGTGGGCGGCCTGCGGGGAAAAGGTCCTGCGTCAGCCAGCAGAGCGCACACTAGGGATCGTCTCTCCCGAGGGGAAGCCACTGAGTATTGACATGTTGTAGTTGGGTATCAATATCGACACCGGATCCCTCCACTGTGGATATAAGAATGAGAATGACCAGCCCGAGAGTTTGCGTTGACGATTACAATTTATTATCACGGAGACAAGACTTGGAACGCATTTTTGTGGGAAAGTTTGAGATGGGATGGACATAATAGATTAATAAAGAATGAAAAAGCAAGACATACCTTCTGCGCCGCCAACGCCGAGCCCGACTCCAGTGCCCTGAGCTGTTTTTGAAGCTCGAGTCGCTCCTGGTCTGCTTTCTCGAGTTGCTGTGATAACAGACACATGTTAGCTAACATACGGCCATGAACCACATAAGATCTACTGCTTCGACTTCTTGAAGCGAGATAGCCAGTCGCGGCTTTTCTTCGTCTGCTGTCTCCCCCGCCAGGCCAGGGCCTCTGGAGGGGGCGTGACGCGTCGTAGCAGCTGAGGATCAGATGGGGCCTGGTAGCTACTAGAGCCAAGAGACTGCCTGGTCGCCGCTTGAGGAAGAACTGCCAGCACGGGCGACTGTACAGCGCTCATGCTTGGCTCGCCATCCTCTCCAGCCTGGCTACGCACCGAGGAAAGTTGTCCACTTGGCTCGCCTTCATCGATGGGCCCGAGAGTCGATGCGACTGGTGACCATGGTGACGGCAACCCGCCCAAGGACTCCGAGGAATTTCTCCCGGGACCTGGGTCGGTCCGCACAGAAGTCACGGTAATCAATGGGTCGAACAATTTGGTGAGTTTCAAAAGACTTGCCTCTTTCTGGAGCTTGACACGGTCTCTGAGCTTGTCGGTCTTGGACTTGTAGTCCTTCACCCTGTCGTCCAACTCGGCCTGGCTGACGCCCTCAGGCGCCAAGTTAGCGGGCAGACCTTCCAGCTCCTTCTCCTTGGAGAGCTTCTCCTTGGCAACGAGGGCGTCGAGGAGCTGCGACTTGTGCATGTTGTTCTCGATCTCGAGGCCGTTGTACTTCTCACGGAGGGATTCAAGTTCGGATCTGAGAGACGCTGCAATTAGCTGGTCAGACTGCTTGAGCCTCTCGAGGGCGTCGAGACGGTCGGAGCCAACCGCATCCACTGTGGAGTCATTCTTGTGGTCAGCGTCATGCTCCCCAAGGTCGTAACGGGGTTCCTCGATCAACGCACGGTCGGTCTTCATAGAGAGATTCTCGCGGTCCTTGTCCTTGGCTTGCTCTTCAAGCTTGCGGTTTCGATGTTTAAGCTCGTTAATCTCTCTGGTGGACTGGGCCAGCTGCTCTCGCATACTGTTGTACGCAACGTGCCTGTTGTAGTCGGATGTGAGCGTGCCAAGCGGGCCAAATTTCAGAGCTTTCTCGATGCCATTGACTAACCCTTCGCCGCTCATGTTTGCAATGAGAGCATCGATCTGCTCCTGGGCAACTCCGTGCTTCTCGAAGATCGAGTTGTACTGTGACGTCGCGATATCACGCTCCTTTTTGGCACGGTCCAACTCCCTTCGGAGGTCATCGGCCTGTGAGGAAGTGGCCGCGCCATGCCTGAGGACTTCAACCTCGGCCTCGAGCAACTTGACCTTTGAGAAGTCGTTCGTTGTCTGCTGAAGCTCATGCTCAAGATTGCTGACCTCCCCGGTCTGCGACGAAGGCGAAGGTGCCCTGGGTGCCTCGCCCATGCCTGTCAGTTGCTCCTTCAGGTCCTCGATATGCCTCTCGCTCACGGCGTTCTGGAGTCTAAGCCGATCCAGCTCGGCTGCGGTATCCTCGGCCACCAGCTGGAGGTGTTTTGTTCGGTCTTTCTCGTCGTCAATAGCACGCTCGGACCTGGCCAATGCAGTCATCATTTCCTTCTCGCTATTTCGCAACTTCTCACACTCGAGCAAGACCTTCTGAAGCTTCTGTTCCTGATCCTTTCGCGCGTCCAGCTCGAATTGGAGGTTAGTGATCTCTTGTTCAAGGTTCCGGTTGTTGGCAAGCTTTTGCTTGTATCGGTCAGCGGCGTTGGCTTTCCTCTCTAGCTCCTGCGTGTGATGGTGTAGCTCGTCATATTTGTCCTTGTACTCCTGGCCCTCCTCGCTGCTAGCCTTGTACTTTTCAAGGTCAATTTCCAACCGCTGCTGCGTCTGCTTGTAGTTTTCGACGTCCTCCTCCAGCTGCTCAATGAGACGACCCTGCTCGTCAATCTTGCTCTGGAGTGCCTGGACCCTCTGCGACTCGTCAGCGCCGTGGAGCTTGCGGAGCTCGGTCAGCTCGTTCTCGACCTCCGCGAGCTTCGCCTTGACCTCGTCGTGGTTCTCTTGTAGGTAGCTGTGGCGGGAGTTGAGGTCGGCATATCGTTTTGTTGCCATGTCCAGCTCGTGCACCTTCTGGTCCAGAGATGCTTCAAGTCTGGCACGCTCCTCCTCGTGTACTAGGTCAGGGTCCCGGTCATCTAGGGCCTCCTCCTCCTCAGCCTTGGCAGCCAACTCTTTCATTTGCTTCTGCTTCTCCTCCAGTATCTTTCGTATTGCGTTCTGGGCTACAGGCTCTAGTTCGGTCTGCACCTTCTTGATGGATCTCGCTCGTACTTCCGCGTCGGACGCGCCCAGGGCAGCGGTAGCGAGGAGAACAGCAGTAAGCTGTATTGCAAACACAGTCAGTTTCTCGTAACGCTCCTCGGGGTTAATTTTCCGTAGATTTAGGAAGGGGCAAGATACCTGAGTGAGACCCTCGGCGTCCGGGTTCTCTGCGATGGCGCGGAAATCGGCCACCTGGGCCAAAGGCAGACAGTCGCGGGCTTCGCGGCGCATGTACTTGAAGAGGCCCTTGTAGACAGATTGCAGGTTCCGCTTCTGGGCGAGCCACTTGGAGCTGGCCCCAGGAGTCTCGACGAGCTCAGACGTGTCGTATGTGGGGTCGAGGTCGTGGAGCACCTGGCCCAGGATGAAGCCATCGGCGAGTTCGTCGATGGACTTGGCGGACTGGCCCTCGTCTGCGAAGGTGTTGACCCATTTTAGCAGCGCGGCCTGCGCGGCAGAACTGAGCGGCATGTTTGCAGTGGTCCCTGCACCAGGGTGGGAACGTTTGTATCGAATACTAGATTTTTGTTCGGTTTCGTGCGGCTGAGATGTTGAAGGGTGGGTTGCCAGGTGGGCAGGCACGATCAGTCGGTGAGGATGAGGTCACGGCCGGAAGAGAGAGCACGAGTGTCCCGAGATGGGAGGCTATAGGGTATCCCCGGGGGAAGAAGAGGAAGAAAACGGAGGGGAAGTTAGTGGTAAGTGAAGGGTGAGCTCGCGGTGCGTAGAATGTGAAGCGAGGGAGTGTTATTTGGCAGGGTGGATGGACGGCTTCATCAAAAATTAAACGAGGTAACGAGTATATATGGAGTGGGTTCGTCAAAGCCCCTTTCCCAGACGGATGGAATTGGCCTCGAGCGGTCCGAGTCGCTTTCACGGGGCCATATGCTATTATTAAAAAAAAAACCAATCAATTGCCGTGTAGCCCGTTGTTGTCTTTTTGCTTGTCGGCTGAGATCCTGATTGTGTGTTCTTCCTTGAGAGAAGGGAGAGGCTTGTTCATTGTCTGGGTCAAGAAGGTTATTGTGTCTCTGTCGTGTCTGGATCGTCTGTGGCTCCCTACGGGTCGGTCGGCCTGGTGACTGTCATGCACTCTCGCATCAGGACATCAGGGCGGGAGATTGACGGTACCGCCGGGGCAGATCAGATCGGGCGGTCCATGGAGGAATTGTGGGAACACAACGTGCGAGACAAGATCCGATGAAGCAGGAGCAGAGCAGAGCAGGAGCAGGTGCATGTGCAGGTGCAGTTGAAGCTTTGACTCTATGACTAGAGCTCGAGCTCGAGCTCGACCCCTTCTCGCACACATCCCCCCCCCCCTTCTGCATGCAGTCCAGTCCGCAATCTGGCAATCTGCCAGCCAGCCAGGCTGCCAGGGTGCGTGCCTCCCGCCGCCTATCAGTGTCGACGATGAATTATCTTCTTGAATTGGCCTAGTGCCCGGCATTGAACGACCACGGCGCGCTGCAGGACTTGCAGGCGGGCAGCATGTCAGGGTGGCTTGTCTGACGCCAGCGTTTGAGGTTTTGGCAGGGGTCTTGAGGGGCCCGAGAACTGGGGACACTCTCCAAGACTCACCTCGGCATGGGGGTCCCGAGCTCTGGGCGGGCTGGCGGGCTGGCGGGCTGGGAGGAGACGGGCGCAACTTGACTCCCATCGCTACGTGCAATCTCGCAATCTCGACCTGCCCAGATGGGTGAAACTCTAAATCTTGCTCGAACGTGGCCCCTCATCCAGAGCCCGCTGGCATTAGGCGGTCGACTGTGACTGCCAGACAGACCACGCTAATGAAATGGACGCACGGTGGAGAGGGTGGCAGTCTGCGCCATGTGGTTTGTTTGTCGACATGCACGCAAAACCCTCCTGCATGAACAGCGGTGCCGATCGTTTGTTACACCGCAACCATTCTGGCCCTTCCGCAGGCGAGTCACCGTCCAGCACAGGGACCTCGCCTGGCTTGGCTGGATCGTCCAGATCGTACGCCAGCGTCCGTATTCGTCTGGACATCTGCCCCGTTGGGAACAAAACACGTTCCACTGTGTAGTTGGACTCGCTTGAGCGTTACCATTCGCTATGGTGTCTGCAGCACGCTGCTTCCCCGGTACTGTGCCGTCTTACAATGCTCCCTTGTTCCATCACCCGGTGTCCCGTCGGCCCATCAATAGCATCTCATCAACGAAATGCCGCGCGATCAATGTCCTGTGCGAGCCGCCCCATTGGTCCTGCAGGCTCGCTTTGACTCTGGATTGTTCAGAGTCAGAGCAGCGGAGATGAATTGCCCCAGTGGCTGCGGAGCTCTCACCGCTTTGGCGCGGTAAGTGGAGGAGGCAACTCGCCCTCGTCGGGCGAGTGGGTGCAGAGACAGACGACACTCTCAGCGAGGCTAGCAGACAGGCAGGGGGGGATGTCGGCCAACTACCTTGGCACACTAGATTTTGACAACAGCCGTGGCAACTTATTATGCCGGTGACTGAGGAGCCGTGGAATGGGTACATGATCTCTGCTTCTACTTGATGCGATTGTGTTTGCTTCATCTTAACAAATTCTCAGCCCGCCCTGCACAGGCGTAGATCAGACGTACTACATAACGCTGTCTCGGTGACGCCTGTGAAGGTGATTCCGTCAGCCTTGCACTCAGCGCATTAGTTCAATACAGCCCTCTCAGCAGCCTGATCACTGCAGCAACAGCCGCATCGAGATCCAGCACTGCAATCCACCTTACTTGGCCTTGCAAGTCGCGGCATTGTGACAGAGAGTCCAGGAGACGTACACCACGAGTACACAGTACCAACACGCGCCATACCTCCTAGGGAGAGAAGAGGAAATATTGTAGAATTCATGACATGTCTATTTGTAGACCAAAAGTTGTCCTCCCATGCAGAGAGCTCTATTCTCAGTTCTTGGCCAGTAGAGGGTCATGTACGCGTTGTAACAGGGGCCCTCCTGACTGTCGCAGAACTTACTGCTCCTCCCACACACTGTTCAATCTCGAGGTGTCGCGGGGAGGGATCCGAAGAGGGCTGGCCCGGCGGTCTCGGCGCGGTAGCCTACCCAAGGCATCATCGACTCCATCAAGAGTGTTGTGGGTCGAGCGTGACGACCTGGTCTTCCTCGACAACGGCGCCGGTATCCTGTGCCCAGACTTGTAGACTCTCGAACACCTTCTCTCCAGCGGTCGCAGCGAAGGCTCTAAGAGTGCGGCGGGCGTAGTCAGCAAGTGTGGCAATCAACTGGGGCCCGGGATGGAGAGGGCCTGGAGACTAGGGCTATCCGGCTTACTTGATTATGGTGTACTCGTGAGTGATGACTCCCTTCGCGTCAGCAATCTGCTTCTTCGCAGCGTCGATGATGCTGTCGCTGGCGTCGTCGGGGAAGGAGATGATGAAGGACTTCTGGGCCTCGACGGCGAAGGCACCGCTGATGGCGGAGAGGGCCAGGAGGAGATATGCGATCAGCTTCATTGTTGCGTCGTGGCGGCAGCGTGGGCTGGGCTGGTAAGTTTGTAGTCTGCTGGATGGCGAGAGATCCGGTGACGTCGGTGGTTTGGCTGGCTAATGATGGAGTGCAGGCGATATCGCAAGGGGCGAAGGGAGGGGTGGCTGTTGGTCTTGTAGTGCCTCTTGGCTCGTCGAACGCTGGGTCCTCGTATGGATACTCTTCGGTTGCTGCTGGTGCTGTGCTTTTGTGCTTTGAACCACTAGGTTGAAAATGGGGTTTGTCTGGGTCCAAGTGGTTGGGATGGGGTAGATTGTCCGCCTCTTTAAGGACGGGTCGGAGTTGGGTTGACTTGGGGTTCAACTTGGGTTGAGTTGCCGGGGGAGCAGACCCTCCCGCGCCCAGGCCAGATCATTAAAGGCTTGGCCGCACACCGTTCGACGTGGCGTGCCGCTTGTTCTACACAGATGTCACCCAACGTCCCTAGCTTGACTAACAGCATCACTGCGAACTGATGATTTTACACACCCCGCTTCACACAGATGATCTCGAATGACGGACTGTATCACGTTGGACTGGTAATTTGGCATCCTCTATGCAGCGCAAATGATCTAGAGGTGTCGATAGGATTCTCAAGAGCCGATTTACCCGTCACCCCAAGGTTCTGGCCAGCTCCTACTACTGACCGGGTACTACTTACGGACGCTGCCAGTGCTTGGCTGCGAAAAGGATTTTGCGCACATCGCCGTTGAAGCGCGTTAGGTATGCTGGTCGTGAGGCGAAGCGGCATTAGATGATGGATACGAGTGTGTTCTAACCAAACTCTCTGAAGTCGGTCTTGGTGTCTCACCACGATGCGCTGAATTGGTCCAGTACGTTAGTCCTCGGACAAGCAATCCCACTCGTTCGTGTCTCTTGATCTTGCGGTTCAATGGTCTATGCGGCCATCGTCCGTTGTCGAACAATGTGGGCAGAGACAAGTCGTGTCTGGATGGATTGTGTGACCGGGCTCAAGTGCGACGCAGGGGGGTTTGTGATGATGCCTTCCCGCTGAAGGGCGTCCTTGAGCATGGCAGTGGGGTGCTCGGGGACCCCGAGGTAGCAGGCCGTGCAAATGTCAAGTGAGACCAGTGGTAGAGTCAATTATCATTCCCGGCTGTCACGGGTTAACGCCCAACGCAATGCAGACAAAGACCGAGACGCCATGCTCCCAGGTGAGTAAACAAAGTACAAGAAATATCAAGGCACGGCGCTCGAAGGGACGCTCTCAATCTCCCCCCAGACATCCTTGCTCTCCTGCTCGACAGCGCGCATTGCCGTGGCCACATCCTCGAGTTTTGCAACAACATCCAGCACTCCCTGGTTGACCCGTTGGAAGTAACGATCATTGGCCTCTCGCCGCTTCCGTGCGAACTTGATGTCGATCTCTGTCTCCTCCTCAAGCTTCTGCCCCAGCCGCTCTGCCCCGATGCCCGCGCTCCCAGGTCTCACACTGGCCGTCCCGGCGCTTCGTGCAGCGCCGTCTACACCGGCACCGGCACCACCGACAGTGGTGCCATCCGTCTTGGACTCTGCGCCAGCACCGCCCTTCTCTGAAGCCGCCCCAGGCCCTATGGACGTCTCGATGGCCTCGTCTGCTTCACTGCGTGCCCAGGCCTGAGCGAGCGCGATCTGTGCAGCCCGCAGCTCCCCAAGCTTCCGGTCGTGGTCTGGGCCAAACACTCGTGTGCCACCGCTGGCGGAGAGCTCTACCTCCTCCAGGGTGGCTTGCATCTCTGCCCATAGCGCGTCTGTCCTGTCGGTCGCCCGGGTAGACTCCCTTCGAGCGGTTTGTATGGGTGGCAAGTTTAACCCGCCGGCTCCGAGTGCACCTGAGCCGGAGCCCCCGGCCGTCCGGCGGTTGGTGGGAGCGGCCGGACCCGCATTTCTGCTGGTGCGGGTGTCCATTGGCTTTGACAAGGTCGAGAGAGCTGCAGCCAAGGGGTCGTGAGAGAGCGTGGACGAGCTGCGCGGGTGAGCCTGTGAGGTAGGTGGTAGTCCGGTGGTGGCAGGCCCCGGGCCAGCAACAGTGCTCGGCAAGGAGACATGAGAAGCAGCCGGGGAGGGGTGCAGGAACAGAGATGGCGGCGGATCCCTCTGGGGCCTTGTCTGCGTGTGCCGTGGTTGAGACATGGTTTCTCGTCTTACTCATCCATCCAGCTTATATCCGCGGTAGGTCTGGACTCCCTTGGGCACGCGCATATGCGGCGTGCCGCGTCTCCCACGGCCGGGGCGAGCTGGCCGGGCGAGGCGCTGGATCCCGAGGCTACCTGCCTGTATTTCTGGTGGGCTGATTACGTACCAACAGCCACCTTCCCAAGGCGGAAGACAGCCGACACGGAATGACTGTTGATGGTAGTAGGGGCACTTCTCCGTGGTCAATCGGCAGTGTTCTGTGGCGAGGCCAGACCAATACACTCAGTATGGTGAGTGTCTCGTGCGAATCGTGCCTAATAAGCCTGCTCGAGAGAGTGATGTCAAGACATGTCTGCTTCCTGTTCTAGACAGGGGAGACTTGGTTGGGCTGGGCTGGCAGTAACGGAGGTGTGAGAGTGAGTGCCGGGCCCATTATGTTCATCAGCGTCAATCAAATGTCGGTCGAATGTCAAATGTCCATCCAATCCAGGGCCGCGCAGGAGCAGAGCAGGGATGTGTCGAGTGGGCCGCCCCCATCCCGTGCCCATCTCTCTGGCTAGGTAGTCCGCCAGGGGCCCGTGAATGTTAGCAGCCTTATGCCCACCAGGGGGTGGTGTTCCTCTCACAGTTCCACCTCGGAAGTCAGGAATTTCCTGCTCCGCGATTTTGCACGCATTTGGCCCGAGAGCGCCCGCCCCGTCGCCTGAGCGGAATGCTGCAAGGGAGGCCGCACACTTTTCGAACTTTTCCTAGCAGTTGCAGCCCCGATCTGGAGTCTTTCCCTCGACAACCACCTATCCCCCCCCCACATCACCCAATTTCAAGCGATCAAGTCATAATCGGTGAGTAGAGCGTGCATGTCCCATTTTGACCGTCTCCCCAAACATCACCGCAAGACCGCACCCAACTGCCAAACCGACCGACAAACGACCATCTAGACGAACCCAAAAAACGACGTGGAATCCCACCCGCCGATCCACCCGGTGACGCACGGCAGCACACACATACACACACACACACACACACGGGCACATCTCAATCAATTTCAGGTCTTAGGGGACGAATATGCGTTGCTGACATCTCGTCGCGTTTCTACAGCTATTCAAGATGGGAAAAGGCAAGCCGAGAGGTCTCAACGCCGCGCGCAAGCTGCGCAACAACCGCCGTGAGCAGCGCTGGGCCGATCTGTCCTACAAGAAGCGTGCGCTCGGAACCGCCTTCAAGTCCTCGCCCTTCGGTGGTTCTTCCCACGCCAAGGGAATCGTCCTCGAGAAGGTCGGTGTCGAGGCCAAGCAGCCCAACTCCGCCATCCGGAAGTGTGTGCGTGTGCAATTGATCAAGAACGGAAAGAAGGTCACGGCTTTCGGTACGAGCAGTCCTCCTCCCCGCCCGGCTCATGCCTCTTTCTCTCCGACCAACGGAGCTGCATGAGGACCGGACAGGCGCGATGGCACGGAGATGATGAGCTGACACGTGATGACCCTACAGTCCCCAACGATGGTTGCCTGAACTTCGTGGACGAGAACGACGAGGTGCTCCTGGCTGGTTTCGGTCGTAAGGGCAAGGCCAAGGGTGATATTCCCGGTGTGCGATTCAAGGTCGTCAAGGTTTCCGGTGTCGGTCTGCTCGCCCTGTGGAAGGAGAAGAAGGAGAAGCCCCGTTCTTAAGCAGTGTGCATGGACGGAAAATGGAATAGGGATGCTTTCGGTTCTGGCGTCATCTGTGCTTGCTCTCATCGGCATCTTATCAGGCAAAAGGGGGTTCTGATATTCACACGGTAGACATGGTCGACGAATGAAAAGATCATCACGCCAAGTCGAAAACAAAACAAAACAACAGGACAACCCGTCTCTGCCGTCTCGCGAGATTTCGTTGTGAAGAAGAGCTGGTGTACGGAGAGGGTCGCTCGATTCAGGCCTACCAAGACCGATGCTAGATGAATACAGGCTGTGTGTGGGATCAGGCGTCTAAGGTCTGCTCTGGCTTTCCTCGGCTTCGTCTCCAGATTTGTACCTGAGAGCATAGTCTACCGCCAGTCCAGCACTGATAGCCCCACCAGTAAACCAGCAACCATTCACAAACCACCACCAGCAGTCCTTGACGTCTCGAAGGTTGACCTTGTTGATCATATATCCCAACGTGAGGGCTGCACCACCGCAGCTGCCCACGAAAAAGGCCGGGCCAGCGCCAGCAGCGACTCCAGACGCAGCAAGCAGGCCGATCTGCACGGCACCGAGGCCCACAAGAAACCGTTTCGACTGGTCATGCGCGAGCGCAACGCTCTTGATCCCTGCTTTGGCATCGTCCTTGACATCCATGTGCGCATAGATTCCATCATACAGAACAGTCCATGCGACGTTCGAAGAGTAGAGAAGGGCAGCCGCGATCAGCGCCGGCGTGTTCGAGAGAAGATCGACGCCGAGTGCTGGGAACCCCACGAACGCACCCCAGGAGAAGGTGAGTCCCAGCACGAACTGGGGGTAGTATGTCACCCGCTTTGCCAACGGATAGGATGCCACCAGGAGCAGGCTCGGGGTGGCGTAGAAGAAGCACTCGAGTGGGAACTGCAGCAAGATGGCCAACCCCGCGAGGAGCTGTGCGCCCGTGAACACCAATCCCTGGAATGTCGTGACGGCGCCGCGGGCGATGGGCCTCAGCCGCGTGCGGGTGACGTGTGGGTCGAGGTTGCGGTCCCAGAGGTCGTTGATGGTGCATCCTGCGCCGCGCATGATGAGCGCGCCGGCAAAAAAGAGTGCTGTTGTGCCGACCACAGACCCTGGTGGTGCCACGGGAGCGGCCAGAGGGGCTGCCATGAGAGTCGAGAAGAGACACGGGAAGAAGAGGTAGTAGGTGCCAGCGGGCTTATCAAGCCTTATGAGCTCCGCGAAAGGGACCCATGATGACGGCAGGAGTGCGAGCAGGCCCGTTGTGGGAGGCTCGTAGACTGTGGGGGCTGGCGGTGGTGATGTGATCTGTGGTCCTGCGGGAGCAACAGATTTTTGGGCTTTATTGGACGTGAACGCCCTGGACCAGTGGGCCGTGATAGGCCGGCCGCGGTTCTCACGAAGTGCTTGAGGCTTACTCGAGACTGACCAAGGTTGGCTATGGTGTAAAAATCTTTGTGAGTTCACACAATGAGTGACGAGGCGAGATGACGCTGTCCTTGCTCGGCCAGCTCGGAAAGTGTGCATGGTGGTTCCAAGGATGCCGTTATGCCCTTTGTGTGGGACCTAGAATCCGAATCAGCACCCGATTGTTAGCCCAGTTTGATTGTCGTGTTGCAAAAAGTGTTGCTTAAGCAGTTCCAGCTTCCATGAACGATTCCCTCTGTCTCGCGGATGTGCCATGCGAAGGCCACATGCGGTCACAGGCTGTGAGAAGAGAGCGGTAGCTAGATATTTAGCTTCACTTGAGTACTGACGGGAAAATAGGTATTCTGATAAGACTGTCTTCTGAAAGATAAAGCTGTCTGGCCCTCGCAAGCGAGCACCAGCACTCATTCCTGTTGACATAGTGAAGGGTAGGGGCCGGTGTTGGGAGTCGGAGGAGGATGCCGACGACTTGGGTCATGATCCATGAGCTTGGGAGGTAATGCCTACCTCAACTCGACCAACAAAACGCTGCTGCTTTCATACGCTCATGTGTACAAGTACTGATTCTCTCCTCGAAGAGTTATGTCCTATTTGGCGAAGGGCGGCTGGAATCAAGAAATAGGAGAACTACTAACACAAGATCGTTTGTTTTTCAGCCTTGTCACAAGTACTTGCTCGCAAATTAAAGTGGGGCCATTAGTTTCTAGCGCAATGGTTGGCCGGGTTGGTGGAAGCTACACCCCAGATTCAAGTCGCCGCCCGTCGCGTCAAAGTACAGGGACCATCTGCGGCTTTCCCCTCTAAACAAGTTATGCAGCGGATTTCCCCGGGCAGTTTCTCACTTCCAAGTAGTCATTTGCTTGTTATTGCAGAGGCCGCGCCAAGCATGCGCTGAACGATCCTCCCATACCACCGCGTCGTGCAGTCGCATCGCACTTCGCCCCTCCGCGACCGTGAACCTCGGCCAGCTTCCTACTCTTTGGAGCTTGGCCTACACGCCTGGCCACCTGCTCCAAGATGCCTAGCATAGCGACACACCCTCAGGCCAAGTTCGACCCCATTCCACCAAATCTCGACCTCCATGGCTTGGTCGACCGGACCCCGAACTTCGAATGGGTCCAGCGCGTCCCCGCTTCCAGGATCAAGAAGAAAGAATTCGAGAAGCTCGTGTGGTACCAGGTGATAAAGCAAGGGAAGCCCCTGGTCATCGAGGGCTGGAACAGCAAGCTCCCCAAGTCTTTGTTCAGTGCGCAGTGGCTCGAGGCCAGCTATGATAAGAAGCGTGAGTCTGGCGCATGATGCTCCCACCACACTCCGCTACGTGGCTGACCCCTGCTCAGAGGAAGATGTGCGCGACATCAATTCACAGTCTAATATCCCCATGACCATGGGCCACTACCTGCGGTCGATGCGCCAGCTGACCGATCAGTGGACGCCAACGAATTTCCAAGATGAGCGGCGACAGCGACTCTACCTCAAAGATATCGATTGCCCGCCAGAATGGCACGACCATCTACGCAAGGTTATGCCGCCAGGCCTCTTCTACTTCAACGAGAATGTCGAGGACCACGGTCTGAGAGATGACGACCTCTTCATGGAAGAACACACGGCCGCTCCAGCAGGGGACCTGATGAGCAGCCTTCCCCCAGAAATGCGGGCGCAGAATCTTATGTGCTACATTGGTCACGAAGGAACATACACACCAGCACATCGTGAGATGTGTGGTTCTCTTGGCCAGAACATCATGGTTGAAGCCTCCGGAAATGACAACGGTGAGAAGGAGGGTAGCTCTATCTGGTTCATGACCGAAACCAAAGACCGACAGATTGTTCGAGAGTACTTTCTGTCAATGTTAGGCCACGACGTCGAAATCGAGAAACATTTTGCCCAAATCAATGCTTGGAAGAAGGCCACATTCCCAGTCTACGTTGTCGAGCAGAGGCCCGGCGACTTTATTCTCATTCCACCTCTCGCGCCACATCAGGTGTGGAATCGTGGAACTAGAACCATGAAAGTGGCATGGAACCGCACAACAGTCGACACGCTTGATCTTGCCTTGCACGAAGCGCTGCCCAGAGCGAGGCTCGTCTGCCGTGACGAGCAGTACAAAAATAAGGCCATCATTTACTACACGCTGCAAAAGTACTACCGGCAACTGCAAGACGCTGCAGAGTCTCAGATGTCGCTCCTGCTGGGTGATGAAGATAGCAGGGACTCTGGGCGGCTTCGGCAGTTGAAGAAGGATTTCAAGAAACTCCTCCAGCTTTTCACAGAGATCTTGGTGGACGAAATGTTTGCCTCGAAGGAGAAGAACGTGGAGATGATCCCCTTCGACTCATGTGTCATCTGCTCTTACTGCCGGTCCAACATCTTCAATAGGTTTCTGACATGTAAACACTGCGTCCGAGACCTCATTGACGGTGACCAGGATACATACGACGTCTGCATGGAATGTTACGCCATGGGTCGATCCTGCCTTTGTGTCTCAGGGCTATCTTGGTGCGAGCAGTGGGACTGGTCTGAGCTGGTTGAGAACTACGAGGCGTGGCGGAGCATGGTCATCTTCAATGATGGTTATGTTGATGTGAACCTGTCACCGCCGCCTCTCGAAGTTGCCAGAATGAAAACGGGTAGAAAAGCATTGGCTCAGGTCTGCCAGGAACAACTGCGGCGGCGACCTTTCAATGACATCTCAAAACCCAACAAGGAGCCTGACCCAGAGCGGTCAGAACCTGAGGTTGATGAAGAAGGGCGGCCCAAAAAACACAAGAGGAAGAAGAAAAAGGGCGATCTATACAAGTGCCACACCTGTTGCCACCAAGACTACACCTATCGGCTGGCCTTCTGTACGATGCCAGGTTGCAATCAGGCATATTGTTTTGGCGTGCTTTATCGAGCTTTCGATATGATGCCGCAGGATGTGCTACAGGAGGAGCGATGGCAATGTCCTAGGTGTCGATTGATTTGCAACTGCGGGGCTTGTCGAAGGACGGGCATCACAACTCCGTATGAGCCAAAGAATACGTACATCGGCCATGACACTCGTGCTGTTGCAGATGACCGCAGCCAAGAGTCGTTGGTCGATTTCCGCGTGCATAACTTGAATTGGCTCAATGCCGCAGGCGATGGGAGTCGCAATCACAACAGCAAACGGATCCAGCGACTGCGTCAAGAAGCCGAAGCAGACAAGGCCAGAGATAACGCAGATGCTGCAGGTGACCTTACAGACAACAACGGAGTTCCCTATCAGGACGGAACGACGCAGCAGCCTGGCGTAGTTGAGCCCGAAGGCCAGGGAGGGACGACTGAGGGAGCCAACGGAGCTTTGGCCCATGAGCCTGTTGCGACCGGCCCCGAGCAGCAAGCATCCAGTGGCGCTGCCAATGGCACGGATTTGTCTATGCTTCCCGATGCTCAGGGTTCTTTATACCCTGAGACTGAAACCTACCCAGACCCATCGAAGCTCGGTGCAGAACGAAGACTGGGGATGGGATATTATGAGCAGGATGACACTGTTGACAAGATCCTTTTCAACCCGTACCAAGAACCAACTGAAAGAGAGGATGTTGTTAGTGATTTTGAGGAGTCCGAGTGGGTCAAGAAGTCATTGCGTGCGGCCAAGCGTCGAGCTAGGCATGAAGATGACGAGGACCCAGATTTCGTGGTGCGCAGGTCACATAAGAGGAAGAAGACCAAGCCGGATGCAGAAATCTCGCGGGATAGCACCCAGAACCTCGATCCGGCACTGCTCGGCAACGACACGGTCATACGTGAAGCTGTTCCAGTTGCGACTGAGTCTCAGGGGGCGTCTAATGACTTGGACGATCCATTTGCTGACCAGGATGAGCAGGATGAGGGACTTGTCGATCGTGGTCGGCCATTCGATCCGAACGTGCCCACGCTGCGGCACTCAAAGCCAAAGGTTTCCTACGCGGATGCAGGGGACGTGGATGAATTCAATGAAGTTGTGCCGACCAGACCGAAAAACCATTTGCCTGAGGCTACGCCGGCTATGGGTGAATCAAG
This sequence comes from Diaporthe vexans, assembly GCA_021188095.1. Classification (NCBI taxonomy): domain Eukaryota; kingdom Fungi; phylum Ascomycota; class Sordariomycetes; order Diaporthales; family Diaporthaceae; genus Diaporthe; species Diaporthe vexans. The sequence goes on from JAJLLZ010000015.1 coordinate 101,053, forward strand.
CGGAGACCCTATTGATCTCGCTGCTCAGGCCATGCGTGCGATTACTGGTGCTCAGCCAGGCCCAGATCCCGCGTCTGCTCCTGCTCGCAAGAAAGGACCAGGAAGACCTCGACGCTCCGACTCAGGACCTGTGCGCTCTTCGCCTCAGGCCACTGCCAAACCCACTACGCCACCAACGGGGTCCTTAAAGCGACGTGGTCGGCCCCAAAGATCATCTTTAGTCGCCGGAGCCCTTAGTGTCGACAATAAGCCAGGCACTCCTACAGACTCAGCCATCGATGACCTTGAACAACAGCTTGCCAAAGAACTAGAAGACGAAGAGGCGTCTGCGGGCTCAGCAAGGCCGCCTGTACCTGCCCCTAGGCGAAGAGGCCGGCCCCCGAATGGGCCCGTGCAGGTGCCGGAGCAGCCGGATCGGAATAGGGCAACGCGGTCCGGAGCATCACCTGCAGCTGAGCCTGGACCTCCTGCCGAGAAGTTCATGTCTATGGCGGAGCGCATGGCGCTCAGAGGCAAGAAGGTCAAGATAGGAAAGAGGAGAGGAGGCCGAGCCGCCGCAACAGCGTCGGACGCTGATGGCGGTGCTCATGCAGGTCCTGCGGGCGACGCACCCAGCGAGGCAGATGGAATGCCAAATGGCAATGGCCCATCCGATCCGGTAGAGGATTCCAAAGAGGGTCCTGGCGGGCTCCCTTCCGCTGAAGTCTCGGGGGATGACGATGTGCCAGTGGATGATGATGAGTCTGACGGAAGCCCAGAGTACGTATCATCAGGGCCAGCAAGTGTCGCACCCAGTTCGAAGGCAGCCAGCGCCGCACCTCGATCGAGGCTCCAGAGTTCGTTGCCCTCTTTTTCAAGGGGCTCCAGCCGTGCGCCAGTTCAGTCAGTCATCCAGCCATCGGAGACATCCACACCGCCCCAACCGCTTCCAGCCAAGCCAGCAGGGCCCACCGTCGTGCGACTTGGTGATTCGGAGGACGAGGAGACGGGAGGGCCCACAGTTGTGAGGTTGGGCGATTCGGGCGATGACGAATACAGCTACTACAGCGACGACGGCTTCAGTGAACACGGCGCCATTTCTGAGCCTGGTTCTGTCTCCGGATCCCGGTCTGTCACTGTCTCCGGGTCCGACGAAGATGATGAAGACATCCCAGCACAACCATCGGCTCGAGCCTTTTCAGGCCCAAGCAGCCGCATGGCTACGAGAGGCAGTGGTATAAGAGGTCGAGGACGCGGCCGAGGCCGGGGACGGGGACGGGGACGGGGACGGGGACGAGGTTGACTTTGATATATCTTCACAAAAGCCCGTGACAGCCCTACAACCCCATGGACTTGAGCCACGAGTGAGACATCAATTTGGTGGATGACCCCCCGCCCCACCCCCCCAACAATTTGTTTTCAGCGTGGATTTGTTTGTCAAAGAAGAACGAAAAAAGAAGGGGTACGCAGTTAGTAGTGAGGTTATTATGCCACATGAATGGAGGCTCAAGGTAGCTGAGACAACACGATTACATTTGAATTCATGAGATATATCAATCGTGTCTCTCGCCTAACAATGCTTTCTGCACGGCCGTCCATGCGTGATTAACCCCACCTATGCTCAACCTGTACCCTCCGTGCTTGTGGTTCATGCAGCTACCATACTCTGTGAACGCCTGATTCGCATATTCAAATCGTCATTCCTATCCTCTCAACTTGATTGAGCTCATGCGTTAGCATTCGACAGCCCAATCAATTTTCGACTGTCCCGTTCGTCCTCCTGGCAACCCTGAAAACCAAGACCGGTCCTCCGTGTAACTTTTCGACTGAGATGGTCGTAGGCGCGGGGGAATGGAGAGAGTGTTGAGAGAATGATGACCGCAGTTCCCCCTTTTTTTTCATATTCTGGCCGGAAAAGTGACAAGTCGAAGAAAATAACGGGTGGTGTGTACCGAGTTCGGGTCCTTACATGGGGTCTGTGCCGCTGGTGCCGCTCTTGGACTTATCCTCGACGTGCTTCTTGGTGCGCTCCTGCAGCTTGGAGATATCCTCGTCCGGGGTGCGGTCGGCCTTGACGGCCTCCTCGCCGTCAGAGGCGAGCTCGGGCTTCCAGTGGCCCTTGCCTGTCTTCTGCTTAGAGAGCGAGTCTTGCTTGTGCGTCTCGTAGTCCTTGGTTTCTACGCCGAGGAAGAAGTGTAAGTTAGCAAAGGGCTACTTGGTGAGGAGGGCAACACGGCGGGCAGTCAATGGAGGAAAGGGCGAACCACCAGAAGACTCCTTTATGCGGTTAACTGATGTGACGGCGAAGCTCCTTCGGAGCATTGGCGTTGAGGAAGCCGCTGGTCGCAGGGCGACAGCAGGTCGGATGAGTCTGGATGCCATGGTAAGCTGTAGTAGATGTAGACGTGAGATGAGTCGCGGGTGCAGTGAGATGGAGGAAGGACACCGAGGCTCCGATAGATCAATTGGAAGGTCTGCTGGCTTGTGTCACGGTTGCGAGATATTTTCAAGAGCGGAAAGAGGCAGTTGATCATTAACTACTCGGTAAGCGGTACTGGACATTGACCTCGGGCAAGGGGGCAAGGCGCCAAGGGAAGATGCCCATGATGTCATGATTGCGGGAGAGCTTCGAAACCAGGGTTGCAGCTGACAATCCGAGCTACGTTAGTGGGCGTTAGAGGGGCAGCGACGACCACCTCGTCATCTCCCAGGCACGGAGATGGCTTCCTGCCGGCCTGCCGAGGGTAACAACAGGGCTTTACGGATGCTCAATTTCAGAGCTCGTTCCTGTGCTGGGTGCACGAGTGTTGTTGGTTTCCCAAGCTGCCGAGCTCTCCCGGGTAGACTTTCCATGATCCCTGGATCCCGGCTATGCAAAGAGCCGCAAAGCATATTTCAACCACACCCACCACCCCCTTGCCGCTGTTGTCATTCACAGCTCAAGCCAGGCATGAGTGGTCCAAGCCCTTTTCTCATTATTTGCCGTATTTCAATTTCCTCTCGTCAACTGTCATCAAGCTTCCAAGGTTCTCAATGGATGTTCTCATAGTCGTCGACGTCCACAGTTGGCGGTCTTCCATTTGCGTAGTTGGACACCAAATATCCGTTCAGTGAAGATTACTTGCATTTCTGCTCCTTCGGGGCCAGCAATGTTGGTGCTCATTGTAGGAGGAGCCGCAGAGCTTTGGTTGCTCTGGCTTTCTCTGCCTCTCTGTACGTCTGGGTTGTCGCCTTGCACGGATATGGCTGCATTGTCTATACCGTCCTGCGAGGATTGTACGGTGGTGTGGTTTGGGGCGAGCTGCGCGGGAGATCTACGCACAGAACTCGATCTGGCCGGTCCTGGGGCCCTCTGGGCTCTTGGCTATGGGTCAGACGCTGCCGAAATGCCTCCTGAGCGGCCGCCACGACCTCGGCCAGGCGGTATGATGGCGATTGAATGGATCGAGCCCCCGAGATATCTGCTGCCGAGAAAGTTGTAGACTCCTTCAGGTAGTTGTTTTTTGCGAAGCAGAATTGGTTGGAGATCGGAGAATTGAGCCCGCACAAACGGATGGTACACTTGTACGAGTAAATCCCCTCATACACGTCGCACATGAGTCCTCTGGGATAATCTCCTATGGGACAACCTCCTTCAGGATAGCCTCCCATGGGATAACCTTCTATGGGATGGCTTCCTACAGAATGAAGTCCTATAGGACAAGTCTATAAGATGACTAGTTTGGTGCTAACCTGAGCACTTTGATCTACGAGTTGCTTAGTATTGGTGTACCCCCGGCTTTTGCGGGTGCGAATCTCTGGTCTCATTGGTTGGAGGTGGTCTGGATGAGCTGCTTCGAGGGGAAGGGGAGAGATTCGACGAGTCCTCGAACTCGCGAAGGGCGTGATGGGTTTTGTCGGTGGGGTCGAGGAAGGGAGGAGCTTGAACAGGTCAATCAGCCGTCGCTTCCTTCAACGGGCAGAAGTTGTCAGTGTTCTGCTGTGTACACTTTCCGAGGAAAGACCATATCGTGCTGGGCCACGAAACGAGGAGATGAAGTGACCAAGGTTGACCCAATGGAAGTGATTTGGGTATGCCCATGCGCCTTGTGAAGATTGCTTGGAAACAACCCAAGACAAAGGGCTACTGCGAGATATTCGTTGAATCCTGCTGAGACAGCTGTGTCTTTGCAAACGGTGCCTTTTCGATCCCACATCTTGAGGTAGCACTCTTCGGGAATGGAGCATCAGAATGGCTTCCTTGGCCAACAGTACACATCCAAGAAAGACGGAATAAAACCTTAGAACAGCTTGAGGCAGCTTCCCCTGAGTTCATGTCCGAACACTTAGCTGTTTCTGAGAATCCGGTAGCCCGCTCAGTTGCATGTACTCAATCCTGTCACTTGCATAAAACTGGAGGACTTGTCGATGATGATCCGGACGGCCGCTTTCTGCAACACAAATCTAGACTGTAATAGGAGCTTTGGCTATAACGTGTTTTTTTCCGGGTGTTCATCAGCCAGCAGAGTCCCCGCTATACAGTGTGTCTTACCAAGGTTCCTTCTTCTCTTTCATCAAGCTTGTGTTTCGTCTGCTTCTCTTCCGATTCTTTGGTGAAGAAACCACATTGTTGGGTCAAAATCCGAATGACCGCACATAAGAAATGTGAACCCCCAAAGGCTTCCAATCCCCCGCTCAAGACCTCAATAGAGAGCCGAAAGGAGGGCTATCCAGTCCACTGCCCCACCACAGCTCCTTGATTCCGCCTAGATTGAATTTAAGATTCCCATGCCCCGAGGAAGTTTAGTCTCAGCTCGCAGAGAGTCCAGCAACATCATGGTCCTCGCTTCGCCTGAGGAACTCGCTCTCATGGCCAACCGTGCTGACAAAGTCTTGACTCCGGGCATCCATCGTTAGGGCGAGCAAGTTCTCTCTGGATATCGGGACCCAGAGCTCGCTGGGGACGGAATTCATGATATCCTCCACCTGATCCGCCGTGGCAGGCCCGCTTGGGAAAGCTGGCAAGTCGAGTTCATCTTCAAGCTCAGACCATTTGCGTTCAGGCTCAGGCCATTTGAATTCAGGCCTACTGGTAGACCAGTCGGGTCGCGGCCCAAACCATTCGCGGGCCGGCTCAGACCAGTTGTGGCCAGTGACGGTCCGTAGGCGCATGGAGTGTGCCACGGACCGGACGATGAGCCTGTAGAGATGGGTATCAGGTGGCACCTCTTTGATCAGGGTCTCCAGTGTAGTCTTGTCAGATCCCAGGCTGAGCAAGAGGGTGTCGTCGTTGGCGAACTTGTCGTAGAGGACGGAGACAATTGCGTCTTCCAGCAAGTTGACGCAGTACTTGTAGGCAAAAACGTACAGTTGGAGCAATGCAAGATTGGAGGACGGCAGAACAGAGAACGCGACTCCGATATAAGCCGCGTAAAGCCACTTGAGAAATGTTCCGAAAGTCTCTAGCTGCTCATCAAGGAGATACGCCCGGTCAATGAGGGCAGGTTCGGTCTCCTGAGGCGGAAGGCTGTCCCGTATGCCGAGAAGTCTGTCGGCGCGGAAGCTCAACGCATCCTTGTGGATGGTGAACTTCTCCTTCTCAGCTAGAGGTCCAACCCAAATGGTCACCATTTGCTCGCCAAAATAGGTACTGCTTCAGAAATTGTCAGCATATTGTTCAACCAATTAGTAGCTGGACACTTGACTCTCAAAGAGTGCTTGACTGACTTGCTTGATGACATTTTACCTTTCTTTCGTCTGGCTCAGCCTGTCCAGTTTCTTTCCGCCCTGTGGTTGGGACGGCTGGCAAACAGTGGGGTGTTTCTAGGTCGAGGGCTAAGTTTTGGGCTGGACCTTGCCGCAAAAGCTTTTCCCTCTATGGGAGGCAATCTTGAGTATTCCAGAATTGGGCTGACTGAGTTCATGGGGAGATCTAGTGATCATCTGTTGTGACCTAGAGTGAGGGTTCTGGAGGTGGCAGTGTTGGAATCTCTTAAATAACAAAAAGTAGGGGACAAAATCCTCCAGGCAAGGGAATCGAGTCATTCTTAGCACAAAGTCACTCTGTTCAATCACCAAATAACACAATGGGTCGGGGAAAGATGGGACCATGAGAGACTCCATTCTGGCTCATGCTGCAACCCTCAATAGTCCGGAATCAAGCATTGTAGTGGTTCTAAACGTTGTCCAATCACTTCTCCAGCCAGTGTTGGTTATGTTGAAGACTTCCTAGGCTTACAAACAGGCCATATTGTTGCAAGATTGTCCGAATAGTTACAATAAATAGCAGCCAACATCATGTTCAATTGTGGTGCTGCATCCACTGAATACAATGGCCAGATACGACCAAATATGCCAACGAGAGCACTAGCAAGATGTCAATGCTGGCTAGATCATAGCTACAAGCCCTTAACAGTAAATGTTGGCCAATCGTGGGAAGAGTGGCTCATTGCTCTTGATCCCCAATATATTATTTGCCCCCCTAAGACCAGTTCAGAGATCTATTTCGAAGTCAAGTGAGTGAGCGAGTAATCTCGCTCAAAGCGATGCGGCCAGCGGCCAACGGCCACCTGAGCAATATCCCATTTCCACAATGCCATCCGGAGTCAGCTTCAAAGCACAACCTATGAGTGGTACCGATTGACGCGAGCAACGAGTTACTGGTATTTGAATTTGATCTACTAGAAGTCAATGGAGGAGACAAGGAAGAGAACGCGCAGGTAAAGTACGATACAATCCCCAGGGTCAGGAGGACTAGACTACCTTCCCGTAGAGAAGTATGATTATACACTCGAAATCGACACACAATGCATCCTAGAGGCAGGAAAAGTTGGAGCAGGAGCCTGAACAATCACAAAACGCCCACGAATCGCCATCGCTGCCCCACAATGAGTGGATGACCCGGACTTGCCGGCAGGTGGTCGTGAAGACGACAGACGACCTCTCGAGGTCAGTCGAGCCTGGGACACCTGTTACTCCTCTCATGACGATGGAAGGTGCATTCGTGGGCTGGAGTCTTTGCGGAGGCGTTACTGCCGGCGATCCAGTTGTAGGAGGCAATCTCGCTTACGACATCGAAGCCTAGGTCTGGTGTCTCGTTGATGATTTCCCTCCATTCCGAGGTCACAGGATTGTGCTGTTTTCCCTTAAATAAGCTCATTGTGAGGCGTTCCTTGAGCAGCCTTCTCATACCGCAGCCGGGCATGGTGTTCTCGTAGACGTATTTCACTGTGGGGATTGGAGTCAGCACACCACCCAGCAACAACAGGGACATGGCGATGGGAATTTGGAAATAGATATGGGCGTGGTCATCCTTACCGTCTTTGACATCGGGCCTTCGCAAGCCAACACTGTAGAATGCGTGGGCCATATCCACGCAAGCATTCTCCAGCTCCTCCACCAAGACCTTGGAAGCGAGGACGTAAAGCTTGAGATAATCCTGGATGCACGCCGTCGACGAGCCTCCTGTAAAGTCCTTTCCGAGCATGACTTGTGCAGAAGTGGTGGAGTTGGAGACGGCGGAGGGCGTCAGGGCACGGATGTAAAGCCACCGGACAAAGAGTTCAAAGGAGTGGGGGTCATCCTCGGGCATGGTAAGCTTGTCCTCGATCGATTCCTGGAAGCCCGAGTTGAAAGCCGATCTGAAGAAGTCCGAGATGCCCGAGAGAATGTTCTCATGCAGTCTCCACTGGACTTCGCTCGGGCCCACGAGCACCGTCACCATGCGGTCGGAGAACAGTCTGGGGACAAATTAGAGTCAGAGACAGAGCTATTAGACGGGACATGCTCTGGCGCCTGAGTGATGTGGGTGACCGGGGCTGGGCCGTCGACCACAGGGTGCCGCGAAGACGTGCTTGCGGCCTGACCCCAGCTGTGAAGACAAGAAGACGAATGACTGGTGGCAGGGAGGTGCACACCACCTACCTGTCGACCGCAGTCTCCGACGGCTCCACCGACTTGGACTTGTCTCGACGCTTCCCTGAGTTTCTAGGTGTCTTTGCGCCGTCCTCGCAGCCCTTCTGGACGTAGGGGTTTTGGGATGAAGGGACTCCACCCATGGCGCCCGCCAGTGACCGCGTCACTGCTGCAGGCTCGGCAGAAGATGACGGTTCCGTGGAATCATGGGTGATGCTGTTGGCGATAGCAGCATCGTCCGGCTTTATAGGTTTGCTGGTCATCCCTAAAGTTGCGATGTAACCGCAGGTCAGCTACGGTTGGCAGTGTTTCGAGTGTGGCACGGCGGTCCACGAGGCTAGATCCATTGCATCGTCCAGTGTCCCACTGCAACCGGGTGGGGGAGGGTGCAGGCACGGAATGGCAGGAGCTCATGAGCTCCAGGGCGTGGGGAGGAAAGAGCGCAGCGTACTTCGCTTGTGTGGCGGCCCCGGTTGGGCCCCCCAGCCGTCTGCATCGTCGAGACGCTCCAGGCCGTCACGGGTGGTGGTTCTCATGTCTGCCGAGCTCGTCGGTGGCTGCCTCTGCATGTGGGAAGTTAGGGGTTCAAGAGCGCATTGAGCCAGAGCACCTCGAGCAGTCAGTTCTCTGGCATGCAAACCATGTGCTGTGCCTGTCACCCGGGTCTGACTGTTCTGAGCTTGCCTACAGCATCGGTGCTGGTCACCGGCCAAATGCAAGTCACAGCTCATTGGCCTCTAGGCATCCCATAACCACAGAAGCGGCAGTCCTCAATACGCCCCCCGTCCGTTCATTCTGGCTCTGACGACACGAGAAAGCGCAAGCTTGTCAGAAGAGGGTTTGGTATTGCCCATTTTGATGTTGCCTAAGACAGATATCTTTTGAGCACACATGCTGCGCTCCATCCGGGTATAAGACCCCTTTGAACACCCCCAAACGCTCCAGCCTAACCAATGCATCAATCAGTATTGCCCCCCTGGAGACGTTAAGCCAGGATTTCCATAGCGCACGCATACACCCTGCATGCAAACCCGTTCAGAAACCCTGAAGATAGCGACCGAGGAGAGACTCGACAGAAATAAGCCGGCAGATTATGGGTGAAAGCGCTGCCCGGGGTACATGAAGTTAAAAAGAGATATACGACCCAAAATAATGTGTCAACCAACTCCGCGTCCGTTTGCCGTCCCCTTCCCAGTAGCCCAGCGTTGCATACAAGATTCGCATCGCAATAACACGTAAATCCACATTGTCTTTGCCAGCCGCCTGATCCCCTCCAGGTCTTGTTTCCGTAAGCCCAAAAAGCATCAAAAACCCCGACTGTGCAAACAACTCCGCTGCTTGAGATTTGCCGCAACCTCGCTCAATGATTTCGTTCTATGTGTCGAAAAGATCCTTTGTCTTTGGACAGCTCAAGAGACCCAAGATGAACCCTTTTTTATCATGCGAAGTCGCCGCTTCTCGTATAAAGTGGAGAGAATCCGTCAAAACTCCGTCGTTAAACACCGATGCAGATGATTATGTCGTCGAGTATGCAGGTCCGGAAAAGAAAACTGAACGCCCATTCGAAAATCAAAACAGCCCCCATCTTCGGGAGTCGAAGCACCGAACCGCTCAAGTTGTAATACAAGCAGCAAAAGAACCGACAAGTTGGTATCGATAAGTTTTCGTATGGCGCCGTGAGGAGAGTCAACTCCTGCCTCGGGTCCGAGGTGCATATGTCGAAAAGATGTCTTTGTACAGTATGGTACGGGCGTGGGCCCAAAAAGTCGGTTTGTCGAAAGGCCAGTCGACCAGAATGCGTGCCTAGCCCTCTCCGTATAAGTGAAATCAAGATCAATTGCCTGCTTGTTGATAGTCGGTGCCCGCCAAGATGGTTCAGCTGTCTGAAGGAGGAATGCGCGGCGGACCAACATCCTCGATCACATCAATGACAACGGCTGGAACGACGCCACTCCACCTCATAGAAGAAGCGAAACGACGTCATTTACCAGCGGGAGCGAAGGCTCTGCTGCATCCGGACCGAGGGCGAGACCGACGAGGGCGGCGAAGGCATTGTCAGACCTTGGCCATTGGCAGGGTTGATGATGGGGATGGCGTTGCGGGCCCTGGTAGCGGCTGGTTGGTGTAGTTTAGGTTGAGAGTGGTGAGTCTGGAACGAGGGCGGGAGAAATGCAGGTGAGGACGAGTTCAAGGTGTAGGAGGCAGCAACTTGTTGGGGCTGCTGCGTTGGTGATCCAGTAGGAGAGTTGCTGGCAAGCGAGGATCGTTCGGAGCCGCTGTAAGCCAACTGCGAGTCCGGGGTGTCAGTGTACCGTGCTGGCAAGATCAACCGTCCGTGATAGGGAACAGTCCTAGGCCAGGTCGAGGATACTCACATCACTCTCGGTGACGAGGCCGGGGCAGAACTCCAGGTCGTCCTCCAGGTCAAAAGAACGGCCGAGCTCGTACTTGGAGCGAAAACTCGACACAGACTGGGACTCGGACAGCTCCTTCATGCTTCGGACACCGCGGAACTGCTTGTGCTGGGAGTTCTGAGAAACTGAGAGCCTTGGGCCCCTGCGATTCCGGCCGCCATGGTGGTTGTGGGAGACAGCAGAGGCGGATGCCGGTGTAGGATGTTGCTGGTGGGTGTTGAAGTGATAGTACGAAGCCATGATTGCTGAATTCTATAGAAGCTGCGTCTCGACGGGCTGCTCGGTGGTGCTGTTGCGGCGACTTTGTGGTTGGGGGCCTGTGGCTCAGATATGTTTTTGGAGGATATTGCACGCCGGTGATTTGCGGGATTAAGGTCAGGTTTCAGCGACAAAGTGTAAAAATCAGCCGATGGTTCTTTGGTGGACGGTACAGTCAGATCCGAACAGTGTGCGGGAGTCGATGAGTTCGGGGGGTTTAAAATTATAGTGTTGTCTTGTCACTTTGAGAGGCGTTTTTGGTTCGGAGTCGGGTGGTTCAGGATAATGGAGTTGCTGGTAGGTATGGTGTGTTTGGTGTATGTGGGATGGGGAAGTGGCCAGGTAGGGTTCGGAGTGGTTGGGTAGAGATTGGAAGTGGCAGGTGGTGGTAGAAGTAAGGGAAGAGGAGAGGCGGAATGAGGAGGGAACGGAGCGGGTGTTTGTTGGAACGAGGGCGGACGGGCGAGGGACTGGCCTGTCGACGGGGGGATTGGGGCGTGTCCAGGTGTCCAGGGTGGGAGAGGGCCCTGGTGATTGGCGAGAGGGGCAGGGGGGTGTCAGGGTGGTGCATGCAACTTGCAACTTGGCTTGAACGGACTAGACGGAACACACTCGGGGGCGAGGCAGGAGGAACAAAAGCGCACTGTGACACGGTGTGAGAGATGTCCACACGCACGGTACATATCCCCTACCCTACCCCTACCCGCAGGCAGGCTGGCAGGCTGGTGGGCTGGGCCTGGCTGGTGCTGGCCGGGTGTGCGGACGGAGATTGGAGCCCATGACTTTACAGCCACCACCACCACCACCACCACCCTACTACCACCACCTTGTCCTCCTCCTCCTCCTCCCTCGATTCCTGCAGGTTTCGTCCTCCATTTTCAGTCGCAACTGAGCACATGGACGGTGGCTGCTCACGTCGTGGGTTTGAGAGACTGACGAGCCGGATTGGACGCATTTCCATCATCGAGCAACTGGCGTGGCGTGGCTGTCAGACCAGCTCCCCCCCGAGAGAGTGGAGGGGGCAGAGGGCAAGGAGAGAGGAGACACTGTGTAGCCCGTTATCCACAACGCCGCTTTCAGCTCTCGAGCCCGAAATGGCAAGCCGCCCCAGAGGAATGAGAAGAAAGGAGGAGTCGGCCTAGCGATGGGCAACGGCCAATCAGCAGGGAGCTGCCGCCGCTGATCTCCATCTTGGACGCGGAAAGTGAAGTGTCGCGAGTCTTCTGAGGTGTCCAACCACAGCCCCACCCCTCCTCAGGATCTAGCGTTGACCTGACCACCCTCCGCCCACTGCCATTGGGCCTGACGCTCCCCATCGTTCCAAGGCTGTGCACCAAGACGGTCAAGCGCTCTGGCACATTGCTGTCACCGTCTTCCTGGCTGCCCATCGGCACTGTGCTCTCCCTGCCACCGTCACCGCACCGTCCGACATGATCCGAGGCCACCCAGTGCCGTCACGGATCATCTTCGTCGAGACCACGTCCTGACGACAATTATTCACAGTAGCTCTGCATCTTGGTCTCTTCACGATTCCGAAACCGACCCAGGCAAGCACACACAACTACGGAGCACAGCCCGCAGGCTGCATGCCCGGACATGGCCGGCCTGGCAGCCCAGGGAACACCCGCCCTCTTGCTCCGTTGCGGCGGTCGACGGCCACACCACACGGGGCACGAGAAAGCCGTTGAGTGTAGCGTAGTGTGATGGGAGGGAGAGAGCCGCCGACCGTTGGGATATACCCCCACACCACCCCCCAAGTCGGAGACTCCTGGCCGACCGCAATCTTGGGCTACCGCAATTCCGTTCTGTGATGTGCATAGCTTCATACCAGCTATTAGACGGCGCATTCTCGCTGTGTCTCTCTGGGACCCCGATGTGGGCAACTCCGTATCGCTGCAAACTCCTTCAATCTACACCATACTCCCCACAAACACACGAGGCGCTTCATCCAAGCCTCAAACGAACCCCTCGTCATTGTCACCCTCGGCAGACGAGACCCTCGACTGTCGCTGAAACCTGCAGCCGGGTCAATGCCCCTTCGTGGCCCTGGGCGATCCGGGTCTGAAGCACCACCTGCCTCTCAGGCTGGGACTCCCTGGCCCGCCAAGCCCCTCTAACTTCGCCACCCTCCCACCAAGCGGCAGAGCGCAGGAGTGGACGGCCTGCAGGCGGCGGCGGCACACTCTGTTGTGCCAGTCTGCCAGTCTGCATAAGCATGGACGAGGCATGGCCATTTGGCGACACGGACCCGCCGGCGGCTTGTCAACCCCAGGCCCAGTGGCGAACCAGCCCAGCGACCCAGATCTGGTTGGCTGCCGCCGTTCACACTTCCCGTGTACCCTGATCGAGGCGGGGACCGAGGGCTGAGGCCTTGTCCCGTGTGACCTCTTCTCCCACGTCGTTGCGTTCCAGTCCAAAACGTGGCGGCTGGCATGGGCTGCTGGGAGCCACAGTGTTGAGTGCTCACGGTTGTCAAGGCTCACTTCGCACGGCCTTTTCGTGTTCAAAAAGCGGAGCGGACATTTTCATATTCGGGCCCTCGGGCGGTATGGATGACTCCTCAGGCAGTACACTTGCTGTACTGTACGGGGGATTTGCTGCCGATGATTTGCCTGCTGCTAAGCATCAACAAAGCCCTCGCCCGCTGGCCCGCTCTGACGTATTGCGGGCTGTTGCCCTTGTCGGCATGCCTTTCGATCCTGCCCTATCGCCACGGTGCTACTGCATGCCGCTCCCGGGGGTCCTCAAATCATGATTGCTCGATCCTCTTTCCACGACAATTCAACTGCTGACTGTTGCATGAAACCCACGCCATCGGTCGATTGGGTTAGATTGACCGCATGGCCCACTTTGGACGTCTGTGACCTGGGGACGAGCTTAACAGGCTGACAGGCAGACAGGGCACAGAAGCCATAATCGTGCGCGCCCCGTCTGTGCATGGAATGATGATCCCGATCATCTCTGGGTTGGGGACCTTGGGGACTCACAGAGGGGTGAATCGCCTGACGGTGGCCGCGAAAGGGCCAGACCCCTTAGGGGTGCTACCACACAAGACGGACGCACCAGCCGGGTTAGCATGGAAATCTCTTCGAAGATGGAAGCTTTTCCCAGGACAGGCGCCTTGGCTGATTGGGCTACGTTGTAGCATTCGGTCAAGTTGGTGCTGACTGCTTTGTGCTTAGCATGGTCACCCCACCCATACATCCAGGTCAACATCATCACCGGGCTCATGACTCCGAAGACGGTGGGGTGACGATGACGAAAGGCACAGGTTCACGCAATCCTCATCCTCGTCCTACCTGCCTACTTGACAGACCACGAGACTTGACCTTTCAAGGCCTCTCTTGCTTTCACTATTGTGGTACTAATCAACCCATCCTTGCATCGTGCTCCGTGAAGGCAGGTGCAGATGGACCCCTAAGCGAGTCATCTCCAACTCGAGGTTTCACTCTGCACAGCGCTCCAAAACAGGTAGAATAAGGGTCGGGATTGGTCAATGGTATAGTGTCTGCGATGCGGGGGTTTAAAGTGTTTCTATTTTGGCGATTGCCGCAACGTCCCCTGCCCCCCCCCCCCCATATCTGTTCTATACAGCCTCGGGCGATGGTGTCGACGACCTCGATCCCGCTCAGTTGTGAGAGGTCCCAAAAAAAGCCACAAGACAATAAGCTGGCCTTAGTCCAAGCAAGCAGCACATCAGTCACGTGTCAGAAGGCTCAGGTATCATAGACAGCTCAACCAGCGTCTTATTGCCGAACTACAGAAGGTTGCCGCCAATAACACATCATAGAACCCTTCCACTGGCCTCCGTCGGTTGTATGCGAGCGAGGCCGAGAAGGTTTGCTAGAACCCTGCCACACCGCCGTTTGGAGAAACCGATGCCCGAAGCCAGCCACACCCACCACAAACCTGCCACACAGCCCACCATCCCCACGGGCCGTGCTCATTTGATATGCGGACTCTGGCAGCCACGAGGCGGTAGCTGCGGCAAACCCCTGGCCCTTTTGGGTCTCCTGCAGAAAGGCTGTAACGCCTGGGAAGGTGCAGCCTTGCTACTCGCCAGAACTAGTTCTATATTCGAGGATCTGACTACCACGACGCGGCAGCGACTGAACGCCGGAGACCTTGAACCTTGGAAATGCAACCAACCTGCAGCCACCTGCAGATACTAGCATCAAGTTGCTGCGCCGTCGTTATGCACAATGCGAGTCTCGACCTGTGGCCGGAGGTATCCCAGCCAAACCGGAGTAACAATATGGTCCATCTTGCTCACAGGTGACCTGCCCTGGCCGGGCTATGGCTTCTGGCGTGGAAGGGCGCGGCATTCTTGGGCGGGAGCTATGGCTGCTATGGCAGCCGGCAGGAAGCCCTGCCAATACAAACCCAGAGCGCACGTCTCCTACTTCCGCTCTGAGGAACCCTAATTACGTTTCATATCTCTTGTGGTCATCTCAGCATGTGTCAGCTTAAGCAAAGGGTTAGTCCATCAGCCCAGGCACCTTCAAACATTTTGATATCAGGTACATGACCGGCCAGTCTCCGCCTTTCCGCTGTCCCGCCCTGTGATCTCACCGACAGACGACGGCAAGCCGAAACCGCTCCCTCCCTAGTGCACTCATATAGTTACCCTTAGACCCGTGGTAGCTATCTTGCTGGTCAGCGCCGGAGATGGGAGATGTTGGTGTTGTCGACATGCCTCTGTAAAGCTTATACACGTCTGGGGCCGGCTCGGCGCATGTATACTTTCTGCATGTACCCGTTCATTCTTCAGCACATGCCTGCTGGCGAGGATTGTGGGCACGTTTGCTGCTCGAGATGCTTTGGTCATAATTCTTTGGCAAGCAGCCAGAAGCAACCATTGCGGCCCGCGCGTGAATCATACACGGCAGCACCACCAGCGTTACATCTGGGATACCGTATTTCCAACATTCACCGGAAAGTCAAACATGTGCGGCCCTAGTATTCCATCGATGACGCCGTGCCACCGTGTCGAAGCCAGGCTGTCATGATCAGCCAAGCTCCCCCCTGGTGTGGACTATTCGTATCCTTTGAGTTCCTCTCTTAAGCCGGAACAAAAGTGAGTAACCCAGAAGGACAAGGCCTCACCCCTGACATACCAGTTGATCTGGTTGGCCTGATTGGGAATGTTGCTATAGTAATCACAACAACAGCGCATTTTACCTGCCTTCAAATGTTGCTTGCACTGTTGAAGTTGAGATAATTTCTGTATGAAGCACTTTCCAGTGCCATGATGTAGACATTATAAATGTAAGAAGGCTTCAGCGACCTCAATATTGCACATCGATGTTTTGCTTCAGGGAGCCCTCCTTGATAACCGAAAACACAAAGTGATATCTACTACGTGATTCGCCTGTCCGGAACGTTCCTGTTTTCCTCTATTTCTCGACAATAGGTCGGGCCAATACAATGCCTCTAGAGCGTTTAGAAGCCAGTGAGTACTTGTTCTTTGGTGGGATATCAGTGATGACTGTCCTGTTCAAGTGACGATGCGTCAAGTCGTTCTTCACTGTTAGTGCTCGGGGTGATAAGCTCCCTGGCACATTGTGCAGAGGAGTCTCTTAACAGCATACAAAGCTGGGGTCCTTAGACCGGGAGTTGTGTGTGTTAGTGGACTCTTCCTGAACGAGTAGGCAGTGACAATTTACATGGGCACACTGTCATTTTCGAGGCTCATACATCTTAACAAAGAGTCTCACGAGAACTCGGTGTCAGGCCCTTTGACTTGGGCACTTGCTGTTGTGTCAAATTCCTGCCTCCTAGGCAGGACGAGAGTGAGCTGCCAGATGTAGCCACCACACCAGGTGGCATGTGTCATCGAGAAAAAGCCACCGGATGGGACCGAGCGGGAGTGCTAAAGAGTGAACAGATTCCAGCCCAATATGGTATATTTGGCTACAGTCATGCCTCAATTTGGATATCACAACAGTCTGGTACCACGTATTTCCCTGTCTGGCCTTTAAACAACACCAGCAGTGCCGCGAGAATCTGACCTTAGTTTTGGCCGTCTTTCTAATACTCCAGGTTGAACCCGAAGACTTCTAATAAGGGCTCTAAGCCTTCTCATTAATGTCAAAAGTCTGAACCCCTGAAGCCGAGCCATTTTCAAGGATCTTTAGCGATGTATGTGCCTTTCCTACCTGCCGTGCAACTACATGTTCCCTGAGAGAGCCAACTGCAGGGGTACGGGTTAGGGTTCAGGGCAAGTTCTCATGATGTCACCAAGTATAACAAGCGGGCCTGGGGCTCCCAGGACAGTCCAACGTAAAGAACAGACATGTGAATCGATTTGACTGCTTCTCAAGCCTGAAAGCACCCATATGCCAGAGGGACCGGAGCAATTGCAATTTTTGCCCCTGTATTTGGTTGCTAGCACCGGACCCCAAGCCTCACGCCATGGCGCTCATCAAGAACTGGTGTCCTCCGTCCGAGGAAAACTACGGCCTAGTCCTGTTCGTCTGGCAGTTCTTCCCGTTGGTAAGCCAAAACCCCAATGATCCCTCCAGTGTGAGGCTAGGACCGCTTACAAGTTACAGGGCGCGTCACTACAGTGGGCCGTCTCATGGTACGGCATGGGCAAGACCTCCACCAACAGCACGCTCAACCTGCCGGGGCGTCTTGCGTGGATGACCATGGAGTGCCCGGGATTCATGACCCTGTTGTACATCATGAACACTCTCCCAGAGCAGCATGGAATCACTGATCTGCCATGGCAGAACAAGGTCCTTGCCGCCCTCTTCGTCATGCACTACATCTACCGCGCCGTCGTCTTCCCTTGGATCCAACCCTCCATGTCGCCCATCCACCCCCTGGTCTGGGCCTTCGCCATCGTCTTCCAGCTCTTCAACGCCACCTGCATCGGTGGCTGGCTGGCTGCCTATGGACCCGTCACAAGGGATGCCTGGGAGGCCCAGCTCGCCCCCTTCCCGACGCTGCAGTTCGCCGCGGGCATTGCCATCTTCTACGTCGGCCTGTCAGCCAACTACTTCCACGATGACGAGCTGCGCGAGATCCGCCGCCGCGAGCAGCGCCGCCAGGAACGCCTGGCCAGGGAGCAGGGCACAACCGTGGGCAGCGTTGACAAGCACTACAGCATCCCGCAGGCCGGCCTGTTCAAGATCATGCTGTTCCCCCACTACTTCGTCGAGTGGGTCGAGTGGACGGGCTTCTATATTGCCTGCGGCTTGAGTTGTGTGCCTGCCCGCATGTTTGTTGTCAACGAGATCGCGGCTATGCTGCCGCGGGCAGTCAATGGCAAGAAATGGTACAGTGAGAAATTCGGCGAGGAGAAGATCCGGGACAAGTGGGCCGTGATTCCCGGGGTCTGGTGATCGGAGGGTGGCAGAGCTCATGACAGGGGACGATGAGTGGTGTCACTAGTACGGCGCATGGCCCTTCGAGGCAGAATAATTCGAACCAGGGCAGAACCGCCCTACCCGCCCGGGGGGGAGGGGGGTATACTGAGGCTTCGGCCTCGTTGTTGCTCGGGGTGCCGCGTTCCTGCCGGCTTTAGTAACAAGAGAGGTACAGAGGTCTTCCGGCCAGTTATCACCGTGGCTTCGGACCCAGCTTAGTGTGACGTATCACGGCTCGATCTGTCTCTGATTCCACTCTTTGTCTTACTCTGTTACGGGACAGTGCGGCAATGTAGTATTCAGCATCCGGTTCATGGACGGGTCTGCTCTACTTCATTAGTGCTTATGTACAATAGGGCGCTGTGTATGGCTTCGGCCGTAAACGTAATAGAAACGAAAGCAGTTATATACAATAGAAAATGAGAAATGGACTGCCATACATTGAACATGGCTTTGACACCTGGATATACTCAGCAGCATCTGCATCATATCTGAGTATGTAGCCAAGTACCGATGACCTTGGGTCCTGAGACATAGCTATTATTACTTTTTTGCCAAATTGTGGCCGGTAAGGACATGATGCGACCCTAACAGTATATGGAAAACGAACCTTGCTTATCTTTTGCACCCATGCAAAAGGATGATGCTGACTGCACCTCGGCGAGGTCGTCACTTTTTCGATTTTACAGTCGGCTGGCCTTGGAAATCAATGGATCAGTGAATCTCGAAACTGAATTAGCTCATCGACACAGCTTTCATACCTAGGTGAAGTACAAAAGCGCATGGACGCAGAGCCACCGTCTGTGTATCTGTGGAGGTCTAGCGGTATGGACTCTTTCCAAGCTGTAGGAAAGAACAACGCCTCACCGCGGATTCATGCAAAAGCCTCGTATATCATGTATGCCTCTTTGAATCCACTAAAGGCTAAGTATGACGCTGAAATCACATCCAAGGCCGCCTTTCATCCGGGACCACATTCGGGCTCGACTCGCAGCTTATGCGACCGGCCCAGTTTCCCAAGGTCAGCAGGGGGTAACACATTTACTCAGATGACGGCCTACGTGGGTTATCTGGTATATCATCGTAGCTAAGACTCCAAATTGTATGATATCGACCATTTCCCCTCAAAGACAGGCACCGGAGGTGAGATTGAAGTAGTATAAACGTATTTCCACGTGGTGCCGGTGTCCGCTCGGGGACGACGCGTGTTGCGTCAAGATTGTTCAGTAAGACACTCAAGAGGACGAGTCCCACAGGTGCCCGTATGAAATGTCAACAAGCTTTCTATGACACTTGGGTCACACCTGGTCTGTCTCTGGGTGCCAACACCAATGCACCTGTGAGCGCTGCCACGTGTAGTTCGGCACCTGATACAACGTCAAATAGCGCAAACGTGTAGTTGGATCTCACAACTTGAAGTTCGGAAAAGAATGAAATACAGAAGCTTTCCAGCCTCTGACCTAGTAGGCAATCCTTTCCACAACAGTCTGAGTTTAAATGGTGAGAAAACAGCTTTCTAAGGTTGGTAGGGTATAGTCAGGGCCTCTGCGGGAAAACTTTTGCTTTCGTCACGCCGAATATCCTGGTCCTCTTACATATAAGTGGTTTCGTTTTTGACCCGTATACATCCGAATGCATTTGCGGTCCATCAGCACAGTGGGAATTCAACGCTCTGGATTGAACGATCCTAATCTAGGCAAGAAAGCAAAGTCCCGGCAACAAGTTTGCAATCAATGGCACATTTAATTATACCACGACATTGACAAAACGCGCAAGTGCTGTAGCTCTAGCTGGGCTAGTCACGAAACTTCAATAGCGTGGACGGAGCATCTGGAAATGAAACAATATCAAGAGAGAGAGCTTTTATAGCCACGTACGTAGTGCTACACCTACGTAGGTACCCTAGGGTACTTGTTCAGCAGGTCTACCTTTGGAGCGCGAATTCCAGCAGTCACTCCTGTCTGGCAGAGATTGACTCTTGGTCCTCGTAATCAGCATAGACGTGAGTTCTGGATACCATGGAGGATGAAGATGGTCCAACATGGATTGAGGAAAGCGCTCGGGTCAATGTATACATACCTAGGCATGTACACTACGGCCATCCAAAACACGGCCAGAGGTTCTGGTCCATGATCCACTTTCATTCAGTCTTATGTCTCTTGTAAACTATAAGAACATATCAAAATGCGATGTTGTAAGGGACTATTGTGGTTGCCACATATGACCTGTTGCAATCTCATTTACGCCCGCGGCCAGAGATACCCTCAATCGAAGCATAAGTACCAGCCATGGCAAACCCGAATTAGAGGCACACCTAGATGCCACGCATTAGAGCGTACCAATTATGTACACTTATTGGCCGAAAGTGCGCATGGTTGAGTGGGTTAAGAAAGAGCAGTTCGCTGGTAAAGAGAAAGCACTTTGTGCACCACAGTGAGTGGTGACGCGATTCGCAGATGGGTCTGCCGGACAGGTACCATCTGTTGACTCCAAAGCATACCTTCACTATAGATATGATAGCAGTGCGGTACTTCATGCTACCAAGATTTCAGCGTCGGGAGTTTGAACCGGCTGACGCTATGATCTCGCGCCATCCAGTTGGGATTCCAAGTTTCTCAACCTTGGAATCCCTGGTCGAAGCTCACTGTCTTCGAGATTATGAGCAATGCCGGTGTGCGGACGGACACACAGACCACTTCTGCTCAGAATAGAAACACTGAGCAAAGCAGGGGGCCTACCTGGGCATGTCCCCGCCAAGGCCCAAGGCTGTTTCCAACCCCTTAGGCACCGAGACTCCTTAGGCCGACACCGTTGCGGCGCCTTAGTCTGTCGTCCGATCGATGGGATGACGGCCTGCAACGCCAGCGTCCGCGCCAACGGCCGCGTGGCTGGGCCGCCCACTCCCACGCTGATTCAGGGCCTGCCCCCTACGGACGATCGCTCCCGCGTGCGCAGAACGGGCGTTTACTTACGCCAGCAAACAGCCACTAATGCAGTCAACTGGACAAATGCGCTGGAAGCAGTTCATCGTGGTCACTGCAGCACTATGCCAGTATGCCTGGGGAGGTCACATCGGGCGCTGCACGTGAACTGTTCTCCACTTCTTAGTGTGAAATAGTCTAATTGGACGTCGTGTGCTTGCCCAGGCTGTTAACTGGCTCAACTCGAATACAGAGGAGCAGATTGTGAAATCGTCATCGTCATGTAATCATCGCCATGGAGATCCTCTCTATAAACGCCTCGTGTGTGTGTGTGTGTGCGCGTGGTACTGCAAACTGCAAACTGCAAACTGCAAACTGCAAACTGCAAACCGCAAACCGCAAACCGAAAAAAAAAAAAAAAAAAAAACCATGAAACCAAAAGCCCAGGCCCTAGGCCGATCTGTCCGCGGGCTAAGCAGCACCTAGCCGCGAGGAAATTATCTTCATAATCCATTTATGCAAGTGACGGTGTTGAATATTAGTTTTTAGTTGTTGTTTTCTGGACAGAGGCATCATTTAGGTGTGGATGCTGAAGCCGCCTATGGCGTCTTCATGCTCGACAAGCTGGTCTTCTGCCTTGCGATTTTGATCTCAGCTGCCTTCTCCGGATTCTTGGTGGGATCGTTGAGCGGGTCGCCGTCAGCGCCAGGGTTGACCATCTAAAAAGGGCATCTTCGTCAGCACCAATAGACAGGGAATCATGATTGGAAAATAGCTGATCTTACCTCATACTCAAGCGCCTTGATGAAACGGTAGAACATCCAGGCAATCAGGGCTCCGATGAACGGACCGAGCCAGTAGATCCAATGTTCCGGATCGAACGTAGCCGTGACCACACAAGGGCCAAAACTGCGCGCAGGGTTCAAAGAGCCGCCGGTGAATTGCACGCCGACCATCTCAGCAATGAAGAGCGCCAGGCCGATACCAATGGGTGCCATGAAAGTCGCCCTGTGCTTCTCTGCCGCAAGCATGTATATCGTAAAGACCAGCTCGGCAGTGAGAAGTGCCTCAATAAAGATGCCTTGCGCGATGTTGGCTCCGCCTCCCAAGGTGGTCCGCACGTTGAAATTCTCCGGAAACAAGTACCGCACGAGGACCGAGGCCATAATACCGCCGAGGATTTGGGAGATGAAGAGAGCGATGGCACGGAAGACGGAAATGGCACGGATCAGCATCAGGGCGACTGTCACGGCCGGGTTGAACAACCCACCGCTGATACGGAAGAAGATCTACAGAGTTGTTAGAGCATAAGCGCGTCATCGAGGGAGAACATGGGCCACTTACCCAGACGTTCACCATGAGTGAAAAGCCGAAGGAGAGCGCAATGTAGAGAAGCACATTGACATTGAAACCGGTCGATCCACCCGTTGTTGTGTTGGAGTCTGACGAGTTATTTGAGCCGTTAGCGTTCGACGCAATATTGGCGACCTCGGTACCCGCGAAGGCAAAGAAGAGGAACATGGTCGTGCCGACGAACTCTCCCAGACTGGCGACAAAGTGGTTCTTGAAGTCCGAATTCATCCACTGCAGCCAGGGCAGACGAAGTACCTCGGCCTTTTGTTCCTTGGTGAGGGCGTTCCACTGGATTCGGGGGCTGTCGTCGGTGGAGAAGGTCTGCCGATGGTTGTAGCCGCCAGGATAGCCTGGGCCGTAGCCTTGTTCCTCATCAAAGGTGTAGAAACGCTTGGGGGGCTGCATGGGCGAGAACGGGTCATGATAAGATCTTGACTCCTCAACCCACTGTTTCGTGCCTGGGCTCTGCTGATTGTTGAGGAAGGCCCTTGGCGGCTTCCCACGGCTCATATATCGGCGGTCTTGATAATCTGGATGTCGAATCTCCTCCCTCCATGCACGATCAGAGCCGTAGTGAGGGTCACTCTCGTACATCTCGTCCTGGAACCTTGGGCGGTTGGACCTCGAGGACATCATGCGCGGCATGTCTTGACCATAAGTCTGAGGATCTGAGTCGTAGCTCTTGGGCTGACCTCTTCGAATACGGGTGCGAGAAGCCCGAGACGAGAGCTGGCGAGGCACCGGCGGGACAGGAGGTGTGGAATCATCTGAGAGGTCGTCCTGCTCCTCCACTGCGGTGTTGGGTGACAAGCTGTCCTCGAGGCGGTCCTCGTCAGGCTTCTCTGTTGACTCCATCACATCGTTCTGGCGGTCTTCTGAAGACTGTTGCCCGTGGATATGGGCCGCATCGTCGTATGCGACCCCAATGGGAATAGAGTGTTCGTTTGCCATAGCTGATCCTACTTGTGGCGAAGTCACCCGCAAAGGCAGCAAATGGATATAAGGATGCTGGCACGGGCCTGTCGCCTAGCTAGATGAATGGTGACGGGGAACGGGCGAGGGCTCTGGCGATTGATGAAACTGGGTGACGGTGCTGCAGGAGCGACTCAACTTCGAGAAAGAGGATAGGGTTCTACGCATACATATATCCCGGGGATGTGCTTCTGCTTCTGGGTTTCGTTCCGTCACGAAAACTCCGGCCGAGCCAACGTCTACTTCCTGGTTTCCTGGTTTCTTGGATGGTCACCGACCACTGCCATCGAGGGTTAACCTGACTAGGTCGTGCATCGTACTGGGAGCCGATGATGGCACCCAGCCGCTGAGAGACAAGGAAAGGCCCTCGAGGCGGTCCCGATGGGAGGGCACAAGGGTCGGTGCAAGCAGGTGGCCTGGGCTGATGCGTTCCAAGAGGGGCGGCCGATTGACAGCAGGAGGAGGCGGAGGAGGAGTCGCGCAAACTCAATCGACGGCATGATCCAGGTTCCGGCGCCGTACGGTGTGTCTGAGGCATATTGCGAGGTACAGTCGGATGGCAGTCGGGAAGAGCCTGCGGGACCGCTGGACGTGACGTCAAGTCCCAAGAGGTATTCAGGGTTCGTGGGGAGAGTGTGATGGCGTGAAACTATACATCCAGGAGATGGTCTTCATGCAATCCCAAAATGGCTGGTGTTGGTTGTGTTCTAATAATCCGAATTTTATGCACCCCATACCGGGGTCACCGTTGCTTCCCGTGGTCACCTTCTCGGCACCCCGACGAGACCGGATGAGGGCGACACTGGTTTTCTTCACACACACAATTTAACAGCAAATGCACCAAGAGGATGCCAGCGAGGAATTCCAACTTGTTCTCGAATGAAACAGTGACTGGAGTTCGAATCAGGCGAAAACAAGCCTCTGCCACGGAGCCGGTGCCTTGTGCACTTGACCAGAGGCCGCGAGAGGGTCCTCGTGTGAGCATGAGAAAACACAAGGCCCCCATCACCCCACGCATTGGTGGCTTCGTGGCACTGAGAGCGTCAGAGTCTCGTTAGCTGCAAGCGCTCGATGCAGACCAGGTACCCCGACAGCTGGAATCGCTGTTCGATGGTGCGAGACTCAGCTGCTGCCCCCCCCCCCCCAGTTTCTTGGCCTCGGGCTGTCACAATTCACCGTTGAGAACTTTTCTCACGGCACCTGAGCAGCCAGGAAGCGGGAGGCTATGCACCTTCGCACGACACATGGCTGGCTGCAGGCAGCCTTCTCAGTCTGACACTGTCGGAATGGCTACTGGCGTCCCACACTTGGAAGACCGAACTGCCTGCTTGCATGGTGATGGTATGCCTCAGTCTCCAGAAATATCCGCCTGCCCTAAACCCAATTCCATCCGACATTGTTCCCACTTTACCTTGACAGGGTCGCGAGGGCCCAGCTTCGGAGACTGTCTCACCTTCCAACTCAGCCGCGCGAGGCGCTTCGCAGAAAGCATCTTAACACCGGCGATATGTAATACCCACTCGGGTGCGGCTACGTATCGCGATGATGTGGAGAGACAGCCAGCCACTGCACCGTCTTCACGCAGGCTTGCCCCGGTTTCAGAGAGCCTTGGCTCAACAGAATAGCCAGATCCAGAACGCATTGTCCAGCCTCTGCACCCGCCCTTGACTCGGCGGCATGACCTCTTCGAAGGTGACATTCTCGGTGTAACTCCGCCCATGAACCCTTCGAGAACGCTACAACGTCAACTGGCGAGCGGCGGGGCAGTTCATGAACCACATGAGGAGTTCGTCCTGGACTCACCGCCACCTCGCCGGCTTCCCAGTGCAACGTTGAGACGTCGAGAGGCACGCGCTTCTGATGCTTGATGCTTGCTATGCCGTTGGGCCGCAATGCAGGCAAGAGATATGTACTGTGTACCCACGAGTCGAGCGAGTCGGTGTCTGCTCTCGCAGATCGATGTTCGACCAGGACTCCAGAATCCTGAAGGAAGATCTCGCAGACGTAGGCTAGTGTACAACTCGGTAGGATGGCGCGCATCCCAAGGATCTGTCATCCATGACACCGGCATCGGCAGGGAAAGAGATGCTCGGTTGTCGTTGGGTGCTCCGAAACCCTCAGGAGATCGCACACTCGGCGAATCTCGGACCGCATCGAGAAATGAACCAAAGTCGAAGCTTCGACCTTGCTCAGGTCCTCACAATGAGAACGGTGGCTGGGCAGGATATTACGCAGACGCAGACACAGACTGAGCCAGCTACGCTTCCTTGTTAGCATTGCCTCAAATCTCCTCTCGTCAACTCACAAGCCTCGCCTTGAATGGTATGTGCACGTGAGTATGCGACTGAGTGCTGGCTGGACTGTGCAAACGATGTCATCAGACGCCTAGAGGGCTAGAATAAGCCTCGACCAACGTTTCGGTAATTTGTTTAGGGTAGTGCCAGCCGCGCAGGGCTGGAAGTTTTGAGTTTGCCCATCCCTTGGTCATCGGGAACAGGCTGGCTTTCGACCTCGTCGGCAGTTGCCACATTGTCATTCGTAATCAGGGGGTGGTGGTTCTGCACGAGTGCCAGGGAAGCAGGCCACGCTCGTAGCCACGAATGAGCGGGATGGCGCTGCCAGAAGCTGGGAAAACAGATTCCAGGCAGACGAGGCAGACGAGGCCTCGTGTCTAGGTGGCAGCCGGGCGGGCTAGAACAGCGCCAGACCGGAAGTCGACAATGCATGAAAAACCGTGAAGTAGCTCGCAATCTGACAGCGGCAGTGCGTCCTGGGCTCGCACGGATAGTAGATCGGACGATGGTGGGTGTGTTGCTTGCTGCACTGAGGCCCAAAGAGGGATACATGCTCATGAGTCGACCAGATGGACCCGAGTATCCCGTGAGCTTGTTATCGAAGTGTTTTGTTGCAGGCCCGGGAGGTTTCTGCTGCGGGCTGCAGCAGACGTCCGGAGGCATATTATGACGATCATTATACTTGGCGGCTAGCGCTTAGTGCCTCCATCGAGCTGGGCCGGTGGCGATCTGCGCCGCTCCACGCCCAGTACGACGTCCAAGGTGCCGAGCCACTCAGGCGGCGCTGCCGGTCGGCCAGGCAGGTGCTAGGCAGTTGCTGCAGCAGTTCCAGCCAGTGCTTCGAGCGATACAACAGCATCACAGGCACATGTTGATCAGTGTGACAGCGCTTGCGCAGTAGTCAGGAGAGCGTTGTGTTTCCGCAAAAGAAGGGCGTTCGTCCGGTCACCCTGCAGAGTGGCCTAGTGTCGGTGACAGAGCAACGGGCCAACGACTGCATCCGTCTTCAGATGTTGCTGCAACCAACCCATGATGCTCCATCTCCGGGAGAAAGAGCACAAGCAGACAGGCTGGATGTGACGACGCTCACAATTGCCCAGAGACGGAATCAAGCAAGACACAGCAGGGGCGGCCGGCTGGGTTGGGGTTAGGTTCCCGATGACGTGTGGGGGGGGGGTGCAGGTTTACAGGCCGATGGGTAGAGTTTAGGGGACCCTCGTCCCCTCGAGACACAAGAACCAAGAAAACCTTGGCCTGGTCGGGATCCACCCCCAACAACCCTTGTCCACCTCCCCCGCGGCGCAGTCTTCAGCCTCATCCCGACCTCGTGCCTTGGGTGTCGCACCCAATCTCATTGGGCCACGCCCAACACAACCTGCCACCCCACAAAGAAAATCTTACGATTCAGATCTACGCAGCACATACAAGCGACCTTGTGCCTCATCAACCCCTCAGCCCCTCCCTGCACGCCCACCACCGCCCACCACCAACCACAGTCGCGCTCGGCCGGGCCTTGAAACAATTACTCTCTCGCAGCATAAGGTTTGGCCTAGCCAGCCCAGAGGCTGACCTACGTGCTCCTGACTGCCCACCAGCTGCTGGCTGTCATTGACCTAATTTAGCCAGAGGGTTCAAGCCTTGACGTGGCTAGGAGACGGAGCTTGCTCCCCTCCCACAGAAGTCGTTCATTTCGGGGGGAGGGGGGCATGCTGACCCCATCGACCAGGTCGAATCTTTGTGCGTGTACATCGACCACCCCACAGGCCCCGGTGCAGGTCTTGCCTGAGGCTACTGTTTGCCTCCGACGGTGAGTGTTGATCAATCATTATGACTCGGGTATCTCCTACAGTGACAATACACAATACCACACTGCAGTACAGCCTTGCTTGGGTTGCAGTCCCTGGTGAGAGGTACACATGCATGTATTCTATGAGGCTGGACACACCGCTCTCGGCTGAGCATCTTGCCCGGGGTCTTGCCCGGGCACCCATGAGGACCAGCCGGTCACTTGAAGCATGATAAATGAGATGCTTTGCTGAAACAACAATTAAGGGGGGCTGCATGTGATGTGATAGACACAAATTGGGCTGTATAAGTAGACTCCAAATGAGTAAGGCACCTTTGACATGAATGTCAATATAGCAACTGTGAATGTATTGGAATGGCAATCTATTCCACACGGAGACGGAGATTTCAAGGGCCCTGACCAAGATACAGCAGCAAATTGGGCTGCAAGTCATATTGAACCATAATCATGAACTTCAATTTGCTGAGCAATTGGGCACTCAGGTAAGTTCAGGCGGCATCTGATGGGACACTCACGACACGTCCGAGACAAGTACTCTTTTGCTCACGGCAAGGTCCTAATCAGATTCCCTCATTCCAAAGTTCCCCATACTTGTGCTGGTGTCTCGCTCATTCAGTCCGGAGACTCCACAAAGCCCGAAGTTGCAGGCTGGGACGGCTGTGGAACAATCCTGATACAATGCAAGCATGTTGTGCTCGATCACCACCAGATGATGAGATGGCCTGGAATTCATAACAAAACGTGTCGAAAGGTTGAGAAGATGTTCATACTAGAACATTATGATTGTGAAAGGAACGGGTAAGCCGCCTGATTATGTTTGCATTGTTCTACAACCCTGTCTCCCTCCTACCTACCTGCAGGTATACAGGAACCGTCCAAACACCCCTAGTCGGCCGCTAAATCTTATTGAAACTGCTCGGACAGTAGTTTCGCCTCCCACTGATTGCCTGCTCTTCATCCTGAAGTAGCGGTATGTCACTGCCACAAAACAACCAACAGTTTCTCACTTCAGGGTTGCAAAAGGCGGTGGCCTCTCCTCTCCTGTATGCATTTGCCGGGCTCTTAGCTATCACCACTATTCACATGTCCATCACATGAGCCACGTAAGTATTGACCTTGCTTGACAACAGAAGACTGGGGGACAGCTAAACCATAAGAGTTGTAAACACAACAATACATTCAAAGTTCTGATTTGCGGGTTGAAACTTACACCAGATAATGACAATGAACAATTCAAACTTAAAACCAAGCAGAATTTGTGCCTGGGGGCTTATGTCGCTTAAATACAGTCATGTTCAATGAATTTAGCACAGTTAATACCAGATGGATGACGTGGAGTAAATCAAGCCTGCCTGTGTGGTAAAGGAAGCAGCAGCAAATAGAAATATGTGGCTTCATTTACTATATGAATTGAGCCACTTGGCGCTAGATGCCAGCCAGGATTTCCCCAAATGGTAACTGGTGAACTGACAAGTGCTGTGTGGGCTGCACCAGTCGTCTGAATTACAAGTGTCAAATATCTCAGAACCTTGGAAAGTGACGAGGCTGTTCAAAACCCTGCTTTTACAGGTATGTGTAATCAGTCCTCTGACAAGGAATAGTCAAGCAGCATTGAGCTTTACCTTATCTAAACCATGAAAGTTGCAACAAAGCAAGTTAGAACATCTTGCGAAACGTAATATGAAGCTTGAGGTGGCCCAGTGTGAATTTCAAACAGAGGCACTAAAATAAACAATGACTGTGTTATAGGTCTGAATATGTCGCTCACAAAAAGTCGCTTTCCATAAACCCTGTCTTGGCGTCATAAGCGATTCCAAAAAAGCACGTGGGTACCGTAAAACGAGGGATGAGAAGAGAAACTAAGTAGAGATTAAGCGCTACTAAGCAGAGCTGCCCGCAAAGCCCCTCCTGCTACAACATAAGGTCATAGGGGCGTCACCAACATTTGAATTCAGGACAGAATCCACTCGGGGGGCCAAATGGGGTGACTGCCGAAGTCTGGCATAGCCTCTGCTGTATTGCTCAGGGCTCCCGTCTTTTCATCACGCTTGAGTACAGCTACAGCAGCGGGACCCGTGTACTGGTTTGTAACGACCAGGAACCGGCCCTTCGGATCCAGGGACATACTTTTAGGACTGATACCGTGGGAGGACACAATGCGGTCGGCGGTAATCTCGCAAAGCTCGCCAGGAACGGTGCTTTTGTTGTCCCTAGGTGCAGGAAGGTGGAAGTGGGAGATGTTGTCCATTCCACCGGCTTTACCTACCCATCTATTTATTATGTAGACTACGGCATCCAGAGCAGGTATAAAACACTAAGAGCGCAGTTCCGCAGAGGGCAAAGGGTAGTTTGCAGTGAACTCATAGCTTATCTTGACACCTGCAGTCTTTGAACAGAGGCTCAAGATGGGATAATGCCTTTTTTCTTCAAGAGGGCTAAGAATGCTCAGGTGTGTTTGGAAATGGCTTACTGTCTGCGCTCGAGTCGTCATTGGAGTGAAGCACTAGGTCCGCAACTGACCGCTTGTGGCCCGTGGTTTTCACCGACGTCTGTATCCTCTGCAGGAGCCTAAAGATACCTGGGGAGAGGTCCACTTCAAACGAGACGAGCTCCATAGGGAATTGAAACAGCGCGAAGTAGTGGTTTGGTTTTTTTCTGTCCGAAGTAAGGGCCACAGCTCTCGGTTACAGCAATTGTGCCGAGGCCCTGAGGTCTGTCGTCGTCTTGGGCACTAGCAATTTCACCTTTCAATCTGGTACGGACGTGTCCCAACAATCGATTACCCAGCTAATTGTAGTGAACAGTTGGGTATAGGCTTTAGTCAGTTGTACTTGACGTCACTTGTTCATGTTAGTTACTTCCAAGTTGCTATGGTTCCTCAAAGTGATTGATGTGATGTAGTCCGGAACGATCCCAAAAATAAAAGACATAAACTAACAAAGAGAGAAGAGCGGTACAATCTGTGGCTTGTACCTTCCGATTGATCCTTTCGTTTCCATTCCAACATAAGTTTTCTCGGTCTCTTATCATAACATAGCTCTAACAGTCCTCCTTGGTTTGTGTCGCTGACGAGGTAGCCGGACTTGCTCGGCACAATCTACGCTGGCTTTATAAGATGATCTTCCCCCCTTTATTATCTATAAGATTGATAGAACTGCTGTTGAATTCTATAATGCTAATATGACTCTTGATTGTGTATAAAATAATGCTGCTGTTTGCCGCTTCTCCCCTCTCCTGGGCAGACACAGAGTTGGCTGAAACGAAGAGACCAACTGCAGAGATCAAGGCAAAAATTCGAAGCATACTTTGTACCAGCGAGAGTATCAGTAAAGGAGAGTGACAGGTAAAGCGAGTCTCAATAATGACTGTGAGCAATGAATGTGAGGAAACAAAACAGATAACATGTACAGATGTTGATCACTCATGGAAGATCTAGAGCGATTGCGATCTACTGATGCTGTCTGTTCACCTGGGAAATTCTTGGATGCGGTGGGAAGAGTGCTCTGAAGAGAGCAAGCTTGTTATGTTGAAGCATGGATTAACACAGAAATCTGTACGAGGCAGTAGGGTCGGGAGGACAGACAAAGATAGCGAGTCCATCGAGACCTCGACTAGGGGTTCCGATATGTGATTCGCTTTAATGCAGAAACTATTAGGAACATGCCCAGGTGGGTGGCCTGGACTCCTTTGTGCTCATAGCTGCCTTAGCATCTCAACATGGCTGCTGTCAAATTTTCCACCACTCCTCCGCTTCTCATGTCCCCCTAGAGGTTACAACAGCAAGTAGCACCTGCATTTCAGGCAAGCTTGCCCTATTCGTGACAGTATCAGCGATTCGGTCAATGACAATACGCCTGCCACGGGAAGACAAAATAGAGCCCGAGGCAAGGATGGGGAATCATGTTACGGCTTGTACTATCAAGGGTGTGTTATGTTCTGATGACATACCGGGACGAACGGATGGCCAGCACTCAAGCCGCCATCCACAGCCCAAGCTTGACCGTTGACGTAGCTGCTTTCATCGGAACCGAGAAACAGTGCAACCCTCGCAATTTCGTCGGCGGCACTTCCTCTCTTCAGCGGGTTCAGTTGGCCAATTTTGTTCTCTGTGCCCCGTGCCCGAGCTGTCTCGTACATCGGGGCTGTCATGCCGGTCTCGACAACACCAGGGCATATTGCGTTGACTCTGATGTTGGAGCCGGCGAGTTCTGTGAGAGAAATTTAGACGGAATCAAATGCGAAGATCGGGCAGGTACACGCGAGGTGAACTTACGGTATGCCATGGTTGTTGCCATGTTTATCACCCCCGACTTCGAAGCCGAGTAGGGTGTCGGACCCGCGTTGGACCGGATGCCAGCAACAGATGCTGTCATGATGATGCTCCCGCCCGAGGACTTCTTCTCGGGGGAGGTCTTGGCCATCGCGCGAGCGGCGTGTTTGGCCGCAAGGAAGGGCCCAAGGGTGTTCACCCTGAGCACGTTCATAAAGTCCTCCTTGGAGGTCTCCGAGAATAGTATGGGATGCCCAACGATACCGGCGTTCGCAAACATCACATCCAGCCTACCGTAACGACTGAGTGCATCGTCCACGACCTCCTTGACGGCCTCCTCGTCCGCCGCGTCGAACTTCCGCGTGTGGACTTCCACGGCGGGGTACAACGACTTGATCTGGCGCTCGTGGTAGCCGAGGAACTTGTCGTCAAAATCACATATGTAGACTGCCTTTGCGCCGTTCTGTGCGAATTGATGAGCCGTGGCCCTTCCTATTCCAAGGGGCGAGTTCACGCCTGCGGGTTCGGGTTCGATATCAGTGAGATGCCCACGTCTTTGGGAGACCCGGAGGCCATTGGAAGTCGTGGAACGTCAATGGAAGACACGGTACCTGTGATGATAACCACCTTCCCTTTGGCCCTGGGGCCGTTGGAAACTGGCCCGACTTGCTTGATAGGGGGCACGTCCTCGAAGGTCTCATCCTCAGTGACTGCTGGGGCGACCTGTGTGCCAATGGCGTGGAGCCGTTGTTTTGCCTTCTCGGTCATTTTGACTCGTACGTACCAAGATAATGCGTGGCTGTGAAAGTGGTATGGGAATATCCAGATTACAAAACGAGCAAAGCGGCGATGGGGTTTTTCCCATGAAGTTGGTGAATCTCACCGCGAGCCGGTGAATTGAGGGGAGCTTCGGGTCTCCAACTCTCCCTCCCTCTCAGCCAAGTTGGAGACCTGAGCCGAGGCACAAATTCCTCGGGTCCGACTCCAAGTAATGCCTCGCCTCTCTCTTCACCATGTCGCGCCCCAAATCCAAACCGCCTAACCCCGTTTCTTCGGCAGTGTCTGCATGGTTCGATGTTCACTCCAAGGAATTATCTATGCTGGGAGCAGAAGTAGACTCTCTGCTGGCAGAAGCACCGAAAAGATGGGTCACGTATGAGCCAATGGTGCTGCTCCCCAGCGGCAGCTTCACATCGCCGGCATGGAACAAGACCCTTGCGCAAGTCTCTTCAGGCTGCAGGGATGATCTGTGGAGGACTACGCTGCGCAAAATCGGGGACAAGACGCGACAGGAGGCTACGCACCTCGCCGCGAACGATGGCATCCCTCTCACCGTGGCCACACAGACAGCTGCTGAAGGGAGCGCACACGCCAGCCGCGAGGAGCAGCAACACCATGAGAACATCCTGAGGAGCCCAGTCGGCCTGCGCGTATTGTGCGGCGATTTCGGACCACCAGAGACGTCAAGGTCGATTGTCACCAGTGACGACTTCGGCCGTGCGCTCTGGGTGTGCACCAAGCAGAATGGCATCCGCCAGACCTGGGCGCCGCGCTGGACCATGTTTTCCAGGGGCAACATCAAGGAGAAGGCACGGCTGTTGTCCTTCCACGACGTGCCGAGTCCTGCAAACGGGGAGGCTTCGGGGCCACTGGCGCACAGGTTGCAGGCACGCACCGCGCTGAGCAAGTCATGGGCGGTCGACCTTTACGCGGGGATTGGCTACTTTGTCTTCTCGTACGCCAAGCTGGGCATGAGGGTGATGTGTTGGGAGCTCAATCCGTGGAGTGTCGAGGGCCTACGCAGGGGGGCGCACGCCAACGGCTGGCCTGTCAAGGTCATCCAGGGTCAGGACCTGGCGAGGCCGACGCGCGAGCTGGTCTCTGAGGGTGACAAGATCGTCGTCTTCCTGGAGAACAACGAGCATGCGGCCAGGAGGGTGCAGGAGTTGCGGTCTCACGGCCTCGACTTGGCCGTCAGACATGTCAATTGTGGGCTGCTGCCCAGGAGCGACGACAGCTGGGAGGCTGCGCGGACGATCCTAGGTCCCGTACAGGATGGCTGGTTGCACCTGCACGAAAACGTTGGAGTCAACGACATTGAGCGTCGCAGAAAGGAGATCCAGGAGCTCTTTGATGGGTGGGACAAGCGCGGTGGGCAAGACAGAGGTGCAGAGGTCGAGAATGTTGAATTAGTCAAGACATTCGCGCCAGACGTGTGGCACTGTGTCTTCGATGTCTACAATTACAACAGATAGATTCATTAATACAGCCTGATGGATCTCCCCATCATATATCAGTCGAGTACGCCGCCCCGGTGTAGCCCCGATGTTGTCCCCTGGTGCGTCATTCGTGTCCGTCGTGCCGGTCAAGGCTGCATCAGCTCGATCTCCTGAATTTGTTGGGGATGTTCTCCTCGACGATCTGGCGGTGCTTGAGCTCTTCGATCCTGTCCTGCTCGTCCTCCATCTCCTCGTGCTTCTTGAAGTGTTCAATGTCCTCGGGGTGCGTCAGGTCCTCGAGCTTGGTGTTCTCGTCGTGGTAGAGCTCCCAATGGTGGATCTCGTACTCATATTCGTCGTCGCCGTGGTGGCCGGGCCCGGTGCCAAGGTCGGGCAGCGTGCCGCCCTCGAGCATGAAGATCTCGAACTCGTCCTTGCTGATGACGCCGTCCTTGTTGTTGTCGGCCAGCCGCAGCACCTCACGGACGATCTCCTTCTTGCGATCTTCGGTGACCTGTTTGTTCGACTCGTCAAAGAGACCGTAGGTTCTCAGAATCTCCTCGGGCTCCCACTGTCCGTCGCTGTTGTAATCGTGCAGGACGAAGAAGGAGCCCGCATCGAAGTCGTCGGCATGGTGTTCCTCTGCGGGAAGGGATGGGTCAGACATTTTTGGCCAATCGCCACCTGGGGGCGCCACCATTCATGGAGGAGGAAGACAGGGCGCACCAGCCATGTGTTTGGTCATCCAGCTTGCATTCTCGTCAACGACGGGCTTTTGCCCGTGGTCTCCATGATCCCCATGCGCGAGGCATACCCTGCCCAGAGCAAGCGCGAAAACGAGGGTCAATAGCATGGTGGTGGCGGGGAACTTGGTTGTGAGGGATGAGTCGAGGGCCTACGACAGCTTCTCCAATATACAGCAATCTGACAGGTTCGCTGTTTTGAGCAAAGGCTGGGGCCAGCGTGCAGCTAGGAGACGGATGTCGTCAAATGGCGACGCTCTCCCGGACGGACTTGCGAGTACCTCTCAGCAGTGTCAGCATCCCTGTGATACGAACAGGGCGACCCGCACGCCCCGGCAGTCGATGCAATCTGTGTGGCCACTACCCCCTTTGAGCTAGCGCCGGGGGATTAGCCGTGGCATTGATTGAGCCGTTGCAGCATTGGACCCTGCCCGTGCCCTGCCTGCCTGCTCGAGTAGTTGCGAGTTGGGAGTTGGTGGCCGAAAGCAGCGGCCTCTGGCCGGCCACAGAGCATAAGTATTTCCCCAGTAGCTAAGCAACCGGCACAAGTGCGCAAGTAGAAGAACCGATACATTACCGGAACAAAGGGCACAGTTACCAAGAGTCTGTGCTTTTGTGACCTTGGTTGACATCAAAGAAGCCGACAATAGCGTCTTGCCGGCACACGTCGTGGTCCATCTCATCAGGCACACGTGCTCTCGTGTTGTGTCCGAGGCACCCCTGCCCCATCTCTCCCCCGGATTTGCCAGTCTCGCTAGACCTGCCAAACGCGACTGGCCTTGTTTCCACACGCGCTCTAACTGGACCTTGGACATCCGCACCATCACCGACAAGCTGCGCACAACGGGGCTGCATCGCTTTGCATCCCACCACTCTGCGTCTTGTCCCCCGACATTGCATTGGCCAAAGGGCCCTACACCAAGATGAGTCGACAAATACAGGCCGCTCTGTTGTCGCTTCTGCCCACTCAGAATTCAATTCTTCCACCATCTCTCGTCGAACTTGCCGGCTCCCTCCTCGCACAGTCTCGCATCCGCGCGAGCACGCTGAAAGCCGAGGAAGAAGTGGCTCGGTTGTATGCGTGCTGCCATCTTGCATGCGACAGGTAGGCATACCTCTTCGCCCTTGGCCCCCCGTCTCTGGCCCGCCCGCTGAACCTCGTCATAGACTCAAGATCTCTCTGAATCTCCCGCCTATTGAACCAAGACCACCCATCCCACCACGGATCTACAAGCGCCTTTACACGCATCTTGACAAGATCCTGCCTGTAAGCTCAATATCTGGCCGTGGCAGAGCGAATGGCCTGGGCACGCCAAGATCAAAGGGGCTCAGCTCTCCCGCATCCCGCCCGATGCCGTCCAGGGGCACGCCGAGCAAGGACTCGTCTCTTGCGGCATTTCGCACACCCGAAAAGGCTGGAATGACGGCGAATTTGAGCTCAACCAGCACAGCAAAAAAACCGGGACCCTCGCTCCCGCCCTGGCTGCGTCCGACGGCCACCTATCTGTGCAGCACTCTCCACGAAAGCGGAAGCCCGGATCTAGCACCTACCGTGATCTTCGGTCTTGAATCTATTATCGCACCGCATCGTCGGAGGACAGACGACGAATGGGTCAATGGACATCTGACCGCACTGCTCGCTGCCATCTACTGGTATGTGTCTGAGTCAGCTCAACTTGCCCCCGGTGAAGACATGACGGCAGACGCTTCGCGCGCAAGCCTCAACGCTAGGCGGAAGCCCATACTGGGTGCCCTCAGAAGCGCCAGAGAGTTGGTCAAACCTCCCACGACACGAGGAAAGAAGACTGCCGCTGCCATTGGAGAAGACAAGGCCGTCTTCTGGTACGGATGGGCAGAAAGCCTCAAAGCGGCTGATATCAGCGAAGCCGTCGAAGAGGTCGCGGTCCGCAAGTGGCTCGACAGTGATTGGTTTCGGAGCATCGATCTTCTCCGGGACGCAGGTGAGGGTGCAGAACAAGTGCCTCAGAGCGCAAAGTCGGACGGCTTGATCTCCACGCCTGCGGCCGTGCAGATTCGAAAAGCAGACACAATGCTGCAAGACAGATATGACTACCTGAGTGAGCGAAGGAGGGTCGAGTACAAGCATTGGAAGGCGGGAATCTTGAGACGACTTGAACTGGTTGAATGTGGTCAGGGCACAAACGCCACAGGTGTCGGCTCGTGAGACCGGTTGCCTCCCGGGCGGGGTCGCTGCAATCGCTATGCAACTAGTCTTTTCGGCAGTCGTTTTGGTCGACGATCAAATCCCATTCTCGGCTCGCATGCGTTGCCCGAGTAGTGCCTCGCAGCACGGGTCGGACAACGATACGCTCCCTTGCTCACGCGCACCAGCTACTGCAGTGCGGCACAATGCGATTATCGATAGCTTCGCTAGCTCGGGGCTCTGGGCCTTTCAGGAGCCCAGGGCGACGAGTTGGCAGCATAAGCGTCTCGGTTCCGTCTTGCCACAGTATCTGACAGGTCACTTTACAAACCGAGTCTCGCCCTATATTACTACACTGCACACGTGCCGAGAGCGGTCATAGTGTTGACTAGCCTTATACCAGGGTCAACGTTGTGCGCAGCGAATCGTGGTTTCTTGCCACTTGCCTAACAGATAAAGCCATTGTCATGGATCTGCACACATCGCCGGACGATGCCTGAGTAGAAAGATCACTGATACGACACGACAGCCTTTTTGAGCACACACTGAACGAGACGAGCTGCAAAAGCATAATACTTGTTATCTACCATACATCGGAACATTCTCGTCTGGCCCGTGTCCGAGGTTGCCCAGCATTAGGGCTGACACGTCAACGCATGAACGCTCTGCGCTTCGTCCGGTCCGTTTGTTCAGTGCCTTGTTTAGGCGAAGTGCTCTGGGCTGTCTGGACGCTCGGCAAGCCAAACATTATCAATGAGTAGGTGTGGATAGCCACCCCTCGCTTGCTTTTTCAGCGCCGCATTCCGGCCAAGGCAATTCGGAGCTCCATGACCCAAGGTGCAGACGCCATTATCAGCACTTTGGACTCTCATGGACGATGTTCTCACCCTTGGCTATTGTCGACATTCAATTGCGGTCCGTTACACTATTGTATTCTGGTTTGGGGTTTGCGGATTTTTTTACTCCGGATAATGGGTGGGTGTGTTGCAAGGTAGCGTCATCCCGACGCAGTTGGCAGCAGCGGAACGGCCCAGCAAGCAGGTATTCCATCTATTCCAGTACTACCCAGCAGGTCAGCGACAAGGAACATTGCAGAAATGCCATATCCCGAGCAATCACCGTAAGGCTTCGGGCAGCTTGGGGAAGTCGGCCCCCTGGCAGGGTGGGTATCCAGGATTTAAGGTCAGCGGTGACGTTGTGACCTTGCGTAGCAAGATAGGTATCAGGAGTCTCAGTCACGCGTGATGCAAGACTTATACTGCAAATTCAGCTCTGACTATCTGAACAGTCCAGGAGCTTGAACCGACGGTATGGAAACTCACGTGTCGGCCTCGTGGGCGCAGTGCGGTGATGGGACGGAAGGCCAAACACACAAATGAGCAGGCGGGCAAACGGCTCAGACATGACGGAGTCGAAAAGATTCTGCATCAAAGAGTAACACGAGGAACGGCAGAGACCTGGACGTTGTGACAGCGCCTTGATGGGACAGCGTCTTTGGCAGTCTCACAATCGCCTGTGGCTCATCGCGTACAGGAGATGGCTATTGGCCGAACCTGGTGCCGTCCGCGCCGCAGTCTGGTCTTGTACCCCCTCGTAACCTTTCTGCAAGACTCCGCTAAAGTAGTAGACAGGGGAATGGAGTTGGTTTGACCCCAGCGAAGTAACTTCAGTGCGACCACGAACCAGGTTTCGGTCCCCTCATTGGTGTCGGCGAGTTCACCTGTGATGGCCAAACAGCTAAGTCGCCTTACCTGCATTTTTCCCATTTATTCCCATGGGCGACGGCGTGCAGTCTCAGTCATCGCAGGGCGGCCCCTGGCGATCCTGACCGAGCTTCAGCCGCATCTCTGCGCTTCTGCCCAACATGATTGGCCCGAAACTATCCAATGCCATCGCACCCGCCGGCGCACAGCAGCTCTGGGCAGCAGCCGACACTTGCTGTCAGGCAATCTGTTGTTTACTGCGCTTCAAAGAGGGGTAGGTCATATCCTGATATGCCCCGGAGCCCCGTAAGGTCCTTTGAGGGGCGGGACCAGTGCCCCCTTCGTGCTGGTGTTTTCAGTCGTTGGCTCTGGCAGCGTGAGGGCTCCAACATTTGACGATCTCGAGCGCGGAAAGAAGAGAGCGACTGGTTCGCGATGTATACGCCAAGCCCTCATGCATCCATTTATCGGGGTCTGGTCAGAAGCTGCGGGCGGTACTAAGCATGTAACTCGGTCTGCTTTTGCTGATCCGCCATCGCGCATGAGCTGAAAGGGGCCCAGGACAAAGAGAGACGCTGGTCGGTTAGCTGCATTTTTGTCCAGGTCACGCCGTGCACTTCCACCCATCCAGCCCATCTTCCATACGAGCAGGCATTCTCGTCCAGCAGGCGGGCAGGCGGGAAACGGCAGACTCATGTGTAACCTTCATGTATCCGACCTGCAGTGGGCACACCTTGCAGCCCATAGCCCCCCTCATCCCAACAGCAGGCCACATCTTGCATGCCCATGATAAGCCGCGGATATGAGGGTGCCTGGCTACCGCTGTGCGATCCGTCTCCAGCCCCAGACTATCTTATTGGTCGGCCTTGTGGTTCCCCAATATCCGTGCTTAAGTGACACGGTTGGGACCTCGATGAATGAACACGGATCACAAAGCGGGACCGGGGAGCAGGCCCCTTGGCTCTGGTGATTGTGGCATGCAGCTGTGACATGGGGTTCTGTCGTGCGTGCATGGATGGAACGATAGATCTTCAGATTTCTATATACGATCCACCGCTGCCAGGTTTGGCATAAATCTGTATAACTCTCTTTACACCTGCCTCTGCCATCTTCCGCTCTTTCGACCCCGGCGCAGGTGCTTGACAGTCTTCCTGCCGCGCTGCCCCCCACGCTCGCTTGCCACGCTTTTGCTTCTCCTGTTTCTCACAAGCAGGCAGCATCGACATATGCGGTCAACAGGCGCCTAATGGCTCTGCGTGGGTGACTGTTCCAGAATGGACTTGGTTACCTTCTACTTCCACTCATGGTCGTCACCTAATCCCAAGCTAGCTGGCTTTATCTCCCGCGACTGGCATCCGTGCCGACACTATCAAGAGGTTCATGATGATGGGAGAGGTTGGGAAGATGGCACTGGCGCGACAAGACCACTGCGCATGTCCGTTTGACGCGCCTGGAGACGCACCTCCCGTGGCAGACCCCAAGGACGCGTGTTTCGAAGGCAATCAGCGGGCATTCCTGATGAGCAGGTATGGACAGGAGGACATCAATCGGGCGCTCTGCCAGAGCATAGCAGATGACGGAGCAGGAGGGACCGCATTCTATGCCTTGTACTATTTGGATCACAAATGGTGCGGCCTACAATGGAATGACCCGCATAGTCTTGCTCAGGACCGTAAGTCCCTGACCCGAGATACTACATCACAAACGCGAGAGTCACGATCATTGACTAAGTGCCAGCCGGTGTGGACAAAATCATAAACCTCTGCAACGGGTCTGTCAGGTGTTCCTTCTATTCCACCGTCTAAGAACACACTGACAGATTGACCAGTCTCGGATTCTCTAATTTCGCTGATCCTGGGGTGCCTCCCGAATCATACCGCTGCAGCACGTGTTCCTCTCCCACTTCAAAGCAGGAGAACCCTCCTCAAAGCCCTGGGTTCATCGCACTGTCCGGAAGCTCGACGTCGAATATCGTACAGCCAACAACCACAAAAGTACTGTCAACTACTTTGGCATCTGCACCCTCATTGAGCCTATCCAGAATTGATCCTACTGGGACCGCTCCAACGACCACAGCAACACCCGACACAGACAGCTTTCTGCCTACGTCCGCAGCCACGACATCTGCCACACCGAGCCGCACTCTTCCTACCGAGGCCATAGTTGCCATCGCCGTATGTACTGCGCTGGCTCTTGTCAGCTCTGTAGTTCTGTTGATCTGCGTCCTTCGACGAAGGCAAAGGCAGCTGGGAGAGCACGAGGGTGACATAAGAAGTCGTATTAGTAGAATTGTGCAAGGCTTCACCGCGCCGGCAGACTTTCCACAGCGCCTCATTTCACCTTCGCAATCGTACTATACCGACCGACCGCCTCTGACTCCGCCTCTGCCCCTGCGCGATAGGAAACTTCTCCCGTCGCTACTGGAACCCAACTCGCGCCCTAATTCCATCGTGTCTGGGCTACCTTTTGAGAGGCATCATAGCAACAATAGCCAAAGCAGCTGTTATAGCAGCCATAGGCAGTACGACAAGGACTCGTTCCCTTCGTCTCCGATTTGCAGCCCGACATACAACCGTCTCGAACCGCGGCAAGAGAGGATGCACCAAACGGCACCGTCACTCGTCACCTCTGCGGCGTCGCTGACTTCGGAGCCCTCTTCGCCCCCCTACACGCGGCTCAAGTCACCTCCCCCGGTGATGTTCACATTCCCATCAGCCAGT
This sequence comes from Diaporthe vexans, assembly GCA_021188095.1. Classification (NCBI taxonomy): domain Eukaryota; kingdom Fungi; phylum Ascomycota; class Sordariomycetes; order Diaporthales; family Diaporthaceae; genus Diaporthe; species Diaporthe vexans. Next base: position 142,136 of record JAJLLZ010000015.1, read on the forward strand.
CAGGACCACACCACACATGCTTCTTATCCTTACCCCAAAGGGCGGGCGTCATCTCTACGGAACGAGATCGCGTCGATAACGTCCACCAACAGTAGCAATCACTTAACACATGAGAGACATCCCAACAGCACCAGCACAGCAACAATCGCCGTTGCAGACGGGGCGGACAGCCACTTACGACCTACCAGCCCGTCTGCACCTAACCCGCCATCGTCAATCCGACCAAGGCGACCGCACGATGGGCCCCTCGAGATCCCGGATCTCGTCAGCCCGGTGAGCACCCCAAGGTCGCCGTCGTCCGGTCCTCCGCCGAGCAAAGCCCTGCCGCCTCCGCCGCTGTCCCTTCGCACGAGCCCAGTGAACACGGGCATTGGGGTTGCCACGACCACCTGCGTGAGTTCCGAGCCCGCCTCCGCGCGGCGCCGGCCGGATCACGGTCAGCGTGGTCTTCCTTACCCAGGCTGCCGCCATTATTCACACAATCAGCATGATCAAGGCAATGCGGCCGTCGACAGGGCACGGGATGCGAGCCGGGACAGTTGGGGGAGCTGGGAGGACCTCACGCCTACGTCGCTCATCGGCAGGGCGATATCGCCGCCGGCCGGGCGGACTGTTTATCCTTATCCTGACACTTGAGCTGGTGGGATCGGAACCTCGAACCATGAGTATGGAGGCTTGGCTGCTTGTTGGCAATGTTTGTGGAATTCACGCATCGGACCTGGTAGTAAATTCGGCAGTGCAGATGGTCAACGGAACAGAGTGATGACGTACCCGGGCGAGAAAGGAGTCGTTGTCGAACCGCGCGCACACCATGGCAATGCTTGTCTTCCGCACTTAGTCTATACCGATCTGTGTAGTTTCAATCGCTCTCTCTGCCTCGATGTCTAGGAGAGGCCTTGGGAGAGAAAGGGGGGGGGGGGCGCCTCCAGTTTAATGATGCTCTACTGCGTCACTGGGGTTCTAGGAGTGCATAATAGTCAGCGAAGGGGGTGATACCGGTGACGAGTTGAAGGATCTAGGACTTGTATACCATTATCAATTCCCACTTTGCCGCATCACCAAGCAGCAACCACAACCTTCCGTGACACGACTTCTGACCCTCAATACACGCCCATGAGCAGCAGTCAATACAGCTGGCGCAGTTGAGGAGAAGAGACTTACCGTGTGTTCCCATCATGTGCGTTGTAAGACGGCGCTGGCGTGGCTTGAATGGCGACAAGCTAGAAAGAAAGGACGCTCAAAGACAAGTAGTAGCTAGTTGTGAGATAACCATTTTTTTTTTGGTGTTTTCTCTGTGATTTCTGATGATGGTCTGTTTGGTTTTTTGTTTGCTGAATTCATCGATGCCCTTAGGACAGATGCTTTTCTAAACACGCTCTGAAAGGGCACCACAACGCGATTTGCCCCTTTGGACTAGTAAACGCTGCAGACTCATTCGAGTCTTGTCTCTCCTCCTGGCCGATCCAAATGATATACACTCACTTAATTCAACCATCCTCTGGATTGGGGAGCCTTCATCCTATCCTCGACGCACCCTAGCTTCCCGGCCACTACACTGAAGCGGGAGGCGCAGGAGGAGGTGGCTCAGAGCCACCCTGCTGCTCCCCTCCGCCGATCGGCGGCAGGCCCTCGAGGGGGCTCGAGGATATTGGGACCGTCATGGGCCCATCCCTTGGCATCTTTATGCGGTCAGTGAGCGACTCGCCTTTGATCACCTTCAACACCTCTTCTTTGTCCAAGGTCTCATAGTCGACGAGGGCCTCAGCCAGCCGGTCAAGCTCCTTCCGCTTCGCGACCAACATTTCTCGCGTGCGACCATATGATTCATTCAACATCTTCTGCACTTCCCGCTCGACCTGTTCTCTGGTTGCCGGGCTCAGATTATTGTACCTGGACCCGAAGTCCATGGGAGCCAACCCTCCACCTCCCATTCCGAAGTACGCGACCATTTGAAACGCGAGGTCGGTCGCATTGTTCAGGTCCTAGAAACACTTTAGCATACCAAGCAAAATGGCTGGAGGTGAGGCGGGTACCCACTCCGCTGACTCCTGAAGTCACAAGGTCGTTGCCATAGACAATCTCTTCGGCCACCTTGCCGCCCATCGCACAGTCAATCCTGGCATGGTAGTCTGATGTGGTCCAAGAGTGCTTATCCATTTCCGGGAGGAAGGCGGTATGGCCGAGACTTCCACCACGTGGGAGAATTGTGACCTTGTAGAGCGCAATGGGCTGGGCCGCGGTGTACAAGGCAGCGAGGGCATGACCAGCTTCATGATAAGCCGTCATGAGCTTTTCTTTCTCGCTTATAACCATGCTCTTCTTCTCAGCGCCCATAACAACCTTGTCCTTGGCCCAGATGAGATCCTTCATGGAGATGAACGGCGACTTGTTCTTGCTGGCATGAATGGCGGCAGAGTTCACAATATTCTCGAGCTCGGCGCCGGACAGTCCTGAAGTGCCTTGAGCCAGCTCTTGCAGGTTGATCTTCTCCGCCAACTTGACCTTCTTGGCGTGGTGTTGCAGAATGGCCAGCCGCCCTCGGACGTCCGGCAAGTCGACCGAGACGTGACGATCGAACCGGCCGGGACGGGTCAAGGCCTTGTCGAGTAGCTTGGGGAAGTTTGTGGCTGCGATGATGATGATCTGACTGCTCTGGTCGAAACCGTCCAGCTCGGTCAATAGCTGGTTGAGTGTTTGCTTCACATAAGTGCTGTCCCTCGTATTTCTCTTGCCTCCGATGGCGTCAAGCTCGTCAATGAAGATGATTGCCGGGGATTTCGAACGGGCAGCATTGAAGAGATCGCGCACTCTCTTGGCGCCCACGCCAACGTAGACCTCGTCGAACTCACTCCCAGACATGTAGAAGAAGGGAACGCCAGCCTCACCGGCAACTGCACGTGCCAAGAGGGTTTTGCCAGTTCCAGGGGGGCCGACCAGGAGAACGCCTTTCGGCAGCTTCCCGCCCAGGGTAGAGAACTTGTCCGGGTTCCTGAGGAACTCGACGATTTCCTGGAGCTCCTCCTTGGCCTCGTCGCACCCATGGACGTCAGCGAAGCGGGCCTTCTGGCTCTCGGCTTTGACCTCAGCATCAGCCCGAGCGGTGCCGGTTCGCTTAAAGGAATTGAAGCTCTCGACGATCATGGTAACCACAACCAGACTAAAATAGCAAACGAAACCAAAGATCATGAAGAACCTGACCCATTTGAAGATGGTGGAACCAAGCGATTCATCCACGACGACATGGATGGGCCCTTGTTTGCCGCCAGAACCTTGAGTAGATACCGCGATATTGCCTCCCTTGGCACTGGCCGCAACAGCCTGGCCGATGGCTTGAAGCTGGGACTGATTAAGCCCACCGGCCTGGCCACCGGCAGCACCGACGTCAGTGACCTTATTGCCGTTCATCATGGACAATGCCTTGGCATAGACGTCCTCGACCGCTTGATTCCTCGCGTATCTGCCTGACTGGTACCGTTCGACGATGATGCCCGGCATATTCGCCTTGAGGAGGACCTGATAGAAGGCGTTCTGAGCGGTCGGGCTGGTAGGGTTCCGGTTGGCGGCAGCTTCGAGGTTGGCCAGCATATTGCGAGAGATACCTCCATTGCTGAACCCGCGGCGCTGCAACAGCCCGAGATAGGGGGAGAGACCAAAGACACGATTGCGAGTGACAGTTGACGAAGTGTTGAGACGCGAAGAGCCGGCCAAACGAGTGACAACATCCTGAAGAGGAGACCTAGTTTGCGGAATGGGTGCGCTGCGCAACACCCCGCGTGCAGCCGACGTCGAGAACAGTCTGTTCATGGTGGTAGTCGAGTTCAGTGCGAAGGACGGCATGGTAGAAATGATGGGTCGAACATGGTAGGACGTGGGCTGCAGGGGATGGCCGTGGGCAGGAGTGGGTGGCGTCGTGCGCGTTGTCACGGATGTGACGGTCCGTGGCATGGCCAGGGCTTTGGCGACTGAGGGCCAGATCTCAGCCGTCGCTGCTGCCATGTTCTGCGAGGACGCAGCATTATTCAGCATGTAAAGAGGACCTCAGGGATGGGGCTTGGGCGTGGCGGGGTTGGACTCACGGGCAGCAGTGCAGATTGAAAGGCCATGACGCCCTTGGGGAGCGCAGGCTGCGCGATCAAGATGGAGGTTTTAATCAATACCGGCTGCGTGTGGATGACGCGAAGGGATCCATATGTGTTGGCTGGTAATGGAATGACTGGGCGCCGGATACAAGATGAGGTGGGAAATGATGCGTCGGCAGACAGGATGGAAGACGGCGGTTGGCGGTTGGCGGTTGCGACGGCGGCGGCGGCGGCGGCGGCGGCGGCGACAGGCTGATTCGTCCAAGCAGATGGATGAGGTCAGCTTAAGGTTGCCTACACTAGGCAGGGGTCCACAACGACCCGGCTCCTACCATGGCCGAGGCAGGACAGGCACGATGTGTAATTGACGTGGAGAGGACCCGAGGAGGGTTCAACCCTGGGCATTCTTTTTGCCAGGCACGCTTACATAAAGCCACTCGGGAAACAAGACAACCTCACCTACCATCGAGTACATAGTAGCAAACAAGTATAACGGCATTGTGTGCGGCGTATACTAGTCATGCCCGGTCCATCGAAGGGACTTTCCCCAGGACTGAACAATCACTCGTGTGCTGCCGAAGCAGCAACAAACACGCCCCCGGCCTCTCCATCTCATCATGCCCCACGTCGTCTATCCAGAGCTCACAGGCCCGATGTCATGCGACAAGGCCGGGCTGCTGGCAGGGGAGGAGGGTACAGGCAGTCTCACGTAACGTCTCGGATTCCAGGGAAAAGCAGTACACGGCCGGGTTGCTCGTGAGCTTCCAACCGAGCAGGTGCTCACTGCTATCAAGGCACCACAACAGCAGGCCAGCAGGCCATGTGGGCCCGCAGCTGAGACCTCGCCCACGTCCCCGGCGGCGGCCCTTGGCTGAGGCCGGGCGAATCGACACTGCGTCACCGGTCCGGGTCCGGTATTATCACGGGTGGTGAGACCCTCACCAACCTGTCTCATAAGTCGGGGCGTTGGGGCCGCGCGGACCAGACGCGCAGACGCGTCATGTGAGTCAGCGACTTGTTGAGCCGTCCCGAGCCGGTAATTAAGGGTGATCAATGGCGATCATGACCATCACCCAGCCCACGATCCCGGGCAAGAACCCGGCCAGTCAGTCAGGTCCCGCTCCGACGACCCGCCGCATTCGGGTCGCCGCACTATCCCGGCCCATCCCATAGCAGCAGACCCTGGATGAGGCCATGCGAGTCCAAGTCATGAGCCATATGTATTAATATCCTAACCTGCGTGGGAACTTCTCTTTACATCCCGCCGCCCCCATGTCTCACATCGGCCCCTACCAAGACAAGTGAAGACCACAACCCGGTCCCGGAAACAGCGGCCCCATTCCAGAGTGCAGAGTCCTCGTCCCACTCACAACTCGTCATCGCCTTCCCTGACCCAGCAGCCCGAGAAGCCCACCCGCACCAGTGTCGGCTCGGTTCGGTTCGACCCGAACAGCTCCGACAGGAACGACGCGCAGTGCTCGGTATGGTACGAGTTGGCGATGACAGCGTCGAACACGCGCCGGCCCTCGAAGAGCGTCCAGAATTGCTTTCTCCATAGCATCGCGCAGTGGTTGATGTGGTCCCGAATTGATGTGTAGTAGTGATCCCGCTCGCCCATCGTGTCCGGTCGTAGTGGCTCGGTCAGGTTCACGCTGTGCAAGTGTTCCGGGTTAGCAACGTCTCAGGTGCAGCACGCCGCTCGTAGCTGAAAGTGTGCGCATGAGGCAAGCTGATGTAGGAAACTTACTCGGAAAATGCAGTCCAGCTCGCGTCATCTTGATACTCATCAATCCACTCCTGGTCCAAGCACTGAGCCGGGACCCAAGCATTCAACAATGTGTCGTACGCGCACCCCTTTGACCGTGCCTCCTCCGTGGAATTGCCACAAGAGATATAGGTGGCGCCTGAAGTGATGTTGTGATAGCGAGCCATGTCCTCCCCGGTGATGATGCCGCTGCCCTGGCTCGGCATCATCTGGCCGGGTGCACCGTCGCCGGCCGGGCTCGGCGAGGGCGGCGGCGGCGAGGAGGATGCGGGAGCTGTGCCGGGTATGAACATCCAGATAACCAGCACCCAGACTAGGGAGGTCGCGACACATACTGCAATGTCGCGAATGACCCTGCGGGTGCCGGAGGCCTTGATCAGCGCCTCGCGGTGCCGTGGGAGGCTGTCGTCACTGGTAGTTGCGCCTTGTCGTGCGCCCGGGTCGTCCGAGAACGCCAGGAAGGGCTGGGTCTCAACTGCTGACTTCATGGTCTGGGTGGACTTTTCACATAGCTTATTGTGTTGTTAGAACACTGGATTACCATAGACCGGCGATCGGTACGGCGCCCAGTACTCCTTTATTCTGTGATCGCTGTCATGAGCGGGTGGCGGCTCTCACTTGGCAGCCGTTTCACGATGGGCTGCGATGCCCATCAAAGCCGTTTCGGAACCATCCGAATTTGGTCGTCTCACCTCTCTTTTGCACCAGATGGTTCGTTCCGCGCATGATGCACAGGGAAGCGGATTGAGTGGTGAAGGGGTCTTGTCTCGGCTTATGATAACTTCAGTCACCTGCTGAGTTCGACATCACCTTGAAGCAACCCTGGGAACGCAGTATCATACATATCTGCTGACCTCCCGTACAGGGACGCGGAGGCATAATGTCACAACTGGAGAGTGATTAGGCGATTTTCCGGCATCACCAGTACTGCCAGATATGCACGGTATGACCCTTTGAGAGCTTCATGAGCACATGTTGATATCTAGTCAAGACTGGAACTAGCAGCAACGTGAACTTGGCCTTGGCAGAAACGCAAAATTTAATATTTGCAACCATCACATTGGGAAGGAATATGGGCTTAAATCAGTTAATTGAAGTTCTTTCAGGATTTTCAGCTTTCCTTAGAGGCATGATCTTAGCGTGTTGTCCAACCTTGATACGACCCAAACCGATTTCGAACCCGCCTGCCACAGCCCGTTTTCATAGCTTTCAGGCGAGGCACCGTATGATTCACACTCATTAGATAATTCTCCAGAAGACCCATTCCGCAGGTATCAAAATAAACCCTGAAAAAACAATAATAATGGTACAGCAAGTGACACACAGAGAGACACAGAGAGATATAGAGAGGGACAAGAGAGAAGAGAGACAGGGAGAGAAAGAAAGACATAGTACATCAGTAACAGTAGACTGGGCTGGTCAGTTCGAGACTCCCAACCTGATTATGACAGCCACGTGAACACCACAAGTGCGCTTTTCCTCTCCATTCGTGAACGCCTCTTTGATGAGCTCTTTTTTGTTCTTCCAAACGAGACAGCCGACCCCCCTCCTGCTGCGCCTCACCATGGATCTCTGGCCTAGAGATCTGTGCAGTTGTTTTGACGCCTCGTGAGATGAAAAGTGTTTGCTGGAGTACAGAAACAGCGCGACCCGCCCCGTATTTCGCCCTGTTGAAAGTGCATAGGAAAAGATGCAGAGTTACAAGAAAATAAAATGTCGTAAGTCGTCAGCGGGGTTGACTGCAATTAGGACCAGGCTCGACACGCCGTAGGGTATTAAGTGAGAGTGCATCGGCGGACGCCCTCCATCTCCTGGCTTCTTCCGGTTTGTTCGGCCAAAAGCTAAGAATGAACAGGACCAGATGTGTTGGACAATGATTTTGTACCAATGTACGAATAATGGTAACAGTCTATCGCGGAGAATGCTGTTCAGACAGTTGCTTCTAGCCCATTTGTGCGATCCTGTCGGAAGGCATTCCCATGCCCATGCCAGAAGGATCCTCGAATTTTACATCGGAGATGCCCCATCCGTAAGAGGCCGGTACGTGGCCAGCACTCACAGGATCCTGATAGGCCGGGAGGCCGGCGGCGTACATAGCCTGTGAGTTGTCTGGCGCCGAAGCTGCAAGCTGCTGGTGGTAAACACCTTGTGCCCCTGGGGACTGTGGGTGTTGTTGGGAGTGTTGGTTGTGCATGGGAATGGCCATCATCTGTTGGTTCGGTAGCATAGGTTGCGTCGTTGCCGGGTGTTGGAACTGTCCCATGGCGGAATGCTGGTGTTCCGCACCCTGGAGAGCATGCGTCGCGGCTTGTGTCGAGTGGAGGGCGTAGTTGTTAAAGCCGCTGTCACCAACAGGACTCCGCACAGACGCGGAGGAGAAAGTGCTTGGGCTACTGTTCAGTGAGGCTGTAAGGCCAGGCTCTGTGTAAGGGTTGCTGTGCTGCCGGGGTACGCTTTGGAACTGGCTGGCGTTCATGGTCGCAACAGCTGGATTATGGGCTTCGACAAAGTATTGCTGGGGCATTGGGGCGTTGGACATGCGGCGCATGATAGCATGCTCGGGGTGCATGTTACTCGGGTACTCGGGTCCGTTGGAAGATAGGCTGTGGCGATGTTCGTACGGGGCTTGCATGTACTGCCCAGGCATTGGTCGCTGCATTCCCATGCCGTTGTGCATCATCATCTGGCCATGCGATTGTTGACCCCAGATGTTAGCGTGATGCGCCCTCGGTGTCGACGGCGAGTCATCTCCCGATTCGCTCGTAGCATCATCAACTAGAGCGCCTGGCTGATGGGAGCGGCGTTGATGCTTGACCATGGTTGTTTTCCTGCAGAACCTACAGTGCGTTAGGATATGTCTTTGTGTTGGTGGTAGTAGATATGCTCACGTCTTTACACATCCCTGGTGACCACACATGTACGGCCGCTTCCCTGAATGGATCCGTCGATGACGGGCCAAACTCGAGGACTAGGGTGCACAATCAGTCGATGTTCGTCATGCTCTCGATGGTGTCAGGACCTACATCTGAGAATCGCTTTCCGCAACCACTATACTGACAGGCATGTGGCTTCTCTCCCGTATGCGTGCGTATGTGGACTGTCAGGGCACTACGCTGGATGAAAGCCTTCCCACAACCTTGTTGGGTGCACGCATATGGCCGCTCGTTCGTGTGTATCCTGAAGTGCCTTTGCAGGTCCGATTTCCTATTGAAGCTCTGCGAACGTAATCAGTGATCTGTTCTTTGCATGGATCGAGCAGTAGTCCCCGGCTGACATACCTTGCCACATGCCTCCCAACTACATTGGAACGGGCGAGGTGCTTGTTCAGTGTCCATGACTTCGATGAGTTCCATAGCAAGGAGGGATCGAATGAAAATGTGGTTTTGAGAGTATTACAAATATGCAGATGATATCTGTGCAAGTCAAAATGTTAGCGCTGGATGGACTAGTACAGTCAAAACCTCTTCTAGGCGGCTGTCAATGATCACCAGTCGATACAAAGAGACAGCGTCTTTTGCATATCCCCTCGATAAAGAATGTGTTCACACAGCGGATAGACGCGATTGTAGAAGGGACGGGCGGACTGCAGTGCCCTTTGCCTAGGAGAAAGGAGGAAAATTACTTACCGTCTCGAAATTAGCGAAGCGCGGCCTGGGATGTATTGGACCAGACGAGAATTATTGATGGGAGAATTTTTGGAGATGCAAGTGACGATCTTTAGGGTGAGAGATGTGGACGTCGTTCCCGTGAGATGCGGTCGGCGATGAGTTGCGGAAGGGGATCCGGGACGAGGGGCAATGACAGGTTAACGGCCCTTGCACCAGATCATAAAATCGAATCCGACCCTTGCGTGGGTGTGAGTGGTGGCCGCCGTAACGGTCGTGAAGCTGTTGCTGCAGGTTGCTTTTTCGTCGTTCTCGTCGCAACAGTCTCAGGGTTGGCTTTGCTTCTTCTTGGGATCTCAACCAATACCAGTGAGACAAGCGTGGACGAAGAGGCGGAACTGAGATGCGGCTTGCCGTATTCGAGGGTGACGTGTGTGCCTCAATTGAGAAGGAACTTGCTGCTCACAATATCCAAGGGGCGCGGAGGTTCCCAGATATGATGAGGTCTACTGGAGGCAAAGAGACAGGGCCAGGCAAGGCGATGCTTCTGTTCCTTATATGTGAGCACAGGGTCTCATGAGGAACGGGGGTGGAGGGCGGGATGTGGGCACAGGTGTATAAAGATCATGAGAGAGGGCTGGAGAAATGTGATGGGATCCAGAGGGGAGGTCGTTGATATTCATACCTTTGGGCGAGGGAAGGGTGGGTTGAGGTCGAGGCGAGGGGGGACGAGATAGTGACAGGGTCCCAAGGGTGAGGACACAGGGTAGGTGGAGGAGAAGTAAGAATAATATATACCAGTTGAAGTCGTGCAACGTCTGTTCCTCTGCTCCCCCTGACTAAAGACGTTGGCGGTCGTTTCGTTTCTTTTAAGTCCCCCCCCTGGGTGGTAAGGTGGATTGCAGTAGGCGTGTGTGGGTGAGGTGGAGAGGGTGCTCGAGCGCTCAAATGCTGGTGACAAGCAACCAGGTCCACACTTGCAGGGCGGGAGTGAGCGTCGTGTTCCAGGGACGGCTCCACGATAACTAGGGACGATGTGGCGCTTACTCGGTTCCAGGTGATGGGTTGAAGAGAGGCGGTTGCGTGCACGAACTCTTTCGCACAGACTGACTCCCGATATTACTCTCTTGTCTGGTCCCGGCAAGGAGCCTTCGGCAATGGGGACACGGCCACTCGGGACGGGTGTATAGCCAACCTCTGGGGGGCTGTGAGTGCTGCAGCAAGAGCGTCGGGAAGAAAGTGTGCGATGGCTAGATATGACGAACAGAGCCGTTAACGTACGGGGGGGGGGCGGAGGAGAAGATATGGAAAAAAGAGGTGAGCGAGGATGGGCAAAGGTAGTGGCCGGGGAGTGCTGTATAAGATGGTCGGTTGCAGAGGCAGTCAAGGAAACCAGCCTAGTAGCAGAGCAGATATGATCTTCATAGGAGTAGTACGATATCTAGCCCGCCAGGTCGGTCGAGGGCGACGGTCTAGCTATGTACTGCGTAGCAAAGTAGACTGACCTGTCTCGACGGACGCCGCCCTGCGAGTCGAGCGAGCGACAAGGCGAGGCGAGGCAAGGCAAGGCCAGTAGGCATGGCAAGGAAAGGGCATGTTGAAGCATGCGCTTTCCCTGCGAGCGAGGAGCAGGGTCTGATCTATGTACATTATTACATTACATTACATTACATTACGAGCATCGAACAGCGAACAGCGAACAGCGGGCGGTGGCTAGGAGGGAACAAGAGCAGGAGCAGCCGCAGGACCAAGCAGCAGCGGCAGCGGCAGCGGCAGCGTCCAGCACTGAGTTCAACTGAATTGAGCAGAGTAAAGCAAGCACGACCAAGGAAAGGAAGGGCAAGAGTAGACTTGGGGGTGCGTATGCTGCAGCAAGCAGGCGCAGGTCGAGGAGCCTGGGGTCAGTGGTGAGGGTCGAGTACATGCACCACAAGAGTGAGGTACGGCCATGAAGTACCTCTGCGGATACTGCAGGGGAGTACGTACCTTGCTGCCGTGGTGGCCGACCTCAGGTTATCGCAATATACCCTTGCAAGAAAGCTAACAGAAACCTTGTGATTCAAACAAAATATTCGAGGGGAACAGGGGAGGGGCGACCCGGAAGCGCAGCCGGTACCTTGCCGTAGCAAGGACGTGTCGAGGTACAGCGGTACAGCGGTACAGCGGTACAAGCAGAGCGGGCCCGAACGACTCATGAGCTTGCTGTATGGGGGATATCACAGCCGCATGCCGTCCTGGACTACTACCACTACCGGCCTAGCCCCACCACCAATCTGCCTCTGCTCAAGCTTCGCCTAGCTCTTTCCGGGTCGGGCTCTCGGAACCACCCCCCTTCACATGCTTGTACCATGCAGCCCAACCCCCCAGATCGCCTCCTGCTGAGTCTGCGCTGTGCTGCGTCGTTTCTTGCTGTTCTGAGTTGCCGCTGCTCGCTCGTCGCGCTGGCCGCATCCGAATGCTGCTATCAACTAGCCTGTCCGCTATAGACCACTACGTCCAGCACTACGGGTGTTTTTGGTTCGCACCAGGAGAGACAGTAACTGCGGGCCATATGCGGTCTACCGTTGTGGTCGCGGCAGATGATAATAGTATGGGCTGGGCTGGGCTGGGCTGGATATGACCGCAACATGTTCCATGGACCGGCCTCGAGATCGAATCGAGACAGCACCAGCCAGACCAGACAACCGCATCCGCATCCGACATACGCACACATGGCTAGTGCGGATGCGTAAACGGCGTGTACGACGGCCCTGTGGCCTGTGGGACTAATCGCATGCCCACGTCTGGTACGCACAGTGGCACCCGGGGAAAAGCCCTCGGGGCAGTCCAGCTTGCCTCATCGAGGCAAGCTCAGCCACATCCGGGGACGAGACGACACTGAGAATGACTGCCCAGTGTCCGGTCTGCAGTCAGTCCTGGTCCAGTCCAGCCTGCACCGCAGCGGGACCTGGGCTGGCCAGTGGGCGTGTGGGACTCGACTCGACCGGGAGGGTACCTGGGCCGCAGGTATCGAGCTGGGCCGTCGAGATGGCGAGAACTGACAGATCAAGGAGTTTGCAGGGGGGCCCACCTCCCCGTCTTGGGATCTTCCTTGCTCTGCAGGTGGGCGAGTGATTGCCCACCCATGCCCCTGGACGGTTCATCTCCACGAGTGGCTCCGGACCGCCAATGGCTCTTCTCTGCTTCGAAACTCTAACGAAACCTCCCAGTATCAACGGCGAGGCGTCGCTCTGCTCGACACACTGTGGCAATCAACCAGATCAACCTTTTCCTGCGATACGTCTCGCAATCATGTCTGGGGTGATTTTGCCCGTCATACCGACTTGCACTTACTCGTCGTTCCGCTGTCAACGGGCGCCGCGCCCGTCGATGACGGCATCTATTAAGCCTCAAACCTTGAGCAGCCTCCGCAGTCTATCTTGCCTGCTGGCGGTCATGTGCGCATACATTGGGGTTGCAGGCTTTTACCTCTCCCAATGTCATGCCGGAAGCCTGTACCCATCGTTCTCTGATCCTGTCTGTGCCCCCCCCCCGGGATGCCTGCCCTCGAGGGCGACCGCGAAGGCGGGGAACGAGCCGTTGGAACAAAATGTCAAGTGTGCATGTAGGTCGGTGGAAATTGGTGGAAGCGCCCCATATGTGATAACACTTGACGCCTGATTCATCCCACCGGACATAGACCAGGCCGTTGCTCGCATCAGCGGTCGGTTTCCAGTCAGTTGCAATAATAGCAGGCGGGCAGCACGTCGTCATGGCCTATAGCGGACCCTGGTATTGCCCAGGATGGAAGCTCAATCAAGCTGCACACGACAGAGTAAGAGGTCGCCCGTGGGAGCGGGGCACCTGCCCTCAGGAACTCCTCCTGCCACCCCTCCACACCAGGGCTAAAACCGGCGAGCAGCACGGGGTGGATGTGACACAGGTGACGATGCGACCGAGTCCACAGAAGGGGGGGTTTTCTTGACCTGGTGTGTGATAGGTTTGGGAGCCGACTGCAGTGCATGGCATGGGCATGGCATGGCATCGCATCGCGTCCAACACCCACAGTGGTGTACTGACAGTCTAGCACCACAGCGAGAGCACTAGCCACACGGGCACAGAGAGGGACGCACAAATGTAGATAATGTTGCAGGTGTCACATGGCGGCCTGGGCTGGGGTTGGTGCTGCAGCCGATACAACCAGATTGTGCAATGCAAGCCAGAGTCGGCTCCCCTGCGGGTCCAAAAACCCGTAACCCGGACGAGGAGCAAACGAGTGCGATGGTCCTCCACCCATCCCCGGGCCGGCAAGGGTGGCCAACCGTGACCGAGCGACCGAACGAGTGAGCGACAGGCTGACTGACTTGTGAAGTGGCAGCAGAATGCGGTTTTCCTGCTCGACAAATTTGACGAGACCACCACCACCACCCAAGTGGAGCCCCACCCCCCAACCCAGCCCAACCCTAAGCACCGCAACCATACCCCCATCACGGGGACCCCAGGCGCGTCGTATCTGGTGCCAAGCTGCTGAGTCGTTTGAGCTGGACTGTCCCGGGGAGGGCTGCTCGAGGCAGGCCCTACCTGTTGCTACATTGCTACATTGTAGTGCAGAGAAAGAGAGCCCGAGTGGCGCCAGAAATGCTCCGACGCAGGTTCGTCCCTCAAGTACCTGCAGCTGCCAGGTGCGTCCAAAGTCTATTCGAGGCAAGCTTGCCCACAAGGTTCAGGCCGATGCGGAACCGGAACCTTAGTGTACCACCGTCAGGTCGTGCGGCCAGAAGGCCTGACGGACGGCACGCAGCTGATCCTGTGAATCCCCGATTTGTTGCTTAACCTCAAGCTACCCGCGACTCAGACTCGCAGACTCGCAGACTCGCAGGTTCGCAGGTCCGGCCCAAGGCCAGCCAGACCCCACCCAGCCTAGGCCACCGTCGAGCTAACAAACCAGGCATCGTCTAAACCTCATCGATGACTTTGCTACCATCGCCATCGTCCGCATTTAAGCCTCTGGCCCCTAGTCCAGCCGAACATTGCCGAGCCGTGGGGCATGATGGCATGATGGCGTGGAGCTGGAATTCAATCACCAGTGCAGAGCGAAGCCTGTGATCGGATGCACTTCTCGTCAGCCTTCTTTCCTGGACCAACTTTCGATGGCGCTGCCCGCAACTACTGCGACTGTGATAGTGGCCCGTTTCTTCATGCTCCTCAGGATTCGTCCGAGAAGCTACCACAGTAGCCACATGCCTCTGCCCCCCGCCCCTCTATCCCTCCCCCTCTCCCCCTCTCTCCCCTCCTGGGCAGAGCCGCCACCCCGACCTGCAGCTAGCTTCAGATCTCGTGGGGTGTTTGGTTTAACTTGTAGTGAGATATTCCGAACGGTTCACGGTTCAGGCTGCATTGATATCATGCAAGCACGACGTTTTCCAGTTTGGTCCCGGAGTATCGCTATCGTCAAGCACCAGGAAGGTGACAGATACCAGGCTAGGCGTCGCAGGAGACCCCGGATCCCGGATCCCAGCCTCGCTGCCCGCAGCCAGCTGGACCCGCTGCGCGCCAGGCTCGCATGTGGGCGCTGGGGGGAGGGGACCACGCACTGCTAGGCCTGGTCTAGCCAGCCAGGCCAGCCTGGCTGCCCTGTCCGCCTCTGTGCACTAGCATGCGGCCTCGACGCTACCGCGACAGGATATCAAATCACGGCGTGACCCCTCATGCCCGGAAACAAGCCCGTCGATACCCCAACACAAGCCATCGCTGCCCTGCGACGGTTGTCGGCAAAGTCAGTGCCTCGCACGACATGCTTGTCGTGCGTGGTATGCGTCAGGTGCCCTCCAACTCAATTAGATGAGGGGGGGGTGGCCGCCGTCATATTGTGGTTAGGAGGGCTCTCTCGACTGCCGGCCACGAGGGTGCCAAGGGTGCCACTTGAGACGACAACCCCGCGAACAAGAACCCAACCCTATGCGCGCTGCTATACCCTCCATCAACCAAAGCATGCTGAGCATGCTCAGCGTCGACCGCTGGCGTTACATCATTAAGACCAGAAACCTGGTCGAGCACACGCCATCTCTCGAGCCGTGCTGGGAGAGCATGATGTCGTAGTACCATATTGCAGCGGTAACTGGGCCCCAGAATTCCGCATTGCATCTGAAACGAAACGAAGAGGGGAGCATCGGGGTAGGGGAAGACCAACGTTCCCGCGGCTGCGTTCCGAAAGTATGAGCTGACTCGGAAAGCCAATCGAGGATATCAATCATGGTCTTCGAGCCGAATGGTGGCCCCCGAAAGCCTATCTCATCTTCTGCAGTCGCTTCTGCAATTGGCATGCGTCATGGGGGCCAACTGAAGTCCAAGTCTGTCGGGAGCAAGCCCAGCCGACGGCGATACTCTATCGAGAGTCATTTGCCGCCTCGCTGTCAAACGCTGGCAGTCAGAGGCTACCGTGGCCATTTTCTTGTTAATTAGCCTTCAGTACGATTTTAAACAGAGTCAGTTGCGTCGATGCAACTCAAGGCTGAGTGTCTATTGCCCCGGCAGGCACAGTTGTTTGCTCACGTCCAAAGGCCAACATCTGAACGTCGCCCAGATCACATCAAGCTCAGCCGCGCGTCCGAGGCTCCAATTGCCTGTCAAGCCTGTGTACTGGGTACCCACCAGTTCGTCAGGCCGAGCTCCTCGCCACACCTCCCTCCTCGCCCACACCGAACTTAATTCGTATTGCGCGTGTCAGGACCACAGACATCAAGCTTAACTGACGTGATGCGCACGTCCTTTTGGGGGGAAGGGATGTTGCTTCAGTTCTAGCATTCGGAGGTGTGTGTCTGAATGGCTTCTTCCGCGCGGCTTCTGCCATCTATCGTCGCTGAGGCACTCCACTCACGAATAATTCCCCGCCTCCCGACTCTAGTCCGTCCCAAAGCAGAAACTCCCCGGCCGTACGATTGGCTTGGAACTACAGGTTTTGCTTTATTTCGAAGGATGGCTGACAGCCTGACAGCTGTCAAGATGCGCCAGCCTTGACGTGCCTTGTCGCGCCTCGTCTTCTCGCTTCAACACATGGTGTACTGTCTGCAATGCTGATTGTACTGTCCAGTTCCACTCACCGGCGCCAGGCTGGATTTCCGCGCGCGGCGAACGCTAGGCCTGCCTGCCCCGTGACCATGCTCCAAACGCAATCGAGAAATCTTGAAGCCTATTATTGATGGGCCGTCAGGGATGGGCCGTGATAGACCGCGTAATTTTATGTTTCGCAACACCGAGATCAACATGAGCCGACGTCTGTATGGCACCGCCGTTAATGTCGGAGCTGCCATTAAGACAATTTCTGATATCATAAGACGTCTGTTATAGCCTGCTCTAGGGAGCGGCTTTCACGGTTCAGGCACGTTGGCCCGTAGCTCTGGCCCTGGCAGCCAATGTGGTTTGCCGGTCGGGTCGACCCTCCCTTCCTCGCTCTCGTGTGACATTGAGAGGAAATATTCGGCGCACCTAATCCCACTTCCTGACTCTTGCCTGGAACCAAGGACTCGAGGGAGGGTCACTTCTGGATCCCAATACTCCGCACAGTTGCAAAAGAACGGTGACCTCCTGCATCCTGCGGAACCAGGCACATGTGCCTTGCATTTTGTCCGACGCGACGCCTTACCCTGAAAGGCTAGGCCATCTGCAGCCGGCACTCGAGACAGCCCATCTCCGGGTTCCCACACCTTACTTACGCAGTTGCTGCGCAGTTTTGATTGTCCGCGGAGTTTTACTGCCAAATGGCGACGAATCCCTACGGCAAAGCCACGAATAGTCGTCGTCGCCTCTCAGGGGTCGTCGGAGTTCCTGTGCTGTCACTGATTCATCGCTCTCGCACGAGTTGTTGATCATCAGCTGCGCCGGAAGTTGGGGATGCGGATGGGCCAGGTGTGTCCTTGATAGCCATGGTGTCAGGGGGGTCGTGATCCGCGATCCCAAGCCTGGTTTCTGTCAAAAAGGTGTAATCCCTGCGAATATCCATCCGGGACGTTGGCGTCCTCGTCCCGAAGCTTGACCAACGCTCTCAATGGCTGCGCTGGAAAAAGGTGCAGGGATCCTCCTTACTGACAGCTGCCAAGAGGAAGCGAGAGGAGTTGTTGTTGCCATCAACATTTGAGTGCTGGCCCCACTGATGCACCAACTAGACCCCCATTCCCCTGAAAGCCACTGCTCGATAGTGAAAATCCCCTTTAGCCCTGAGCTGAGCAACTGAGGCATAAGGTGTAATTCGTCTGTCGGTGGCCCTGGTGTGGCGGCGTCGAATAGGCCGGCTCGAACGATGCCGATCGTGATATGCCCATGGCACAGTCATCCTCAGATAGATCATCCCGTATGGCAGGGCCGCCCGTGTTGTCCAGACATGTCAAGCGTCGGTACGAAATCGCATCAGTCACTACCTAGGTAGCTAGGCTGTTCTAGATGGAGTTGGACCGGGTGAGCTGAAACTCACGCAGTGCTATGTTGAGGGCCGTCTTACGAGTTCCCCTTTCCCATTTGTGGCGATCGCAAATGACGGTCATTTCATTTTCTCAAGAGTTCGTGGGGACGACTGTCTCTTTTCGGCCGACGTCCTCGTGTACATTCTAGTATTCCCAGTCACCCGCCAGGGTCAACTTTGACCCACGGCCGAAACCATGGGAGCACCGCGAAAAGTGGATGGCTGGCAGGGAGTCGAGTTTCTGAGAAGTGGGGACTCGCATCATGCTGAGTTGACTACGACAGGGGCCCTGGGGTCTGCAGCAGTGGTGCGTTGATCTTGAATTTCGATAAACTCTACCCGTTTTGTACAGTACTGAGGCAAGATTACGAGACGAGAAAACCATTGCACAGCTACTCGGGTGTGTCGCAGTTCGAACTCGGCACAATAGTCGACTTGGATATCGCCATGCGTCGGCCAGAATACTGCTGGCTGCCCATCATTCCCAACCAAATTAGCGCAGAACGGACAGCGCCTGGCGCTGTACACTGCCAAACCGTGCCGTTAAAGTACAGAACTGTAGGACCGGGAGGGGGCGTCAACCCGAGGCCTTGACTGTCTCTGAAGTGACCTTTCTTCGTTGAACAGAAGCTCTCGCGATAACACTGATGCAAAAGCATTGAGGTAGCAATGTGACGGGTGGGCAAGTTCCCGCACGTCTTGAGGCGATACAAGCTGTGACTCTGTCGGCTGCATCGTCCTGGGTCATTGCAACCTCATTCAATAGATCCGGTCACAGCAGTGGCGTCCATTGTGGGTAACATTTTCCCAGGAGGCTCGGCAAACCTGCTGGCTGCTGTGGAATGGAGCTCGTAGGCTGAAAAAAGGTCCTGGTTTAGAGAGGCCTGGATGGTCTCGCTTAGATGTCAGAGTCAGTGCACAAATGGGGCGGCCCTGTGATGAGTATACCACAGTAGTCTCAAAAAGTGATGGTGGCGGTGAGCTGTGCAAGCTGGTGATGGTGCATTATTAGACCTAGGCTTGCCTTGAGGGGGCAGCCCTTGAGGCAGGCAGCGGCCTGGCAATATCCGGCGGCTTGCTCGGCTGAGGCAGCCCTCATTCAACGCAGCGGTGCTCGGTTTAGGGCGTTCAGCCG
The DNA here is from genome assembly GCA_021188095.1 of Diaporthe vexans. Lineage (NCBI taxonomy): Eukaryota > Fungi > Ascomycota > Sordariomycetes > Diaporthales > Diaporthaceae > Diaporthe > Diaporthe vexans. Next base: position 161,154 of record JAJLLZ010000015.1, read on the forward strand.
GAGCAGATGTGGCGCTTGTCAGGTCAAATGCGGCGTGGGAGATTGTGTCAGCAATCAATGTGATGCAGCCATGTTGACCAGGGCATGCCCCAGATGCGTGGTAGCGAGACTCGGAGTCCTGAGGCCAGCCAAGGGTCCCGACGCCATCCGGTACGACTCTGTGCGGTGCCTGCTTGGGTAGAGTCCACGTGTGTCGGGATGCGAACTTGGACCAAGACTAAATGCGTGGCACACTGGTCCAGCCCCCCCCCCCCGCGTCCTTACCAACCAAGGCAAGACGATGGTCGATGGTGGGGGATCTCAAGAGTGGAAGCCTGGAGGCAACGAGGACGAGGAGCCCTGACGATGGTCTGCCGTCCGAGTCGACAGTGCAAAAAGGGGGGCTTGTGGCTTGACACAGACTGTGCCCGATGGCCCGAATGTGAGAAGTGATAGAGTCTAGCAGATGAAATGCCCACAGGCTCCTGATCTCCGCGATCTGCCTGCTGTCCAGTTATTAGAGTTTGGAGGAGGAACGGCCGATCCCGAGAAAAAAGCAAGTTGAAGCCAACTGCCCGTCTGAGTTTGGGCACATGTCATTTGCCCAAAGCCCAGGAGCCAGGAGCGAGCCAGGAACCAGGAGCCAGGAGCCAGTTGGGGGCACGATCCACCACCACAGGTTCCCCCAGCTGGCAGTCGCAACCGCGACCCACCGCACTCGACACACAAACTCACTCAGGCACTCTCTGAGGGAGACGTCTAGTCTACCTACCTGGTGGATCTTGCGACTGCAACTCGTGTGTCTGGGCCATGAGGCTTCACACGATTCACACGATCCACACGCCGTAAACGCGGTCTAATGCATGGGAACAAAGCTACGCTTGGGCTGAGTGTGTCTGTCACTGCATCACCCAAACCATGGTCGAAAACACAACCTCCCCCCCCCCCCAAATCTGCTGCCATCACGTTCCTTTGCGTCGAGCTTGAGGCCAGAACGCTTCGAAGTAAGGAGGCCGCAAGCCATCAAGATGCATGGCCTTCTTGTTGTTATACGCAAAACACATATGCTCTCCCACCCACCATACGCAACAACAACACACACAATGCACATTCATACCACACCATACCAGACGCCGGTGCTCCCTCCAGCAGAGACTTGGTCCAATCGGCGCCCGCCGGCAAGCCTGATCCACCCTCCCCACCCGCTAGAGCAGCCTGTTCTGGGGCAGCTTGGGACTTCAGCGAACAGTCCTGGTTCTAGCTGACGATCATACGGGCCTCGTGCTAGCCAACTTATACTATTGGCAACATGGACGCGGGCAGCCCAACATGCAAGCCTCCCCTTGGCTGTGTTTCGTTTCGTCCCCTCCGGTGCACCCAGCCGGCCGAGCTCCGTCGGTCATGACAATTCCAGACGAGTTCATCACATCTCCAGCCCTCAAGCTGTGCACGGATGTGACGCCTGTCCGGCCCAGGTCTCTTTACTCGCATCTGTGTGTGTGTGTGGGGGGGGGGGTGGGTGTGAGTGTATAATGCGTGTGCTGAAATCTACTTGCGGCTGATGCACACACTATACTCACCACTGTGCGCCTCGTCCACGCCCATCCAGCAACAAGACCAAGGTGCACGCTTCCTCCAGTGGGCGGCAGGCACGTTGGGGCTAGTCAGGCACATTGCATTGCATTGCATCCAACGCCTCGCGGCTGCGGCGGCGGTCTTGCGCAGTGCCAACTCTTGGTGGCTGCAACCACAACTGCTGCCGATGCAACATTGCTGAAGCACGTGCGCCGACCAAAACATAACATGGCGACGCCACGAGTCGAAACAAAAGGCGCTGGCTGTCAAGGTCGGAATGCCAGGGCGGGGAAAACGCTTCTAGTGCCCCATCTCACTGCATGTCGAGTCTGCCCGTCAACTCTTCATCCCCCTCGTTGCACTAGGCGCACGCCGCCCACGAGTCACGATTGCCCCTCCGTCAGTCTAAGCTGTCTCGCGCAAATTGTCGAGCGTCCGATTGACGACGTCCGAGACAGCGCTGCTTGACGATCACTGCAGGGCTGGAGTGCCACTGCACGTGGGACCTATATATGTTCGGCCGGAACAGCGCGGAGACGTCGCCCTAGACTCGAACGGTACAACCTCGCATCCAGCAATGTGGCTGCCAGCCAATCATGTGCTGCAGCTTCTCCACTCAGGTGAAACGAGGTCGAAACGGCGTCGAAGGGCTGTTGGTCTCTGACCCAGCTATTGCTACGTGAATGGGGTTTGCAGTGGCTGGTTCGTGTTGCAACAAACGTCCATCTCTTCAGCGAGTCGAGTGTGCCAGCGCCTCAGCCAACTTCTCACCCTCTGGGTCGCTCACAATCGAGATCACATACATGCATAGCATGACATCCAAATATAAGGGGCTTGCTGGCCTGTGCTTCTGAGGGTCGTCTCAGCAGTCTGGCCTGTTCGAACCAGGCCGGAAGAACTGCACAACCGGGCATGACCCGGCCCCGAACCCGTCAGCCGGTCAACGAGGCGATCGACTAGACCCTTATTTGAGCTATTTGAGGGCGCTGCACACACAGACCATGCGTTCGCAAGCCAACCCGTGGCTGGTCCTTGCAGTAGTGAGGTTACACAATGATAACTTGGTAGGCTAAACTTGCAAAACGCGACAAGCAAAAGCCTAGTTGCTTACGGACTACGACATGCTGATCCTCATCCTTAGTTGGCATCTTTTGCCATGTGCGAACGACATTTGTAGCCAATTTTTCTCTGGGCCGATGCAACCCCACGGCGTGCGGGTGACAGCTCCCGCTTGTCCGTCGAATCGCATCTCAGACCGTGCCTACGGCGAATTTCTCTAGCGCCCGTTCGAAACCGTCAATCGCTGAAGGAAACGTTGGTTGAGGGTGCATCTAGACGCACTGCTGGACTCCCACGTTACCATCTGCACGTCGATTGAGGTAAGGCCTGAGCAGGCCATGGTCCAGGCTCGAAAATTTATTGCCCTGTACACCACGCTTCATGGTACGCGACGACGCGGTGTTACCTCTTGAAACGATTCCTATCCCAATCGACTGATCATGAGATCACTGAAATGGAGGACGCTACTGGAACACGGGTCCAGGCAAATCTCCCCGCGATCTGTGTCTGCTAGGAAGAGACTAACTACTGCAACCATTAAGTGACCAGTCACATCTCCATCTTCGGACGTAGAGATCCCCGATGGGAGACAACCGAGTGTGATCCAGGGTTCTAGGCAAGAGCCCTTGCCTTCGGCCTGTTATACCGTATCAGGACAAAACAGCGGACTTCGGCCGGCTGGCAAGGCCGACCTGACTATTAGCCTCGAAGCTGTTAGTATACCACCAACTGTTCAGAAAATTACAAGTGATCTGCAGTGCATGAGTTCGCACAATGCTATCGTTTCGCGGGCTGCCTTGCGAATCGAACGCCCCCCACAGCACCCGTCGCTTGCGGCTTGTTGTGTAGCTCATCAGCCACGCAGAGTGTATTTGTTCGCCACGATTGGAAATCTCTTCATCCGTGACTGAGAAAGCTACCATGCTGCTCAATTCGAGTCCCAGCAGGATTTCTTGGTACGGAGCAGGTCGTGTAGGGCTAGTTGGCGGGGCGTCAGCCCCGATGTTTTGTACATAGAACGGAGTAGCTCTCGGGGGCGGGCCGAGTGACACAGACTCTTGGATCCTTCACCCGCGCTGGAGTATCCAAGCGCTGCCCGCGCCTTAAACCATCAACATCAACAATGGATTGGACTAAAGGTTCGCTGCACAAGACCCCTGTGAGAACATTGTCGTACTGCCACATTGGAATATTACACTGGTTCGAAGCTGCGGATCAGGGCCAGGATTGATGCAGGCTGGCGGCCGTATGCACCATTTCTACTATGCGTGTCGCGATATGACAGCACCAATTGATTGTGCGAGATCTGTGTAATCCATCAAGGGTGTTTGTGGCTCCACATGCCACTTGGGCTGTCAGGTTCCACAGCAGACGGGTATGCGGTGTGAGAACACGCCAGACGCCCTATGCTGACGTTAACTGAGGCTGAGATGTGGTGGTACTTTGATCAGCGCTGCTGGTATTTCTCGACCTCCGCTTCACAACGCCAGCTCATCTGGCCGCTTGCGGGTTTTGTCAGAGTCAGGAATCCGGAGGGGCCCAGGCCCTTGTTCCTGCACTGGTAGGTACCGCTCAGAGAGTAGGATTCTACTGATGATTCCACCGAGTATCATCGTCATCAAGGTAGACGGAATATACCACGAAGATATCAAGGTCGACTGTCAGAATGATCTTAATAAGGGCTGACTGTAGATGTGCCCGGTCAAGAGTGGGCCCATCACGATCCTACGGTGGGGAAAAGTGACAAGGAGATCCCAGTTGGACCCAGACGTCAACCTTCATTTCAACTGAGAAAAAAAAAAAATCGACTTCTCGGTGTGCCGCCCGTTGCTGTTACGGGTTGGCGCCTCACCAGCCCAATCCATCCGATATTTACTTCAGCACCTCCGATCCTCGGCTCCCACGACTCGACAGCATGAGAAACATCCTCGGGCCGGCTGCCAGAGCCCCGGCGTCCACTGCTGGTTAGGCTCACGTGTGGGTCTGGTCGTGGAATTTGTGAGAGGAGGCTGCCGTCTGCAGCCTGCTGTGCGAAGATGGAGTGCAGGCGGGGCCCAATGCAGGTCCAATGTGTCAGAGACTTGGGAGGATCATGCAGCCGAGCATCATGAACAATCTGGTCCCTGGATTTAGATTTCCGCAGGATTTTTGTGGGCTCCCTGCAACATTTTGCAGTCGTTTCTATACACCGCTGGATTCGCCTTCGCTGCCTCTACCTGACGCAGGAGGACCAGGCAAGCTCACAGCAAGTGCTGTCAGAATGTTGGCAGCTACGCGCACACGTGTTGCCTTTCACCACATCCTTCTGAGTGTTGGCCCTACCAAGGTCGATACACGCCAGACGCGCTTACCGATAGCGACCGCCAGGCCAACAACCTCTGGGGTTGGCGGCAATGGCTTGAGCAGTTTGTGCGCTCAGACGCTGGGTCAACTGACCAGCAAAGTCCCTGAATTTTGCTTCAACGTTCAGCCGCGCACGGCCTGCACACCCTCTGAGCCGGATCCTCCAACCTTCGCCAGCTATGCATTGCGGGTCTCAAATGCTAGCGGGGCTTTGTGTGACAGCACAGCTTTCTACACACAAGAGAGGAGGAGCCCTTTGCTGGGGATTATTCTGGATCGACCGGCGGTTCGTTTCGTAATCTCAGGGGCGCGGTGGTGGAAGAGTACCCAGAAAATCTCGCTTGCTCTTGAATATGGAAATGACTGACTGTATACAGACAGCCTGGCCTCATTCCTCGGCTACGCCCTTTGCCGAGACATCAAGGCATCTCGCCATCGGAGCCGGACCGTCTGGGCCTCTTCCATTCCCCCGCTGTTCGCCTGATCTTGATCACGGTGATCTTCACCTCGCTTAGCTGGCATTGCTCGCACGGGCGCGGGAAACTATGCTGAAAACTCTCTTCGGTTGACGACTGGATGGACCGTCAGCCTGTCCAGTGCCGGTTCAGGGCGCGGCGCTCCATTGCTTCGGGACTCAAGCGTGCGAGGAGCTGACTGAATCGGTCACATCACAGGGGCTAGGCATCACCCATTTCGCGATACGATGGCCCTGTAACAGTGCGGCTTGTGGCGTCCGATGGAGAATCAGCGCTGGGTCTCAGAAGGCTAGGCCGATGGCTTCGAATGTGCACTACAAGGACTGCAGGCATCGAGGCAAGACGAATATGTACGCTCGGATGGTGGGGCTAAAAGGACGATGCTCCTTGGCGGAACGCCGCACCCCCACGACCCATGGCGGGCAAGTGATCAGTCTACTCGCTGGCCGAGATACGCCACGACGGATTTGTTGGCGCCGTCAACGTGCTCACGTCGGAGATTCTCGCAGATCCTCATCCGTTGAGGATGGGTATCAACCAACCCTGAGACTGCTTACCACGTGCTTCACGATGGGAAGCCCCTCGATGCCTGCCTGGCCGTGCCTGGCTAAGGATGGATGCTTTCGGATGGGCGTTTTTGAAAGACGTCGCCCCAACGGCCCTGCATGGTATTCGAGTGGACAGAGCCAGGGGCATCAGAGAGATCTCGGTGACAGCTGCAGGTGGGTGGCTGTCATTCTCTTGATGCAACGGTGGCAGGGAAGGCCGGGAAGACGGGGAAGACTTTGGTGACAACAAGGCAGAGCAGGTCGTCAAACCATGCGCAGCTCATTACCTTCCAGCTGGCTTACTAGTCGTGTTGCCAAACTCGGGGCAATATCTTGGGGAATTCTGGCCTGATAACGCTCCCGATGGAGGCATGGCAAATGAGACGGGCAAAGTTGTCACGCACTTCAAATCATCCATGCGGCGGCATTGGACACCTGGGCCAGGCAAAGATGCTTGACCCTTGGACCAAAGCACGCCCACGGAAGATTAACTGGCATGTGCTAGTGTCTTGGTTCCTACTTGAGGTACGAGTGCGAAGTAGTGAGAATGGCATCAGAACAGGAACAAAGGGCATTCAAACGCCCGCCGAAACACACGGAAGGCGAACCTGACACTCAATCCAGTCCGTCCAAGTTTAATGATCTCAGGTGCCGCTGCGACGGACATCCGACCTCCTGCGTCTGCTAAGCCGGAGAATTTTTCTGTGCTAGGGTCCTTTTCGGCAGTGTGGCATGTTCAACACCTGTCAATCAGGGCGCCGTCGTTTTGAAGTACGGCAGCAAGGCAGGTATCAGACAGGCGAACCTACGGGAGGGGTGTCGAGACACTTCTTAGTCCATAGCAGAAGTCGTTGAGCATCGACTAATACGACCCTTTACACATTCGACCCACCCAGCAGTACAAAGAATGCCAGCGAGAGCAGTGGCGGCCCCTGGGATTAAGCTCAGCCGAGGCGGGTTTCCCCATTGGGAAACCATCGGTCGGTTGCCCTTCTGGCAGTCTGGCTCACTGGCCACAAAAAAAAACCCCCCAGAGTTTGGGGCCGCATCTACCTCATACCTGCCGGATGTGGTCAGGGAGAATTGATTGTTTAACTGCATGTACTCGTTACGAGCAACAGCCGATGGCACGGGCGGAGTATCAATCTCCCTGCTATCTCTGTCCCCATGTGTTCCCCGGAGTTTTCAGATCCATTGGCAATCCGTCACATTTCCCGATTCGATCATATCTGCCAACGCGACACATCGATTTGAGAGCCCCATGCCCTTCTCCCCCTTCTCCCCTTTCTCCCCCTTCCCAGGCGCAAGGCTCGCGAATCTGCATGAACCAGCAGTTTCATAAATAGGAAGCGGAAATACCGACACGGCGGACCTGTCACCGGATGCCCCGGAGATGGACCCGTCATCAGCCCTCCAGAGCCCCCGCGCCGTGCCGAGGCATACGTACTGTGTGAAGGTATGTGAGCGTGTTGGAATACGGTAGCGAGCACGAGGGAGATGGGGAGAGCAGCGAGAGCGTGGCTGTGCCATAGTTCTCAACAGGGTGCAGACGGCCGCCGGGCAGTTGAACAAGTCCATGACCACGCACCACCCGGTCTCGCGGGGACGGCGGGAGCATGCTGGCATGTGTGGTGGTGGTGGTGGTGGTGATGGTGTGGGAACCCCGAGGGGGGCGGATATCAGTGACGGTTACTCTGGGACCGGGCAATGGAGCTCTTGGTGTCTGCGCCACGCGGCCGTTATCTGTAACACGCGTATAGGCATGGGCAGACAGTCAGGGTGGATGTTGGGGGCGGTAGCATCATCATCTCCGCAAGGTTTGTTTACGACAGTACGCACGAGGCCGAGGGCGGGGCGACGGCGACGGCGAGGGTGCGTGGCATGAGGGCAGGGCGGCAAGATTGGAGCCCTGTGTTCTGTTCCGGGACAAATATTGCTCGAGGATCTCGTCAACACGAGGGGCGGGTGGCCTTGGCGGAGTCAGGCCGTCAGTGACAAAAGCAGAAAGTCACTCGGCAGCAGAGTTTTGAGCAAGGCCGTGTGGTGCGAGGCCCATCGAGGGCGCGGACGAGATGTTGTTTTCTGGCGCGACATATCCACCGCCGAGCCGGGACCCTGGGTATTGGGGCGGGCCACCCATGCTATTTTGGGCGGTGAAGAAGCTCGTGTGGGGCCGAGGCTGGGTTGAGAGGTGTTTCGCCCGAAATTAGCCATGGCTCGGGGGGGGGGAGGGGCAGAAAGCTGGCCCTGACCCTCGCCAGCTGCCAGTTGCCAGGGCCTGGCATCGGAGAATATGTTGGTCGCGTCGCCTGGCGCGAGCTGGGCCAGGTGTCGAATCGGGGGGCCTCATTTCCAAGATTGAAGGATGACTTGCCTCTTTCAGGTGAGGCTCCTGCACGCTCCTGATTTTATTAGTGGCGCACCTGTCAACAGGGCGGCTCTCACGCCATTTTGGTGCCCTTCGGCTGAGAAGACAGTTGGGACCAGGGGGTGAGCCCCTCAGGCCCCTCCCCGACTGGCGATCCCGGCGACGCTCCCGTTCTGTCACCCCCCGCATGATCTGCACGTGTCCGGATTGCCTTTCCGGTGCTGGTGGTTGGCACATTTGATCGCCGGCCCTGGTTTTGCTTTTTGGCCCCTTCGGCTCTTCTGTCAGAAAGCTTGACGAGAGCCTGCCCGCTGGCCCGCCGTCAGATAAGACAGACTGTAGACAGACTGTAGACAGACTGACAGACACCCAGAGGAACATCCTCGCCTGTAGCGGCACCTCTCTGCTCTGGCCACTGGGTCAAGGAATGAATACTGCACTTTCTTTCTTTCTTTTACACAGTACACTTGCATGGTCTCCCTCGCGAGTGCGTCTCGGCTCGGGCTGGGTAGGAGGATCGGCCCACGACTCAAGATGTCCTGGCTGATCTCGGCTCACCGCAGAATAAAAGCGTTCCTGACCTCAGATAATCAATCCTCTTCAGGCTGAACCCGGACAGCCTCCGGCCCTGGGAATAACAGACAGTGTATACACTACCAGACTGCCTCGATCTCACACGTCAGCAACTCGGCTGCTCGTCTACACCACGCCCTCGCACGGCTTTTGTCGAGGCTCCACAGCTTCGAGAAGCATTTGAAGAAGCTTCAAAATCGGCCGTGGAGACGTCTGAGTGGCCCCTAATGCCTTCGTCATCATCCTCGTCGGTCCACCTGCACTGCTACGCTATGACGGACAGATGACAGAGTCGACCTTTTTTGCTCCCATCGAGATTAACTAACAAAGTAAAAGAAATGGGGCCGGCCAGACAAAAGGGGCATGACATGGCCGCCGCTGGGGCCACCGCAGAAGCTGTAGGCGAGGCTGCCAGCCGTGATGCCCGCTGGCGAAGCATCCCGAAACCTAGGTCCAGAGGGAGGAGCTGCTCCCAGAGGCGTCGTGTTCTTGTCGCCTTGGGCTGCACCCGAGCGCTCAGGTTTGAGTTTCGGGTCTGGCCTGCCCGGAGCTCAGGGTGAGCCCCCGCCCGCGCCTCGGGCTCGCGTTGGCTTGACAACGCTGGCGCTGGCGAAATACATGATATAGTGCGACGAAAAGCTTGAACGGCTGGCGATGCCAAATACATTGGCAGCCTTCCAAAACTCTAATCGCCCGAGGCGAGCAGGCGAGATAGCCGCAGCCGCTTGATAACAGCCACCGCCCTAATGCAGCATGTGACGCCGACCTGCTGCGAGTTCAAACCTTGAAAGGCGGGCTTCGCTGCACCGTCGCCATCCGTGTGGCTGCATGCAGGCGAGAGCACCACCAGGACGCTCGCTCTGCTTGCCCCGGATCCTCACTGCGCCCACCCAGCCACGGCCCACAGGGCTAGCGGCTCATACGGCCTGACGGACGGGGGTGGCACGACATGGTCGCGACGGGATGCGAACCCGGAAGGGGGGGGGGGGGCGAGATCTCGACGCCGGACGCATGCAGTCTGGCAGTCGGGGCGTCATCTCATCCCCTCTGTAGTGCTGAGCGCGCAGACCTAGCAGATCAGATGGGCGTTTCTCATGCTGCCGGCCCACTGTCCCATTGCCGCAGCCTGCCACTACGTGCTGCAATAGTCCAGACGTACCGCCAAGTGGCTCCGGGGAAGACGATCCGCATGCCAGGGCTATGCACAATCTGCGGCGATCTCACGCGAGTTAAACAGCTCCTGCATGCGGCTGCAGCAGCTTGGAAACAGATCATGGACGACCCTCGAACAAACCATGGACGGCTGTAGTGCCCGCTGCCTAGCTGCGGGGCGGCGAACATGCTCCGGCTAGTGCTGGCTGCTGGTGCTGGCTGCTGGTGCTGGTGCTGGGCTGACTCGGCTGGGCTCGACTCGACTCGGCCGAGGGCCAGATGGCTGCGAGCTGGAGGTTGGACGCAGTCGACGAGGAGATCGAGTGACGCTCGCGACTGAGGTACCGCCGCACAGCACCTGCCAGGCCGGGGCCATTGTTTGGGTTCATGTCGCTTGCATGAGCGACGGGCTGCATGTAACGCCGGTACTGGTTGGCCACGAGAGGGCGGGGATGCACTGCGATGCGATGCCATGCGATGCGATGCGAACTTTTAGGCTTGCAGGGCGCCAGGTGCGGCAGGGAACATGATGCCATGATGCTCGCAAGGGGACTTAGCTGTCGATCCTCGCCGGCGTCACTAGGTGCTCCCTGTGTCCGCGGGCGTGGGCAGCAGGGCGATACAACGCCAGCCTCAAGCCTTGCCCGCCCGTTGTCCCATCAGCGTCCACTGCTGGACTGCAACCATACCGGCCCATGGCCGGCTTGACACATAATCAGCCTATTCTTTGACCTGCGCGGGCCATCTGTGATGGGATGTGATGCCTGTGCTCTGCAAGGCTAGGTGCAAACTTCAGGAGCAGTGATCCCGGAGCTTGCCTCCCCCTCGCCTCCCCCTCGCCTCCCCCAGTCGTGCGTGCCTGGTGGTCTGGAATGCGCGCCATCATGGTCCATCGAGTTCCACCGCCAGAGCTTAAACCGTGCTATTGCTGATTCCGGCGACGGGCCCTGGGCCAAGGCGGCTCCTCCAGGCTCGCAGGCACGGCTAGCCTCGCCTCGCCTGCCCACGCTATCACCAACACTACACCCATCACGGCGAGCCCACACGGCTGGTCCATATCCCCGGGTCCAGCCACCAGTCGCAATCACCGCAAGACGACTCTGCCACAGTACAACAACTTGGGCTCGTTGGGGGATCGCCGGCGGGCCGGCATGCACTCATCAAACTACCGAAGTTAGCGCTTGGTTTATTTGACTCGTCATCTCAGGGCCCTCGGCCGCCATGCAGTCCCCAGGGCCTGGGATGCAGGTCGCGTCTTCCCCGTGTGTCCATCAGTAGCCAAATCCTCGTTTCACCACACGAGGTTCTCCAGCGTCGGCATTGGTTCGCGTTGCAACGACAAGGTTGACGAGATATCTCCCTGCCGGGACGAGGCATCATCGCCCAGTCAGTTCGGCACGGTCCTGTTTGCTGTATGCCTGAGTGGTGAAGGGGGGGGGGGGGGCGAAACTCGGAGAAATCCTGTCCATTAGAGTTTTTATGACAACATGACTAAGTAGACGTGTCCCTGGAAAGGCCGGTCGGTCAGGACAACACCAGACATCGATGTTGTATGGCGTGTACGGACCAAGTAGTGCGGGCTGCGGGCTGCGACGGGCCTGCTTTGTGGCGGCGACGCCCTCGCCAGGCATCGATGCCGTTTTGGATAGAGCCATACATGACTTGGCTGTTTATGGATTAGGGTTACTGATAAGCTATGACGACTCGTCAATTGCGCCAAGGACATGTGAGTTCGTCCTGTGCATGCGTCCCAAAATCGCGCAATACGCCCTTGTCGAAACCGGCTGGCTACCGGTGTGTTATTCCCGTCACCTCTCGCCTTCTCTACGCTGTCGGACAATGAATGTCCTGTCCAGTGAGTGCATGTGGTGCAGGACATGTTAGCGCTGGTGTGGGAAACCACACTACACTACGTAGTGGAGGTGTTCGTGTCAGCGTCTGGACTAGAGCGGCATGTGTTAAAACTTCCGGCCCTCTCTGCAGCGCACAGACGAGTCCCCTTGTAACATGGGAAACAAACAAAGAGGTTTAAGGCGGTTCTGTTTCCGCCCAAGTGGCAGCGTAGCCTGCCCCGGACCAACCAGTATCGGCAACCCAAGCACGAGAGGCTGAACTAAGGGAGAGGCGGGACGCGGCAGTCCGACCGGGGACTGCGTATCCCGTTGATAGTCAAGGGGACGTGATAGGGGCGTGATGGATGAGCGATGGATGGAGAGCTCGCGGTCCGGCATATCATATCACAGCTTGTGATCAACACTGGCCCAGCCATACACGGCATGGTCTGGACGGCGTCAGGGGTCGTCTCACGAAATCCCCTTCCGGGCCCTTTTAACAGCTGTTCATCAGATGGGCCACGGGCGTTGGATTTGCGGGTCAATGCTCATGTCATTTCAAATTCACGAGCGGCCTTGGTGACTCTGGCCGCGCCAGCTGGCACTAGGGGCGGTCTCAAGTCCTCGCTTGTGGCTAGAGGCTGGTGGGATACGGGATGCCACTTTCCTTGAGCTTTCGGATGGATTCGAATGCATGCTAGTGGGGCCTATTCTGAAGTAGATGTTATCAAGCCCGTTACGACATGTGCCATCGATGTTGACGACGTGGACTAGCACACTGCTGAGACGTGAAGTGTGCGCAAGAGAGACGCAGCCCAGAACAGCCGATGGCAGTGATTCGGGATGAAACTCTTCCACCGCGCTCTGGACGTCGCTGCACGCACTTTCTTGACAAAGGGTGTTGAGGGATCCAACTTCTCATTGAGACGGCCGTTTTGATATCGAATACAATGCCGAAAGAACTGGTCGATACGCTCGCGGAGCAATACCAGGGTCTTGGACACTGCTTGTGGTAACCACCCAGGGACTCTAGCACAGATATTCTTCAGTGTTCGACCGAGCTTGAACTTCGTACAGCAGTTGCACGTAATGGATCGCAACGTGATGCTTCGTTCAAGGTAGTCATGATGTGATCCCCAGAGGCCACTCCTTCCAGCCAGACAAAGTGACATCGCGGCCAGTCCGAGACACAGTTGATCATGTCCCCCATAGGTTGTAATTACAGAGCTAGTATTGGGCGCCGACTACGAGCGTCCTCATCTGTGAATGAAATATTCGAGTGGAGCTATCCGTAAAAGACGATGCCTGTGGTCTGACCATAATGCAGTGAGCATGAATGGTCCTGGTCAGAATGAAAGCCCCTGCCCCCAACAACAATCCCATGGAGTGTTGTCGAGGAGGAATTGCTCGCCCCCACAGACTCACATGAGCTGAACCTCATGTGGCTTGTACCTAGATGCTTCGGATCTCAGGGAAATCGTTATCGTGGATCAATACATTACATGGTGTTCCTCTCGTGCAAGTCCGACGCTGAGGTCGAGCATGCCTGGTCCTAACGGCTACCTCCAGGGCGATAGGCCAGGAAATCCCGACCAGGTAGGCTGTAAGATCTCTTCTTTCGTAGAGGACAGGTCTGTCAGTCCCCTGGAGATTTAATGGGGTCGGAAGGTGTGTTTCATCATACGAAAATGGTTCGCGATGCACCCGATTGAAGTTCCGAACGCAGCAGGAGAAATGATCGATCTGACCAGACCGACTCAGTTGCAGACATCGGCATCCTCGCCCCAGCTCCTTCTCGGCCGCGGCAAGTGAAATGTCACATTGGGTCGGAAGGAGTCGCCTGCGGCAACAGCGTACATCTCTCCGGAGGTGGTGGCCAGCAGTCGTAGCGACCTGTGCAATGTCCCCCGAAACTCAAGCCTGCATCGCCAGTCTCTTTCGCGAAGGATAGACCGGAGAATGAAGTGCTGATATGATTCCCGAGGCTTTGGGGGGGGAGGGGGGATGCTGTCCGACTCGCCCTGCATGCCTGGTAATTCCCGCTCTAAGCATACATCGCGGCGGTATGCTCGAGCGAGGCGGGCTGGTGGGGATAGCACATCCTCGCTACCAGCATCATGAGTTTGGTGAGTAGGCCGGTGAGCAAAGATGGTAGTCCAGATCATCTTGTGTGTCAAACCCAGCAACAAGCTTGTTCCCGATGAGGCTTCTGCCCGGCCATTGGTGCTCGGTAATCTGGGATCTGGCCCTTGTTTGATCCAGAACGTCTTCGGTCAAGGGTGCACAAGTCCAACTAAGAAAGACTTGATGCCCATTCTCCGATTCGTGCAGGGCAGACGGCCTCCAAGAGACGGCCTCCAAGTCGCAGAGCCCTCCCTCAGGAAGCAAGGTCGGGCAGGAAACCTGTTGGACGCGAGGGAAACCCGGTGTGTGGCAGCCAACGCGGGACGCGGGATACGAAGGCTCGGGGGCAGGATGCAGGCGAAAACGACGAGCTGATGCGGAAGACGCCAGGGAAGCCTGGCGGATGAGGATGTGAGAATTGATGAATTGCGGTCCCCCCTTACAGGCAGGCTCTTATGAGGAGAGTGCAGCCGAAGAAGCAAGGCCGTGATTGTGTAACCTGCCATAGTTAGCTGAGATTGGGACGCACTGCAGGTTTCGACTTGCACAACGGGTGAATGATCTGCTGCACTTGCAATTAGACACGCATACACGCAGCCACCATCGAACCTTGTGCAGCTCACGAGACATCCAGGATCCAGGGCGGCATTCTGTGAGGCGGTCTGCAAGGCTAGCATCCCACGGCCGGTCCATACCCTGCACCTGTACAGCCGGTAGCGTGACCTATATAAATCAATTTCTACGAGAGAGGAACTTCTGACAGATAAGAAGTGACGAAAGCGTTGTGTTTACACTCTGGTTCAGAACCAGGGCGAAACGGCGTGCAGCGGGAAGAATCCTCCCCAGGAGCATGCTGCTACACAGCATACCGAGACAGCTGGCGCGGAATGCAAGGGCAGAATCGTGCAGAAGTGGTGCTACGCTCACCTGCAACAGTCCCAATAAATTGACAGGTCGGGATTGAAGGGTGTGGCTATCTTTGCTTTTCACACACACACACACCGAAGTCCTCGCTCGCCCGTCTTCGGCCGTCGCATATGAGCTGTCAGAATTCGGAATCTGGGGAGAGACTTCAGAGCTAGGTACTAACTTGTACCGATACTCTGGTGGCATCCAAGCCATTTCGTGTCTCTTAGATTCCCTTTCATTGCAAGATGAGATGAATCAAGAGAGCATGCCGGCGGGATATGCACAACCCGGATCATCTGTTGCAGACAGGAGCTGCGCTCCCGACCGAGTGGTCCTGCATCGACCTGGGTCCATGAACAACAATCCGGTAACTCTTTCATTTGAAGCGAAGTGCGAGATGACCGAGATGACCTCGCACATCTTGCATTGGCGGGGTTCAGAAGATAGGACAGTACTGCTCCTGGAAGTCATGCGGCTGGCCGACGAGAGAACTGGCGACGCACCATACGAAGCTATTCTGCCTTGGTGTGGCTGCTCGCGAGGGCCGGCAAAGACGTGATGAATGTACCTGATTTGTAAGTTACCATGATGCCAATTTACTGCGGATATCTCACATAGTCAGGTGGCAAGCCTGGAGGAGTGTGGCTGGCTGTGGACAAGTGAAGTTGCCGTGTGCTGTCAACCAGTTGATCAGTGAGCTGAGCGGGATTAGTTTTTGAGACAGTCAGTCGCCATTGAGTATGTACCACATCGCCGATGGCGGAATAAAGAGAAGACGGTGGAGTCTTGGGCCGTCCATGGCATCGCTGGCCAGGTAGTGCGTCCTACCAGACCGTCGAAGTTATATTGGCCGGGCCTTGGACCAAAACTTGAGCTGCGCGGCCACATCTTTTTCACGAATGGATGGCTGCATCCGTACTCGCTTACCCCCAGACACTCCTCCGGCTCAGGACGTCGTCTGGATTTTCGAAGTCGCGTCTTGATTGCGGCCATAATTGACCGCGTTGGTGTGCCTATTTTCGATGGAGGACCTGGCCCGGACGGTATGTCTCCTTGGTGCCCAAGGTGCTGCCCTCACACGGAAGGTATTACCATCTGCTGTGTCCCGTCTCTAGCATCATGCCTTTGGTACTTCATGTGCGCTGTGTGTCTGATGTGGATGTCAGCCTGATGCCTCGATGTTGGGAGCCACAACTTTCCAATCATAAGGCGCGATCAGGGACCTTCAGCCCCTCAGTTGGGTGCTACCTCACTCAGGTTTATGAGTGTAACAGCTGAAAGAGGGGAATGTTTATATGTTGACGGGAATCGTCATTCCCTGTCGTGGCCAGCAGACCCCGTGCTTGAAAATGGTGGGACTGAGGCAAGTGGTCAATGAGGACTGGAAACAGATTGCCCAGACCATGACTTCAGGACTTTCCAATGGGACCGAGTGAGGAGCATTCGATTGATGATCCAGGGTTGGGTCGAATCAAGCCGAACCGTGTACGACCCGCCATGCGGTGCCTGTGTGACGAGATGAAGAAGTGGACCAAGGTGTTTGGCGTTATCGCCGAAGACGCAACGAGAGGGAGCCACGATTCAGAAGGGAGGCCAGACCAGCTCCGATGAAACACTAATGCCTAGGTACCTGCTAGGTAGGCTTTTGTACGTGCTCTAGTGGCGAGCCTGTTTGCCAATTGCCGGCAAGAGGAACAGGCTGAGGACAATTCTGGTTAAACGCCGATGGGAGGAGGGAGCATCCCCTGTTATTGCCGATGACATGACGTCTTTATCCATGGTGGGGCTCTCGGTGCGGTGATGGCTGCACTTGGAAGAGCTCGGCCTGGATAATCGCGAGGGCAGAGGTGTGAAGGGCAGCGACTGAATATACACATATATATACCAATACATGCGTGTGTATGTGTGTGCACAATTCCTAGGTAACACCACCGCTCCATAATAAACAAGACCACCAACAAGACCAAGACCAGCCCACCAATATGACCAAAGTCCTTCTGACCGGTGCGCACGAGAAACCTTTCCAGCAGTCTGGTTGATCAGTCTGGCTAACAATCCCCCGCAGGTGGCTCTGGCTTCATCGCCGCCCACGTTCTCGAGCAGCTCCTAGCACGCGGTCATGATGTCGTGACCACTGTCCGTTCCGACGACAAGGCGGCCAAGATCCACGCTGCCCATGCCAGCCTGGGCAAGGACCGCCTGGAGACGGCCATTGTGCCGGACATCGCGAAGCCTGACGCCTTCGATGAGGTTGTCAAGACCCCAGGCATCGAGGTCGTCCTCCACACAGCAAGCCCATTTCATTTCAACATCACAGACCCCCAAAAGGACCTTATCGACCCCGCCGTCATCGGCACCACCAGCATCCTGAGGGCTATCGCCAAATCCGCCCCGGCGGTGAAGCGTGTCGTCATCACCTCATCCTTTGCTGCCATCCTCGACGCGTCAAAGATAAATGACCCAAACACCACCTTCACTGAGAAGTCCTGGAATCCCGTGACCATCCAGGACATCCACAAGGACAACGCCACCGCCTATCGCGCCTCCAAGAAGCTCGCTGAGAAGGCTGCCTGGGACTTTGTCGCCGACAAGTCCAACAACGCCAAGTTCGACCTCGTCACCGTGAACCCGCCTATGGTCTTTGGCCCGGTTGTACACCACCTCGCCAGCCTCGACACCATCAATACCTCTAACGAGCGGATTGTCGCTCTCGCACAAGGGAAGTGGAAGGAGGCCAGCTCCGTGCCCCCAACTGGCGTGTCCAACTGGGTCGACGTGCGCGATGTCGCCAGGGCGCACATCCTGGCGTTCGAGAAGCCCGAAATTGGCGGCCACAGGCTCTTCACTACCGCGGGCTCATACTCCAACAGGGGCATCCTGAATGCAGCGAGGAAGAACTTTCCGGAGCTCAAGGATAAGCTGCCAGCAGAGGATGTTCAGGGTGGAGAGCCCGCCCCGGCGGACACAACTTACAAGTTTGACAACTCGGAGACCACCAAGCTGCTGGGCTTCGAGTGGATCCAGATCGAGACAACCGTGGTCGATACCATCAAGAGCCTGAAATCCTTCCTGTAGCTAAGTTGTTTTACGCGATTGGATGGCTGTGAACAGGTTATCGCAGCTTCTTGTGCGCCACGTCAACACGGATAGGGACCATGGAAGCTGAGACAGATTTATACAGACCTTCTATTTCATGCCCTTACTCTGGGTATGCGTTGTGACATAAAATTGGGAGCCTTGCTCGCCTGGCTTGGACGGCGTCGAAGCTGGATGCATATCGGGACACAGATCGAATCAGTACGCATGATTCGTGATATAGACTTTCTGCCAAAGAAGAAAACCCTTTGCTGTACTCATCATCGCAAGACTCAAGCGGGCCACAGTGGGTTTCCAGCTCCCACGTATTCCTACACGCACTCTGCACACGTACAACGGGGCTGCGTCTGCAAGACCCAAAATGGCTCCGAGATAAGTTGGCAAATTCCAGTGGCGCAGTAGTCATACTGATATCCTCATTCATGTAATCTTGTTGCAAGCTCTGCCCTCTTCCGATGGAGGGGGTATCAATCAAATGCAGCCATTCGTCACTAAATCTTCTGCCCTATTTATACAACAGGGCCTAGCATTGTATCCCAAACGCCTTTCGCAATGTCCCCCATGCGAGACCCATCTAGTATCTACAACACAGCCGTCAAAGGTGTGATCATGTGCGATGCCTCATGGGCCTTGAAGTCAGCCCTGACGACCACAGTCAAGAAGCTCATAGGAAATAGTCGCTGGGGCCCCTGCGACCAGCGGGCACATGCCGTTGGTCATCGGGCACGGCAGAGAAGATACTGAACTTGGTGTCCAGGTTTGTATCAACCGTCATGATAGAAGCCACATTACCACATCTGTAACAGTAGTTGGGCGCAGACCAGACGGTCACGACTGATTTCTCAGGGAAGTGGTACTGACAAGGGTTGTCAGCGCAGTGCAAAGCCAAGACTGGTTTATTTGGGGGGGGGGGGGAGGCAGGAGGTACCTTATAGCCTTCGTTCACAAGCTGATGCGCTCGAGCAATGGTCTTTAGGCCGTTGACGTGGTTGAACTCGGTGGCAACCTTATCACCAAACAGCCAGCCCGCGCCACGTGGACTCACAGCCCATGTATCGATGTCCTCGGGATCGCTCCATACCAAGTCACAGAATGCACCCTCGTGAGGAATCTCCTGGGCTCGGGCGACGACCCTGATCTGATCAATGGTCCGGATCTCGGGGCTGAGGCCACCGTGCACACACAGAACAGTCCCATCCACAATGGCGGCCAGGACAAGGAAGTCGAATACTTGGCAGCAGGCCTTCCAAACCGAGGCGTTGCCATATTTTGTTTGACACTCTTCGTAGAACCCGTAAACCTGGGTGATCTGTCGTGACTCGTGGTTCCCTCGGACGAGGACGATTCGATCAGGATACCTTAGGCTGGTTAGTCACATTGCGAGTACAATTCCGCGCATGGGCCAACTCACTTTGCCTTGAGACACATAAGTAACGTGAAAGTCTCGAGGCTGAAATATCCGCGGTCGACGAAATCGCCCAAGAACACGAATCGAGTATCAGCTGACTGTGCTGGGCCAGTAGCGCCAGCACCGACGCCGGAGCCCGAGCTGCCGGGCCTTGCAACACTCTCGGAAGACGTGTTGGCCTCGTCATCGAGGTCTCCACCTGCCTCGCCGCCTTCCTCTCCAGACGCCTTGGACTGCTTTATCTTCTTCCTCAGTTTCGGGTTGGTGATCTCGGTTGGCGGCTCGATGTCTTCCGAGGTTATCACTGTCGTGGCGGTCTGTGGGGCTTGCACGTTGGTCTCGCCCGGCATCCCGCCGGCGACGCGGAACAGCTCTAAAAGATCATAGAATTGGCCGTGTATGTCCCCGCAGATTGTGACGGGTGTCACGATTGGTTGTATGTTGGACTCTGGTGCGCGTGGTCAGCACAAGCCGTCGTGCGGTAAGCAGGGTGGACGAACCCTCCATGAGGACCTCCTTGACCATCTCGCACAGCTGTTTCATGACAGACTCGGGGAGATAATGGCATTGTTTTGCCTCCTCCAGCCATTCATCCAGCCCAGCACCTGGCGTCAGGTTCGCCGGTCCAGGTTTGGGAACGTTAGCCATGACGTATTGCCGGTCTTGTGCAGCGCGGCTGGCAGACACAGGCAGGTGAGATGGGTATGGGTGGGTATGGAATCGACGAGGGCGCAAGTGAAGGGAGCTGGATCGGACCAAGGTATAGAGGTCGTCAGGCGGGACAGGTGAGGAGGGTCTGTGTAAGAAGCCGTCAGTAGTACGTCCTTGGGTCTCTCGGTCTTTGCCCAGTTCAGGACCTACAGGAAGATCTGAAGATCTGACAACAGCTTCTGGGTGGCTGAAAGCTAGTTGTGCTCTGACGGTGCTCGAAGACCAGTATCTTGATCAGGGCTAAAGTCTGCACATTGAGAATGTTGCTGAATAGGTGCGGTCCAGTTGTACACAGCAACAGCATCGGCCCAGGGTCTTTGATGGGAACGCAGTCGGCACTGGGGGTTCTTCCCCTTCCGCCGCAATGTTGGATGGGCTGGGGGGGGGGTGTGGATGGGGGATGGGGGCGCGCCTGGCTGGTCCGTGACCCTACCCCCTCACCACCGTACCTAACTACCTAAGCTCATGGTCATGGGCGCAGGGGTTATCGGGAGTGGGGCCTGCAGATCGGGGGGACATGTGCTGAAGTGGGAAGTGGGATGGCATTTCCAGACCACAACGCCCCCACAGTCGACAGGGAGCTCTGTCTACACTACAGTGCAGCTATCACTCTTCGCCGCAAACCCGTCCGACAACCAACAATATAGTGTACTCATGAATCCACGAGCTTCCAAACCAACGACTTACAACCAGATTAGCTACTTGCATCCTCTATAATCGGGGGCTCTAGCCCCGTGAGCCCGCTCCAGTCTACAGTATTTCGCTTGCAACAGGCAGAGCTGTCCGCCGGCCGCACGTCGACAAAAGTCAGCGACACCATCCTGTGACGTTCCCATTCTTACCCTGTCTCCTCGTCATTCGCCAACGTCTTCCTGGTCCCGCACATTTCAAGTCAGAGACCGACCGCAAGATACATCACCATGGCTACGCCCGAGGCCAGATCCGGCCCTAAGCAAGCTGGTGTCCTGCCTATTCGTCCTGCTCAGACGCAGGGTCCGGCAGATTCGTCCAGGTCTGCCAAGTCCAAGGCTACAGCACAGGATGGCATCAAGGCCAAGGTCAGGAGACTGCCACCTGGTCTGACCGAACAGGAGTTTCTCACAATCCTCGGTGACACGTGGAAGGCGGGCAATGGAAAGGTTGGCTGGTTCTCGTACCACTGCGGGCACACACCAAAGAGGTACGTCGACCACAAGCATTTGCTGAGGGAGCCAGCAGTTGACAGTATCAATGCAGCGCCTCCAAGGACTCTACTCCCGCATTTGCCTTCCTCCAAGTCAAAGAAGAGGACCTCGAAGCTCTCGACCAGGCCGTGCAGAACGCTATCTGGGAGGACGCAAAGGGTACCTTCAACAGCCCTTCTCTCGTCGGCCCACCTTATGTGGAGCGCTCCATCTACAAGAAAATGCCACTTGCTAAGCCCAAGAAGGACCCGAAGGAGGGTACAATCGACCAGGATGAGGACTACAAGGCGTTTCTTGCCAGCCTTGCGGAGGACCCGACCATGAAACCAGAAGAGACACAACCTGATGCAGAGGATCCTGTAAAAGGTGAAGCCGATACCAAGATTACTATCGCTCCATTGGCCCAGTTCATCAAGGAGAATCGCGAGAAGAAGGCCAACAAGGCCAAGGAGGCCGCGGCTGCTAGAAACAGCAAACACTCGAGACAAGAATCCCAGGGCACTAAAGGCAAAGGCTCGTCAACAGCACCGGATGACTCCAGGAAGAAGTCCAAGGAGAAGACGAGTGACAAACCGAAGGAGACAGTGCGCATTCTTAAGAAGCAGGCCGCTACAGAGGCTGCCGCCGAGGCTGCCAAAGCCGTTGCCAAGGACATGAAGGCCGGCAGCTCCTCCTCTGATGTTGCCAACAGTCGCCGTGCTGGAATTCAGGGTGTTGCCAACATTTTGAAGCGTGACCTCGGCCTTTCTAACGGTTCCGCTGCGAGGAAGGCGCGCCAGGAGGTAGCGAAGCAAGAGGCTGCAAAAAAAGGCGATGCTGAATCGAAGGCTAAGGAGCCCCGGGGCAAGGACGGTGGATCTAAGGCTCCAGCAGCAGTAGAGCAACCTACACAGGCCGCAGATCGACCTCCGACGCCCACGGCCCCAAAAGCACAGGCAGAGAAGTCTTCGAGGTCAGGGCGGAGCCGAAGGGGGAAGGAGTCCAAGTCGTCCGACTCTAAAACCGGAGGACCCGCAGAGGCTCCAGCGGCGGCACCTAATGCCCCCGTCATATTACAGAAGAAGAAGGAGGACAGTGCTGCAGCCGCAGCTAAGGAATCATCAAATACTGCCAAGGCTGTCACCAAGCAAGGTTCTTCCTCGGCAGCACCGAGCCCCCCGACTGGCCCGAAGGCAGCAGCTGCAAAGGGAGGTCAGCCCGGAGGTGCTCAGAAGAAGAGCAGCAACCCAGCGCCAGCAGCCTCTTCCACGCGTGCGTTTCTGAAGCATGCCAATCCTTCCCAGGGCGTGACCGAGGCTCTGCTGAAGGAGGCAATGCAAGGTTTTGGTGGCATCAGCTTTATCGAGATCGACCGTCGCAAGGGCTTCGCATACGTGGATTTCACAGACCATGCAGGACTGGTCAAGGCAATGGCCGCCAGTCCTGTCGTTGTTGCTCAGGCAACCGTACAAGTCCTCGAGCGTAAGGACCAGGGCTCTAAGAAGGCTGCCGGTACACCAAGCAATCAAGCTCAATCTGGCACTGCGAACAGCAGTAGCAACACAGTTGCAGCTTCTGCAGCCACAGGCGCTGCTAACCCGGCGACCGCTCCATCATCTAATGCAGATAAGAGCGGCAATGGAACGGCTGGCGAGCAACAGCAACCTAAGCGCAGCCGACGACGTGGCCGCGGCAGGGGAGGAAATGGAGGCGGCGGCGGGGGCGGGGCTGCCAACAGTGATGGAAAGACGGAGACCGGCGCTGGATCTTCTGCACTGGCAGCCGCGGACGCTGGAGGTTCCGGTACTGGTTGAACGATTGCGACCTTCATGATTTGATCCTTCAGTCCGTGTTCGTTCAGCCTGACTGTCGAACGGCCAGCCCAGCCGGGTCTCGCAAGGGCCGATGAGCGTTATTCGACCACTACCACACCATTGAGCTTGATCGACCCTGGCCCAGCCTGGACATTAGCGAGTTTTTCTTCCCGTGTACCCAGCAAGCTCATTGTAGGCCACCGGTGTCTACGATATCGCCGTATGATACTCGACCTCGTGGGATAAAGCTTACAATCGTCGGAGCAGCCACTTATTGGGCAGACTTGGTGGACGGAAGTACTCAGCATTCATTGACCCCCTTCGGGTGGCAGAGAGGACGGGGTTCGGTGGGTGGTCTGTTTTGACCGGGTTTCGCCTGCGCAGATACCCAGTTCCCCAGCTGTCCACAGCGTTTAGTTAGATTACTGGCATGTCGTTGCCTCCAAGGATGACAGCCATTGATGCGCACAGGCGCGCTCTTCCGCTCCTAGACGCTACCGATCTCTTATGCCCTCTCTTGTGCCCACTTTCTCTATTGACACGCACAGCGGATCTCTCGGCAAGGGTAGTGACATGCTGTACCACAGCTTCCAGCCTGACTGCCCTTCCACCCTTCCGATCTCATCGCTGCCGATAGTACAGCCTGGCGACCCGAACAGACACATTCACGTCCTTGGTGCAACAAGTTGGTGTTGACGTCACCATGCCTGGATAATGCGATGGCCTGCCTGTCCTTTGGATCCATCGCAATCATTTTGGTATTCAGCTTGTGCTACTCTAGCTATTTGCTTCCTATCCAAACTCCTTGCTGTCTTTACATCATCTTCATTCATCGACTGTCATGTTTCATCCAACGCGGGGTATATACTTGGGCAGTAAAGCCATGATGTCCTTTTCTGGATCTTAGCCCTTCAAAAGAGGTGTCTGTCTAAGTACCTAGAAAGGGCTGTGGTGTGGTATCTATCCTATGAAATCAAATGAAGAAGGAAGAGATGTAGAAAAAGGTGGTATCATATTTCCCAAAAAGAGCCCCATTCCAGCCTCTCGTACCCCAGATAGCCGGCCTTATATCTCCCAAACAAATACCACTTGCCCATCCACTTGACCGGGGCGAGCTAACCAAAAACTCCATGAAAGATTCAAAACTATGGAAAAAATCCAATTTGGCCAAGCCGTAAGACTTGAGACGTGAGAGCAAATGAGACATGCATCATGCGCCAGTGCTTTTGACCGTCAGGAATTGCATGGCTGACTGCCAGGCTGTCCGGAACCAGGGGTCAACAGTTGACGTATGTGGGGTCGTCAGCAGCTCTCGTGTGTGCCTAGGTATGTGTGTATGTGTGTTTCTTTGCACTAGGGTGTGGCATGGTGTGAGAAGAGTGGCATTCTTTCAGCAGAACACCCGCCTCGAAAGGGTTCTGGGGGAGTCCACTGCGAGCTAGTTGACCAATTCTTGGGCACCGAAATCTGCCCGAGTCCTCTGCCGCCTCCAGATTTGCGAAATAGAGCAACAATGCAAGAGCTTGGGGCCATATCAGGGTCCATGCCCGTGTGTTTGAAATGTAGCAAGCGGGCCGGATCGAATGTTTTAAAGTGTTGCTTCCATGGTTCGGTGATCTTTATCAATAAAGAAGACGGCGTCTACCTTTTGGTAGTAAATTCCGGCTCCCGCGTGCAACAAGGTGCGAAAGTGATGTAGGCGAAGAGACGTTGATTGCCGCATGACTCGGACCGACCAAACTCTCCCTTGGCCGCTCGTCTAGTTTTCAGCTGATGGTTGAAGGGGGGTGAGCAAGGTGGCGTTCCAGCTGAAGGATCAGGAAGGATCCACGCTGCCCTGTGAGCTTCGGGGCTCACCCTCTCAAGACAGGGCAAAAGAATTCGGCTGTTGTGATTGCCCGCCGTGTCATGTCTCAATTACAGAGGGTGGGGGTGATAGTTCCCATCCTCATAGCCGGCTGCTGGAGACATAAGCCCGTCGTACCTGTAGAAGACAGTGGGCCGCTCCATGCCGGCACTTCGAGGCGTCGAGGAGTAGGCTGGGTCCTGGTAATGGGCGATTGCTGGCTGGCCAGTCTGGGCCATGGCGACGGGTCCATCGAAACGGCGCCCAGGACTGACTACACTTGGCTGTGATGTCGGTATCGAGACGGTGGGTCGTGCAGTGCGAGGCCCGAGGGGCTCGACATATGGTCTGTCGGCGTATGAGGCAGTGCTCAAGCGGCGACTGCTGGTCCTGGGGGCCTTGGAACTTGACCGCTTGGAGGAGCTGGCATCACTCGAGGTCTCGCTGCGTTCGAAGCGCCCCTTGAGGCGGTCTTTTTGTTGCTCGACATCTGGGTCCTTGGACCGCTTGCTCTCAGTCCGGTGTAGCTTGCCACTCTTGGGAGAGGGAGTGGTGGCAGTCTGGGCCTCGGAGTCCCGGAGCTTCTTGTGCAGCCTGTCGTTGCTGCTTCGGAGGTCCTCGTTCTCGTCCTGCAGCGCTGTGAGACGGGCTTCCAGGCTCTTGTTGGCGTCTCTCAGCTTCTTCTTGTCCCGGTGCAGCTCTTTCTTCTCATCCTCCAGGTTGTCGCACCGGCCCTTGACAGCCTGCAGGTTGGCATCTGCCTGCCTGAGCTTCTTGTTGAACTGCCTTTCGACCTCTAGCGCTTTTGCCTTCCACTCGTCGACCTGCTTCACGGTGTCTTGCAGGGCCTGTTTTAGAGCCTGTTGCTCGTACAGGGTCTCTGTGTAATGATCAGGATATGCTGCCCCCGAGTGGTTTGAACTCGTGCTCGACGAACCAGCGCCTAATTCACTCCTTGACGTCGAGGAACGGGAGGACCCACTGCGGGAGGTGTCCTCACCGAACCTGACAGTCTTGCGCGAAGTGTCGCTCGGCATGGTATGCCCGGGCGAGGCCGGAGGTCTTAATATGGGTTGGCCGGCTGCGTGTTCCGGGGCTGGCGGGCCTGGGCGAAACGAAGACGCAGGAACTCAGAGGCGACCTAGCACGTGTCCCTCGCTGATTTGGCCAGATACTGGAGGAAACTGCACGAGTGCCCAACCTAGGAGGAATTCAGAGAAAGCGAGGCGAGAAGAGTATTTAACTTGGGCGAATTGGGCAGTGTCCGGGGCCCAGGTTGGACAAGGCTGTGTGTAATACGGCGTCTCAGTGGGAGCATTAGGCTGCAAGGAAGGTGGTTAAAAACCAGGGGTAGTCAGAGCCCAACCGGGGCCGGATGGGGTGTGGATGGACGGATATATAATATGAAGGCCCGAAAATACCGAGTCTCCCTTGTAAGAAATGGAGCTGGGAGGTTGATTGAGACAAGGTCTGGACACGCCTGGGAACGGAGGGCAGGACGGGGAGGGAAGAAGGACCTGAGCAAAGAAAGAAAGAAAGAAAGAAACAAACAAACAAACGAGAAAAACGCCTTGTGACGGAACAGAAGTGCATTTATTTACCAAAAGGAGGGAGGGCAGAGGCACAGCCAGAGACTCAACTCAATCAATGAGCCTCACGGCTGCCCGCCTGCCTGGCCCAGCTACAAGGCCCAGGTACCTGCCTCCCAAGCCCATCACTGCCTGCTGCCTCGGGGCTCAAGTGCCACAGGAATGCGAACTAGCATTTGACGACACCATGCGGACAGGGGGTTGTGGGAAGTGGATTAAAGAATCTGGGTGACTCGAAGGCTGCCTTGCAGCACTTGCGCAGCAAGGCAGAGGCGGATCGGAGCAAAAGATGGGTGTGCGGGCGGTACTCCGTACCTGCTACCGCAATCCTGGGTGGGTGGGAAGTGCCAACGGGCGGTGGCTTTTCCCTTGCACTGCATCCTGCACTAACACTTTTAGGCTCTCTCACACCTTACAAGTGCTGCGCGCTCACTGGGGCTGAGCCTAGCACATGTCGCTAAACTCCATTGAATGCTGGCTGCAATGTCCCTCACCACTGTATATTATCCTTTTCCCCTTTGCTCTACTCGCTCCTACCGAGCACCCGGCAGCGGGCGCCACAAGCACCGGACCCGAAAACCCGGGCCCACTACAGCCTCCGCCGCCGGGAAACGGAACACCAAACAATTCTCCAATACCTGAGTCTCACCATCGACAGCTTTCGAAAGATTCTACAATATAGTACTGACGATGTCGCCCGAATTCCACGTACTATTAGTAATTCCTTCATGGCGCAATTGGCTAGCGCGTCTGACTGTTAATCAGGAGGTTGGTGGTTCGAGCCCACCTGAAGGAGTTCTTTTTTGCTCTTTAATGACATGTTCACCATTGGCGTTGATGTATGCTGTGAGATTTTAATTTTTAAAAAAAAATTGTCCAAAGATAGTTAAAGACCAGGAGCCAAAAAGGACTCCTTCAGGTGGGCTCGAACCACCAACCTCCTGATTAACAGTCAGACGCGCTAGCCAATTGCGCCATGAAGGAATTGAATTACTCAATAGGCGCGATTGCGCTCACTGCTGTGTCGTAGCTTGCGGATCAGGGCCATTATATCCTCTACTTGTCTTGTAACTTTTCCCCGGGTGCGAGAAACATGATGTAAGATGGATTGACGGATTGAAAGGTTGGTTTAAGCTTATATAAAACAGCTCTGATAGACCTCTAAGAAAGGTTATGGTAGTCTTTTGAATAATTCTAATATGAAAGTATATTGTAGGAATATGAAAACTTTGAACAGAGGACTGTGTATGTAATCCGTGTAGGGCCATGAGTCTGTAGGCGGGCTGGCTTGGTAGTGTGTACTGGGCGTGTACATGCAGCTGGCAACACAAGCACTATGATCTCCAGAGGGTGTTTACGTAGGTACTTTGATGTATTTCACCAACTAGCCCTCTTATACCCGTACAAGGTGGTCCGCCCAAGTGGTTCGCCCTGACGGCCACTGCATAAAAGCTGGGGTGGGATGGTAGGGTTGGTAGGGTTGGTAGGTTGACATGGTACCGGGGCTGCTGCCATTAGCCGTTGAGGTGCGTCTGCAGCCTGCTTGGCCTTGTCGTGTGCGGCGCGCCACTGGGCAATCGGACGGCGTGGAGGAGGCTTCTGGGAGCAGCTGAGCAGGTGACTCACGATCGCTGCAAAGGTCATCCCATGTATGTCATCCCATGTATGTGGCATGACTGCTGTAGATCTCTCTACAATGTCTTTCCTGGTCTTGATTGTCGGGGTCATCCAAGTACAGAACAATGGACTTCAGGAGGGGAGGATTCCCGAGCTGGCGCCAGCGGTCGCACGGACAGGCCGGCGATCATGGTCCTGGAGACAAGAGAAACGAACTGAAACGGAACGAAACAAGATGGTATGCAGACAATTTGCATGACAGAAACTCCCGAAGCACCAACTGGGCAGGGGCTGGGTGTTGGAGGTTGCAAGTGTAGAGTCGATGTGTAAAAACCCCAACATGCAAACCTTGGAAGGCAGAGGGCACACTGCCCCGCTGACAAGGGGGCCCCTGCCTGCTCTGCCTTACACCCGATTCGGCAAGTGGGCACTCTGAGGATGCTGGGGAGATGTAGTGGTGTGGTGGTGGTGATGTGGTGGTGATGTGGTGGTGATGTGGTGGAATACTGCTGGGCCGTTCGGGGTGCTGGACATTACGCGATGGTCCTTTTCCACCTCGAGAACAAACACAGCATGTTTGGTTTCCGAGGTTCACATGCCCTGCTGAAGGTGGTGACAGCCTTGTGAGGATTCAAGCGGGCGTTGCGGCCAGGGTGGGACCCTGTGGATGGTGCTCGGGACATCAGAAACAAGGCACGGAAGAGCCCGAGGAACCAGATCGCCGGCCCAGCTCGGATGATGGGGCCAAGCCCAAATTATGACCTGTCAACGGCCACATCGACCCTGGATCGTACTGTCACAACCTCCATCTCCCATATCATTGTCTGCCACGAACTCGGCCGTGACAGGTCCGAGGCTGCAGTGGACGACGGCTTCCCGCAGCCAGGGTGCCAATGACGGAAGTGGTGGGCAGAAGATGATGCCCTCGCCTCCTAGTGGTGCGCGCACCACACTTGACTCGTGCCGGGGTCGTTGATGCTCTGCCTGGCCCAGTTGCTCACTTTGCCATGTCGGCAAGCAAAACATAGAGACGCAGGCATTAATTACGTGACATTCGCGCCTTCAACTGGGCGGCTCCTCTCCCTGCGCGTGCTACCTCGCTCCTCGGACAGGTGCGCACTCCACCGGTCCATCATGCATGCGTGCATTCCTTTTAGCCCTCCTTCCAAGGACCCTCCTCGCGTTCCGCAATGGAGCGAGACCCGGGCTTTGCATTCCCAAGTCCCAGCACGCGTGCTTCACACCCGTGCCGTTTCTGCCTGGCGGCCGCAGAGAGGAGCAGTCGTGGGGACATTGCGTTTGCATCCAACTCACCCCCTGTCTGTCTCTCACTGCCGGGGTGCCATTCCTCTGTCTCCGGTCTTGCAGAGGCTCACCAGCAAGCTTGGAACCACAGGAACGGGTCTGGGTGGAAGTGCATGCTCAACAGAACTACTGTGTAGCTGGCATTGGCTGTTGCCCGTTTTGTTCGGCCCTGGAACACTTGGACATTGTTTTGGCGGATGTCTGCTAAGAGAAAGAATATGAAAGAGGAAAGGAGGGCAAAAATTCACAAGAACAAGTGAGTCGGAGATGGACAAACTGGTTTCGTTTCTATTCCGTATACGGCCGAAGCCATACACAGCGCCTTCATACGGTGGGAAATGCTCAACACCCAGCGTTTTTTTTTTTTTCAAAAGAAAAACATTTAATGCCAATAACAGTATTTAATCCTAGGCAAAACACCTGCAAAACCCGAGCTTACAACCGTACTATAGCCATGCCCAGGCTCCCGCTCAAGCTTGTCTGGCCACCCTTCTGACCCCCAGTTCTTAAGTTCGTACCTACCTCGTCCTGCCATTTTATAATATGGTAAGGCAAATTGTGGATTCAGGATTTGCTCATTCAATCATGAAGGGATCGTATCCACTACAACCTGTTTGGTCGGGTGAGTTGCTTTTTCATGGGGCACCCCAAGCCTCAGGGCGCAGTAGCTCGTGAGCGGCTCATCTGACAGCTACAACGCCCACCCCGGGGGCTGCTCACAGGACCACAGGCCTTATCATGCTTGAATCAGACTGTGACAGCCCCAGAGGTCACGATCTCGCTGTGTACTCTGGTGGAGCATGAGGGGGAAATGGCGAGTTGTCACCGGGCAAACTTTTGCAATCTGGATGTTTGTCTTTACTCGGGGCATGACGCCCGACTGCTATGCTAGGTATCCTACAGCGATTTGAGGGAAACAAACAGTGTTGGGGTGCAAATGTTG
Source organism: Diaporthe vexans (assembly GCA_021188095.1). Taxonomy (NCBI): domain Eukaryota; kingdom Fungi; phylum Ascomycota; class Sordariomycetes; order Diaporthales; family Diaporthaceae; genus Diaporthe; species Diaporthe vexans. Next base: position 191,584 of record JAJLLZ010000015.1, read on the forward strand.
CGAGGTCCGCATTGTTGTAGCACCAGAGGGAGCATCAAATGAAAGGGTCCAAAGCATTGCTCTCTGTCTCAGGCAGCACTGGTGCCCCATCAAGCACCTGGGAAGATGACCAGGCCTCCAGCTCACAAAATCCAAGACGTAATGACGGCACTGCATTTGGCATCGGATGGAAGGAACCTTGGGCTGTCAGTTATGTGATGGGAAATCGCCTTTGGAACTGAAGGTATAGACTCACCCCAGAATGCATCAACCACGGTTATTGCAAGTGACAAGACCTGCGAAGGAAATCCTGACGTCGTCAATCTGCCTCATGTCCAGAGATGCTCCATACAGGCACGTATCAGTGCTGCGAGTATAAACTTCCCACAGGTCCGGTGGCAATCTCACCGCAACCCATGCTGACGCAAGATAGCCTTGTATCGGTCAACGTCCCTCATCGCCTTCCTTTCGTTTCGTGCCCGTAGTTCACACGCCTCCTCGAGGCGTCGGTTCCGGTCGGAAGCCACTGCAAGATCGTTCTGTAGCCCATCGGCTGTGTAGCTTAACTTGTCGTACCGCCGCCTCCAAGTACTGATTTCCTCCACGAACTTTCTCGCGCCGTTGCCGACCCCATCACGGATGTCTCTCTCTAGACTGCGTATGCGGGCCAACAGCGAGTCATTCTCGTTGATCAGCTTGGTGTTCTTGTTTCGTAGCCTCCTCATCGCATCTTCGCCGTAGCTACTAGCACGGTGGTGATCATGGTCAAAAGTCCTCCTCAGCTCATGGTTCTCATGCTCGAGGTGGCGAACCGTGGCCTCCAGGGAGGGCACGCGGGCCTGCAGCCTCCGCAGGTCGTCACTGCAGGTCCTCCAGTTGGCCTTTAGAGCATGGTTCTCCCGGCGGAGAGCCTCGTTGTCCCGACTCAGGTCGTTTTCCCGCGCCAAGAGGAGGTTGTACTCTTCCCGCGTGACATCGAGGAAGTCGACTCGCCGGCCGCGGGAGGACTGGCTACTCACATCGTGGGGATTGGAGTGCGAACGCCTCAAGGAAGCCTTGACGAAGCGCTGGTGTCCAGATGGGAGGGTCTCGACCCAGTAATCTCTAGCCATACGACAGTCGATGTTATTCTCTTCTTTCAAGGTTTTGATCTTGCCCTATCGGTGACTACTGGCAGTATGCTTCGTGGGCGTCGAGGTGAGAAGTGCTTTTCGAGAGTTCGGCGAGGCCAGCAAGATGAGCACAGTTTGAGAAGAACCTGTTCTACCCGTCAAGTGGGTGCTAGTGGGAGAACAAACAGGTGTTCAAGCTGATGGTGTTGGTGGAGCGGAGGGAGGAAGGCAAAAGGTAAGGCGGGCCTTCAGGACGGTTGTAGCTAGACCGGTACAGGGAGCAACGGGCCTTACAATGGAAGTGGAGTATGGGCTTTGAAGGCAAGCAATAGTTGCACATATGTCCCGACAGTTGGGGAGAACGAATGGCAGAAGAAAGGAAGCAGCAGACCAGGGGTTGCAACGGGGACGGCTCGCTTTTTAGCATCTTGGTCAGTCCTGGCGGCAGTTCCCAGGCATCCTCGTAGGGCTTGGGCAGGCGAGGGCTCCCGCAAAGCACCTCCGCATACTGTGATATAATCGGGGGAGAGAGGTGTGGCAGCATGAGGCTGGCGTGTTTGGTGGTGGCAGGCTCAAATCTGCCGGGAACACACCACGAGGGTCAATCAGCCACGGCCTGGCAGTCATCTCGACCGATGAGCAACAAGGGTTCTCGTGAGGAGGCCAGGGCTCATTACGTCCTCCATGAGCCCTCCTTGAGCCCTCCTTGAGCCCTCCTTGAGGGGTTGGGAAGGCGTGGGAACAAAGCGGGTGGCAGCCGTGTGCGGCGTGCGGACAGAGGGGTTTGCTGGTTTGGTCGAGCACAGCCAGGGTGTTGGGCCTCAGCTTCGAGGCCGATCTAATCTCAGGGCCCAGCGGGAGGGTGCCGACTGTGACAAGAAAGCGAGGGGACAAACGAGCCCTGGAGCCGAGAGATATGGGACGCCTCGAAGCCGAGTCTCGAGGGATCCAAGAGGGCGCCGTGGTCAAAAGTGTAGATAGTCAAGGATGACCCAGCCCCGATATGGTCCCTTTGTTTGCAGGCCTGACTGCTGGGCCGTAAGCCCATGTGGCCCAGACACCACAAGGATGAGGTCATGAGAAACGAGGCCCTTGACCGAATCCAGAGAGGAGGTACCTGATGACTGAGCCATGTTTCCCTCCCTCGTGCAGGAAGCAAGAACAAAGAATACAGCCCAGAAATGCAGCAGAAATGCTGGGAGGATACAGTCATCTTGTTGATATGGGGTAGGACAGGGTCTCACGCCCCCAGCATGCGGCACTTGAGCATCACTTTCTCATGTGGTGGGCCGAGATAGAATTGGCGGGCCGCATGTGGTCGCTTCAGGGACAATGTCGCAGCATGGCATTGTGGAGGACGTGGGCCACGAGCTCTCACGGACAGGCGCTGAAACCAATGGCGACGAGACCGAGCCGCGCCAACGTGGGACGCAGGTCGCGAGCGACGCTTGATGGGCCAGTCGGCAGAGAGAGAAAGACGCAGAGTAACTGACAGAAGCTCGGAGGCCTGCAGGTCCCGCGCTTCTTAGCCCCAGATTCGCCTGCAGTCAAGACTGTCAAGTGGGCGGTGGTGGGACCCCCTGACAACAGGTAGCGCGAGTGCAGGGAACAGCTGGACAGTGCACCTGCCCACCCGGCCATTTGGGCTGGTCGGATCGGCAGTGCCCACCCCACCAGCCCCACCAGCCCCACCCAACACTTGCTCCCCTACCATAACATGGATTTCATCCTCTTGCGGCTGAACCTCAGCCAAAGCCTCATCCAAAACCACCCCGAAGGATTCATAGCTGCTTGCCTCTGGCCCCCTTGATCAACCAGTCCCTTGAGGCCTCGAGACCTGACCAAGCACATCTACAGAAACTGCTGGCACGTTTCAACATTCTGATGATTATCCTGACCAGTCCCGATATTCAGTATTTACACTTCCCCTAGCATATCGGCCAGCTTAGAAAGCCCCCTGCCCAGGCAGAGGGTCGTTGACCTCCGGACAGGGGCTGTCAAACACGCCTGGGTCGGCGAACTGCGGCTCCGCGCTGCCGTCGAGTGCCAGCTGTACCAGCGTCTGGCTCGTCGCATCATACGCTGGCCACCCATAGTCCAGCAGGCCTTTGGCTGGATCCCTCGCAAACGAGGCCCATGCGCCCATCATGTACGCCGACACCGCGTCCTCCTGCTCCGAGTTCTTTACTAGGGACACGTCCTGTCCTGTGCCAAAGACCATCTCAACGTCGGATCCATGATACGCACCGCTGCCTCTGGGCCCCAACCCAGCCGTGGAGTTGTACAGCCTCAGATTATCCCACTCGCCGTGGTATCTGTACCTCCACGTGGGTACGTGTTGTTCGGTCCGGTACCGCGCCTGCGCTCCCGTGGGGCACGTGAAGGCGCGCTCGTTGAAGAGTTCCCACAGCGGCTCGGTCAAGTTCAGCTTGGCCGCGTAAGCAGACAGCCTGTACCACCCTGACTCATAGTCGGTGTTGCCCAGGAGGTATGGAATGCGTGCGAACGACCCGTTGCGCGCCCTGGCCTCGTAGTCTGGGAAGACAATCTCATCGTCAACAGTCGGGTGAAAGGTGGCTTGGGCAAGTGCTAGGCTAGGTAAGGCGGGTACTTTGGCCGATGCCGCCAAGATCGAGGAGGCATTCGCTCGCCGGACACAGTTCACAACTGTAGTGGCGTCTTCATCTGCGCCACCGCACCCGATGGCCTGGGAGACGTTGAAGAAGATGGACTGAGCATATGCCCTCGTGTTAGGGTTGAAGCTCAGTGCCGTTCCGGAGTGGGATATCAGCCCTGCCACTATGGGGTCTTCCTTCCACGCGAACGCCGAATAGTCCACAGCCGCACCTCCTGCACTCTGGCCGGATATTATTATTCGTGTAGGATCCCCGCCGAAGCTCGCCTAATCACACGATTCAGCGTCAGCCGTTGAACCTCCGTGGTCTCGTCTCAAGCAGTATGGCCGTGGCCCTTTTCGAAATCTGCATTTGAACAGACACTTGGCATACAGCCAGAGATAGAGGGGACTCATATCGAGAGGGGTGAGATCGCGTCAAAAGCTGCTCACAATGTTGTCGCGGACCCACTCCAAGACAGAGCGATGGTCCCGCAGGGCTGCATTCTGTTGCAAGCCGGGCGCGCCTGAGAAGCCGAATATTCCAAGACGATAGTTTGGTGTTACTACAACGACGTCCTCGGCCGCTGATAGGTATTGGCCATTATAGAATGGACTGTGTGGGCCAGGTATTTGGAAGCCTACCGGTGGCGATTAGCACACATGATAACAGCCTTGGAAGCACCTGATATTGGAGTTACCGACGTCCACCATGGAACCAGATGAGCACAGGCTTCTTCGCCGAAGTGTTTGGTGTCTTGGTCCAGATATTCAGACTGAGACAATCCTCGCTTGAAGGGTTGCCCGTTTGCGCAGCAAACATGTTCCATACGCGGAAGCCTGAGGGCTCGGAGAAGTTCGGAAACGGGCTGACCGGCGGTTTGTTCGACAGGCAGTCCGGGCCCCAGTCCAAAGCATCGTAAACAGTGCCGGTCGGGGCGTTGTACCGCTTTGGTGGAGCAAAGCGGAGGTCCCCAACAGGTGGCTCTGCATAGCGAATGCCGAGGAACTCTGTCACTTCTGACCGATTTGGCGCAGCATGGCCGATGATGAGTCCGCTGGTGGTATTTGCAGTCGGCGAAGATGGATCAAGACCTGCGAGTGCCGAGGCGGGGCCAAGCATGAGTGCCGCTGCGATGCCCACTAACCTCGCCATGGCGGGCTCAGGATCCGCAGGCGTTATCCGAAACTCGTTGCTGTAGTGTTGTCAGTGGACAGATGAAAAGGACGGTGGGTGAATGGAAATGCTTACCAGAGTTGCAATTTTATCACGACCCTAGCAGGCCTGGCAACAAGGATCAATTGTTGCATGGAAATCATTTACCGCCTCGATCTGCCGAGCAGGCATGGAAGGATTTAGCACTTCTTAGCTAGCGCACTGGAGAAACCAGGGCGGTCTACTCGATTGGGACGAGTTCATGGAGATACCTTCTTGGGGGCTTTGGTTGTATCATTTTGCGCAATTGCTGGCTGTCAGTGTCAACATTTGAAGACTCTACCTACATAGGTAGGATCTAAGTAGGTGCAAGTCCTAGGAACGACTCCGCATTCAAGGCATGTACCTAGGTTCAATGAGAGCTGGACGCCTTGGTCTCTTTGTCACAGTGCCATGATCATGTTCCCATGAACCTGAGACTTCGGCACAAATTATCTATGGTACTTTCTACATTGACATACTTCGTGTGTGGGTATCTTTCCTCAACATGCAGATGCATATATATCTTAAATGAAACCATTATCCGTCCAGCTGCTTCCATCCCACCAGACCTCCTTAATTCTGCCCCTGACAGCAAAAAAGCACTTATTCATATCATCGGAGACCTCCAACGGCTTAACTCCATAACCGTCCCATGTCGTCGCAGCTGTCAGACACGCCAATCCACCTGCATCAGCTCCATCAAATACAGGATCTGTCGCTGTGTCCTCCCACCCTGACGAAGTACCCCACGTGTATGTTATGTCTCCACTGGGAACATCCTGCAACAGTATCATGGTGTTCAAATCACTCGTCCCCACGGACCGCGCCGTTGTGAAGCCAGCAATATTGGTGTTCTCGCCGACGGTTCCGAACGGCAGCGCAGGCTCGTCGTCTGTGTCGTACGCCGTGATGGAGTCGGGTGATCGTTCGAATACGGTCATCTGTCCATCCGTCTTCCTCCTGAAGAACAGCCGCAACTCATTGCCAGAGTGACCCTTTGTCCGTGGGAGGGCCAGCAGCGGTGTGCCGGTAGCGGGTCTGATGGGGAGCGCCTTCAGGTCCGTATATGTCCCATGTAGGGTCGTTTCCGACACAGAGCCATTGCTTTGCTGGAGGTAGAAACTCGGTGCGAATCCGGCAATTGAACTCTCGCCTGCGGCGGAGAAGTCGGCGTCGTCCAACAAAGTACCGACACCTTCAGATGGCCATCCAGGTCTCCTATGTCTTGAAATCAGCATTTGCATGGGATTTGGTGTCACTGAGGCCATCTTGATACAAGCCCCGATCCCATCAACTCGTAGGGTCAAAAGTCGCTGCGTCTTTTGAAAGAAGCAGAATGTTTCAAGGTCAGACATACCAAGCCACACCTTTCAAATTTCCCGAGGTATCCTGATACACAAGTTGCGGTTGCGGTTCAGGTGGTGCTCCGGTGCTCCTGGCCCACAGCAGCGTCGTCGCCGTGAGCGCAGTGCCGGCTACGGCACCCACCTCCAGAGATAGCATCGTGGGTCCCGCCCACTCCCCATACATTGTGTCGTATACAACATACCGCAGCGCGTCATCACTGCCCTGAAAATACAGCCAGATTATGTGCTCGTTGCCGTATCGCCACCCGGTGGCCGCGAGAGCGCTGCCGTTCCGAACCACGCTGGCTGACGTCAATGTGCCATTCGAAGCACAACCGCTGCCTGGACTCGAGGACGAGGACGTGCTGGAGTCTGTGCTTGAGCCAGAGGTGCCGGCATTGTCGTCGCTGCTTGCCGAGGTGCCACGTGCATCGAGGCGCTGTTCTGTGACTTTCCAACCAACAACCCCCCCGATAATCCCCGAGATGACCGCTATCAACACGGCACCTCCGAACAATATGACCTTTGTCTTCCCACCCCAAGGCTTCGGCGCATCGTTAAAGCTTGGACTCCAGGCCGCTGCATCGTGGTGTGCGTTGTACTGCTGATCAGAAGCTATGTACTGCTCTTTCTGCGGACCTGATTCTGCTAGCCTGTAAGACACAGATTCTAGATTGGATTCTGGCACCACTTCTGGGTCGTTGGAATAGGGTTTTCGCTGATGACGATCCATCATCACGGCTACATGGCTGGCGCCCAGGCAGACAGGTTTCGCCCAACCGGTCAGGCTCAACTCCTGTTTTGGATGTCTCTCTCTTGGTTTCCCCGCTACTCACTCTCGCAGGTGGTTCAAACTGGCGCGGTATTATGGTGTCTGGGGCAGATCGCCGGTTGACTCCACCTCACAAAGTTCGAGGCAAGAGTCCGGGCACACCAATGTGAGAGGAAGGGAATAGGCCCTGGGATCTTTTTGAGAGAACATATGAAGCGGGAATAAGGTCCATTCAACCTTGATTTCATCACATTCCCACTTCCGCCTTTCGAACACGAGTTCCAATTGGCATTTGTGGTCCACTTAGCTGTGGGTTCATTAATTTGGGGACAGAGCCTTTGATAGGCCATTAGTGAATCCCACCTGCACGTCAAGGGGTCTGTTGCTGACCATTTCCAGTCTAAGTGACATTATGTGCTGGCCAAGCCACTATTTTGGAAGGATTGAGGGTCGCACAACATTGGTCTGATCCATCCCGCGACGTCTGACACTAGGCAGAAGGCAAACTGCACGAGCTTCCAAGTAGGAGATCCAGATAGGAGCTGCTTTCACCATCTTCAGAGGTTTCACTTTTGGCCGTTCATTTTGTTCTCTTTTATTACCTTTCCTACCACTATATGAATGCACTGTGTATGACTTCGGCCGTATACGGAATAGAAACGGAACCAGTGGTTCCCTTTCATGTTCTTTTTCATCGAGAAGAAACAAATTGACAACATTGACTGACGTATTAAGCGGCTGAGCATGAGAAATACAGTCTCAGGCCGTCTCTCGGCCTAATGGTTGCATGTGACCATGTCTCCTCCTATTGATCTGTGCTCAAGGAGGAAAGCGTAACTACGAAGTTTCATAGTTCTGACAGTTTTAAATTTGATGGTTCAGGATCATTCAACTAATGGAATGTGAGTTCTTTGAAGCCATTCGTCGCATTCATTGCATATTTTCTGCGGGAATTCTGACACTCAGTACATTTATATGCATATCTAGGTAGTCCCGAGTCGACATCTCCAGGCTCCTCCACACCAAATCGCCTGGTGCTGCATTTGGGGTGACACTCTGTAATTATCATTTCTCCCCCAAAATTCAAGCACACATCTGGGCCGCTATTGCAAGATTTCTGAAGCCTGCATAAATCTTCCGGTCTCTGTGATCGAAACATCTCACCATGTCTGGGTCCCACGCAACTAATGTTGGTCGTCCATCTTCCTCCTGGAAAAACATAGACACGACGAAATACTTGCAATGGAACTTTCAATGGTGAACACGATGACACTGATACAAAGCTTGAATACAGTTCCAGGTCTAGATGCTGGTGTGCCGGCTCAAAGACTGAGTAACATAGATGGTCAACACTCGATTGTGACCATTACCGTAATTTAAAGCCAGGGTTAGCAACAGCTTCCGCTGTGTTATCTTAATTGTCGAAGAGAAAGACGATATCTTTCGTGAAAACGTAGTCTCGGGCCACTGTGCAGAGCGATTGCAAAGACGTGAGTTCAGTTCTGGCTATATAGTGTCGGTTTTTTTTTGGGGGGGGGGGGCCAGGGGGTTTTGAGCGCTGGGTCTTGAGCGCTCACCACTGTATGAAGGCACCACGTAAGCCTTATATGTATGGGGGGATTGGGAACGCAACCGCGCATCGCACAATGTGTCTCTCGGCTTGTAGATCAGCTGTATAGTTGCGTCTTGGCGTCCAGATATTATATATGCGAGCAGGTGCTAGCCTGTATCATTTGGACTTGTTCCCTCATATAAAGAAGCCCTTTTACCCTCCATCAGAGGACTATAAGCTTCAGTAGGAAATAGGCGGTGTTGCGATGACACAACTATTTGATATTTTACCGCACTCTCAAGGACCCTGTTAATTTTGATTCTGTGATGCTGATGCTGGAATGCAGTGGCTATAGCAAGACCAAATAGACCTCATGGTATATAAATAGGTCAAAAGCCAAGGACAAGCACACAGTACTGGACAACAATCATGATTCTGTGCTCAGTTTAGCCTAAGTAACTGAATCCTGCATCATCTGATATGTCTGGGTGCGTGAACGAGGTATTGTGATTTGAACGTCAACCCTCATACGACTTAGACATCATAATTCGAACTTCGCACCAGGATCAACCACAGCCAGTGGAATTGATGTTACCATTGAATCATGTACTCAGCCCATGAAATAAAGACCCCGGAGTGGCACAACTCCTTTGACGGGTCGTGCTTGACGTTCTGGCTGCAAGAATCGTTATGCTGAGAATGGACCTGCGACCTTAGATGTCAAGGACACCCCCATACAGCTATTGCCAGTGAGTTTGCTGAGCTGGCCGCATTAGTGATTACATCTATTTACCCATTAAATGATATTCACGGCAAGTGCTGTGCTTCCCAGAGAGGCCTAAAACGAGAGCTGCTCAGTCATTTCCGACGAGGTTATAAACTCACACCGCTCCGCCAGCTTCTGCCGCCCCAGTCCTGGTGATGCACCAGGCCCACTCACGGCGGAAAGACCTTCGTCCAGCCCGCCAGCCACGAAGACATACAACTGCCCAGACTCGTTATACGCGGGGTCAAACCCCTGAAACGTCTCACGCCCATCTACACTGGGCGAGCCAGTGCTTACGAACGAAGACCACGACCTCGACCCCCGACGGACCAGCGCGTAGTCGGACTCGTCCGGGGTAAACGGGTACCCGTGTATGTCGTAGTGTGAAAGGTTTCCAAAGACGTAAGCGAGCTCCGAGGTGTGCACGATGCCGAGACCAGGCCAGCCCACGAACCCGAGAATCGGATCCAACAGCGATTGGTTCCAGGCGTAGTGGTAGACGTTGGCGGAAGCAGCCAGGTTCTCACCGTACCACAAAGGTGGACACGTCATGAGAATATCGCGGAAAACCCTCGAGGCTCGAAAGAACTCGGCCGAGAGGTTCGCTGCAGAATTTGCCGCAAAGTCGGAAACAGGATACAGTGCAAGCAGCGCGTCCACGCTCGCAGCTGTCAGTCCTGGCGCGTATGACAAGAAGAAGTCTCTCGTGTCGTTTGGTGTCTGTATGCTCGGCTCCGTCAGGTACGAGACGTCATCCTCCGTCCAGCCTATCATAGTCGTCACCTTGGCGAATTTGCCTTGTCTGATGAGCTCGGACGGGGCGGCAGGGAGAAAGTCGCCGTCGACCGCTGGCAGCCAAATGTCGCCAATATTATGAGCTGTGTCGCCAATATATGTGGCTAAGGAGGCGTTCATGAGGGTGTCCATGTCGAAGCCCCTCAGGCAGGCCACGGTCTGTTCCGACTCGAGGCTAGTGGTGTTACAGCCTAAGTAGTCTACAACGAGCTGCATGGCGTCGGCCGTGAAGTTTCCTGTGATTCCCGGCTCGAGGGCCTGGCTTTCGCAGATGGCTTGTTGGAATGCTACTGGCTTGCTGCCCCCGTAGGCCATGAGCTGCATTCCCACGGCCAATCCTGACCACGATTGGTCAGTACTTGGTCGCCCATTGAGAACATACTATATATGTATTTTACTAAGCATACCTCCGGTTGACTGTCCAGCAATCGTTATATTGTCGGAACTGCCTCCCCAATGCTCAATGTGGTCTCGTACCCATTCGATCGCGAGTCTCTGATCCTTCAGCCCAGCGTTCTCCGAGCCTTCCGACTTGAGGGCCGCTGATTGTGCGAAGCCGAAGACACCCAGGCGATAGTTCAAAGCCACATGTATAATAGGAAGTCCATTCTCAACGGATTCTAGGATCAAGCCATCGGGCGCTACCGTGATCTCGCTGTTCTGCCCTGACCAGAAGCTCCCGCCGTGGATCCAGACCATGACAGGCAGCTTATCCCCGGCAACAGTCCCTCGCGGCCTCGCAATATTCAGATTGAGGCAGTCCTCCGAGGTGTCTGTAACGTTTCCCAGAACAAGCGGTGCGCCCAGCTCATCACCAAGTGGCTGAGGGCACGAGGGCCCATACGACTGAGCGATGACCTGGCTGCCTTTTTGAGGGGTGTACGGTCTCGGGGGTTTGAATCGATGCTCACCGCCTGTGTCCTGTCCGTAGGGGATGTTTAGAAACACCTCGATCCCATTGCGGTGAAAACCTCTGTAGGTGACGTTGTTTACAGTATCCAAAGCCGTGGGTACCGCCGCCGCGACGGTACTAGTCCGCAGCATTTGGAGCCCGCAGTACACTAATATTGCCTTCATCTTTACTGCCTTTTACTGAACCACGCGCCAAGGCAAGCGAGAAGAACGGGGTCTGAGAAATTAGAGCCAAGTACCAGCAAGAAAGAGAGACGAATAGATGGCAATGGAGAGAGAGAGATATAGAGAAACAGTCAGAGATAGAAATACAGAGAACCGAGAGAACAGAAAAGAGAAACTTTTCAGGAAAAAGTCAGATCCGGGATACCGATGAGTGAACGGGGCAGCGGGTAAACATCGGGAGGATCCCCGTAGATCCCAATCAGGGGCTGGCCGCGACGCGAAGCTATCGTCACGCCCAGTAGGGCGGGTAGTCCCGCTTGGGTCAAGGGTCCACCATATTTTACTTGATACATATATGAGTGGTGCCGTTGGTCAGAAAATCGTGAGTCAAATATTGGGCTATCCAGTACACGCGAGCTTTCGGCCGTGAGTGGTCAACTCATATATTTGTACGTAGTCGCGGTACGCGCGTCCTCCAGCCTTCTGCGGCCAGAACGGGGCTGGCCGGCCTCTCGCTGTTAGTTTGTTCATAACGTGTGTAGCAACCAAATTGAGTGTCATGCGTCCTACGAGGCTGGATACAGTTGCAGGCGATCTCCCTAGGATGGGCAAACGTCGAGGAGCTCTGTTTGGTCTCTGTTGGTGTCAAACTGGCAAAGATAGCCACCTCGTTCCATACATGATCGCTAACGCCGCACAAGTGCTTGTTTTGGGCTTCGCTTTTCTGCTCCTTTTTTTTGTTCTCCGCGCGGGAGAATTGGTGAATCAGATCTAACCTCCCAACTCCGGAGATCAAGGTGCGGTCATTTCCTTACCCGTGCCGCAGGCATGCCACTCCTCCTAACGCCGAATATGATCAGAAATACGATTGACGCTTGCGTCTCGAAGCCCTCGTCGAAGGAATGTACCTCGAATGTGCTTCGCCTCGCTCAATCATGCGGGAAAAGTGCACTGATGGATTCACCATGGTGCACCCGCCGGATGGCCTCGGCGAACACGTGGGAGACGTCTAGCACCTCGAGCTTTGGGCAGGCGGCCTTGTGACCGTGCTGGGGTACGGAGTTGGTGACAATGATCTTGTCGATAGATGAAGCATTGATGCGCTCAATGGCATCGCCGCTGAGAATACCATGTGTGACAAGCGCGTAGACGGTGGTGGCACCGTCCTTCTTAAGAAGCTTCGCAGCCCTGGTGATGGTGTTGGCCGTATCGGCCAAATCGTCAACCAGAATACACGGCCGGTTGGTGACATCACCGACGAGCATCATGGTGGCATTTTGGCGGTCCGAGATCCTGGTTGGGCGACGCTCCTGCAACATCTTGTCAGTATCAGCCAAGCATGGACATGTACTTGTTAAGAGGGCTTACCTTATGAATCAGGGCGAAGCTCAGGCCCAGGCGATCAGCGATGGCGGTCGCACGCTTTGCGCCTCCAGCATCCGGGCTGACGATGACAGCGTCTCGGTACCCGGGGATATTGCGTTCAATATACCGCTGCAGCAACGGTTTGCCGTAGAGGTTATCCACGGGAATGTCAAAAAATCCTTGGTACCTTGGGACGAATCCAGCGTCAGTACCAGCCGCCCGCCGAGATCGGAAGAGCTAGCAGGCCATGGCCGTTTCTGGCATAAAACCTCATAGCGGCCCGCACTTGCGGAATCAGGCACGAGACACTTGTCCGGCAGCCCGAATAGAGCCACAGCGCACCGCATGGGAAAAGAAGAGAAACACATGTAGGCGTATGCGTGTGTGTGTGTGTGTGTGTGTGTGTGTGTAAGAGAGGGAGGGAGTATACTAACTGAGGATCGTGCAAATCCATCGTGATGATCTGGGGAAAGCATAAGTTAGTGTTGAATACTAACTCCAAAATAGAAAGAAAGAAAAGGCTTTTCTGTTGGAGCCCGGAGTGGTAGACTGTTAAAGAAGCGACACTTGTCTGATCCTTGGGCCGCGCAATGTGTATCAACTCTTATCAGGAGGCACATACATGATCCGCGCCCGCACATGTCAACAGGTCTGCCACTAATGTCCCGGCCTGAGCGACCCATTGCTTGTATCCCGGCTTTGCCTGGAAAGCGTTGATCATCTGGGGGTTCTCGTAGTCGTGGGTCGTGTAGTTTCCCGTGACGGAGGAGACAGACTCGGCGTGGTTGCGGCCCTTGGAGCCGTCTGTACTGAATTGCGAGGCATCGCCGTTGATCCGGCCGTTACTGTTGCCATTGACAAGAGCCGCCTTTGCCATCATCTTGGTGATGTCGATACCACTGCTGAGGGTGTCACTCCTGGGCAATCCAGGGCCTGGAGTGGCAGGGACACTCTCAAAGGTATATTTGCCCGAGGTGTCGCTGGGGGCCTTGTTGAGAGGGGCGCCGGCCTTGTTGTAGGGCAGATCAGGCTGTCGGGAGTATGGGAAGAGGGGTAGCACGGCGGTGACCCGTTTGGCAGAGCCGGTCTTGCAAGCAGAGACCACTACGGAGAGTCGTCAGTAGACCGGCCAGGAGTGGGAGCAAGCTCGAGGAGGGTGGGTCTGACTGATGCAGGTTTCTATGAAGTGGTCGTTGACCTTGTCGGCAGGGTCCTGGGTGCCGGCTGTCTGTATGATGTATACATCCTTTCCACGGACAGTCTCCTTGATCTCGCACCTGCTCTCACCGACCTCAAACTTGGAGAGGGTGCGGTCACACTGAGGGATACCGAGGATGTTGCAGATATTGTTGACGAGCTCCGGGTGGGAGTTGCCCCCGAGGATGACAAGATTGCGGACCATCTTTGCTCTGCGCCTCTGGCGATTCTAGACGGCACCGAGAAAGGGAGGGCGGTGACCGCAATGCTGTGCTAGGCGAGCCTGAAGAAGTGCCTGGAGAGTTCTGGGAGAGCGCACAGGAGAGCGCACAGGTGAGCGCAGGACCAAGGTCAAGATCAAGATCGTGGGCCGCCGACGTCACAAAAAATTGCCGAGGGTATGCGTGGATGACCAACCCCGAAAACAAAAAAGTAGGAAGGGTTTGAAGGGTAGTGACGAGACGAGACAACGGCAGAGGCAAGTCTTCTATGTGCACAAGAAGTAAGAGGCCGGTAGCAGGTTGTCTCAAGGAGAATTGTCACAGAGGAATCATCGTGTCAAGGTCGGTTCGCAACATGAAAGGAGGAGCGAGGACTGAGGACTGAGGACTGAGGACTGAGGCGAGAGGGCTGGCAGGCTAACTCTGCGACAGGCAGGAGGGCGAACGAGAAAAAATTGGATGCAGCACATTGACCCTGACCCCAGACTCAGTCTGCCTCTGCAAGCCCGTTGTTGCTGCGGGACACCGCTCCTGTCTACCAGGTACCTCTGTAGAGAGCCTCGCTACCAGAGGCTGCCTATTGGACTCGCAGCAGGGCTGGGTACCTGGGGGGTAGATGTGTACATGACTGTCCAGCAGGACCCCGCCTGGGAGTTAGCGCGCCTCAGCACGAGGCACGGGTGGGGTCGGGCGGTGGCTCGCCTATCATTGGCTTCCCATTGCAACATCTGGGGGCTTTGCGACCTTGAGGCGCGGGGTACTCGGTACATGGCTGTGCGGCCCGGAAACGGAGGCTTCACCATCTGGCGTCGCGGGTGTTTCGTGGGGGCTGTTTCGAGCCGGGACAAAGTCAAGGCAAAAACTCTCATTCTGGCCGAACCTAGTTGAGCGTTCATGTGTATGTGTGTGCATGCGTGTGTGTGGGGGTTGGGTCACCAAGTACAGGAAAAAAGTACAGTCCAGGTAGACGCTTATTATAGGGCTGAGAGGAGAGGAGAGTTGGAGTAAAATCTTTGGCTCCGTGTGCTACGCCGTGTGAGCCATCCGAACGGCAGAACAGGGAAGGGGGGGGGGGGAGAAAAAACGACGACCGCCAAATGACTGTCACAGGCACAGACTGCAGCCGCCCAGGAACCATTCCATTTGTCGCACCGCATCACGGCTATAGCTCAACCAAGCCTCTTCCGCCCCTCAGGCTACAATTTGGCCACCTGCAGCACGAATCATTCGGTTTGGGCGGAAAAGATCGAGATCCTCAAACCCAATCTCACCTGCACCCACCCCCAAACGTAGGCCCATACATAAATACAGCAGTCATGAAAATCCTGGAGGCGCAGAGCGCCATCCTGTCCAACTTCGAGGTGTACCAGCACCTCCTAAACGAGCAGCAAAAGACCAAGCTGCCCGACAGGAAGAGGCAGGTCCCCAGGAGCCTCCAGACTGTCATCAAGGAGGTGCGCCCGCGCCCCCACAGCCCAAGCTCTGAACCACCAGCTCACTCTTCTGCAGGTTATTGACCAACTACGCACCCAGCCGGATCCTCTCAGCCAGCGGCCCATCACATATGATGCCACCAGCATCGGCCGCCTGGTCGAGAGGCTGCGCGACTATGATCTCACCAAAGGCGAGACCATCATGATCATCAACCTGCGCCCCGACAACCCCGCCGTCCTGGCCGCTTGTGTCGAGGACGCAGAGTCGCGCTTCGACGAGGAGAAGCAGCACGAGATTCTCGCCATCATCGAGGAGGTCCTGGGGCCTCTCCCTGTCAAGGAAGCCGCCGAGGCCTGATCATGATCATGACCATGGTCACGGTCCGTGGTGATTTGCAGCTGTATTAAAATTACCAAATAAGCACACCCTTGGTCTCCCCTAAACGCATGGTCCCAGCGTCGACAAGCCTGCTCAGAACAGATGAGTCACCGGCACCGACGGCGGCAGCCAGGATGGCATCACATCAAACAACAACCCCCGGCGCTCTGGCCACCCTCCGCACTCGTTGTCTTGACAGCCATTTGGCAAATCTCCTCAAATGCCAGCTGGAGAAGCTCCCCCGTCACTGCAGAGCATTCCATGTACTTGTCAGCCCTGATCTCTGCTGCAATGCGATACGCCTCCTGCGGATATATTATGCCGTTGGGGTCGTTTTCGGACCTCAGGTCCCGTTTCAGGCCAAGCACGGCCAGGGGCAGCGTGCTTTCAGACTGGAACGTGGAGCGGACTTCTTTGATCCACTACTAGGAGGACTGATTAGTGGGCTGTGATGGGAGTGAAGTGTGAGAGGAGATTGAAGAGGGTGACAGCCACGCACAACTCGCTGGAGGTTGATGAGACTGAAGCGCTGGCTTATGTCGTAGCAGATAAGAGCGAGGTCTGGCCTGAGAAGGCGCCAGTTCTCCGGACTCGACGTGTCGTAGAACTCTAATCGATACTGCCGCCTCCCAAATGACGTCTCAAAAATAAAAGGTTGATCTATGTCCTTGAGCAAAGTTATCTGTCTGGTGCCAACGAGGTTGCTGTGGCCCTGGCTGATTCTCCTGTATTAGGTCAGTTCCGCCCGTGCATGGCACACAATAGAGGGGAGAGCTGGGCCAGGTGGAACACGCACGATAAGAATGTTGTCTTTCCTACTCCGTCATCTCCGAGCAACAGTATAGATATGGTCTGCGAGTCCATGGTATCAGTTCATGCACGAGTGCTTATAACAGCCTGTTGCCTGTGAGAGGTTGGCTCCAAAACCATGGCCCGGCCAGAGGGGCTGAGGGCATAGATACTTAGGTTAGCATATATCCCTCTGTCGGAGCCGCCATCGGCACTTATCGATAAGGATTGGTCACTCTAAATTTCATGGCTCACATCTCGCTCAAACGCTGGACACTGCATAGGCAGGCTTCACCCATGTGAACTGTTGACGACAAACGTATGAAGTCGCTCAGGGCTCTCATTCTCTACTCACCATGGAATGAAGCCAGACTAGTCAATTCTCCCGTCCTGAAAGCCCCAGCGCACGTCCTGAGCACAATCTCAAAACCGGCCCTCAGAAGACCTGTATCACACAGAACCACCACAATGACCGACTACAGCAAGTGGACCAAAGATGACCTCGTGGGCCGCATCAAGCAGCTTGAAAATGAGATCAAATCTCACAATGGTGGGCCCCAGACCACGAGCCCATCCAAACACCAAGACCAGGAAGCGGCCATACTGGCCGGCGAGCCCGCCAAGAAGAAGGCGAAGAAGAAAAACGCCAAGGGTATCGACCCGGCCAAGTACTCAGAGCGTTTCGTGGCCCTCAAGCTTGCCTACCTGGGCAAGAACTACAACGGCTTCGAGTACCAACCGTCCGGGGCCATGTCCACTATCGAAGAGGAGCTGTGGAAGGCGCTCGTAAAGGCATGCCTGATCTTCCCGGACCCGCAGCGGCCCAACGAGGTTGACTGGAACTGCTGCGAGTACTCCAAGTGTGGCAGGACGGATCGTGGGGTGAGCGCTTTTGGTCAGGTCGTCGCGCTGCGCGTGAGGAGCAATAAGCCGGTCAGGGCCGCGAGGACGAGAGCCCAGCCCGTAGCCACGGGTCAGACCGGCGGGGTCGACATCGAGGTGGGCGGCACCCTGGCTGCCGAAGAGGCGGAGCTGCAAAGGGCGGGGGAGGACGAGGAGGGGAAGCAAGATCAGGATGAGGATGACGATGCGCCACTGCCAGTTGACCAGGAAATACAATACTGCCGCGTGCTCAACCGCATCCTGCCGCCTGACATCAAGATCTACGCGTGGTGTCCGAACCCTCCCCCGGACTTCTCGGCGCGGTTCAGCTGCCGGGAGAGGCAGTACCGCTATTTCTTCACACAACCAGCCTTTGCACCACTACCCAACTTCCTAGAGGGGGTCAACAACGGCAACGGCAACAGTAAAAGCAAGGCTCAGGCACCGCGGTCCTCGTCGGGCAGGCCAAAGGACGGCTGGCTTGATATCGACGCAATGCGCAAGGCGGCCAAGATGTTCGAGGGGGTTCACGACTTCCGCAACTTCTGCAAAGTCGACCCGTCAAAGCAGATCACCAACTTCGTGCGGCGCATTTTCGAGTCGGATATCGTCGAAGTGGAAGGCGTCAACACGTCGGTGCCATACCTGGACAGCCCGCAGTTCCGCGACGGCGCGGCGGAGGCCGGCGTGGCGCACCCCAAGGTGTACTATTTCCACGTGCGCGGGTCGGCCTTCCTGTGGCACCAGATCCGCTGCATGGTGGCGGTGCTTTTCCTCGTCGGCCAAGGGCTCGAGGACCCCGGGGTGGTGGCGGAGCTGCTGGACCCCGAGCGGCACCCCCGGCGGCCCAACTACGTCCTAGCGGATGACAGGCCGCTGGTTCTGTGGGACTGCGTGTTCGGGCGGGAGAAGGGCGATGGGGCGGCCGACGGGGTCGACTGGGTGTACGTCGGGGCCGACAACCCGCTGAACCTGCACGGCTCGTGGGGCGTGGCCAACGACCTGTGGGAGTACTGGCGCGAGAAGAAGATGGACGAGCTCCTGTCCAACCGGCTCCTAGACTGGGTGTCCCACAAGACGGGCGTGAACCGTGTGCCCGAGGCCGGAAGTCAGGCGCTCCAGAGGGCCATGGCGAGCGCGAGGAGCAGCACGAGGGTTTACGAGGGTGGCAACGGACCCCGTTTCGTGGGCACATATGTGCCGCTGCTGAAGAAGGACAAGCTTCAGAGCCCGGACGACCAGAACGACCGATGGGCGCAGCGCAAGGGGTTCAATAATGCCGAAGAGATGAGAGCTGTGGGCAACTGGAGGGACGCGATCAAGGATAGGAAGAGCGTCGCCGACGAGGATGTGGGCAGTGGGTAGAACAAGTATTAGATAAAGAGTCCAGCGCGTCTGTGTTAGGATTTTCAAGTAGCAGCGCAAATCTCTATAAACGTATACCGCCCCGCTAGCACATGCTCCTGCACCCACTTGAGAAGAGTCGGTGTCTCAATCTGCAGCCCTCCCATACAGCCCTTTCTCGTCCCACCTCCTGCTCACGGGCAGGGTCCCGTCGGGCTCCCACAGGCATCCTCGGACGCCCCTCCAGACAGCCTCGACGACGCTACGGCCGGGAAGCAGGCGCGGAAAGACCACAACGACGTCGTCCTCTCCCTCGACGACGACGATAAGGTAGTAGCGCACGGCGATGCCGCGGAAGGCCTCATTGATGAGCACGTCGCGGATCTTCTCGGTGGGGATGAAGCGGGTGCCAGCCCGCCAGCCCGCCAGGTAGCTGCCGCCGACGGAGCTCGTCTGCACGCCGAGCCCGCGCAGCACCAGCAGCGACTCGGTTGTGTGCACGCGCAGCGTAGTCGCGTAGGCCAGGGCGGCGCACAGGGCGACTGCGGCATACGGTGGCAGTCCCTCGGCCAGGCGGTGGGCCACGCGGCCGGCTGGCGAGAGATGGGCGGCGCGCGCCAGGTACGGCAGCCACTCGGTCGTGTAGAGTGAGGTCGGGGCGGGATTCGCAGGAGCATCGCGCAGGCCGGCCAGGGCGGGGGCCGTAGACGCTGTGGTCGTTGCTGCTGCTGCTGCTTCTGCTGCTTCTGCTATTGTTGTTGCTGTAATTGTGACACGGTTGTAGTATTGGTCATGGAGGAGTGGCGTGGTGCTCGAGCCCGTCGGGGTGGCGATTGCGATGCTGGTGGAGTGGTGGGCGGCATCGTGTGGGTGGTGGTGGTAAGGCGAGAGGGTCCATGTCGAGTACAGGACCAGCAGGACGGAGACCCCTAGGAGCACGCGGACGACAAAGACCAGCACCAGCAGGATCCGCAGTGACAGAGTGGGCGGCGGGCAGGTGGTGACGGTGAACTCGGCAGTTGTCGGGGACGGGCGGCGGACGTGGAGGTGCGGCGCGGTGGTGAGCATCGTGGCCTGGCACTGGCACTGGCACTGGCCGGGTCGCGGCGCGCAAACGGGCTTTGAGGGAGGAAGCTCTTCCGTTCTTGTCGAGGGCTTGGTTCAGAGCCAATGGCCCATCCTGACGACCTCTGGCAGATCGAAAGGAGTTGCGAGGCCAAGACGCTTCCTCTGAAAAAGAAGAGAGCGAGCGGATGTGGTGAGATGCACAACAGCCAGAGGGCGCGTCAGAACCCCATGTAGTACTGTTTGTGCTGGGGGGTGCCGCAGCTTGCATGTGGTGCCCCGGATGGCAGCCGTGGACCTCATCATGGCACCTTCTCGTACTAATCAGGCCTTTTCTTTCGTTTTCTTTCCCTTTTTTTTCCCCTCCCATTCTATTTTTTTTTTTCATGCGTACAATTGTTCATGACGGCTTCACGGGATGCTGCGCTTGAACAAGCTGTACTGCAAAACGGCACTAGTCGTCGCATTTTCAACGCTAGATGGCATGTTATAGTTTGGAAAATTTGCAGGGATATTAGCTGTAATGGCCCATTTGGGAAGGAGGCTCACAATATTCTCACCCCACTATTCCATTTCCATCAGAACCCCAAGACGATGCCCAGCGCGAGCGTGGCAGCGGTCACCCACTCGCTTGGGTAGCCAGCGATGCTGCGTGTGGCCCGAAGCCGCGAAGACGACCCCTCAGGGAGGTTTCACTCTGCAAGGACGTCTTCACTGCTACGCGGCGTGCTGGATCACATTGTCTTGGGCTTGGGGTAGAGAGGAGGGATGGCGATGTCAACTCCCTTATTTTTTCCTTTTTTTTTTCCAATTGGTCAAACCCCTTCCTTCCTCTTTTCTCTTCTCGTCTGGTTTGTGCTTCGATCTTCGTGTTCGCCGCACTTGTCAACAATGAATGGCTTGCAGGCAGTTGAAGAGTTGAAGCCTGTGCCTTGTTTCTGCTCTCCTTCTAGGGGCTTCCACCCACGTTTTGCAGAGGTCCTGTGTTCGAGTAGCCCCAACCCCAGCTTTTGTGGAAGAGCATTTTCATATTGCAACTCACGGAACCTTTTCTCAGAGCATCTCACAATACTCTCTCATTTTGTCACCGAGAAAGGAAACATACTACCGGATTGATCCAGAATCGCATTGTCCATGATGGTAAAGAAATAGTTCAAACAAGAATGCCGTGAGGCAGCACTATATTACACCCGAGAGCCGACTAGTTTTTCGGTGCTCGTTTTGCCAGTTTCCAATCTCCTAGGTGAGTCGATTTGGTTTTTCTGTTTTGTCTGCTGTCCAATGTTGCCATCATTGCTCTCTGTCTCCCTCCTTTTTTTCTGCGGTCGTCACCCACCCGCGCGACCTCCTTGGCATCATCAATTCATTGTTTGAGAAGGCGGATAGAAAAATAACGGTACAACATTTAGCCATGGGCCATCTCTTTTCCTTCCTCCGTTCCTGGCCTCTGCCCTTTCCTTCCCTTCCTATGCGGCCACCATTCATCACGTCGTAAAAAGGACTTGCAGTCGAGAGGAGAGATAATGATGTTTATGAGAAAGGTCGTTGTTGGTGAAAGGGACAACAAGACTTGTAAATTTTTGGACAGGAAAATGCAATGTGATACGGAAATAGGTACTGTAGAGATTGGTAAGAAATGTACAAATTGTTGCCCTTGTCGGTTGGTATATCGCAGGTGAGAAACAAACGAAGAACAGGATAGAGACGGGGGGCCGAACAGAGCCATCAAAAACAGAAAGCTGGTCTTGTCCCCGATTCCTGGTGTCCAATATCTTCGGGAACACTCGCTCAAAACGGGTCCCGTCATTGGCGTGTGAAAGTTATGGTATCAAATGCGAGTTAGAAGTGAAATGTCAACAGGACGCCAGCCGCCATGCAGGATCGAAATGAAGAGGACAACACGATGACTTTGAACACAAGCAATGCTGAGTTTTTTTTTTAAAAAAAAAAAAAAAAAGAGAGAGAGAACGCAATGGAAGGACCAGCGGATAAGAAATGTAGGGAGAAACACAAGCCATGCACGATAAGTAGTAGTTTGCGTATTTAAAAAAATCCCCGGTGGCTCAGATCATCTTCTGACTCAAGTCAAACTCCTCCCTCATCGTCCTGCCGTCAATGGGCGACTTGAGCTCACGGTTGTGGAAGCTGACAGGTGGGCCTTTCGGCATGGTGATACTCTCGTAGGGTGCGGGGGCTCCACCCTCTACTGGGGACTTGGTGCGGCTGACGACGCTCGAGTTGTTGCGGCTCCGGCTGCCACTCCTCATCCTCTCCGTAGCACGCGAGATACGCCCGGCGATGCTGTTGTCCACGCTGCTGCGGCCACGGTGGTGGCCGCGAGGGGGGTTGGGTGGGGCAATCACGGGGACGGTGCTCTCGGAGAGGGGCTGAACGCTCTGGCCGTGGTCAGGCTGGGACGGCTCGTCATTGTCCATGACGATCTCGACAGTGCCGGCCGCGCCGTAGACAACCGGCGGCTTGCCGCCGTGAGCGAACGGGAGGGGAGCGGGTGGTGGCGGCGGCGGCGTGGCCAGGTGCTGTAGCTCCCTCAAGACCGGCGGTGGTGGTGGCGGCGGCGGGATCTGGTCAGCGTTTGAGACACGCCGTGAGTGGCCAGGGTTGCCAACTTGGCTGTCGTCCATGACCCCATCGATGGTGCGGATGTACTTGGATGACGAGTGCGCATCGGGTGTGCTCAGTTTCCTGAGGGACTGGCCCCTGGCGAGCCTGCTGTGGCCCAGGTTGCTATCACCTCTGAGGGACTGGGGCGCAACCGGTTCCTCCGGCGGTGCAGACATACAACGCTGGATACCAGGTCTGGTTGGCGGCTGGTAAACGGTAGAAGGGAGCAGGGTCAGCAGGCCTTGGCCCTCGGCAGCCTGTGGGGAGCTGGTCTCCTTCTGGGGAGAGTTCTGTCGCGACTTGGGCGACTCAGCCTGTGCGAATGTCATAGGGATGGGCGGCACAGGTTCTTCGGGGCTGAGATCCTTCTGACCCTCCATGACCAGTCTCATCGCCTTGGGGGTGGCGGGAAGGCCAATGAAGGGGCGTGTCGGCTGCTGAGCATACATGCTCCGCTTTTCGGGCTCCGCGGTACGGCTGCGAGGGGGAAGCTCCTTGGGCTGGACAAAAGTAGTACTAGGCAGCTCGAAAGCAGTCGGCGCACGCGGGATGCTCGTGCCTGGGAAGGACGGGGACAGCTCATCCGGGTGAGGGATCGCAGGTGCTAACGGTCGCTTGGCCAGCGACTTGCGGCGTTCCTCAAGCTCGCGGGCTGCAGCCTCCTTCTTGAGTTGGCGCTCGTCCTTGATTGCCTTCAAGTCTCCGCGGCCGGAGACTGCGAAGTCGACACGGGGGGTACGAGACCTAGCTTCCTGTGATTCCCTGGGCTTAGAGCTCTCACGCGTCATCACAAAACCGGGGGAAGGTTCACGAGATTTGCTGCCGCCCCGTGACAGCGTCTTCTTGCTGCGGAACTTGGCCTGGTCCTCTCTAGCCCTCCTGTAATCCTCCTCGTCCTCGGAGCCGTAGTAGTGTTGTACACCAGCGGACATGGGCAGAGGCGACGACGGGGATCGTGCCCCTGAGCCTTGTCGATCATTGCTACGGCCGCGGGGGATCTCGAGAGGCGCAGGTCGCATGCCGTCACGGCTCGAGCCTCGACGAGGGCGACTCCTTGAAGTTGCCCGGACAGTGCTCGCCTTGCGGACAGTTGCGGGCTCTTCAGCTTCTTGGCTGCGCTCGTCGTATCTCGTCGAGCTAAAGTTAGGAGTACTCAGATTGAGCAGATCTTCCGGCGACATCGGAACAGGAGATGTCGGAGATCTCTTCCCAGCGCGGGGGGTGTAGCCTCGGGAAGCGGCACGTCCCCGATCACCAGATCGTTCACGGGAGCCGCCCTTGCGCGTTGCGCTGCTGTCCCGGACCTTGTTGCGCCCCTCCCGGCTGCCACCGCGGGATTTTGTCTTGGCGGCTTCAAGGCTGCTGATGTAGTCATCTAGACTCTTGCCACCGTGGTGGCCCCGATGACCCCTGGCAGCGCTCGAGGTAGCTGATGCAGAGGTGGTAGAGCTGGTAACGGACGGCGGAGCACGGCGCCTGGTCGGCCAGTGGAAGCGAGTCGACGAAGTGACCGACTGCTCGGGTGACGTGATATCACTTCCCAGCGCGTTGTCCATTGATTGCAGCTGCAGTTCAAGTCCGTTGGGCATGCGCTCACGGGGTCCGTTGCGGCTCCGTCGACCACTCTGCATGAGCATCGCTAGGGAATCTGGCGAAGGGGATGGCGGTGGGGCTTCTTTCCTGCGGTGAGAGTTCTTCATCATCATAGGACTTGCCGTAGCCGCTCTCTCCAGTGACATGCCAACGGCAGCATACCCGTCGTCCGCAGCATTCCTAGCGTTGTGACTAGGCTGGGCAGGAGAGTCAATCGGCGGGGTGAGGGCATCGACGCCCGCGGGGGGCTGTGCGCTGGACTTCTTCGCCGTGTTGCGCAGGTTGGCATCGCTTGGCATCTCTCCAATGGAAGGGAGTCTTCCGCGGCTAAAGTTGCTGGTTTGCGAGCGCGCTGTCGTTGGCGTGTTGAACGCGCTGCGGCTAGAGGGCCTGAGGAAGGCGGTTGTCATGTCCTCTGCCCTTGGCGATATGGCCGACTCAGCAATAGGCGTCACGCCGGCTGCGATCGGCGTCTGTCCACCATCGTTGGACGCGAAGAATTTGGACTTGGAGTTCTGGTCGCCAAAAGACGTGATGAGTTTGAGTGCAGATGTCTTGGCAATGCTTCGCTGCGGCCCGCGGTTCAGGCCCGGCGGTGACAGCGGAGGGCTGAGGACCTCTGGGATACCAGGATTTATGGCTGTGTTGATGCTCTGGAACGTCATCTGCTGGGCCGAGGGTGATGTCCATGGCTCATCGGACTCCTTGCCAGAGCAGGCAAAACTGTTCATACAGTGTTAGTAGAGGTCAAACACCTGCATGTTTCAATCCGGGAGACTCACCATCGGATGGCTAGCTGCTGATGCCCATGTTGGACAGCCCACTCTCCCCACTTCTTGACGATCTGAGCCTGCCGCTCCCACACAGAAGGGAAGAAGAGACAGGTCAGGATCAATGCCTCGAGGAACTTCTTATGAGAGATGTACACCTCGATCGCATCAGTCTGGTCGCCCATCCCGATCATGATCGTCACTGCTGAGTGAATATCGCCGTTCTCGAGCAGTCGTTGAACATAAGCCAATCCCAGCTTGTGTTGTGCTGCTGTGCCACCAATGCCGCTTAACGCCAGAAGCATCCAGTCCGAGGAGGTCATATTCTCAGAGTTTGCCGCCATGACGTCTGGGTCGATGTCGCCCAGCCATTTCGCGAGCAGGATCCTGCTCGGTGTCCCCTGAGGGTGGCGACTCATCTCGTCGCGAACAAGATCCTCCGCCTCTTTCGTCCACCCGAAGATCGTGCACAGCATCTGCCGTCGGAGGTCGTCGTTTGTCAAACGGCTGCTGTCGACCATGGGAGGCCTCTTGTAGGGCACATCGCTGAGACGGCTTCTGGTATACTTGAACAAATCCACGACCCTCGAGTCTTCAGGGCTTCGCGGGATCTCATGTCGCAGGCGAGACGGTCTGTGTCGAGACCGGCTTGTTGATGATCCCATAGAGACAGAGCTTAGACTACTTGTGGAGAACGATGAGCTTTCACGTTTCGGCTTCTCTTGTGGGAAAGTTGACGATCGAATGGAGGAGCCAGCAGAGATGTAAGTATTGTCGGTCAGGCCGCGAGATCGGAGAGAGGACTGATACCGCCCGGGGGTTCTTGAGCTGGTGGATGAGACATCAGACACACCGCTCCGGCTTGATGCCGGGCTTGCTGTACGATATTGGTCCTCGTCCGACGACACCTGGTGATTGCCAGCCCTGGCGATCCTGGCCATCGGCGGAGCGAGATCCTCATCGCTTTCGGAGATATCTGCGCTGATTTGTATGGAGCCCATTTCAGAGTCGGACGCTGTGCTCGCCCCTTTTTCTTGCTCCTCGATTGAAACCGGGGGGGAGGGAGGCAGCAAGTTAGCAGGGTGCTGAACGTTGGCCACCATCATCGCTGGAGCATTGAGGTCAAACTGCTGCACTGTGTTATTGGCGGCGATGGTGAATAAGCTGGCCCCTGGGCCGTAGACAGCGAGCCCCTTGGTGTGCTCCAGAGTAGGGATTTTGTCAAATGTTACATGCTTGGTCCGCACATCCCAAGACAGGGTTTCGCTTCGGACACATCCAAGTCAGCAGATGGACATGTAGAAGAAATGGCCCTTAATGTTACTTACGATTCGCTGTGTTGGATGATTCTTCCGTTTTTGGACCAGCCCATCCAGTTCGGGCCGGCCAGGGAGTTCTCTGACTTCTTCAGGATGCGAACTACCTTTGCTGGATCCGCGCTGTTGTAAGCTTTGGATACGCTCCAGACCCTCAGATCGCCGTCATTGGTCTGGACAGCCAGCATGTCCGACTTCTGTCGCGAAGAAGATGCATGCCAACTCAGTGAAATAATCGGAGATGGTGCTCTTGACGTGGTCAAGTTGTGCAAAATTGTGAATCTCGGCTGAAGAGTTGCAATCAGCAGCGAGCCATTTTGGTACCTGTTTCGCAGTCAGCATGAAATGCACTCAAAAGACACAAGTGTTGGATGCCAACCCTATCGCAAAAGTCCGGCAGTCGGCTGATGGTGCCAGCGCTGTCACTGCTATTTGGTCAATGGTCCGGGCCGAGATGTGCTCTGATGTCGTGGGTTCGAAAAGGATGATGTTGCCTTGCGTGTTGCCTATTTCCTTTTGTTAACCAGAGCCGGGGCCACGAGAAACATGTTTCAGCGCACTCACCGAACGCGACATTGCCGTTTCTCATCCAGGCGGCAACGGTTAGGTGCTCATACGAGGCAAAGCGCGCAACTTCTTCCCCGGACATGATATCCCACACTATCGCGGTCTGCCCTGCATCGTAACTGACCACCAACCTGCCGGCTCCCATTTCGCTCTGGTTATCGACGGCCAGGATCTGAACCTCGTCGTCATGGCGGGAGAACCTTCTCTCTATGGTCAAGGTGTCGTGGTGGCAGCACACCACCGAGTTACCCTGGGCATAGAGAAACATTGAGGCAGTGGCCGCAGTCGGGTCGAAATATCGGAGGATCGCGGTTGGCGACATCTTGAAGTCGTCCATTGCCGTCCCTTTACTCCTCGAAGACAGGGGAGTTGAGGTCGAGCGCCCTCTCGACGGCCTGGCTGAAGTGGCCATGCCAGACATGATATGCTTCGTTGGCGGACTTTGTGTAGCAGAGGGTCAGTCGGGATGCTGCATTCAAGAAAGATGCCCCGCCCTCGGGGTAAGTTTGCGCTCAACCCGAGATTCTCGAAGGGCTCACGAAAAGAAACCTGGGTGCACAAGGGATGTCTCACATACCAGCGGTAGGGTGAGAACCCCTCCGGAAAGGCGTCGCAACGAACTTGAGTCGGGCGGTGAGGCTACACAGTTCGACCTGGGATCATCACATGGAACACCCAGCTGCCCGTTCCCGGACGAGTCCGTCCTCCACGTTCGTTGTCTCAGATATGCCGAAAGTCAACCCTGGCCTGTTGTATGCGGTGAGGGCCTTTGTGGGAAAAGGGCGGCTGCCGTGCCTGGGGATACTTGTATTCCGTGGACAGCGCGTGCGCTTTCCCTCTTTTTTTCGGTTTTCCTTTTTTTTTTCCCTTCTTTTCTGCTTTTTCCTTTCCCCTCCTTCCGGCTCGATGCCGATCACGGGGTGGAATTGATGATGAATAAGAACAACAGGTGGGGGTGTTTGAGTGATGAAGAGTGAACGAGGTGTGAGGTAATGCCAGGTACGTCAAGATTTGAGGTAGTACGGCTTTGATGGTGAAGGTCCGTCAGGCGCGTGCGATATGTTGGTGAGCAGCAATGAGACTGTGGCAATAATTTACCCGCCTCGTGGGCGGAGCGGCAGAAAACCAGGGTGTGCCGGGATATCTCGAATGGCAGGCGCTTGCGGTAGCAACAGTGCTGTGATTCTGGGCTCGCGGACGAGGAGCAAAGGTCGCATCAGAAGAGTGAGCAGCGGGAATCTTGGAATGCACGGGGTTGCAGAAAGTGCAAGAAGCATGCGGAGGGAGAGAGAAAATGCATCAAGAACGGCGCGAGGTGTGGGATGGGGGTGTGGGATGGCAATAAGTCGAAGAGTTCAGCGCCTAGAGCGACAAGGCCTGGCCTGTCAATGGACGATCCGGGAAGGCATATAAAATTAGAGTGGTGGTGGTCCATGGGCGACATGGGCGACATGGGCGACATGGGCGAAGTAGCGTATAGAGGAGCGATTGTGAATCTGGAGCGGGTACGGACCGGCTCATCTGAGGGCCTAGCACTGCATGGCGACGGAGAAGGCAGGCATGCTACAAGGATGGCGGCGAACCTATGAGGTCGCTGGGGACGGCAAGGTCAGGAAGTCATGGCTCGCCGAGGCCAGGTGTGGAAGCATCAGAGAGGGCAGAGAGGGCAGAGAGGGAAAAGCCGGTGACGGTGGGCATGGGAGACGCAGTAGCCCCCCGAGCTGGTTGGCCCGGCGTGCGTGCTGGGTATAGGGTACATGAGTATGTGCCATAATTAGCCTCCACTTTGTGCGTATCCTGCGCCGGCCGTGCCAGCCTATCCTGCCTGTTGCTGTCACCGGGGCTGCAGGGCACATGAGATGATCGACCCCACGGCCAATTGGGCAGGAAGGCCGCCTGCCCAAAGCCACGATACAACTTGGGCCGTGAGCCAGTTGCTTGCCTGCTCGGGCGACCAGGCGCGGAGCGTGCTGGAGGCCTGATGGGACACGTCTGGAGGCGGGCGAGGGACGGACGATGGCCGCAGGCGCCGTGCAGAGAATGTCCATGGTACTCATGGCACCTTTTGCGGGTCCCCTCGCCGCTCTCCCCTCCATGCCCAGCATGTCTCCAGCATGTCCAGGACATCCAGGACATCCTGGATAGTCCAGCAAGGCAAGACTGGCAAGAGTGGCAGTCCATGTGCACGCTTGCTGGATAGTCGCGTCGTACAGTGCGTCTGGCCCGCCCGTACCTGACATGGGATCGGTGCTGTGTCGAGCTCGATCCCACAGAAACCCAGGCAGCCCAGGACAGACACTCAGCCATCCAGCCACCCAGCCATGACGGGTGCCACAGATGCTTGGATGGGCCGCGGTGAACAAGGAAGCAACGGGGTGGATAGGAGCGGGGGGGCCACTGGTACTCCGTACCTCCGGGAGTACCAAGATACGTAAGGCATGTCTGGAGGCTGGCTATCATGTCATGTGAGATGAGGTAGCAGGCCGGCCGGCCGCCTCACTTTGTCGACGTCTGCCAGGCTGCCAGTCTGCCAGGCTGCTGCTGGCCTGTCTTGGAGGGCACGCAGCTCGCCTCGCAAGGGGCAGAGATAGCGAGTAGTGATAATGCTGGACAGAGCGCGGGTTATTATGGGTTACGGGTTACGGAGCACGGAGTACAGAGTACAGAGTACAGAGTACATGGGCACAGAGAGTGCGGGGAGCAAGGCCCTGGTGGCATGTTGGCATGCTGGGGCCATGTACTGTCCATGCCCATGCCCATGGCCGCATGTACGGTGCGGCCAGACTTGCAGCAGACTTGCAGCAGACTTGCAGGCGTGCAGGCGTGCAGGCGGTACAGCGAGCGAACGACAGTCTTGATGCAACCAGGTGGTGGGCGTGGAGGGCCCAGAAAGGGTTGAAGTCGAGCAGAGCGCTCTCAGTGGCCGGGAATTAAGCGCCGACTGGCGTTCCGGCCCCGCTGGTGAGCATCTTGTTTGCAGGGAGGTGGGGACGGGATGCCAATCACCGTGCAAGGCCGCCTTTCTCATCACCTCGACCAGGGTCCTGCAGCGCCTGCACAGGCAGGGATCTCCCGGCTCCCTCATCTCCCGCACTCAGACCGTGGCTGCCATGGCGTACCTATCAATCAACAAGGCCGTTGTTCGCGTCCTTGATTGATCCGTTCACCTCAGTCACTCACTCACTCACTCAATCCAGCGATCCAACAATCCAGCAATCAATCCATTGTCATGCCACGACTCGATCACCCCCTTCCCAGCCCTTGCTCGACCCCTGCGTTCCCTGCCGAACCTCGGAGCATTGGTGATTGACTGGTTGTCTGGTTGTCTGGTTGACTGACTGACTGACTGACTGACTGACCTGACTGACTGACTGACTGACTGACTGACTGACTGACTGACTGATCGATCGACATGGTCCCTCCACGCCCTGCCATATCAGATCCTGCCGAGGCCACGCTTGTCAGCAACCCGTGACCATCACCCAGCTCCCGCGCGGCACCATGCTGACCCTTCGTTGATCATCACCTTTGTCACCGTCACCCTCTCACCGTCACCGGCTGCGGCTGCGGCTGCGGCTATGGCTATGGCCTCAGCTTCAGCTTCGGCCATGAGCCCCCATCGTTGGTGTTTCTGGCCGGCTGCCGGCACACTTCGCCAAGCACCCGCAAATGCCACACGTCCTCGTGTGTGTATCATCAACACGGCCATGGCTGCCATCATGTATCGCCCCGCCCACCGGGTGGCATATGCTGCTCCTGACACCGCAGCCAGGCTGCGAAACCGCTTGTGCTTCTCCCACGGATCCTCCACCACAACATCCAATGGCACAGAGTATGCTGCGTCCCCATGGTTGTCTGCTCCTCCCACACGGCTTCTGCAGCGAACAAACACGGTAGACACTGCCACACATGTCCACGAGTTTTGCCTGCATGTCTCGCCGTCCATCCTCAGCTCCCGCTTCAGCTCTCCCACCCCACAGCGTTATGGAGCCACCGTTCGCCTGCCCGGTACCGCGGTTGCCACCGTGTCTCTGCAGTCGACTGCATATCACTGCATTCAACTGCATTTAGAAATCTTATCAGGGCCCCAGAATGGCCAGGGGCGAGCCGTGACCCCTCCAGCCTATAGGGTAGCTTGGCTCGCGGCCCTGAGCACATAGACCGGGATGACGAATTCTGTACTCCCTTGCAAGACTGAGGACTCGCACTTCCTAACACAGGATAGTTAGACCTATAGAGACCACTACTACTAAAGCCCTAAACTACAAGGTATATTACAAGACTTCTCTTACTTCATAATCACCATTATCTATAGGTAAAGTATATATTACTATAGTAAACTAGTAATATATATATATAAGGTATTAAAGTATTATAATATACTAGCCCCTTCCTAGCCCTCTTTTACTAGTATTTATATAACTACTATATAAAGTACTAATAGTATTTAAGTTATATATAATTAAATAAAAGTAATTAAGCTCTTTCTATTAGTATTACTTTTATACTATAAAGACTACTATAGAGTACCTTATTAGTAGATAAAGATTATAGGCCTAGTTATAGAGTAATATATATAGAGCTATTATACCCTATAACTACTATAATAGGTAAGTACTATAATTAGCTATACCTATTTTACTAGACTCTCTAAAATAAATAATCCCTATATATATATATAGCCTACTAAAATCCTAAGTTAATAGATATAATATAATATAATACTAGTTAATAACTATAATATATATTATTTACTCTTTTTACCTTCTTTTTAAGTTAGTATATACTTACTAGAATATTATAAATACTACTAATAACCTATAGACTCTTTATTTAAGTTAGAAATAGCTTCTTCTACCCCCCTCCCTACTACTAACCCTAGAGCTACTATCTTCCCTTTATATAAGTTACCCTATTTACTATAGTAAGGAACTACTCTATAGATCTCTATATCTATTCCCTAAAATAGATAATATATAAATAAATACTACTAATATATTATTAAGAGTATTAGTTATTACTAGGTCTATATAGGAAGCTATATAAGTAAGCTACTTAGAGTTAGTTAGCTCCTTTCTAAGTACCTAATACCTAATAAACTATAGAGTTATATAACTAGTAAGATTATTACCTCTCTAACCCTATTACTACCCTAGTAACCCTATACTAACTATATATATAGCTTAACCTACTAGTTATTTATATTCTTATATATAACCCTTAATAGAACATCTACTTCTAGGGTTAGTAACTAGGAAATAACACTTCTTATTAAATTAATAATATAGCTACCCTACTTATATAGATAGTTAGTATCTATATAGCCCCTACCTTATATAGGTAGTACTTAGGTAAATATAGTAACTAGGTTAGGTACTACCTAAACCTTTACTAAGCTAATAGATCTAAGATTATAGCCCTACCTAGTAGTACTTATATAAACTATATATATAATAGTAACTTATATATATATAATATACTATAGTTTACTTAGAATACTATATAGCTACCCCTTACCTCTACTACTAAACTATAGTAAGCCCTTTAAGATTAAGATCCTATACTAGTTATTAATAATAATATTATAGTAGATAGAGATAGATTAAAAAATAGTTATAGTAGGTTTTTTAATATTAAAGATAGTAACTCTAATATATATATAAGTAATAAAGGTAACTATAGCTTATATATAGTTATACCTATAGGGGTAGCTCTTAAGCTAGGTAATTCTAAGCTAAATAAGTATACTTTACTAGTATAGTACTTTAGTATAAATATAGATAAGTACTATAGGGCTTATATAATAGAGAAGGAGGCTTATTATAGCTTTCTAGCCTATAAATAGTCTCTACTACCTAGGATATTATATTATTTATACTAATATTAAAGTCTATATAAGTTAAGGAGCCCTTAGCTAAAGGGACTATTACTAACCTTAGAGAGGTTAGAATACCTATAACTATATAATAATTATTATACTTATTAGGAGAGTAATATTAAGAGAAAGAGTTTATAAGTATAATTAGATACTTATAGGGTTATACTATTTTAAGCTAGTAAGGCTAAGTTAATATCTCTATAATATATACTACTCTAATACTATACTCTATAATAATCTAATAAAATAGTATATTATATATAAATATAAAAATATAGCTTCTTATAGCTTATAGTAACTATAAAAACTATAATATACTATTAGAAAACCTAAAAAAATAGTAGGGAATAATAGTTAAAGCTATAGTAAGCTAGGAGTTAGTATTTTAGTATTAAAGTATTAGAGTATTAGTATTTTTATATTATATAGACTTCTATAATACCTAGGAAAGGGGGCCCTATCCTACCCTATTACTTTATAGTAAGTAGTAGTTATTATAATATCTTATTTATAAGGTATATAAAGACTAAAGCTAGTTAATATAATAAGAGTAGTTAGAGTTAGTTATATAGCTAGTTCTAGTACTTAGTAGTTAGTTAGAGTAGATATAGTAGAGGGTAATATTTATAAAATATCTATACTACCTAATTTTATATATCTATAATATAAAACAAACACTAAATTAAATATAGACCTATAACCTACCTATAACTTATTAATAAACATAGTATATTAAGGCTACTATAGTAGATAATTTATATATTATTATATATACTCTTATATAGCTTATTATAATAGTACCTATAGTACTAGTATAATAGTAATTTAAGATATCTAATAATACCTATACTTAAGACTTTATTAACCTTTCTATAGATAATATAGTCTTTACTTAAGGTAAGAAGAATATTACTGCTCTTTTAATAACTATAGACTTTATTAAGACTATAGTTTTTAAGTCTTAGTAAGAGCTTTAGGAATATATATCCCTTTAAGTATATAAATCTAGTTTTAGCTTTAAGATAGTATAGTTCTAAAAGATAAAAGTATTACTAACTAAATAATATCTATACTATATATATAGTATAGGAGAAGATTAGAAATAATAATAGTATAGTAATATATAGATTTATAGTTATAAGTAGCTTATTACTATAAGTAAGGGTAGTAATAAGCTATAGTAAGTAGAAGTAATTAGAGATATTTATAATAGATATATATTAGATAAAGTAACTATAGCCTTCCTTTTATATAATTATTAACTATTCTAAATACCTAATATTATTAAATAAGTCTACTATCTTACTATAATTCAGAAGCTCTTATATTCTAATATTACTATAATAATTTAAGATAAGACTTAAAGGCTATATACTATAAAAGATATCTTATATATTCTTAAGAAAGCTAGGGAGGTATATACTAATAAGTACTCTATAATACAGCTATTCCTTGCTAAACTATAAAAATAAGAAGAAGCTAGAGAGGTAATTATTAAAGTTAACTATAAGATACCTAGTAATATTATATTACTACTAACCTAGGTACTTTAGATATATAATTAATACCTTAAGTAATAGAAAGCTAACCCTAAGATATTATTATTTAATAATATATATAAGGTTAACCACTTTAATATACCTCTATATTAAGTTAGTAGTACTATATTAGTAAATACTAACTTTAGTATAATGTTCTATCTTATAAGTAGTGAATAAGAAGAGTCCTTTTAATAAGTCCTTAAGAAACTCTTTATAATAGCTAAAGCTTAAGATATTAGCTTACTATTTATTATATTAAATAATTTTAATAAGGTATTTAAAAATATACTATCTATACTATATATAAAGAAAGATATACTAATAATATAATAGCTCTACTATTAGTATATTATAAAGAATATTATATATAACATTAAGAAGAAGTAGTCTAGATCCCTTAATAGTACACAGCTTAGTAAGAGTAATAGTAGTTAAGGTAGTAGAATCCTAAGTAATACTAGCTATCTACTAAAAATAGCTATATCTTTAAACTAAGGATATATTATATTTAAAGAGACTAACTAGGCTATTATTATAAAGGATTACTAGGTAGCTAGTATAGTAGTATATCTACTAGATACTAATAATAAAGCTACTTAGTATATAGACTTAGAAGAGGGCTCTAAGCTTTTAGCCTTTAGAAGAACTAAACTACTATATAGATATATATAGGTAGATAATATAGATAGTATCCTTTATATATAGTAGGACTTCTACTATATAAAGTTAAAAAGGGATTTAGAACTAATATAGTATATAATATATTCTAAGTTTAGAGGGTAGGAGGTTATCCTAAACTATCTTTAAACTATATATCTCCTATATATATATAAATTCTATAAGTAAGTAGTAGATAACTTATATAACTAGAGATTCTATATAATATTAAGGGTAGAGAGCACCTATATAGCCTTTAAGAAGTACCTCTAGAACTACCTTATAAACCTAGTTAAGCTTTATAATATAGTAAATAAGATATTTAAATAATAATAAAGTATATTTAACCTAAGAGTTATATATAATAAAACTAAGCTCTATAATAGACTTACTAATATATTATTCTTTAGTAATATATAATACTTAGTCTTATATTAAATACTAAAACTCCTCTAGATATAATATAAACTTATAACTAATATAAAGGATAGAAAGACTAAGATAACTATCTATACTAAGAGGTTTTCTAAGTAGTATAGCCTATTATACTACTATATAATATTAAGTATACTTAGAAATATATATTATCCCTCTTATTATCTAATTAGTAAAATAGGTATACTAAATTATATATCTAAATTACTAATTAGATCTACTTACTATAATATATATTTATATCCCTATAATAGTAATATCTTTACCTTAACTACTTCTATATCTACTAGCTAATCTAGCTTAATAACCTACTACTATAAAAGAATATTAAAAGCTACTATATACCTAATCTATATATACTTCCTAGTAGGAAGGTATATAAATATAGTATACAGCTAATAGGTAGTTAGTCCTAGGTCTTATAAATATAGATAACAGCTCCTAGTAAATCTATAAGTATAAAATATAATCTATTATATAATGAGCTAGTAAAGAAGAGGTAGAAGGTTAATAAATCTAGTAAATAGATAATATAGTTTAAGTAGTAGCTTTAATAATTTATAAATATATAGGTATAATATATAGAATAGGTCCTTAAGATTATAATAAAGTAGTCCTAGCTACCTATATTATAGCTATCTATATATAGTTACTATAGTACTATCTATTAGACTAATATATACCCTACTATAGTATCTATAATAATACTACTATCTTTAAATTAGGCTATACTATAGCTATAGCTATAACCTTAGCCTTAATATATATAACTACCTCTTATATCTTTATTATAGCTATATAGCCTAACCTACCTCCCTTCTTAAATACTACTATCTTTTAACTAGCTATAAAGAATAGTTTATAACCTAACTCCTTTTTTATTAATACTAAATATAATCTATAATATAGGGATAAAATAATAATATAGTCTATTATAGAGAGGATAAAAGTTAGTAACTATATATATATATAAAAGATAGCTTTAATATCTAGGTATTAGCTAAGAAAGAAGCTATTATATAAAGTCTAGTAATAATAATTATATATACTAATACTTTTATATATATAGCTAGTATAATAAGATACTAAAATAGTTATATTATTTAATATAACTATTTTAGTATCTTACTATACTAGCTATATAATAATACTTTAATATTACTCTAATATAGATATTAGCTAGTACCTTTAGTTTATCCCCTTATAAGTAATAGTTCTAAGTAACTAAATAGATATTAGGTTACCTTTATACTATTATAGTATAATAGTTTAGTAGTTAGGATTTAGATAATTAAGATCTAAAGCCTAGGTTTAATTCCTAATTATACCTTCCTAAGTATAAAAGTAGCTTAATATCCTTTTACTATTTTTATAGTCTATAAAACACTATATCTTTTTTTTTACCTATTTTAACTAAGCTAACAATCTATGGTAAGCTAATAATCTATAGTAATTAGGTGTGAGAGAAGTCTTGTAATGTACTAGCTAAGCTTCTAAGCCTTAGCGGTAGGACCACTATTCTGGAAGAAGAAGTGTGAGTCCTCAGTCTTATAAGGGAGTGTAGAATTCGTTATCCCGCACACAGACACCCTTTTATCAGCTTGATTTAGATTGAGACGCACACTTCGCCCTGCCATGCAACCACACAACACAACACCATTGCCGTTTTCGACGGGGGACAGGCCCAGGGCTCAGAGTGTGCCGCCCAAACTGGCTTGACTGGGACCCTGTGCCTGGTGTGATAAAACAGCCGAGCTGTTTCTGTTTATGCAACGGCAGACAGCCACCTGGGGCTAACAGCACACCAGTTCCTCGTCGTCCCCATCCCCCTAGCCCCTGGCTCCATCTTCCGGCGCCCACGCCGGCGCCGGCTGCTCAACGGTTGGCCGCTAGCTCCCGGCACCGACTCGAGCTCCAGGACCTGTCCCGCTGCTGCCATTCGTCGCCGCCGCGGGCTGTCCATGGCGCTGCCATCTCGGGGCAGCAATCCGAACATTGCGGACTGCGCCGTCTCCTGGGCCTCGACCATACCAATTGACTCCCCGCGGCCCGCTTCTAGCTCACAACCTCATGCAATGTTTCTCAAGACACGTTAGTGCGGGCGCCCATGCACGGTATCTCTGGACCCGGCTCCAGCACCCCTGGTCGGCCGACCGATGCTGAGCAAAGCACGCATCTGCCCTCCATCTCGCTACGCGGTGCGTGCATGGAGCCACAAGCCAGCTGATGGAGTGGGAATACTTTATTTTCCTCTCGTACCTTGAACGCACTTCTGCATTGCTACCTTGTCCAGCGTGCCCTGCAGCACTCGGGGCCGCTAGTACGGTACCCCGCGGCCACCAGGCGAGGTTGTTTCTATAATAACCCAGCACAGGGTAGCTCTCCCCACCACTTTTGCTGCCCAGGTCGCACAGGCTCGCTGTGCTGTTGACCGTCACACATCTCGAAATCGTTGAACGGAAATCCTGCCGCTGTGTCAAACCCACCCCGCCTGACTCCATTGACCAAGCCCTGGTGTACTGGGCCCGCTGTTCCAGGTTCAAGTGTGTTGACACCTCGACTTGCCTCGCAATCCTCTTTCTGGCTACCGCAACATGTTGCCCTCCATCATAAGCCCTGACCAGTTCGAGCCGGTGGTGACACAGCTTACAGTGCTTACATGGCCACTTGGTCGGTCACAAAAAAAAAACAGTCAGGACAGGCAAGTCTGGGCTAGGCTTCTTTGGGGTCATGTAAAGTGGCACGACGTGTCACAGCATGAGGCATCGTCACTCTAACATACACCAACCCCACGTATCACCAGCGCGTCCCATTGCGTCCATAGGACAGCTTCTTCCCGTTAGAGGGAGCCGGTCATGTCCCTCCACGCCTCGTTTTCCGCACTTGTGCCTTGCAGCTCGTATGCTGTTCGACAGTTTCTAGAAATACCAAGCCTTGTCTGAGCACGGCTGAAGCTAATCGTATCACGTAGCTTCTCATGTGTTTCAGAAAGAAACTATGACCAGGCGCATCGCGCCTCTGCAACATTTAGGTCTCGGGCCGTCAAGGTCACTTCTCGAGCGCCTCAAAAATGGCCCAGAAGACGCTCGGAGACAAGGTGCTTAGGCCATTGGC
The DNA here is from genome assembly GCA_021188095.1 of Diaporthe vexans. NCBI lineage: Eukaryota > Fungi > Ascomycota > Sordariomycetes > Diaporthales > Diaporthaceae > Diaporthe > Diaporthe vexans. Next base: position 229,963 of record JAJLLZ010000015.1, read on the forward strand.
TCCTAGCAACCAGTGGGCAATCCCCGGGGTGCCCTCCGCAGGTGCGTCCAAAAGGCAACGCTTTCCCTCCACTCTCGGTAACCATGTGTCGCTTCGGCCTTCGGGAACGGACCTGGCAGGACTGAGAACCTGCAGCTACGTGCATTCACCCTCCATCCTTTGACGAGTCTAACCTTGTCTCCTGCCATTGACGCGAGGGGCGTGCGGCATGGAGACTTGTCGCACAGCAAGCTGAGCAGGGCCGCGATCATTAACGAAGGGACATGCCGTCCCAGAAAAGCAATGTTTTCTGCAGGATGCTGCTGACCTCGCCTGGTAGGCAGTTCTGCGCAATGAGCTGGCAACTCGATGGTGTCAGGAACTGTCCTTTCTTTTCTCTTTTTTCTTTTTTTTTTGCTGTTTCCCCCTCCCTTTTGGAAAACGTGGCAGCGGCGATGTGTCAGCAATGCCCGTGAACACGGTTGGCGAAGAATCCCTAATCATCCCAAGGCTATCTTACCATTGCATTGGGTGGCCAGCAACGTTCACTCGCAGGGTAGCAAAAGCTTCCCGAGGTGCATCAACGCCCTGGCCGGCCGGGGGGGTCCCGTCGACGGGTCCAAGGAGCTCACCTTCCGGGATGGAAGCTCTTCTGCATCCGTCTAGTCCAGGTATTTTACCAGGATGGGAGCTCGTCGTCAAATCTCGCCAATGCCACCCCCTCCATAGACTGACTACCTTGCCAACCACAAGGCAGAAGCTGACGGCATGTGCCATCCCCAAACACATGAATGCCCTGGGCCGGAAAAGGCAGGATTACTGGAGATCGCTCTTTGCTCGAGTCCAGCCATCACGGCTACCTTCGTTCGTAGGCGGGCGGGCGACCATTTTTTGACGTGGGTGTGACCTGGCATGGGTTTGGCACCCATTGTCGAAAACCACGGAGATCGCCGCATCACAATATGTGGGATATTCGGTCCCGATAGTCCTCCATTAACAATCCGATCTCCAATGTGACGACTGTCAAGTACAGGACGCCACAATCTGACGCTCTCGGACCAATCTCAATCCATCACCCCGCACATCTTGCAGCCTTCGAGCCTCGTCAAGTGCGAGTGGCTGATGGGCGTCCCGCCCCAAATCTCAAAGGCCTGGACCCAACTCGTCAATTGAAATCCCCCGCCCCCTTCGAGTCCACGAATAGAAGATGAGGTTGTGTCTGCTCGTGGGTTGGATGCATGAGGCATGAATATGCATGCTGGTGTATGCGTGCATGCACCGGCTGGCGACTCTTCGGCGACTGTGAGGCTAGGGAACCGGCCACGAATATTGATAGCTCTGCCGTTGTTGCATCAGACGCAGCCCTCCCGACTGCAACGTTGGGGGGGTCCCGCATTCCGCGCCTGTGCGATTATATCAAGTTCCATTAAGAGCTTCCCCGATCCCACGGGCACCGCAAAAGAAGGAGACTGCGAGATTGCCTGGACCAAGAGCCAGAAAGAACACCGCCATCCATTTTTGCACACCACCACACTCCAACTCCATCTTCAACTGTACTAAATCCACATCGTCACTGTGAATACTGCGCACAACGTGTCCAGGAGTTTAGGTCACCCCTCCATCATCTCAAGTGGCTGTCCGGCCTAGATTGCCTCCCACACGTCGTCGACATCCTGGCGTCTGGCTTGCACATGGGAGAGCAAATAGGATGGCCAGGTCCAAGGCGAGTGTCTTGATTGGGTTCACTTTTCCTTCTTCAGAGTCATCGAATGGCAGCCATGAGTCTGAGCCCGGAATCGGTCACAACGTCTGGCCCCGGAGCCCCACGGCATTGCCTTGTGCGCGGCAGTAGAACATGTGCCTGCAGCTCTGGCGTGGTTTCCCAAGGGCATCGAACTTATGGTTGGGCAAGGGCTACCTAATCAGCCGGCGTGCAGGACGCCCCTGGTTTCGGTGATTGCTTCCAGTCCACGCCGATATCCCAGTATTCGCCTGATGATCTCACGTTGCTGTGACCTCCAAGTCCTACCTGGCAATGGACACAAAAGGTGCGATGACGCGCATACGGAGAACATTCCCTCATACAAGTATCCCTCGGTCCCATCTGGTCCTGGCTCAATTTCAAGGTGCAAATTTGAGCACACTGCACAGCAAGGAGGTACCAAGACTCCGATTCCGGTCTCCTCCGCACATCTTCGCAACGAAGGAGCACGATGCTGCAGAAGGTGGTACTGAGCTTTTGCTTTGAAGCCTCTCCGACCCGCAACCCCCAGGAATCACAGTCTTGTCTCACGCTAGTGTATGTTTGTGGTTCTTTTTTCTTTTTCTCGATCTGATATAACTGTGGCTGCTAGCTTGTCTTGAGACTATCCATGGTGCGCCATTTGGGTGAGGAAATGCGCAACCAAGAAGTGTTTGTGGAGCAAATGTGGAGGTTGAACGAGACAACCTTGAATATTCTCGTGCCCACTGAACTAAGGATATCCATATGAGACACGACACAAAAACACTGCGGAACTATGAACCTTTAAGATGGGCGATGTACACTTGCAGTTTGCTGAGAGACTTGGAGGTGCAATGAGATGTGTACCTGCTTGGTCTGTTTGGTGAGCTCATATGTTTCTTGCAGTCTTAAGTCACCAATGCTTCTTTCTTTGACCTGAAAAACACAGACACAAACAGACAGATTTAAGTCAAGACACATGGACAAACACTATGTGGTTTCGTTACTTGTTCTCGGTGGGAGGGTCTTTTCCTAGTGTCATGTTGAAAGATTCATTGCCTTGTCCTTCTAGGACAATTATTGTTATTCCGGCTTAATAGCTGAACTCAAAGAACACAAGTGGTTTCGTTTCTAAACCCCCATACATTTTTGATGTATGGGATGCCTTCATACAGTATCAAAGAGTACAAATAGAACTAGTCCTATATTTCTACACAGACATGAGATCTCAGAGCCAGAATGTAATAAAGCTAGGTCTGTGGAGGTAATTATGTCTCCATACCATAAGGACACGAGGCTCGGAACGGGCAATGCAATATTCGTTCCCGGTCGTCAGGATTTCATTACCGTACAATTCGGTGGTTGTTTTGGATCTCAACTCTTTCACATAGATGGGCCCAAAGGTGCTAATCCTGGCGACTCATAAAAAAGAGTTAGAAGCAGGTAAATCGTCACTAGCCAACAACTCCTTCAGTGTCGCACTTCTGAAAGTCATTAGAGATAGATTTATATAGCTGTCGATGCACCTACATCAGCACGACTCATAAATACGTAAGGTTCCTGTCAAACACACTTCATGGCATGATATACATTTTCAACCCGACAGCAGATGTTGAGACCAAGCCTGGTGGGGCTATTGTACTTAACGTGTTCTCGACGAAGTATAAGGGGACTTTTAAGGTCATACAAGCTGTTTTAAATGTGGTACATGTGGCGAGGCTTAGATTTTAGCAATCTTAACCTATTTCTAAAAACAGTGCACCTAAGTAGGATATAACTAGTTTTATTTCTATTCTATATATAGTTATAGCTATAATAGTACCTTTATATAGTTATAAATACTTAAGATCTAGTATTTAAAAAACTATATATTACTAATAATAATAGTTAGATATAATAAATATATATATAACTTTAACTTTATAATATATAAATAAGGTTAAAAAGAATTACTTTTAATAATATTATTAATTATTAATATATAATTTAAAAACCCCTCCTAGGTATAAGGTTAAAAGACCTATAGTTATTTTTTTTTTAATTAATTTTATTTAACTATTTTAAATCTATAACCTAGTCTAGCCTTAGCTAAACCTTTCTTTAAAGCTTTTAAATACCTTCTTCTCTACTAATAATAAATCTATACCCCTTTATAGCTTTACCCTAAGAGATATATAGATTTTAATAGTATTAGGGTTTATATTATACTTTTTTAGTTTATTAATAAATAAACTAAGCTTTCTTAATGTAAATATAATATCTATAACTTTAAATTTAAGAGCTTCTTCTATATAAAGATATACCTACTTATTAATTACTATTCTATAGTTATTTATAGGCTATTAGTTCTATATATCTAAATATATAGTAATAGATTATAATTACCTTACCTAGTAGTTATCTTAGCTTTAGTTAAAAGATTACTTTTAAATAATCTTATAATATAGTATAAGAAGGTTATAGTAGTTACTTAGTTTAACTAGATAAGTATATATTTAAGTAGAGCTAGAACCTTAGTTAAGGTAATAGTAGCTTTTTATATTATTACCTATTTTAGCTAACTTAAAGCCCTAAGTTATATAATAATAGTACTTTTATATAGTACTTAATAGTATTAAATTAGCTTATAGTCTATAATAGCTTTAACCTTAATAGTACTAGTATAAATAAACTAGGTATAGCTTAATATACTATAGCTACTAGTATAGAATAGTAACTTTTAGCTATAGATAGGTTATAAAGTAAAATTATAAAGTTACTATATCTTCTTTTACTATATCTTCTTTTACTATATCTTCTTTTACTATATCTTCTTTTACTATATCTTCTTTTACTATATCTTCTTTTACTATATCTTCTTTTATTATATCTTCTTATTATATCTTCTTTTATTATTAATTTTAGCTTAATAGAGGAATTTAAAAATATAAATAGTTAATATAATTTAAAAACTAGTTAATAATAAAGTAGTTATATAGTAAATATTAGTAGTATAATATAGTATAATTTAGTATAAAGTAGTATATTAATTAGTTATTTAAAAAAGGAAGATTTACTTATATAAGATATTTATAGAAAGTTAAATAAGTATAATAGGAGGTAATACTACTAGTTAATTACTCTACCTACCTAGTTAAAAAACCTTAATAACTAATCTAAACATTAGTTATTCCTAGTACTATATAAGACTATAGTAATATTATTAACTATAAGTTATAAGAGTATATATATAGGCTAGGGGCCTTATTAACTACTTAGTTATTTAGTGTAGCTAAAGTTATAATAAATATAAAAATATATAAATATAAATATAAATATAACTATAAATATAAAAAATCTTATATATAAATATATATAAAATTATTTAAAAATAATTATTTAACTTATTATATTATTAAAGCTAAGATAATAAATAAGGTAACTATAATTTATTATTTAAATATATAATAAACTTTTAGAGTTTTTAAAAAAAGTATTAAAAAAGACTATAAGTTAATAAAGAGAGATTAGAATAAACTTATATTCTTTTATATTTATTCTCTTACTATAATTAATAAAGAAGAATTTTAAAGTATATTTATAAGAGAAGTATTAAGATATATATAAAGAGTTTAAAATATTTATATATAAGCTCTAGGGGGAAGAAATAAGTAACTAAGGAGATAGATAAATAGTTGAAAAGATGAATATAGTGTGGCCGAAGCTGGGTAAGATATAAATATAGTAGAAGCCTAAGATAAGAAATCAGTGGGGTCTGGAAATGAGTAACTCGAAGACTAATGTGAGGACTAAATAGTGAATCTAAGCCGACAGGGCGAAAATATAGTATGAAATGAACCAACAGTGCAAAAAGAAAACGAGTTTGAGGTTGATAGAAGCAGTTAAGCACACCGCTAAGACAGTTGAGAGAAAATGGAAAAGCTTCAGATTTCCCTTCTCGGCTAAGCTCTTATAGTATGGATGTTGAGCAAGTTGCTCGATGTCATGAGACCTGCACCGTTGCCTTGTCAGGACGGCGCATCTCGGCATGCAACTTTTTATCACAAGTTCAGCACCTATTAATGGTTTCGGTCGATGTTGATTTGTGTCGGCTCGGCAGAATCTACCACTTCACGGGCAGCTAACAGCGTACATTCGTATAAGTCCGAAAATATCTAGACATGTTGGAGCTATCAGAATGTCCAGTTTGGCGAAAAGAGAATAAAAGAGCATAGAAGCGCGCTATTCGTTCCAGAGTTGTAGTTAGCGCTTCCTTTGCTGTATCTCAATATGTGGCCCAAATGATTGTAGGAGCGACATTCATCCCAGGATTTCTTTGAAAGTCTTTTGTCAATAAGCCCTGGAGGGCAGTGTTTCCTCCTACTGGGAAACGCAGACTGCGCCACTTGCTGAGAAGCCAATGCCTCTCTCTGGGTTACGAGAATCGGGTATCAGAGAATCGCCGAGTCTCATTACCCGTGACATGCTTTGAATTTGAGCTTGGTTGGTGAGTGACCAAATGCCCTGATCCGAAGCCGCGGGAAACGTATAGCATGGGCACTCCTTCCAGAACATGAGGGAAGAAGATATTCGGCGTACATGAATGATCTTTGACACAAGAACAAGATAACTGCAGTACACATCAACTTCATACCACGGAAGCCTGCCGAGAGACGGGCGGTGTTATTGATACAATGGTGATAAGTGCATTTTAGAGCCCTATGAAATTTCAGGACCAACTGGCCATGTAACGAGGCATCGAAATCGTGGACTAGGGCTTGCACAGGAACAGAAAAGCTACTGGGTACTAAGCACAGGGCACTCAATACTCTCTCTCACCTTCCGACAAAAGTCCTCGATATCTTGGAACCATCAGATTGTGGTCAAATCTGGCTTGGTCTTGGCCAGAGTCTCCAAAGGAATCGCGCGGGTCCCAAGCTCTGAGAATAAACTGCTTACCCCTGAGACTCTCCACAGCCGCAAGCCTGGGCATGCATGTAGTACACAGCAGACGATAATCACTGCCTGATCGGAAGCAAGGCGGGTACTTGCGCTTATGCCCTCTCCCGGTTGACGGAGCTCGGGGTGCCTGAAATAGCCGCATCACATTGCAAGCCTGACAATTTTCGTCCATCAATTGGCTGGAGTTGATCTGGAGCGCGAAAACAGTACATGAATGAGCCAACGGGCTCCTAGGCCCAAGCATTACCTGAGGACCCCGGTCGGAGGTGACATTTGCAAGCTTGGCGTGTCACATACGAGAGCGATCCCGATCCTTGTGGCAATCTGTATAGGAAGGGCCGGTTATGAAGGCTAACAGGCATGTTGAGGAGCACTGGCTATTCAATGTGATGGCATTGGGTGGCGCCAGAGACCCTGGGTGGTTGGGACGAAGGATCAACAAGCACACCCTGAATGGACGAACGCCCTGGTCGTAAGGACGTCGTTAGCGCCCAGAACATGGAATCCGGCACCAAAATATAATTTATTCACACAATACCCACTCTAGGCTGGCCAAAGAAGCCAGGTGACAGACTTTTAACCAGTATCTTTGACCGATCTATTTTTTCCCTGGCGTGGAAAAGAAAGCTACCCAGGTGGTTTTGTTTTTAATCCGTACACCAAATCTATCCATGTAACGCAAGCAGAAACGACATTATGGTGTTTACGCATCCGCATTGCCGTTGCCTGGAATCCATTTCTGGGATGAAATATTTGAGGGGTCAGACAGTCGAATATATGTCAAGGTGCACTTAGATCTGATTTCTAAAGTTCCACGTCGCATGCCTTGGAAGCCCATAGATAGTCATCAGTCTCCGGAGGTATGTATCGTCGTCTAGATCTTGATTATTATGTTCGTCTTGCCACCCTGGCTTCGCGTGTGGAAATAGTTCTCCATATCCTCACTGTTCAACCTCATTCCTTTCACGACAATTCACTGTTTCCGTCTGAGCCAACATACATAGTCATGAATGGCCTCATGTCACCAATTTTTGGGAGCTTGTATTGGAAACTACCACTGTTATCGGCATTGTATGTTTTAAAAAGCCTGGGTCTTGAGCAATTGTCACCGCATGAATGCGCCACATACATTTTATATGTATGGTGATCAGGAAAAAAAAAACCATCCTAAATCAAACACTGTGATCAGCAAGCTTTTGCCATAGTGTTTTCAAGTGGACTGAAATGGTCGCCGGGGTGGGTACTGATAAATAGGCTGTTGTGGGCCGGCCACCCTATTGAGAAGGATCGGCAAACCATCTCATGAATGATAAGATGGTCCCTTGGAAAGGTAACGTACGAGTTGAGAGGATCTCGGATGTTATGCCTCTCTTTCTCCCTCCTCCTTCCCTACAAACATTCTCGTGGAAGCGGCGGCCTATGGAGCCGGCGAGGGGCATTTGTACGTGGTGTCACCGGTAGTCGGATTGATATGATAGCTTTCGGTCAGAAATACTAGTAGACCCTGAATTTACCTGAACCGGTAAATAGTAAAAATACCCCCTATTCACCCTCCTCACAGCCACTTCCTTTAGGGCCCGTAAGCAGGCAGCCCCTATGGGGCAGGAGTCGTTCAACCGCCTGAGTTTTACCGCCCCTCTTTCTTCTTCTCCTCCCGAAGTTTCCTCTGCGTCACACAAACAGAATAGCACTTATAAGGGTGGCCGCTTGGTTTTGTTCCAAAGTCGTGGAGGGAGCGAAATTATCAGTAAGCATAGAAGCTCGGTTAAGGCGATTAAAGTAATCTTTTAGGAAGCTTCTAGCTAATAAAAAGTGTAGATTAGCAGTAGTCTAATAATTCTTTAAGAGCAAATTTTACGTGTACGTTCTAATAGAATAGTAGGGGTAAGTTTGCTTTATATAGAATTTTGTATAGTGGGCTACTAAATAACTACCTATGTATTTAACTAGTTTCGTTTCTATTTCATACAAAGTCAGTCGAAGCCCTATACGCAGCGCCTTCATATAGGCGTAAACGCTCAATACTAAGCGTTTAAAAAATATATAATGCTAATAACAGTGGTTAAAATATAATAAGTAGGCACGTGGCCTCAGCCTTGTGACGCATAGACAAGGTTAGGGAGAACCGCTCCCGACGGCGCTGTTGACTAGAGCCTGTGCATTTGAGGACCGAACTTTGGTTATGGTAATAGAGAAGCTCTCCTCTATAATATAAATGATTGAACCACTCATTTCTCCTGCCTGTCAATGATAAGACGTCTCGGTTAGGCGGGTTTGTGAAACCAGGTCTCGTCGATGTGAAGCAACTTTTCAGTTGATCATTGAGCCACATCACAAGAAAAGCGAAGTTAAAGAAAAGAAATGAAGTGGTTTTGTTGCTAATCCCCGTGCACATAAGCGTGTGGGATGCCTTCATATAGTGATCAACGCCCAAAGGCCCAACGTTTCCAAGGGGCAAAAAAAAGGGGGGGGGGGGGAATGAAGAGGGTGAAAGCCAATGAACCTTTTTGTAAGGATGGTGTATAGTTATCATCAGCTCTCTGCGCACAGCACCTCATTTTGCTTGCAGTTCAGGAGGCAGAGCCACGCTACAGAATCAGAGCAGTTATTGTGAGACCATGTCCGACGGTGATCTTCCAAGGTTGTGGTTGAAAGGGTCTTCGTGAATCATGTGGATTCGACAGAGTTTCCGCCCCTGCCCCCGATATCCCCATCTCGTGTTAGTCAGACAATAGTAAGGGGCGCTCGCCAACTCTGGCATGGTTCATCTTCTTCCCGCAAAAACCACAGACAAGAAATAGTAACAATCAACACAACTCTGTTCCATCTGTTGCAGAAAACTCTGTAATAGCTCCAGACCATTCCAAGTCTGAACTCAATCTCAAGCCAGTCACATGGCTTGATTCTGAGAACTTGAGTTGTCAGGTTTCACTTTGTACAATCGGTAGCCGCGGCCGGTGTCTCGACTCTTTTCAAGGCGGGATTTTAGTTCCAAACGGTATTCTCACTTGGTGAGAAAATTCGGCCCGGCTTGGAGACTCTTTGATACGCTCTGCGTGCTCTGAAGCTCAAGGTCTTGGGTTAGGATGACTCGGGCTCGAAATACAGAAGGAAAAGAGAAGTTGAGACGCGTTTCCTGGGACCGAGTCCCCTCATTCTACTTGAAGTTGAGTGAAGCCGTACCTAGTAGAATATAGCGGCATTAATGATTTGTGTGCATCCGTCTCTGTACACATACCTACCTGATTGAAACGACCTCGCTGTTCGAGGCCAAGCGTGTGCGAACTAAGCATATTGTTGGAGTCAATGTACTGTACCGGGAGCTGCCAGGAGCCCTCAACTGAGCCACTGTAAAGTGTAGTTAATAAACGGGTACTTCAGGTTTAAGAGGACGATTACTAGAAGGTATAGTTGAAAACTACAATTACCATAGGGCTCCTTCCTACCGTAGCAGTGATTTCAACCATAACTTGCATTTTCAACTATAACTTACATTTTCAACCATACCTTCTAGTAATCCTCCTCTTAAACCTAAAGTAATTATTAATTACTAGTACACTACTATAGTTTCCAGTTAGCCACTTTAATTTCCAGCGGGCTAGTCGTTGAGGGCCTTTAGCATCTCTTTCTAAGTAGAAAAAGATCTTGATGTGGTTGTGATTCACCGTAAACATACACAAATGAACTGAAACAATTCTGTTTATAAATATAGAACTAGCTTGATAAGCAAATACTTGATCCAGATCGATACCTGTGGTCCGACCTCAGACAGCTTTGGCGTCTTGTACATAAAGTGCGCCCCGCCGGCATCTGAGACCAGCCGGATCTACCAGGGGCCACACTGATTGAAGAGGAGACAACAGCCCTGGCAACATTCTTGCAGACTTGGACATACCAGAAGATTGTGCTTGGGAGGCATGTCATTGTGTGTTGTGGGCACATGTGCACGACTCTAACTAATCACAATATGAAATTCCTGGCAATATACTAACTCAAACACATAAGCGGTGAGGAAGTCACAAGAGCGTGCCCGCTGATTCGTGCCGGGGCCTTGTCATGATCGAGCTAGGAGCATGGAAGCCTGGAAACTCTTATAAGCGACATCCTACCGCTTGAGTACGGTGATCCCAAGGACAAGGTCTATTCTGTGCTTTCGTTGGTCTGAGGCTGCCTGATCTACGTAGAACATACGATATATGCTCTTTTGCTTGCCTGAAAACTGCTGTTTTATGAGAGCTGACAGGAGCAAGGAGGGTACCTAGGTATGTTTGTCGTTGTCTATTGGCACTGTGATTTTTTTTGAGTGCTGGGTCTTGAGCTTTCACCACTGTATGAAGGCACCACGTACATTTTATACCCTAGGGTATGTACGGGGGATTGGAAAGACAACCGCTAACTGCTTGTCGTCGTCTCGCCTGAGAGCTGCTGCCCATCATCTGCAGCAATATGCGCCTGTCTGACCCTGCCAATAGCCTCGCTCGTGTGGTCTACCACCGGTAAGTTTGTCCGTAGCTCATGCGTGGTAGCAACTGGCCGTATCGTGGGCACGGCAATGACTAGAGACGCATTCAACGCAGCATTTGCTTCGTGGGATTTCAGCTGGAAAAAAGTGTGACATCTGGACCCTCAGAGGCGCTTCCCTGCGGGACCACGCTTCAAGAATTCGCCAATACCAGTTCCATAACTGCGACAGTTTGGAGGATGACATGATCACAAATGGGCTTTTTGATACGGATGCAACAATCCTTTTACCAGAGGTTGCCAGTCGCGGAGAATGGTGCTTGCTCCTCTCCTGTGAGCACACCGACGAACTCGGCGGCCCTAGTTCCCTGATCCTTATTGCATCAATGGCGCGGCGCCGATTTTAAACACCACGAAATCATCGTCAAAGGGCTTGGCCTGCGGCAGGAGCCCTGGAGGAGCCCTGGAGGTCTGCCATCAGTCAGCACGACTTCTCCGTCAAGTTCGGGAGCGAGGACTTGTTGGTTCTTTCCAACCAGGGTATCTTCTCTCTGGGCCAACTTTTCAAATCCTCGCCCACTCCCCCAAGTCGTTTCTGGATGGCGATGTGAGGAGATGAAGGACTATGGTACGGACAGGCGTGTGTGGCATACCGTATTCATCGTATGTCTGGCTAGCTTAAGAGACAAGTATAAGCGTAGAAAAACATAATTATATGAGCTGCTTTGCAGACTGGAGCCAAAATTGACACTGTCGTTTCCATTTGCCTTTGGACGAACCACGTCTAGGGCGAGCTATTCCGGTTTTCAGGCTCAGTTCCAGCAAGACAATTTTGAGCGCCCGCCAAGTATCACGAATGCTCACAAAGACGATGTGGCGGTCGGCTCTTATAAGTACTGGATTCGAAGTCGAGGCGATTTCGAATTGTGGTCTTTTGGCCGAGACGACTGTGCGCAGTACTGCACAGAACCGTCTCAGACGACTCATAATTTCAACACGAATTGTAGCGAAGACACCTTTCGCTATAGAGCTTCAAAATTATAACTTTACTTTTCAGGGCATTTTAACTACATCCAGAGTTATAACTATATTTTATATTTTATATTTTATATTTATATAATATATAAATACTATATATATATATATATAATCTTTTTATTTTTAAATAAAACTTAAGTATACTATAAACTTTTAATAAAATAAAATAATAATATTAAGTAACTAACTAATTAAATAATAAATTATTTAATAACTTATATATAAAGTATATAACCTAGAAAACTAATATTAATTACTATTATCTCCTTCTTCTAACTCTATTTCTAATATATTTTATCTAATTCTATTTTTAAATCTAAGTATTTTTAATTCTTAATAGTTTCTTCTTATTTTTAATATATTTTAATACTAATAATTCTTTTCTAGTAGTATATTATAGATTTATATATTTATTAGTTATAATATTTATACTACTATTAAAACTACCCTTTATTATTATAGATATTACTAGAATATTTAAATATTTAAAAGCTAAAATTAATAAAGTAGGGTAAGAAGTCTTATTAACTTCTTATTATTTTAAAATATTAAGCTAATATAACCTTTAATTAGTATAATAAACTCTATATACTATAAAAATTAATATTAAAATTACTTATATTAAATAGCTTTTAAACTTCCTTAAAATATTTATTTATTTCTACTTCTAAATTATATTAGATATCTATATTTTTATATTACTTAATATAAAAATTTAACTTAATATAAACTTTTTTAAGCTTTTTATCCTTATATCTTTTAGGTAAAATAAGAGGTTAAGTTAAATTTATTAATATATTAGTTATAAGGTTTATAAAAGACTAGGTAAGACTTTAATTTCTTTCCTTTTCCTTTATTATTTAAAGTTTTTTATAAATTTATATAAAGTTAGTATATAATATATTTAATAAATATAATAATATAAGTTTAATATTAACTCTTTTAATTCTTTTATTATTAAGTTTTTAATATAAATAATAGATTCTTAAGATATATTTAATATTTCTTATATATATATTATATTATTTTAAGGATCTAATAGTATTATAAATATATTATTCTATATAAAATTTATTAGAAAATAGTTATTTAATTTAGTTAATCTAATAATAATAGTCTTTTTAAAGTATAAAGAATAATAATATAATAAAACCTAAATAATAAATATTAGTTTTAATTCTTATAAGTTATAACTATTAATTAATAAATATACTTATACTACTTTTAAAACCCTTACTCTTTTTATTAATATATAATTATTTTAAATCTATTAATACTATAGCTATAGTAGGTGGAATAGCAAGTAGTAAGGCAGACCAACGTGGGCAATCACGTGACAGATAGCACGTATATAGCAGAGCCAGTCTAGCACGCCTTCAGCAGCCAGACCTACAATGAACAACAGACGATCACCAACCAACCCACGTACGTACGTACAAGCCTAACCAACAAATACTATATATATCTTTTTAATAAATAATAAAACTAAACTTAATATAGGGTATTTTCTTCCTTAAAAAATAATAATAAGCTTATAAAAAGCTAATAATATATCTTTTAAATCTTTAATTTAATTTCACTCTTTATTATATAATATTAATTCTTTTAAAAAACTATAATTAAAGTTTTTAAGTAGTTAATTAATAAGGTTTTTAAAGTTTAAAGTTATATCTATTATCTTATATAATAAATTCTAATAAGTATTAATATCTAATAAAATACTAAATTATTAGTATATATATATAGATATAAATATATATTTAAAGTATTAAATAAGTATTTAATAGAATTAAAGTTTAATTTTTATTAATAAAAATTCTTTTTAACTTATACTCTTTTAATATCTCTAACTAGTATTTTTAATTTATCTATTTTATTTAATTACTATTATAACTTATCTAATTTTATTAAATAACCTTATAAACTAATATTAGTTATATATATTTAAATATAAAGTATAATATATAATAGTTTAAAATAGTATATCTAATAGTTTATTAAAAATTTAATCTTTTTAACCTTAGATATAGTTTCTTATTTATTTAAATTTTATATAAAAATAGTAGATAATTTAATTTCTTATAATTCTTTACTATTAATAATACTTTTATAAATTTTATATATTATTTTAATTTCTCTATTAAGCTAGAATTAATAATAAAAGAAGATAGTAAAAAGATATAATAAAAGAAGATATAATAAAAAGATATAATAAAAAAGATATAGTAATTTTATAATTCTATAACTTATTTATAACTAAAAGTTATTATTTTATATTAATAACTATAGTATATTAAGTTATATCTAGTTTTTAATACTATTTATACTAGTATTATTAAAGTTAAAACTATTATAAATTATAAATAACCTAGTCTAATACTATTAAATACTATATATAAGTATTATTACTATATAATTTAAAGAAGTTAGTTAAAATAAATAATAATAAAAAGCTATTATTACTTTAAAAGTTCTAGCTTTACTTAAATATATATTTATTTAGTTAAACTAAGTAATATAACCTTCTTATATTATATTATAAAATTACTTAAAAGTAATCTTTTAATCTATTATACTATTAAAGCTAAGATAAATAAAATAACTATATTTTATTATTTAAATATATAAATCTAATAACTTTACTATAAATAGTTATAAAATAAAGATTAACTTATAAGTTTTTAATTATTTTAAATAGGTTTTTAAAAATAACCTCTTTATATTAAAAGTTTTAATATTTTAATAAATTACTTAAAAGAATTTAATATAGATTCTAATATTATTAACTTTATAAATCTTAAAGTTAAATAAAAGAATAATATACTATTATTAAAGTAAGAGGAGAAGATAAAGATTATTATTTAGAAGAGATTCTTTTAAAATAAAATTAGATTTTAACTTAAACTAGGTTATAACTTTAAAATAATTAAATAAAATTAATTAAAAGAAATAATTATAAATCTTTTAACTTTATACTTAAAAGAAATAATACTTTTATTAAAAAACTAATTATAGCTTTAATAGTTAAATTTAAAATATATATTATATATTATATATTATTATTAAAGTTTATATTATTTTAAAATAATAATTTACTTTAAATTTATTAAAGAATATATTATTATTAGATTTATTATTTTATATAATATTATTATTAAGTTAATATATTTTTAAAAATAAGAGTTAAAAGAATAATAAGTTAAATTAAATATATATTTATTAATAAATATAATTAAAATATTTAAAGAAGTTAAAATATTATTTTTAAATATTTTATATATATATATACTTTATTATAAGTTTTATTTAAATATTTAAACTTTATTAAATATATTAGTTATTAAATATATATAGATTTTATATATTATTTTAATTTCTTTATTAAGTTAAAATTAATAATAAAAAGATGATAAAAGAAAATATAATAAAAGAAAATATAATAAAAAAGATATAGTAACTTTATAATTTTACTTTATAATTTATCTATAGCTAAAAGTTATTATTTTATATTAATAACTATAATATATTAAATTATACCTAGTTTATTTATATTAGTATTATTAATAAACTATTAGCTTATTAAAGTTAAAGTTATTATAAATTATAAGTAACTTAGTTTAATATTATTAAATACTATATATAAATATTATTATTATATAACTTAAAGCTTTTATATATAAATATAAGTTAGTTAAAATAAATAATAATAAAAGTTATTATTACTTTAAAAGTTTTAACTCTATTTAAATATATACTTATTATAACCTTCTTATACTATATTATAAAATTATTTAAAAGTAATCTTTTAACTTATTAAAGTTAAAACTATTATTAAATAAAATAAATATATTTTATTATTATATATAATTCTAAATATATAAACTTAATAACCCTTTTAAATATAAAGTTAAAAACTTATAATTATTTTTTTAATTAATTTTATTTATCTATTTTAAAGTTATAACCTAATTTAAATTAAAAACTAATTTTATTTTAAAAAACTTTCCTAAATAATAATCCTTATTTTTCCTTCTACTTTAATAATAGTATATTATTCTTCTATTTAACTTTAAGATTTATAAAAAGTTAATAATATTAGAATTTATATTAAATTCTTTTAGGTAATTTAATAAAATACTAAGGATTTTAATATAAAAGGTTATTTTTAGGAATCTATTTAAGGATTTCTTTATATAATTAAAGACTTATAAGTTAATCTTTTTTTATAACTATAAAGTTATTAGGTTTATATATTTAAATAATAAAATATAATTATCTTATTTATTTTAACTTTAGTTAAAAGATTACTTTTAAATAGTTTTATATAAGAAGGTTATAATAATTACTTAGTTTAGCTAGATAAATATATATTTAAATAAAGCTAGAATCTTAGTTAAAATAATAATAACTTTTTATTATTATTTATTTTAACTAATTTATCCTTAAATTATATAGTAATAATACTTATATATAATACTTAATAATATAAACTAAGTTATTTATAATTTATAATAACTTTAACTTTAATAAACTAATAATTTATTAATAATATTAATATAAATAAACTAAGTATAATTTAATATATTATAGTTACTAATATAAAATAATAACTTTTAACTATAAATAAGTTAAAAGAATTATAAAGTTATTATATCTTTTTTACTATATCTTTTTATTATATCTTTTTATTATCTTTTTATTATTAATTCTAGTTTAATAAAGAAATTAAAATAATATAAAAATATTTATAAATTTAATAACTTTATTATAAATAATTATAAAAAAAATTAACTTATAAATTTTTAATTATATAAAGAAAGCTTTTAAATAAGTTTTTAAAAATACTTTTTATATTAAAATTCTTAGTATCTTAATAAATTATTTAAAAGAATTTAATATAGATTTTAATATTATTAACTTCTTTATAAATCTTAAAGTTAAATAAAAGAATAATATATTATTATTAAAGTAAAAGAAAAATAAAGATTATTATTTAAAAAAGTTTTTAAAATAAAATTAGTTTTTAATTTTAATACTAAACTAAGTTATAACTTTAAAATAATTAAATAAAATTAATTAAAAATAATTATAAATCTTTTAATTTTATATTTAAAAGAATTATTAAATATATATAATATATAATATATAATATATAATAAACTTAATTTTTTAAATATAAAGTTAAAAACTTATAATTATTTTTTTAATTAATTTTATTTAATTATTTTAAATATAACTTAGTTTAAATTAAAAATTAGTTTTATTTTAAAAATCTTTTTAAATAATAGTCTTTATTTTTTCTTTAATAATAATATATTATTTTTACTTAACTTTAAGATTTATAAAGAAATTAATAATATTAAAATTTATATTAAATTCTTTTAAATAATTTATTAAAATACTAAGAATTTTTAATATAAAAGATTATTTTAAAAACCTACTTAAAAGCTTTCTTTATATAATTTAAAACTTATAAATTAATTTTTATTTTATAATTATAAAGTTATTAAGTTTATATATTTAAATAATAAAATATAATTACTTTATTTATTTTAATTTTAATAATATAATAAATTAAAAGATTACTTTTAAACTTTTTAAATAGTTTTATAATATAATATAAGAAGGTTATAATAGTTATTTAATTTAGTAATAAATATATATTTAAATAAAGTTAAAACTTTATATAAATTTTATAAATAATTAAAGTAATAATATTTTTATTATTACTTATTTTAATTAACTTTTCTAAATTATATAATAATAATACTTATATATAATATTTAATAATATTAAACTAACTTATAATTTATAATAGTTTAACTTAATAAGTTAATAGCTTATTAATAATATTAGTATAAATAATATTAAAAACTAAGTATAACTTAATATATTATAATTACTAATATAAAATAATAACTTTTAGTTATAAATAAGTTATAAAATAAAATTATAAAGTTATTATATTTTCTTTTATTATATTTTTTTATTATATTTTCTTTTACTATATTTTCTTTTTACTATCTTCTTATTATTAATTCTAACTTAATAAATGAATTAAAATAATATATAAAATTTATAAGATAATTAAAAACTAAAGGAAGTATAATAATATAAGCTTATAATACTAGATTTAAAGATTAGGTAGTTTTAAATTATAGTTTTTTAGTTAAAATATTTTTATATAATATTATAAAAGTATATTTTAATTTAAAAGTAATAAAAAGTATAAGTTTAAACTTTTATAGTTAAAGTTATAATATATATATATATAGGTTTTTTTATATATTTATTAACTATTTATATTTTTTAAGTTTTTATTAAGCTAAAATTAATAATAAAAAGATATAAAAGTTAAAAATATAATAAAAGAAAATATAGTAAAAAGATATAGTAAAAAGATATAATAAAAAAGATATAATAAAAGAAGATATAATAAAAAGATATAATAAAAAAGATATAATAAAAAAGATATAGTAAAAGAAGATATAATAAAAAGATATAATAACTTTATAATTCTTTATAACTTATAGCTAAAAGTTACTATTTTATACTAGTAGCTATAATATATTAGACTATACTTAGTCTTTAATACTATTTATACTAGTATTATTAAGGTTAAAGCTATTATAAATTATAAGTTAATCTAATACTATTAAGTATTATATATAAGTATTATTACTATATAACTTAAGGAAGTTAGTTAAAATAAGTAATAATATAAAAACTATTATTACTCTAATCTTATAAGATATATATAGGTTCTAGCTTAAATATATACCTATTTAGCTAAACTAAGTAATATAACCTTTTATATAAGACTATTTAAAAGTAATCTTTTAACTTACTATATTTATTATTATAGCTAAACTAAGTTATAAATTTAAAATAGTTAAATAAAAGTATTTAAAAAAATAACTATAAGTCTTTTAACCTTATACCTAGGTTTTATATATTTATATTTATATTTATATTTATATTTATATTTTAATTATATTTTATATATATATATAAATATAAATATAAAATATAAAAATAATTATATAATTAATATTAACTATTTATATTTTTAAGTTCCTTTATTAAATTAATTAATAATAAAAAAGATATAATAAAAAAGATATAATAAAAAAAGATATAGTAAAAAAGATATAATAACTTTATAATTCTTTATAACCTATCTATAACTAAAAGTTATTATTCTATATTAATAGCTATAATATATTAAGCTATACCTAGTCTCTAATACTATTTATACTAATATTATTAAAGTTAAAGCTATTATAAACTATAAGCTAGTCTAATATTACTAAGTATTATATATAAATACTATTATTATATAACTTAAAAAAGTTAATAAAATAAGTAATAATATAAAAGCTACTATTACCCTAATTATCTTATAGGATATATATAAGTTTTAATTTACTCTATAAATATATACTTATCTATTATAACCTTCTTATATAAAACTACTTAAAAGTAATCTTTTAACCTACTATACTATTAAAGCTAAGATAATAAGTAAGTTAACTATAATTTATTATTTAAATATATAAAACTAATAAGCCTTATATAAATAACTATAAAATAATAATTAATAACTAAATATACTTTTATATAAAAGGAGCCTTTAAATTTAAAGCTATAAATACTATATTTATATTAATAAAGCTTAGTTTATTAATTAATAAACTAAGAGTATAGATTTTTTTTATATTATTTTAGTTCCTCTATTAAGCTAGAATTAATAATAAAAGAAGATAGTAAAAGAAGATATAGTAAAAGAAGATATAGTAAAAGAAGATATAGTAAAAGAAGATATAGTAAAAGAAGATATAGTAACTTTATAATTCTTTATAATCTATCTATAACTAGAAGTCCCTATTTTATACTAGTAGCTATAGTATATTAGGCTATACTTAGTCTCTAATACTATTTATACTAGTACTATTAATAAGCTATTAGCCTATTAAGGTTAAAGCTATTATAGACTATAGGCTAATCTAACACTATTAAGTATTATATAAAAGTATTATTACTATATAACTTAAGGAAGTTAGCTAAAATAGGTAATAATAAAAAGCTACTATTACCCTAACTAAGGTTCTAGCTCTACTTAAATATATACTTATCTACTATAACCTTCTTATATAAGACTACTTAAAAGTAATCTTTTAACCTACTATACTACTAAAGCTAAGATAAATAAGGTAACTATATTCTATTATCTAGATATATAGACCTAATAGCTCTACTATAAATAGCTATAGAATAAAGATTAACCTATAAGTCTTTAATTATATAGAGAATACCCTTAAGTAGGTTCCTAAAGATAACCTCTCTATATTAAAAATCCATCAGATTATCTAAGAGAATTTAATATAGATTCTAATATTATTAACTTCTTTATAAACCTTAAGGCTAAGTAGGAGAATAATATACTATTATTAAAGTAGAAGGTAAAGATAAAAACTATTATCTAGAAGAGGTTCTTTCTAAAATAGAAATAGTTCCTAACCTAGACTAAGCTATAGCTTTAAAATAGTTAAATAGAATTAATTAAAAAAAAATAATTATAGGTCTTTTAACCTTATACCTAGGAGGGATAAACTAAGAGTATATAATATAAACTTTAATATTATTAAAACCTATATATTCTTTAAAGTAAAACTATAAAGGGGTATAAAGTTATTATTAATAGAGAAAAAGGTATTTAAAAACTTTAAGAAAAGGTTTAGCTAAAACTAAAGATTAAACTAGGCTATAAATTTAAAATAGTTAAATAAAATTATTTAAAAAAAATAATTATAAGTCTTTTAACCTTATATCTAAAAGGGTTATATAATTAATATAATATTTTTTATCCCTCTTAAGTATAAGGTTAAAAGACTTATAATTATTTTTTTTAATTAATTCTATTTAATTATTTTAAAGTTATAACTTAGTTTAGGTTAAAAACTATTTTTATTTTAAAAAGAACCTCTTCTAAATAGTAGTTCTTATCTTTACCTTTACTTTAATAATAATATATTATTCTTCTACTTAACTTTAAAGTTTATAAAGAAGTTAATAATATTAGAATCTATATTAAATTCTTTTAGGTAATCTATTAAGATATTAAGGATTTTTAATATAAAAAGTTATCTTTAAGAACCTACTTAAGGGTATTCTTTATATAATTAAAGACTTATAGATTAATCTTTATTTTATAATTATAGAGTTATTAGGTTTATATATCTAAATATATAGTAATAGAATATAGTTATCTTACTTATTTTAGCTTTAGTAGTATAATAGGTTAAAAGATTACTTTTAAATAGTTTTATAAAATAGTATAAGAAGGTTATATTACTTAGTTTAGCTAAATAAGTATATATTTATAAAGTAAAGCTAGAACCTTTAAAATAATAATAGCTTTTTATTATTACCTATTTTAGCTAACTTAAAGCCTTAAGTTATATAGTAATAGTATTTATATATAGTATTTAATAGTATTAAACTAGCTTATAGTTTATAATAACTTTAACCTCGATAGTATTAGTGTAAATAGGTACAGCCTAATATACTATAGCTACTAGTATAAAATAGGGACTTCTAGCTATAGATAGGTTATAAAGTAGAATTATAAAGTTACTATATCTTCTTTTACTATATCTTCTTTTACTATATCTTCTTTTACTATATCTTTTTTTACTATATCTTTTTTTACTATATCTTCTTTTACTATCTTCTTTTATTATTAATTCTAGTTTAATAAAGGAACTAAAATAATATAAAAAAATCTATAATATTTTTTATATTTATTTATTATATATTTAAAAGGTTATAAATACTAATAGTTTATCTTTTAATTAAAGATTTTTAAGGATTTAACTTCTTTTTAAAAACTAGTTTTATTATATTTATATCTTAATACCTAAAATAGTTTAAAAAAATATAGTTATAATCTACTATTTTTAACGAATTTCTTAAGAATTTTTTTATTATATAATAAATTTTTAGTCTATATATATATATAAATTTTATATTTATATTTATATTTATATTTATATATTTATATATTTATTATAACTCTACTTATAGTTAAAAAAGTTTTTTTAGTAGTAGGAATTCTACTAGTTATAGGGAGAAAACTATCTACCTAAAGGTAGCTTAATTAAGTTATATAGTATCCTATCCTATTAAGACTTTTTAGGCCTCCTATTCGTTATATATTAATTTAACGATGAGTGATTAAGCGACCCTTAGCTCGACTAATTATAACCGGATATACTGTTGTCTTAAAATCACTTCCTACCTCTTTTAGTCTAGAGCTCTATAGAAGGCCTTAGAGGGGAAATGTAACGGTATAGGCTTATAAGTGCTAGATCCGAAGACTGGGCAGTCTTCGAATTGTGGTCTTTTGGCCGGGGCGTCTTTGCGCAGCACTGCAGAGGTCCGTCTCAGGAAGAAGGGGGAGGTTAAAGGTACCTATAGGAGAGTAGTATAAGTAGAAGTATAGAGAACTTAAAGAGTTTACACATAGGCTCTAGGCTTAGGAAGAGTCTGACGGCTGAGCAGACAGCAGACAGATAGATACACAGTTGAGAAGAAAACATAGTGTGGCCGAAGCCCTACCCACATATACTCTTCCTAGAAGAGGTACGGGAAACCCCCCTCGCCACGCCTTCTATCAAAGGTACCTGCTCAAGCCGTTGATCTATCATCTGGTACACGTCAAGACCTTTCCAAGCCGTATCGAAAGCAATCTTACAAAGAAGACCACGGATGCTTGATCATTGATGGCTCGGCCGAGACTCATGTGTTCCATCGGTCGATAAGCGCACATCGTTGTGCGCACACCTCCCTGTACTATTGCTGTAGCATCAAAGGCAATGCTTCACGGACCTACTAATAAGATCGTGGGGCAAAAGTACACCTGTACCACGAATGACTACCTGTTGATGCCACACAACCGCTCTCGCACGACAACTTCGATAGAAGTACGCTCTGCATGGGTATGTGACGACAGCTGTGACTTCGCTTACACCAGGGACCCCAAGACGGCGCCAACATCATGTCGGAGCGGATGCCCGTTAGCGCTCGGGTGGAGAGGCACCGGCGTGGAGGGTAGGGGGGACAGGCCCTCTTTTTAAGAGCTGCCCATGGAAGAACTCACACCGAAGTATTCCCCAGGTTGGCATCGTATCACAGGTGGAAACGGAACTCAATTCCAGATCAAAGCGTGCGGTAGAAATATTGTGCATGTGTGTATGTGTGACCAATATGATTCGATGAAAGACTCGCTATCAAGGCTCGCGTGCACTCGAGGTGACGGGCGGGGGGTATCTACCGAAATGCTAAGACTACCTAAATAAGATGCCAGGAAAATGGATGCAGAGAAGGACCAACGCCGAAGGTGACGGGACGCGCTTGCAGGCGCGTCCGTCTCCTCTGTGTGCGCCTTCAATCATGAACTCCTAGCTATGTGTGGGAAGACAAATAATAAGCCCAAAAATCGCTCGCTTGATAAACCAAAACCATGATGATGCTGATGTCCTTCGATGCCGGTGACAGATCCTAGACTCCCTTTGCGTGATGTGTGTTCTGTGCCACCCTTTGCTGTTCGTCGCCGCGTATCCAAGCGGAAGGAAGAAAAAAAAACAGGGAAACGGAAATCCAAAAGCGCAATTTGACTTTCCTAGCCGGCACAATTGGCGTAGTGAAAAGTCCGGCTAGGCTGTTGCAGGATGATGGTGCAAAACCGCTGCCCAGCCGGTGAGCGAGAGCGAGAGTGTGTGTCTGGATGAATTGACCGAGCGCGCCCGAGGCCAGCCCAGGCTGGCGCGGGTGACACAGCCGAGTCGAGAAGCCTCGGAAGCTTAAGTTGGGGGTGATTTGATTGAGGGCAGGAAAGAAATCCCGATGGATATCCGGCTGAAATGTGTGACCGTGTGGGGGAAGGGGAGGGCTGCTCCGCATCTCCGCAAGTTGTAGCCCGTTCCATCCCGATGGCTGGTCTTGGTCGCGCGCGGCGCACACCGCCGCGTGCCAGCCCGGTTTGCCGAAAGGGTCGACAAGGGAGGAGGTGAAATAGGCGAGGGCCAGATCCGGGTGACCCCAAAACGGCACAGATCGACGCCCAGGTTGCACCCGGCGAATGTGTCTCGGCAGGCTGCGCGTGCTCGACGGGGAACCAAGTCAAGTGTGTCGACCGCCAGGCCAAGGCAGATGACCCGGAGGCTGGTGACTTTAGCACGACACCACAACCAACAGCCACGTGAGCGCGCTGTGTGGTGCCTTGGGTTTTTGTCATCACCGCTGCTGCCTCGGCCAGGAGTGCATCGTTGAGCCAAGGGGTGTAACGTCTGCAAAAATAAAATAAAAAGTCCAAAGTAAAGGTGGCGGTTGACCGAGAGCCCAAAAAATTAGGCAGATGCAGGGCGGAATGGGGGGCCCTGTTGGATGCGTGGGGTGCCAACGGAATGTCGGGTCGGGCCAAGTGGAATTTAGAACAGATGGATGCTGGAGGGGTATCACCGAAGGATGGGCCCGATTTAGATGAGTAAGACTGCGATGACCGTCAGCAAGCAAGCTCCCATATCATCCGGAGGCGTGTTTGACCGGCGAAAGGGGATGGTGGGAGGCAATCTGCAGGCAAAAGGACCCTCGGGATCAGGGTGGTAGTTGTGCAACACTCGGCCCAGCGCGGTGGGAAGTGAGTGCGAAGGGTGCAGGGCGAGGATGACAAACTGGGAAATGTGAGTAAGCTTATACGTACGTTGTACGAGTGCATCCTCCGCCACGGAGGAAGGCTGTCAGCAAGGCAGCCCGCCTCCCCCAGAGATGACTCCCCTTCACTCGACGGCCTCGGCGATCGGTGTCATGGCCGAGAGCTTGGACCGGGGGCTCGAGGCCTTCTTGGAGGTGGACTTGCGCTGCTTGTGGGCCCTCGCGGCCTGTCGCCTCAGCTCCTTCTCGGCCATGACGGAGCGCATGAGCTCCTGCTGGCGGAGGGTCTGCTCACGCCTCATCTCCTCGAGCTCAGCGCCGCCCATGTGGCGGACTGGGGCGAGGCGCGGTGATGGGGTGCCTGAGCCGTAGCTGGAGACTGAGTGAGCGTCCTCGTCGGAGAAGACGGGCTCTGAGAGGAAGAGCAGGTCCTCATCCGAGATGTAGGACGTCGCTCGGGGCTGGTCGTTACCATGCTCGCCCAGCGAGACCCGCCGCGGCCAGCTTGGGAAGGCGCAGGACTCGTCGAGGTAAGAGTTGTGGTATGCGCCGCGCCGCGATGGGATCTCCATGGGCGAGGAGGAGCTGTATGACCCGTAGGACATTGTGAGAGGGTTTTGTGGGAACGAAGAGCGTGCTCTGACGCGATATGTGATGAGTGGGGGGGCTGGTCTGGTCGACCAGCGAGGTGTCGAGGGCGGCGATGGCCTTGATATACCCCCTTTTGAGAAACCAGAGTTGGTTGCGGCGCGGTGGTGCTGGTGTTGGCTGCGGGCTTGTAAGTGGGCGCAGCCGGTGTGCCTGTTTGTTTTATAGTGGCTTTGTTGATGTGTGCGTTGGGTGTTTTGGTGTTGGGTGGGCTGTCACAACCGGTGAGTAATGACAATGGTGTGAGAAGACGGACAGTTTTCGTCGACGAGGCTTCTTGAAAAAAGGAAGTCGGTGATGTTGTTGATTTATTATATCCACCATCCGGAAACCCAAGGGTCAGACCGCGGAGGGAGCCCCCCAGGGTGATATATGAATCATCCACATGCTGGCTGCGCGTGTCCGAGGGAAGGCAACACAGGCTGGCAGGACAGGGCAGAACATGACAAGACAGGGGCAGGGATGCCGCAGCCTTGGAACGACAAAGTACATGTGGTACGTACCCGACTTGGTTTCCAAACATTCCCACGGGTCCGGCGGGTTTTGGGGAGGATCGGATTGGGATGGGATGGACGGAGAGGTAGCTCCCATGTCTTTCGAGGTCTCAGTGGGTTACTCTTGTCGTCTCTACGCGCGTCGGGGTACAGGGCGGCTACACCAGGTACGCGAAGGTCATGACTCCCCCACGCTTCCAGCTTCCTGGACAGGTAACCAAAGTCGTCGTTGTAGCAGCGGTAGAGGCTGAGAAGGGGGGTCGGACGGCAGAAGCACGCCGCAGTCCAGGTCGCTATTTTGCGAGATTGTCACCCACCCCATGCCCTGCAGAAAGGCGGTCGGGAGGCGTAACGGTCAGTGCCTGACCGCCTCTGGCCTGGGTGCCAGTGAGCACCACAACCGAGACCACCACCAAGCGAGCCACGGGTGCTTAGGCACCGGTCGCGGGGGGTCTGCAGGGCCAAAAAGAAACAAGGAGAAAAGCACCATGCCGGCAACCTTCTTCTTCACCCGTCCCCCGTCCCCCGACCCCCGTCCCCCGACCCCCGTACGCCTGTCTGCACTGCTTCTTGCCGCGTGCTTGCTATACTATGAGCTAGCACACAGCACATAGCACATAGCACAGTAGCCCATAGCACAGGCTTCCCCTTCCGGCGGCAATTCGTCCACGCCAGCCCTACCATTGGCCTGGAACCTCGCCAATCGCTCCCCGAGGGTCGATCATTCACCCTCGCTCACACACCCGGCTGCCGGCTCTCACTTACCGTCGTCCCTTATTGCATCGCATCGCGTCCAGGCGTGCAGCCGTGCAGCCGTGCAGCCGTGCCCAGCGGCGCGCCATCTCACCGCTCGAAACCGTTTCCTTTTCTCCCTGGGGCTTCCAGTTCCGCCGCCAGCACGCCTGTTCCGGGGCATCAGATGCAAACAGCCGGGCTCGAGCAGACAAAGCTGAAACAATCACGGCCATCTGTTCTGTCATCTGTCGTCTGTCGTCCCCCTTTTCTCCGTTGTGACCGTGACTGCATGTGCCTCTTCTTTTTTTTCTTTTTTTTATACTTTCTTGTTGGCCGTGTTGGTGCTTGCTTCTCCCCCCGGGGTGATAAAAGGGGGGAGGAAAGGGTGTGATCGATCTGCCGTCGTCCGTCGTCTGTTGGCTGCGCAAACGAGAAGCCCTCTCAGCCCGGGTCTAAATTAGGCTCGTGTGAAGGATTCGGCGCAGGGTAAGAATAGGCAGGACAGAGACGACTGGGCGGGCAGGTAAAACGCCGACCCCAACTGCAGAGGTCCAAACAGAGCAGCAAGCCAACCCCAGGAGGCCACCTGGTTGGGCGCAGTCCGAACCGCGGCGAGCAAATCGCAACTAATTCGGCATCTCGAGTTTACTGCCCTTCGCCCTCGACAGTCGTGCCACGACGCCGCCGGTAACTTGCTCGCCTTTCCTTGCCCTTCGCCCTGGTTGGGCATGTTCGGCGACACGCGCACGAATGGGCAGTCAATATGTCATCATCCCGTTACCACAGACAAGCGGCGGCGTATACTGGTTTGCGAGTACGCTGGCCTGCCTGTGAGGACCATCGCCCCCAAGGCCTGGGACAGATGCTGTGCACCCCCCCCCCTTCATCAGACCCCACCGCCCCCCAGAGTCAAACCGGTTTCCTGGGGAAGAACAATGCGGAGGCGGACTGGCGGATTGCTCACCAACATTGCTGTGCGACCCCCCCAGATCAGCCGTGGTGATGGTAGCAACTGACTCAGATTTCCTATGATGACTTCACCGACAATATGCGTGTACGACGGTAATCCCAAAGAGGCGGGCACGCAGGTGCGCCATGCGGTGCCATGCGGTGCCATGCCAGGAATCATTACTTACAGAACGAGAGCTCGTCTGCTTGGTAATAACAAAGGGGCCCGTCAGTCTGGGCCCGTCGCGCCCGGCCGCCCGGCCGTCTGGTAATAGGTTGCGTCGCGTTGCGTTCCATCGCATCGCCGGGCATGGCAGTCATCTTTGCAATTTCGCATCTTAATTCCTTGCTGGGGCATCCTCAGTACGACCGCCAGAGAAGCCATCTCGACCCTCGCATTTCCTCGTCTCTGACATCAGCCCGGGACCAAGCTCAGAGTTAACCGGCTCGACTCGGCGTGAGGGATTGACAGGCGGGGTGGGCGAGGAGCCCACACGCTCCGCAGGCTCCCGAAGGCTTAAGTGCTCATCATCGTGGCGGGGAAACTGAGTCGGGCAAGCTGGCAAGGTCGAGATGAATCTTGTGTGTAAGTGTGTCTAGTTCGCATGGCAACCATCATGCCGCATCAGGGCACTCAGGCCCACGTCCTGGCCCTTTCCCCGCGGCTTTTGCAACATCTGTGCCCCTTCCGTCCCATTTTCGCAGCATCCGCAAAATGTTCCATTGCCAGTGAGCTCGGTGTACTTGATGGGCAAAGACCCTGAGCGCTACCCACGCGCCATTCACGTAGACCCCCGCCCATCTCATGTACTATGGCAGACAAATATACTCCGGCCCGGGGCTGGCGAGGCCGGCCTGGCTGGCCTGGCAGGCACGCATGCAGGCAGGCACGCAGGCGCAGGCAGGCCCAGAGGCACAGGGCGGTCAACCAAGACGCATGTTGGCGCAGTCTGGAGCGACGTCGAGGCCCAACGGCAAAGCCAGGCAGGGACGAGGGGCAGGGAGCCCGTTGGCCTCGGCCGGCCCATTCTGGCAACACTAAGGGCTAAGTTGGCTTCCCTGAATAGCTGCCAACCATCTATTCATGCGCCCGAGTAGGGCTGGTCTTCTGTCTACTGTCTACTGCATTGACCTGACAGCACTTGTGCGAAATACGCGCCCGGCGAGCAGGGGGAACACAAAAAAGAAAGGGCGGTGATGATGAGCCGGCTGGCTACGTGTAGGCTGCGCTGGCAGCGCAACCATCTACGTCCCCACACAGCCGTCCATACAACACCGTGGCTCCCTGCTGCATCACCAGATGAATTGTCGCGCCGCACGCATGGATGAATGGAGTTTTGCAGAGATTTGTACCCCGCGGCAGGGCCATGTCTCGACTTGAACCGAGCAATTCCGGGGCAGCACGGAGTATTCCCGGAGAAAGGGCACTTTGGATGACAGGTCAGCACTCCCGACGCTTGCCTCAGCAGTTTCACTCGGCCGAGCGCATGGATGCATTCGAGGGGAGAGGCGCGCCGCTTGACTCGTCACGAATAAAACGCGGGAGGCTAGAAAGCAGTCTGGCCAGGGATGGCAGATCCAGAGGCCCCCCCTTGGTGAGGCCCTTTGCCGCAATACATGTACCTAGTATGATATTTCACAACAGACCCTGACACCTGGTGCACGGATCCGACCCGGCGGCGGCCATGGTCTGAGGGATCAACGTTGCCGACCGCCAACGCTCAAGCCAGGAGGTGAACATGCCGGACAGGCTGACAGGATGGTCGTGGGCCAGCCCCGCAGATCGAGCCCGGGCGAGAGAGTCCAGATGGACCACCCAGCCGCCAGAGTTGGCAGGCTGGGGCTGTCTTATGGCCTGAGACTCCCGCGATCTGCAATGCCGCCGACGAGGGCCTGGATTACGGGCAGTGCGCTCTAGAACTCGGGCCGCGGGCAGCCTCTGGATATTCTGACTACCTGCCTTGGTAGCTAGGTAGTGTCTACTTGCTTCACGCGCCTCTCGGCCGTAGATTTCCCGAGCCGCAAGTGTGTGTGCTCCCTACCTGCAATCGAGTCTAGTTCAAGATATTGGGCTGAGACCCCAGATGCGCCGAGACCCATCAAGAGAAGAAGAAGAAGAAGAAGAAATAATTGCGAATTCTGGTGAGATTTGCGTGGTCGGATAATTGGCGTCATTCGGAAAAGCAAAAGAGGCTGCAGGAAATCAAACTCTTCAGCTTTGACTGACTACTGACAGGGTCGATCTGCCCCGGCAAGGACCCTTGGTGCAGAGAAGCAATCACGACGGAACAATAACGTCATCAGAGATTCGAATCTGGGGGACAAACAATTTGCCATGGCTTGGGGCAAACACCAGGCGCTGCTGAATGAATCAGTCATGAACCTGCCCGTGTTTCATTCTTCTCCGCCGGTTGGGGGCCATGGATGAGCCCTCCATCGCTGGCCGGCAAACGACTCAGGAATGGGGTGACCCATCGACGCCGACGATTCTCCACACGCCCAACATAGACATTATGACGGCAGGCTCACGACGGGCGCTCTGCTGGTTTCGACAGAATTGGAATCTGCATCCGAGATCTTTGGCCTCCACTGCTCTACGACGTCGAGCTTGAGCTTGAGCTTGAGCCCGAGCTCGAGCCCCTTTTCGAATTCGCCTCGCTGATGTCAGTCCGAACCTTGTCCCACTGATCGGGTAAGGGGCCGCATCGTGAACATGCTTCTAGAAGGACGCCTGGAAACGGCCCAAGGCTCGTGCGATGCTGCTGCACTCGTGCCTGCGAGGCATGCAACGTTGTTTGACCGCCTGCAGGGACACTAGATGCCTTCAGAATCTCACTTCCTACGGGCCAACATGAATCTGTTGGCTGGCAGGCACCCCCCTTGATGCAACCGACGTGTTCCTCGGTCATGGTCCGCGAGAGAATCACGCTTCCCTTGAGCGGCTTTGAAATTTTGCCCTATGCGCAAATCTTTTATCCCACTGCCCACTGCCCACTGCCCACTGCTCCAGCCTCGTCTCGGGGTCTGTCTGAAGACACGCGTGGGGGTGGGGTCCTCCACAGATAGCCTGCAGATCATCAACCGACACGCTGATAGATGATAGATCCTACGGGACAATTACTGTGGGTACGGCACCCCCCTTCCCCCATCCGCCGGCGCCAACACCGGGAAATATGGAAAACCACATCGCGTCAAATTTTCGTCCCGCAGCGCCATAGTGCGCTCTATCACGTCAAACACGTCTATCTAGCAACGACCCTCGGTGGGGAGGCCCGGCAGCCATCGCCTCCCCCTTGCCCCCCTCCCCCCCTCTTCCTCCCACCAAGAAGTTGGATCTCGGATAGCCACTGATGCACGGGGATGGAGATCATATCTGTTTCAACCGTCTTCCCGTCTATCTCTCTCCCGTGTTTCAAAGCGCCCAAGACCCGACGACTGCGTTGTGTACGATAGGAGCCCTGCTGCCCTGTCCCGTCTCCTGGAGGCAGGCAAGCGCATGCTTCACGTGCCAGGACATGTTCGTCCTCGCGGGGCGGTGAGAAACAATGCACCTGCAACTGCACCTGCTACAGTAGTACAAGGCTCTACTGTAGCCCGGCCGGCTCAGCAAGCAGGCACTGGGCTTTCGGGCATCCGCCGTGGACCGGAGCTTGAAGTACCCGGTTGCCTATACTGTTTAATTCTGTCGTGTTCCCCATCTGTCCCACCCAACCCAGGCTGCCAGGCAGGTGGCTGACTGTTGTGGCGCGGGTCTTTTCGTGGCTGTGCTCATGTGCTTCACCTGACTGACCCCCACGGCCTGTCCTCGACGTCGTCTCGGGACCTCTGTCCTGTGACTCGAACGCCTATCTTGATGTTGGCCCTCCACACCTGAGGCGTTGTCCAGGACCGGGGCCACGAGAGACAGATGTCTCAGTGATTCCAGGCTTTTGTCCAGCAAGGCGGGCATCACATGCTGGACTGGTCTCCTATACCCCAGGCTTGAGGGGTGTACTCGGCCAGGATGTGCCAATATGTCGTCAAATAATGCAGTCCACTCATCGAGATTCTGAGAACCCCATCAGGCCGATCCAAGACTATGTCTGTGACTCAGAAGTTCGGTGTTTGGCACACTCCGCTGTAGCCAGCACAACCTCGCCTGGCCTACCCTGGACGAGGTGGTGATTCGTGGAAATATCGTTTGGCCAGGAGTCTACCGTCCTTGTGGGCGCCGGGCTAAGAAGTCGCCTCACCATCAAGACGTTACCCTGTATGCCGTATGAGCCTGAACCATTCGTGACTGTCTCTCCCGCGGGCAAGTGTCTGCTGAACGCCAGAGAGGGACAGCCAACTATCTCGCCGGGCAGCGTGTAGATGTGGTATCGGCACCGGGCTGTAAAGTCTCGGCGCACACGTGTGCCTGTTGTGTTGAAGATATCAGCCCAGGGAGGCATTGCCTAGGGCCTACTATGCCTCGCACCCAAAAGCCTGTCTCGACCGTGTATGGTGCACCAATAGTCAGCATAATACGGGCCGAGGAGAGCCAAGAAAGCTGGTCAATAACACACACCTACCTAGTATTTGTATGAAACCTGTGACCTAAATTAACGCTGCCTGCAACTGACGATGTTGTCTTATCCAGAGAGTTTGTAAGCAGCATCTGAATGAGATGGCGACCGTCTGTTGAAAATGTAGAAGGCCCTTCTTGGCCTGACGTTTGCCAGTACCTCCTGCCTGTTGCGCGGACAAAGGCAACCGGGGAGGTTCAGTCTGAGTTACCTATAACATGGTGTACTGTATTATCTCCGCACTGCTATTGGCATTTTTTTATTTTAGACGCTGGGTCTTGGGCGTTTACCACTGCATGAAGGCCTCACAAACATTTTATATGTATGGGCGCTTAGAAACTAAACTACATATGTACCTGTAACATGTTCTGAGACGCATCGCTTGAGGCGAAGTCTTGAGGCAGACTTTCTCATGACTGGCTTTGAACTCTACCCATGCCACCGTGTTTGTATCTATAACATGACTAAATTCACCCGCCGTGAAGTTGTAGATCGGTCGTGTGCCAGAGGTGACTGTAGCAAGCGCAAGAAGATGACAGACATGCTTGAACGCCGGATTATCTACAGTCTAAAAAGTGACAGTGCGTAGAAAAGGTTGAGCACCGTTGAATATGGTGTGTATCTAGATGACCTTCAAGGATCCCAAAAGGACGAGACTGAACAATGAACAACAAAGTCTTCGAGATTACCGCAATGCCAATCGTCCCACGTCTGTAATGTCAGAAATAAGTTGTCACACAAGGGAGAAGAACATGCCTCACTCTGTACGTCTCGGGGGGCAGCATGACGCGAACAAAGACGCTCACCGAGCTGGTCCCCTTCTTTGAGTACATCAGCTTTGGGCTAGTAGGAGCAATCAGCGGAACTCGCTTGACACATTCTAATGGAAGGAGTTATCTTGCGCCACATGGGGCAACATACAGCTGGCTGAACCCATGCGTTCTCGAGGCTGCGATCGAGGCATACGTTGTCTACCGAGGAAACATAATGGGCCAATTGTAGGCTGACAGCCAGGAGCCGATATTTAGGTCTGGCAGAACATCTCTTGTTGCCATTGCTGATATCCACCGGCGACAGAGACTGGTTCGTTGCCTTCCAATTCCGCTCCTATCACCCTGACGCCTTCTGAGCAATTGTGAATACCAAATACCATACTGACTATTCGGTGAGACGTGCCTCCCGCGCGATTTGCGTAGATGGTATGCAAAACCTCTGGGAAAAGTCAACCACAGTCGAGCCTGTACTAAATATACCGCTTTTCAATGCCTTTAGCTCACGAGAGCCACAACAAATATGTTCAGATGGTTTGATGTGGACGAATAAAATCTTGAAAAGCAAAGGCTACCCCCGACTACGCCGCCGGTCATGTCAGCCCTGGCAGCGAACCCGATCCAAAGGGTTATGGTTTGTATGGCAGACCAAAACCCGCAACCCAAACTCCGTACTCCGTGCAGATGACCTCGTCGAACCGTATGCACTCTCGCGCCAGTGCCGAAAGAAGCGGACCATACTGTCTAGCTCCTCAAGGCCTCTAGCCTGTTCCTCATCTGGTCCATGGTGGCCTCCATGTCCTCCTCGTCATCCTCCTCGACCGCCGCTGCGGGCTGGGCGGGTTCCTCGATCTTCTGCGGTGGGGCGCTGGGCAGCTGGCCCGTCTTCTCCATCTTGCCCTTGAGTATCTCGCCCAGGACCTTGTCGACCTCGCCCTCTGCCTCCTCGTCCTCGCCCAGCAGGGTGTCATCCTCGGGCAGGGTCTCCTCGACCATTTCCTCGATCACGCCGGCCTTCATCAGCTCGACGCTCAGGTCCCGCATGGTTCCGGCCAGCTCGGGCAGCCTGATGAGCGTGTTGACATCCTTCATAATACCAACCGACGCCCGGATTGAGCCCTCGATCTTGCGCACGGCAAAGGCCTCGTTGACCTGCATCTGCACGGAGTTGAGTTGGGCCTTGGATGTGACCAGGCGGGCAGACGACTTGCGGGCACGGATGAGCTCGCGCGCAAAGTCGCGCGCATCTTTCTCGGCTTGTTTCCTGCGCGAGGGGTCCTTCTGGGCGCGCTTGTCGGCCTGCACGATGAGGTTCTTGGCCTTGATCTCGAGCTGCTTCGACTGGGCGATGTCGCGGTCAAGCTTGCGCATGTTCTGGCGAAGGAGCATGTTGCATTTTCGTACCTGAAACAGGACGTCAGGTCAGCAAGACGGTTGTCAGAATAGTGCCAAGGCAGCATGGCGTCGACAGGCCGCGGCTGCAACCTGAGTTGGGCCATTGAAGGGCTGGTCGGACTGTACTGACTTGTGCCGAGGGATCTGGCTTAGCGAAGAGGCCTCTTAACGTCTCCATGTCTGGAGACTGGTCGGTTAGGGGACCTGGAGCTGCGCTGAAGAATACAGGGGAGTGTTGCGGCAGCAATAGTCTAGGGATGGCAACTGTCACGTTTGAGATAACGATGCAGCCACACGTGTATTAGACTGTACTAGACGGCTGTTGATGTAGGAGAGTTGACGTAGTGCTCGGTGGGTCAACTGGCTGGGGCAGGGGAATTACGTGAGCAGCAAGGGGAGACAGGCCATGGCCCTTTGGAAAGTGTTGGACGAGCGAGCTGGGTTGGGCTGGGCTGGGTTGCGGCTCTGTTAGCGCCCGTCTCCTGGCAGGGCTAGGGCCATCACTTCACGCTCTGACGTGGGCCAGATCTACCTCGGTAGCCTGGCATTGATTGATCCTCAGTAGCCTTGGAAGGCTTGGGAAGTGATGAGGCTTATTAGCATGCCTGAGGTTGCTGCAGACGTGGTGTAGATAGAGATAACAACTTGAGTATGTGGTCTAGAGTGATTTTCTACGATGCTCCCGGTTTGCATGCACACTGTACATTTTCGTGGGACTTGTACTACACAGGCAGAGAAAAAAGACTTCAGTTCCAAGCAACAGTGGCCTGTCAGTTCTCGCTGCCTAGTCCCTGAAAGAGTCGTCACGGTGTCGAATCCATCTTGCTGCTGGGACAGCCTTATGAGGAAGCTGGGGGGAGGGTGATTCCATATGTTGTTGACCTGCTTTCCTTTGTAGGCGGTGTGGGGACCGGGCGGGCTGGGATCAGGGTCCTGGTGTGTGATTAGGAACAATGAGCGTACCTGGAGTGTGTGTGGTTCCAGGGGGCCCAGATCTCTGTGGTTCTGAGAAATTCCATGAGCTTGACCTGATTGTGTCACTGGGTGTGCACCCCAACCCCAGCCTCACCCCCAAGCTCCCTCTCCTTGTTCCCTACAGCTGAGCGCTCTGAATGCAAACGCTTCTTCAACAACACCCTCTCCCTCTCTCACACACACAACTTGGTCCTGAAATATTCAAGCAGCCATATCCGCACGTCAACTTGTGTGCTCTGACACCCCCAAGCATCTTTCCATCAGCAGCCAGTTTGCTCAATTCGACCCGTCTGAACCTGGGCCGTACCCCGCGTTTGCCTCATCAGAGCTCCCCTCCCCCCCCCCCATCAGCCTAACGACATCAGTCCCCACTCCCCGTCAAAATCCTGGACAAACCAAACCACAAGCCAGACGACAAACGCCTGGCCACTGGAGCAGCTCACGCAAAACTTCGCCCGGATTTCTTTTCCTGACCACTAATTCCCACATATTCACTTTGCGACACTCGCTGTAATTTCCACAACAAACCACACAATGGCCACCACTGCAACTCCCGAGGGTAAGTCCAGCCCTTGTCCACCTACCAACTCTACACCAGCAGCTGCAGGTGCACTTCCAGCCCCCCCTTGTTCCGCCTCGCCTCGCCTCCAGGCAGCACTCCCGCATTGCGCAACGCTCTGTGTCACCGCGAGCTCTGTTGAGTGGCCCTGTCGCAGCTTGCCCTTTGCTGACACGCGCTCACGCCAATCCTTGCAGTTCTCTGGGCACAACGCTCATCCAGCACCGATGCCGACAAGAACTTTGTCTACCTCACCATCACCGTGCCCGATGTGCCCAAGGAGAGCTTCAAGCTTGACCTGAAGCCCACTGGTCTGACCTTCACCGGTCACTCTGATACCCTCAAGAAGACCTACCACTTGGAGCTCGAGTTCTACGCTGAGATCGACGAGGCGGCCACCAAGGTCAACCACACGGGCAAGAATGTCGAGCTGAAGCTGCAGAAGAAGGAGCTCAACGAGGCCTACTGGCCCCGCCTGCTCAAGGAGGCTAAGAAGGTCCACTTCCTGCGAACCGACTTCGACAAGTGGGTCGATGAGGACGAGCAGAACGAGGCCGCCGAGGAGGACCTGTCGCAGTTTGGCGGTGGTATGGGTAAGCAAACTCGGGTGTTGGCACCCGCCCCTCTATCCGTCTGAAGTTCACAGGGCTAATACCGCATCTCACTCGCAGGTGGCTTGCCCGGTATGGGTGGTAAGTCCTGTCTGCTCCCAACTGCTTGAACGATTCGATTCAGTGCCCACTCGGCCTCTTTTTCTTACATCAAGCGTGCCCTCTCGTATTGAATACGGAGAAAAGCTAACCAACCCGTAGGCGCAGGCGGTGACTTTGGCGGCATCGACTTCTCTAAGCTTGGAGGCGGTGCCGGTCTGGGCGGCGAGGATGAGGAGGAAGAGGACGACGAAGACGATGACGACGACATGCCTGCTTTGGAGGGCGAGGAGGGCGACAAGACCGAGGCGAAGACCGAGGCAAAGCCCGCCGAGGCGTCCAAGCCCGCTGCTTGATCCGCCACCCAAGCAAGCATCATCAACCCGGAACTAGCTGTCAGCCATGACGGCGTCGTGAGGCGATAATGGGTTCTCTCACAACAAGACTACGTCAGGGATGTCTGCAGAATCACTTCATTTCGGGACTGCCGGAGTTGGTCAGAGGCGAAGGCATACACTCCTGCGGAATCTCGCGGGTTGAAACTCGCAACACCTGGTGCGGCATAATACAAGATGAAGATGAGCATTGCGAATTGCAGAGGAGGATGGCCAGAATGGCTGTGAACCCATATTCGACCCATTCATCTCCCTGAGTCTGTTTCTCCCTTCATCCTCGGAGCATTTGTCCACTTCTTTGCTGTGTAAAACTGTAGTCAGTGTTTGCAACGACTTAGTCCCGGCCAGCTGTGTATCAGCGCGAGAAATTGCCTATCCTCCTCTTCTAGAAAACACTCATGTCTCACATTCTTCTGAGAATATCTGTTGCATTTGATCCCACCATTTAGCAAGTCTCAAAGCTGCAGAGAACGCAGAGACTTGTAATCAGTGCAACACTAACCAGATCCATAGCTGTCGCATTCGTCACTTATCGATCGCGCTATTTGGTCTGGTTTAAAAATAGCCACCTCTTTGGAAGGACAGGATGGTTGGCTTACACCGTAAGCACCAGACTTGGTGGGCGTAGTGAGGCAGACCAGCGTGACCGTGCCTCTTTTCCCTCTTGGTCTGGCTCATTTAGGAGTGTTAGCTGTTGGGACCAGGAGGGCCAACAACGAAGGAAGGGCAGGATTTTCTTGTCACTGGTCAACAGCATCTTTCAAACTGATTTCGGTATAGGTTCCACAGATACCTCTGCCTGCTGCGACGATAAAGGGTTCTCGTCATGCCCCTTCGTCCGTCAGATGCCGCGCACCGCGCCTCTCGTCCATCCCCGCTAGCCTCCGGCTCCAGCACCAGCAGCAGCGACAAAGCGATCTTCTTAATTACCTCGGCCTGAGGACTCCTGTCTTCTCATGCGCGCGAGATGTGGAAAGTCTTCACGGAAACAAGTCTTGTCAGATGCTTCGCGAAACAGGGGCAGAGCAACCATCAACCCTCATCTCTTTACTCTAAACCAGGTAAGCAGAACAAAACACAACCCATAGTTGGAACGTGGAATATTTGATGCGAGGGACCACAACCTTTGCCCTTCGTCAAGCGTGGTTCTGTCACTCGCTACTTAAGACCCCAACTGATGGTGTCGTGATTCGTTGTGTGCCACCTGATGCAGCCTCGCATCGTCATGATCACTACGGGTCACATCTCCAAGTTTGCACGATGCAAGCGGCTTCGATCGACGTCGTGAACGTTCTCGAAGGGTTGTGTAGGATTATTTTGGGTAGTCAACACTTTTGTCTCCCAGATGTTTTAAAGTTGATGCTGCCAATTCTTTTTGATTCAGCCCTTCGTCGAGCTTTTGAAGCGGCCGCAACTGTCTTGAGGCCAGCTTGCATTTAAGGAGTCAATCTACCATCTAGCGGCAAAAGGCTTTCCGGTTTCTTATGATTGCCATGCACCCTTAATAACCAGCGTGATAGGCAAGACCACTACAATGGGCAATGCCGGCGAATATTTGTCTGCCTGGCCCAGATCGCAGTTATGGCACGATCCCATAGCGCCTGGAAGTTGCGATATGGTGGCTTTACGGCCAGAGGGCATCAAAGCCAAGCATAACAGCGAAGGCATAAAGAGAGGAGCCTGTGCTTCAGGAGGCTACAGCGCAGCCCAGGCAGCCCAGGACTCACGAAACGGTGCCTGCGTCACTGCCTTGCCCGCCGGCGAAAAACGGGATGCCTCATCATTGTCCGTTCCTCGATGAAGAGATAGAAGGTACAAAGTGGGTAGTTGCGAAGACCAGGTGGGCTGGCTTGTGACCACACCCCTTGGAGTCTGGGCGGGGACGTTGGTATCGAAAATGCATGAGGATGGGTGAGGTGCCTGCAACATCGATTCTAGACCCCGTCTAGTTGTGACGGAAAAGCATGTGCGCGTCAGGGCCTCGGGGCTCGGAGCGGAATGAAGCACATAGCAATATGAATGGGAAGACGGCAAAGATACGAAGGACCGTTAAGGGTGATAACCAGTGTCGCGTTAATAACACACTCTATGAAGGCGACAGAGGTTGTCGATAATTGTTGGTAATCGCAAAAACAAAAGCGAGTCAGGGCTCAGATATCGAAGCGTCCTGGCGCAGTGAAAGAGTCCAATCTGGTCGCCGTTGCGATGCCCAACTCCATTCCGGTCTGTGTCGATGATCCTTGTAATTGTGAACCGTGCCCCCCAAAGTCGTGAGATAGACCAAGTCCCATCTTCAAATTACGTCCACCGGAACGCGCCCCGCCAGTCAAGCCGTTTCCGAAAGGCAAAGAGCCCTCGAGCGATCCTGCTGAGCGTTGCGGCCGTCACGCTCGATCCGTTCATCAGGCAGTCCGTCCCTCCGACTGATTGTCGACTTGTTTACAGGACCTCATCCTCCATGGCGGCGTCGCCGCCGTTGGTGGCACTCGTTGCAGCGGCCTCGCCGCCGCTCTTGGCGCTGTCGAAGTAGTCCGCCATCTCGGCATCAAGCTCGTCAGCTGTCTTCTTGGTGGGACGGGCACTCTTCGCGCGACCACCACGGCCGCGCTTGCCGGCGGCACCACCTCTGCCACCAGCAGCAGGCTTTGCACCCTTGCCGGCTCCGGATGCCTTGTCCGCAGCGGCAGACTTGGGCGTGGCCTTGGGCTGGCTCACACGCTGGCTCAGGGTTGGAGGCGCAGGAACCAGTTCACCGGTAACGACGACCTCGACCTGCATCGTATGTTAGCCTGGGGGAAAAAAATAGAGCACCAGATTTTGTGGACTCACTCGGATGGGCCGATTGTCAATGAGAAGACCATTCAACTTTTGGTAAGCCTTGCTGGCACCATCAGAGTGATGGAACACAACGTTGGCGATACCACGGCTGCTTCCCCCAGGTCCGTAGACGAGCTCGGCCTTCTTGACTCCCGCAACAGCTGTCTGGAAATACTCCTGAACAAGGAAAAAAGAAGCGTCAGCAAAATAATGCGATAAAGTCCGAGTGCGCCGAGTGATATCCCGTCCATCCATGATCGTAAAGTGCACTGCCGGCATCTATTTTCCGGCGCATTCCAAACACAGAGACGAGCAAAGCAGTGAGCATGGGATGGGAAGCCTCATAACCATCAACTACGCCTGCAGCTAGCGGGCTTGAGTGGCAATCGGATCGTGCCGGCGAAGCGAAAGTCTCTATCACCGAGACCTCTCACCACGCAGGCACAACGGACTGCTTCCGTCGAGGTTTCACCCTCGATTTCGCACAATGCCCTCAAGCTCATAGCTTGGCCTGCTCAAGCACTCGCGTCCAGAATCCCAATGGGATGATTCTGTCTGCCGCAGGACATGATCCGCCCAACATATCCAGATCGAAAATGAAATCGGCTGCAAGAGTCGGGAGAAGGTCGACCTTGCCAAAAGCGATATTTGTGCTCTTAGATGCTCACTGCTCTGCTCGGAGGGAAGCGTTGGTCCTCATTGCAATCTTGTTCACCTGCCACGGATGAAAGCAATGGTAGAGACACAAGCCGTCCTGACACTTCAGCCCAAGTTTCCAATGGTCACAAGGCTTGGGCTTGCATTGGATGCTTGCCAGGCAATCCAAGCTCACTGTCAGCTTGTGCGAAACGAGTTGCTCAACTTCTCTACGCACACCCAGCAGCATAAAAAGAAACTTGCTGGGTTAGAAGGAAGGAGACTTAGTGTGCAGGCTGTGCCATCAAAATGGAGGTATGGGTTGAAGGTGAAGCCGCCTCTCGTCCGATGTGCGGCGTGATCATGTCGGTATATTACGCGATGGATAGAATGTCGACAGAAGTCCCCGAAGGCTGCAATGGCCTCATCGGTAACATACCTTGATTTGGCTCTCGGACACGTCCTTGGGCTGTCAAAGGGTATTAGCGGCGAACCCTTTTTTTTATTTGTGGCGCTTCGAGAGGAGAAGTCCTTACCAGGTTGCTCACTATGATCTTGCTCTCTCCAGGGGGTTTGGAAGCCTTGCCAGACGAAGGCTTCGCGGCCGCGCCCCGTGCAGGCTTCGTGTTTTTCTTGACACCGCCAACGGGAGCGGCGGCAGCAGGACGAGCGGTCTTGCGGGTGGAGCGACGGCCACCGGCAGGAGTGCGCTTGTTGGTGGAGAGGATCTCATCGAGAGACTGGTCGAGCTTGCCAGACATGTTGATGTTGGTAGCGATGAGAGCGTCGGGGAATGATTTGATTCGGTGACGGTAATGTGGCAGGTAAAAAATTGCGCGAGATCGAGCGTGAATCGCGGCGATCAAGGGCGCAGAATGTGGGAGGATGCCACGCGTTGGGATTGCTGGGTGGCTGTTGCTTTGCGCAGAGCTGCAATGCGACCAAGCGGCAGGACTGAACGTGTGGCGATGGTGGTCACTTGTTGCGTTGTGTAAAGAAAATCAAATAACCTGGTAGAATCGAAATGGCAGATGTTACGGATGTGCGTTGGAAGTCTGTCGAAGGTGGTGGTAGACTTGGTGATGGGCAGAATGGGACTGTGTTGACGTTTAAGGGTGGATGAAAAGGCTGGGAGGAAGGCCCAGCTGAAGGGGTTGGCGAGGGGGCGAGGGAAAGCGGCTGGCCTTTTTGTTGCCTGCTGCATTCAGGGCGCGACCTGGCGACGGGACGGGGACAAACTGGACAGGCCTGGGCAACCTAGTCAGAGGCCGCTTGCAGGGATGGCGAGCTGAGTGGGCTCAGACAAATCAACGGCACAGCAAGA
Organism: Diaporthe vexans; assembly: GCA_021188095.1. Taxonomy (NCBI): domain Eukaryota; kingdom Fungi; phylum Ascomycota; class Sordariomycetes; order Diaporthales; family Diaporthaceae; genus Diaporthe; species Diaporthe vexans. The sequence continues at coordinate 271,712 of JAJLLZ010000015.1, forward strand.
GAGAACTCAACCCGAACCCTGAGACCCTTCAGGCCCCTTTCGAGCTAATCGACCCAGATTACCTAGGTACGCAGGTGCTCCGTAGAGCTTACGACTGGAACAGAGACGGCAAACGCACCATACGCAGAGGACCAAGTTGCCATGTTGCTGGCCGAATATGGTCTGCCCTTTTGCTCTCGCATCCTTTTCATCAGCTCCGGGCAAGGTGACCATCCCGTCAGTGATCGTATGTCGTTTAGGTATTCACTGCTGATCACCACTTCTTACATAACAGCTTGCGCCTATGAGCTTACAATCCCCGTGACATGTTGATCCCGCACGGCATGCCTCATAAACCAAAGCTCAAGCATTTCGGACACTGATTGAGGGTACTGTATTTCTTGGTTCCCGAGAGAATGCACGCAACGCACAACAGGGGTGGCCGCGCGCTACTCATTATTGTATGGTGTGACTAGTCCCATTGCTGGCCGGAATGGTATTCCTCGCCAGCAGCGCCAGCGGTTGAGCCACCAGTCCTCCGCCATTCGAAGGTTCTGCGCGTCTGAATGTCTGCCTCCCTGTCTCGACGCCCGCCTTGGTGCAATTCCCGTAACTGGTTCCAACGATACAGGAGCAGCTATCATTCCCATCCCCTGACTGCCTGCCTGCCCGACTTCGAAGTCAACGCTCACTTCTGTACCGCACCCTGCTTGCCAGCCCGCTGTGCGTTTGTCTTCTCGTCATCCTTCGCATTGACCTCGATGTAGTGGTAGCCGACGATAAGAACCATAGCGGCAGACCCCAGGAATAGGGCGAGTCTGTACAGGTCGTCGTCGGAGATCATTGTGCCGGTTCGTTTTGGTGTAGTCCTGTTTGCGACAGGGAGTTGGGAAGCTGAGGCTCTGGAGTTGACAGGCCGGTTAGACATCAGAATATTGCTAGTAGTTGTAGTACAAAACAATTCTGTTTACTCACTCGGGCGGTCTGGAAAAGACGCTCGGGCACGATTGACTCGTGGTGCTGGGAAGGAATGGAATGCGAAGGGCAGCGCTTGCGACGGACGACACGAAGCCACTTCACATCTGTTGGAGTTGTCGAGCTGGGGATGCAGTGTCGCACTGATAGAGGCTACCTGGTACAAAAGATACGTACACCCAGCTCACGCTTGGCCCTCACAGCCCTTACCTAATCCCGAGCCCGGGTGGGTCCGCAGCGTCACTGTTCAACCGCCAGGCTCAGTTGGACCACATCCCGCTTTTTTTATTACTGCCTTTACTGCCTCGTCGGCTTACAACTTCATAGCACCCACTCTGTCTTTCCACCCCCCACGACGCCTTTCAGCTGGGCTCCAGGCATATTCTGTCCCAGCAACCCCCCGATCACGGTCACCTGTGGGTGAGACTTATTTTCTCGAGCAATCGCTTCCCATACAGCCAATATGCCTCCCAAGAAAAATGACAAGGGCGCCACCAAGAAGGTGGACGCCAAGAAAGCCGTCGAGGACAAGACCTTTGGCATGAAGAACAAGAAGGGTGGCGCGGCCCAGAAGCAGATCTCTCAGCTGCAGTCCCAGATGAAGGCCGGAGGAAATGCCGAGCAAAAGAAGAAAGAGGCAGAGAGGGCACAGCGCGAGAGGGAAAAGAAGGCTGCAGAGGAGGCGAAAAGGGAAGCCGATTTACTGCTCAACAAGCCAGCACAGATCCAGAAGGTGCCCTTCGGTGTCGACCCAAAGACCGTCCTCTGTATCTTCTACAAGAAGGGAAACTGTGAGAAGGGGAAAAAGTGCAAGTTCTCCCACGATATGGAGCTGGACCGGAAGACAGAGAAAAAGAGTCTGTACCAAGACACACGCGCGGAGGAAGAGGAGAAGAAGAAGGCCGAAACCTCGGCCGACTGGACCGAGGACCAACTGCGCTCGGTCGTCCTGTCCAAGAAGGGCAACCAGCGGACGACCACTGACAAGGTCTGCAAGTACTTCATCCAAGCCATCGAGGATGGCAAATATGGGTGGTTCTGGGTCTGTCCCAACGGTGGTGATAAGTGCATGTACAAGCATGCACTACCGCCAGGGTAAGTTTTTGCTTCGTCACCAATGTCCAAACAGCTCGACTAACACCAGATACAGCTTCATACTCAAGACCAAGGAGCAGAGGGCCGCAGAGAAGGCCCTGCTAGACAAGTCGCCGCTCAAGACTCTGACGCTCGAAGAGTTCCTCGAGTCAGAGAGACACAAGCTAGTCGGCACACTTACCCCTGTCACCCCGGAGACGTTTGCCGAATGGAAGAAGAAGCGAATGGACAAGAAGGCCGCGGAAGAGCAAGCTCGGAAGGCCAAGGAAGCCACTGGAAGGACCCTATTTGAGAGCGGAAACTGGCGTAGGGACAGTGATGATGAGGCCTCAGATGATGAGGACGATGATGTCTGGAATCTGCAAAAGATGCGCGAGGAGACCGAGCGTATACGGCAGAAGAAGGAGGACGAACGGCTGGCCAAGGAATACGGCATTCCCTATCTCAACGGAGAGCCAGTATCCGGTGATGCTAGCACGGAAGACATGGCCGGTGCCTCCCAACCTCCGGCAGCCCCGGAAGCATCGAAGGACACAGGAGCCACTGCTGCCACCTGAACAGGGCACTGGATGTTCAGTTCACAAAGATATCTGTGCAAGATACACAGGCTGACCCGAGTCCGCCGGCAATCACGTCGCACCTCTCGACAACCTCAGGTGCACACCAAGACAGCCGTGCGTGAGTACGGCCGCGCTCTGCTAGCCGACTGTATACTCCCGTTTCCTCACATTCGCAGCCCACGCACGGATTATGAAGGACAGTGGGTATCATCGTGCCAGTTGATGCGAGCTAAGGGACAGCGCCAGGGATTGCAATTAGGCCCAGCCAAATTTTAACTACCAGACATGAGACACTATATTCGCTGGTCACACTGAGAGGAAGTCCCGCACTGCGCCCACCGCTCGCCCATCTCGTGTGAAGTGGCCACATCTGCCCGTCAAGCATGACGAAAACCCGAACAACCCTAAAACTTCTCTACGTACGGCCTCAGGTCTAACTCCTGAGTGAAAGCCGACCGATGCTGCGTGTGCAAGTGCCAATAGTCTTCCGCGATCTAGTTCCAAACATCAGCACACCGAAGCCCCTCGACTTGCCCGGCGCAGAGGTTCCCACTTACCGAATCAGGCGAGATGAGTCCATCGGGCGCACCATTGTTGAACTTGTGCTTGTAATCAGCCAGACGAGGAATGTCAATGCCGCCGTCGATGATGGCGTGCGCGACATGGACGCCGCGGGGTCCAAATTCTCTAGCGAGCGACTGCGTGATGGCCCTCGCGGCGAATTTGCCCGCGGCGAAGTTTGCGAACTTTGCACTACCCCGTATGCTAGCCGTCGCGCCGGTAACGATCAAGGATGGCGGGTGCGGCGACGAGTCAACCGAATCCAGTAGCAAGGGAAGAGTACTCTGTGCAAAATGGAAAAGACCGTGACTGCCCGTGTCCCCATGCCAGTACCGTCAGCCGGGCTATTGTTGTGAGGCGATGAGAGCTCACGAGGAGACTGGGCTCACTCACGCGTTGCCCTTGAGGCTGCTGTCAAGGTCCTCAAGCGTGAACTCGAGAAAGGGCTTGATACCGAAGCCTGCGGAAACATTGTACACTGCAGCGGCCAGCTTCAGATCAGGCAGCTCCTTCTTGATGGCGTCGAACGCCGACTTCACTGAGGTCGCGTCTGTAGCATCAGTTGGGATGCCGATTGCCCGACCTCCACTGCTGTTGATCTCAGTCACGAGGTCCTTGAAGCTCTCCTCCCGACGGGCGAGGAGGACTACCGGATAGGCTTTCGCGAAGCGCTTGGCAACCTGTTTTTCTCTGTGAGCAGGCCTTTTGTCGTGCGGGACGGTCGAATAGCCGTGAGATACTCACTGAACCACCGGTTCCAGCGCCCACACCAGCCACGACGGCGAAGAAGGACTTTGATGGCGTCGCCATGACTTTAGATCAGGCGTGCTATGCTACAGAGATAGATGACCCAGTGTATTTTCAGGTGCCAGGTCTGGATGCAGCTATGTCGTATGAAATCACCTCGGCCTGAGTTTTGGGGTTTCGACAAGAGAGAATGCTCTCTCTTTATCAAGTAGGCCTCTTAAATACGCGATGCCGCAAGGGCATTGACGCAATGCTCCTTGGGGATGCTGTGAGGTCCGAACCCCGCCAAATGTGGCCGATTCGATTAATAATTCGCGGGCGGATTTTCTCCAATGCGCAGCACGGCATTCTTGTCCTGCCTTGGCCTCAAGATCACTAAACATTGTCAGCAGAAATCGTCATTAAGTCTACAAACTGTTATATGCATGCATCCAATCGTGACACCAGCCCCTATAGCCATGAGGCTGATTACTTAAGAGATCGGAGATTCGCACCCGCAAAAATAGAGGGTACATCTGTACAAGATTAACACTAAAACGGTTATTCCATACCAGTAGGAGGTTGTCCGTCCCATAGGAATTTCATCCTATAGGAGATTATCTTATAAAAGGTTATCTTATAGAGGGTTAACTTATAAGGGGTTATCCTATAGGGGGTTATCCTATAAGAGGTTATTCCATAGGAGGTTGTCCTACAGAGGGCCATCCCATAGGGCTTGGGTGTACCCTGTGTTTTTTGTGGGTTCGAATCCCTGCTCTCTTACTTCATCACAACTTGAGTTGCCCCCAGGCCGGACTCCAGGAGCGATTTCATAACAAAGAGGGGTAGCCATTTCTATTGTCTTGAAGTCTAAGAAACGTTGCCGTAGTGAATCATGTTCGCTGATAATCTGCGTGCCCAACAACTCTGTTCAATAGGTGCACTGCGCCTTCTGCAGACGCTCGCTGTGAATCCTCACGCTTAAAACATCACCAATCGGCCTCGCCGCACATGATCAGCAGCCCGGTTGCTCTCTTCCAAGCCCCTAATACCCAGGACGTTTTCGTGAGCTTCCTGTTCCAATGATCCTTCAGATTGAGGTGCGGTATCGTCCAACGATGATACAGACCGAGGTGCAGGATCGTCCACATCATCAGCAGTGGCAACTTGCGGGTGCCTCATTTGCAAGTGGGATAGCTCTATTGGATGTCCCAAGGCTAGACCTAGTTCTTGGTGCCCATTTTCATGTATGAAAAATGGCTGTTGCCCTGATTCTTGGTGCCCATTTTCACGTATGAAAAATGGCTGTTGCCCTGGTTTTTTTGAGCGACGGAACTTTCTGCAGACCCAATAGACAAAGAGGAGGATTATGAAAAACCCGAATATCGAACCGAAGGTAATCCCTGTGACATTAAGTCGATTTTTCTTGCCCTTTCGTGGCATAGACGGCCCCCTTGGGCTGGCAGTCGTGGAGGTCGCGGTGGGTATGACGACATTCCATGGGCGGGTCGCCTCAATAAGTGGAAGCCGGTTGGTCTGGCCCATATAAGCAGTAGAGACGATGGCAGAACCTCTGCTGACTGAGTCTTGAGCCGCAGGTACCGGCGAGTCCACGGTTTCTGATCTATCGGTGGCCTGCCTCCGAAGTTGCCGCGCCCAAAGAGCATCGTTACAGCAGGCCTCAGCGGTAACTTGTTCCTCAAAACAGCAATCATCCCCGCTGTGGATACCGTTCTCGCAGTCGATGTCTTCAGGGACGGAAGCTGCAGGCGAAGAAGGCGAGGGTAAAAGCCCAGAGGTCTGTCCAGGTCTGGACAAGGTTATCGTGACACTAAGAGTGGTGGTTGGGCTGACAGAAATCCTGACTGAAGAGTCGAGTGCGGCACCGGGTTTGGACATGGCAATGGTGACGTCGAGGGTAGTGGTTACACTGACCGGAGAACTGATAATATGGTCCATAGATGTCGTCTTGTTGCGCGATGCATCTCCTCGATGGACAGGGCTGGGTGGCGGACCGCAAAACCAGCCATCCACAGGTGCAACGGTGGACCTCAGCCCGGAATCCAGGGCCATGATATTGCGGAAGGACAGCGGCGATTCGAAATGCGCCCGATTGCAGTGGAGGTGCGAGTCGGCTGTGCACTTGAGAGTTAATGGGTCATCAAGACAAGTGCCAGTGCAGTCCCCGAAGCTGTCAACGCAAGCGGTAGGCTGGACCGTGCAGTCCCCTTGGGAGGGCTCGCAACAGATCACAGAGGGCTGTGGCGCCGGGGTGATCATGGGCAACAAGGTAGATGGAGCTGCCATCGATGAAGTCGGGTAGTAGATGGCGCACTTCTCGGAAGGGTTGTGGCATCCGAAGCGGGCATGTTCCATGCCGTTGAGGTATCCACATGCGTCATCTGGGGCCTCGATAATGGCGGAATGGCTGGCCATGGCGACGGACATGAGCGCGAAAGGAGCGGTATGACGCATCGTAATCAAGTTTGTCTGGGTAACGGTGGTTCTGAGCGACCAAGTGATCTGGTGGGTGGATGTAGCGATGGTTGTAAGCAAGTCAATAAAGAATCAATGTCAATGTTCGTGATGGTTGAGCGAACGAGAGTGAAGCTACTTGGATGCAAAGTGAGGGAGGCCCACGGTAAACAGTAACCAACTTCAGAACAGACAAGGTTTTGGTTGAGGGCTCACCGATCCTTTTGCGTGAAGAAGCAGCGCCCTTGGAACGTCTGTGAAAATGACATATTTATTGAAGGACATGGACTGCAGCGCAGGGAAGGTACAAATGTAGTCGGGCTGTGGCTGCCGAAGACGATTCTGACCCGAGATCAGAGGTTCGCACTTATACAACAGGAGGGTACACCATAAAGACCAACACCCTCGCTAAGTAGATACAGGTAATCAGAGCTAGAGAAGATATAGGATAAGTTAGATTAGATTAATACTAAAGTAGTTATCTTATAAGAGGCTCTCCTATAAGAAGTTATCTTTTTAAATAGTATATTTTCTAAGAGCTTATTTTATAAAAGAATATCTTATAGGAGTATTAAGGGTAAATATATAAGAAGTTATTCTTTATAAGGTTATCCTAGAAGTGTAATGGGAGAGGCGATTATTAGCCACGCGCTCTGCCCACCCGGCCAAAAGACCTTAATAACCAATCTACACATTGGTTATTCCTAGCAGTTATAAGTGCCGTACCGTCACTAGAAGAGGTTGTTCTATAAGAGGGTGTTGAGGAAGAGGGTGTCCTATAGGAGTTTATCCTATGTGGGCTTAGGTGTACCGTTTGTTTTCGTGGGTGCGAATATCTGATCTCTTTTATAAAGCCGGGTCTTGAGCGTTCATGACTGTATGAAGGTGCTGCGTACGGCTTCGGCTGTATACGGAATAGAAACGAAACCAGATATGATATGCACCGATAGACTTGAGGAATCCAAGTCAATAAATAGTGACTTGGACCAATAATACCTCCACATGACTCACGTTCCACAACTAGAAGAGACAAAACTAAATACTCTGGATATCAAATTTTGTTACAGCAGTGTATGCATTGCGAGCAGGGTCATCTTGACAGTAAAATCATAAAGCCTCTCCGTCACCTTCGATCTTTGCAGGATGTTCGTGACAAAGCTCAAACTATGACCGTTTGATTTCTTCTGTGACGTTCGAGAAGTTGTCCCATGCGCCTAGGATTATGTTGCAACACTTAGGTAGCTGGCCACGGAATGTGATTAACTACTATTCCTGCAGGACTTCACGACGCCTTCGGGCAATATAAGTACTTGTAGTCATGTATTCGCCTTCCAAACTCACAACCATAGGCCGTTCCAAATCAGTTCGTCTCCTTTCAGCATATTACAAGGCAACCAACCGAGCTCCCCAGCTCTGCCCTGCGACCCCAGACGCGGTTATTTACTGAGTGTCTTTACGCATCAATTCGATTGTCTCTACCTGGACATTCCGCCTAGGGAGTTCTTGACTTCCTTCAACAGCTTACAGTTCCCAAGTCCCACGGTTCACATCGTACGTGACTGCGTGATTGTCGGCCACATGCCTAGTGCAGTATGTGAGCTAGTCAATGTGTGCTGCACAATGTTTGAAGGAAAGCAGGAATCAACAGAAACCCCACGCAAGCGTGATTGAATCAGCTGGGCCAGTGTAGCTCCTGTCGGCTGCCTAGTGCTTCCCACCTAGGCAAGTCGTAGTCCTCAGACCGCTCTAGACTGCATGGTGTGCTCGTGGCGATAAAGCGCCGTCGACCCAAAGCTGGACGAGAAGGCATACCAATAGTCACACAAGAATCACTGCAGTATCATTTGCCTCTTAATTCTTTTTGGGCCACTTCTTGTCATGGCTCCAGGGGATGAAGCTTCCGCGTAGAGAATATGCCCTTGTTGGCCTTCATCCCCGAAGCCTCTGTGGCTGTCCAAGGAGGTGAGAGAGCGGAGGATAGAGGTCCTGGTTTGGTTGCTGAGCCATGTGGTGGAGTAGGTGATGAACGAACATGGTCCGTTACTGCAGTCCTACCTTGGCAAGCTGGACACAGAGATACCACAGTACACTACTCCGTACTGTCCAGTTCAACGGTCGCACCGGGGTGCTCCATAGGTGCCGCGTAGGCGGGTACTGCAGTGTGAGCGCCGCAGCAAGGCAGCAGGGCTGTCCTGTCACAGCCCTTCTTAATAGCAGGGGAAAGAGCCTGACTCGGCCCGGACACCAAGTGTACCTTCCCCATCCCGACAAGCCCGCAATGCCTAGACAGGCCATTGAGCGTCGTCCTGCACCTGCACCTGCACCTGCACCTCGCGGGTAATATCTAGGCTCTCAGTCAATGCTTTCTGGGAGTTGCGGGTGTGCATGCAGAACCCAAACTCGCGGTACGGCATCCCGGATCGCCAGGACAAACCCAGCGGCTCTCTGCCCGTCGGCATTTTGCCAGCTCATCATCAAACCTTTTCCCCATTCCGTGCCATGCCTCTTTTTCGAAACCGGCCGGGGGTGTGCACAGTACGCGGTAACCTATTAAGAATTTTGTCAAGGAGGCGTTTAGAAATCCACCCAACTCCACGCAGTGACGTAACCCCCTTGCACTTATTTTTGGGAAATCATCCGGCCCGGCTGCTCGCTGCTGTCCTCGCCTAGCGTTGCCTGTTCTCCCCGGTCCTTGCGCTGCCCTGCGTTGCATTGGCCGGTCTGTCCGCCCTGCAGTCCTCGCAGGGCTGAGCCCCAATCCCAGGAGGCCAGAACCCGTACAGGCTAACAGCCGGCCAACCTACCTCCCCGTTGATGCCGAGCCCAGGGGGGAGGAAGTCACGGGCGACCGGACATGATGATGCCTGCGCGTGGTACTTGCGGTGTAGTAATTACTCGCGCTGTTTCGTTCTATTGCCTCGAGCTTACATCCACTCCGCCTGGCAATCTCACGTGGTTGCGAGGCGACAAAATGAGTGGTGATTCGCGCTCGTAATGCACAATTACCGATCTGCCGTGGCTGAGCATGCGATTCTTGTCAGGTCGTCTAACCTGGGTATCTAATTATGTGACAACCAGTAAAGAACAAGCACATGCTCCGCGAATTTCCCGATTACGAGCCCCAGCCCTGAGCCGCATCTCGTGTGCATGTCTCCCCAGTGATGGGTATGACGACCGTTAGTCCCGTTGACAGCCCGGACTCGCTCCACTCTAAGTGTCAAGAGGCTCTTCGTTCGACGCCTCCTCGTCCTCGTCCTCGTCCTCGCTTGGGGCGTTGGCGTCCCGCTGCATGAGGATGTGCTTGAGCCGTCGTCGGTTCTCCCGCCACGTCAGGAAGTCTTGGATCTCCTGGTCCTTAACCGACGGCGTCACCTGCTCTCCGTTTGGGCCCAGGAGGTAAGCTGGCAGCTCTCGGGAGCTCTGTTCCGTCACGTTTACGGGTTGCTCATTGTGCTGGCCGTCGCCAACGTGCCAGACAAATGGGGTGAGATGTTGCTCCTCGACGTGGTCTTTGAACTCGGACTGGTGCGCGAACACCGTCGTATTGTCCTTACAGTGCGTCCAGAGGCACAGCAGTGGATCCACTCGCCCGTGGACGACGTGGATATGCTTCCGCAGCCTCGCGAGATTCTGCAGCTCCGCCTTGCAGCCGGGCCACTCGCATAGGAACGGCATGTATCTAGGTGCCGGCTGCCTCTCAAAGACCTCCCGCGGCGTCGGCGAAGGCTGGCGTGGCGGCCGGCCCCTCCGCTTCTGCCCGGTGCTCTTGGGCCCAGGCCCGGTGGGAGCTCGCGCGGTGGGTAGGCCCGTCTTCCAGGAGGGCATACCGGGACGCCAACCCTTGGGCCTTCCTCGCCCGCGTTTTACTGTGGTGGGTGGGGCGGGCGTCACCGGGGCGAGCGCGTCTGGTGTGGGTCCCTGAGCAGCTGGGAGGGCCCCGCGTGCCGTGAGGTCTGACGTGACCAGCTCATCGTCGAGGTCGGCCTCCCCAAAGAAGAGCCCTCCTTGTGGGGTTGACTTGTGTGGAGAGATGTCGAGAACCACCTCTATCCGAGCTTGACCTGATGTGCGACCTGTTCCCGCTGCCGGACTGGGGGCCAGCTGTGGCGGCTCGCAAGACCAAGGTGGGTGCCGGCTCGCATGGGATGCAGTCCTCGCCGCAGTGTGGGCGTCATGGCCTAGCTGGGGTGGTTGTTGAAAATCTGGAATGTCGGATGTGATACGTGGTAGCTCTGGCGAAGGCGTGGATGGATGTTGCGGGACGGGCGAGGCTGGTCCGTCGTTTCGCCAGCCGTCTTCTGACGGGGGCTGTCCTTGAAAAGCATTGGACAACATATCAGCTGGATCCCGACTCCTGCCTCCACTTTGGTATGCGCTGGTGGGCAGAAAGAAAAAGGAGGGATCACACTGGCGCAACACGGATGAGAGAGACAAGGAGGAAGAGCTGTTGATGTGAGGCGCGTGGACTAAGGGTTCAATGTTGACCTTCAGACCAGCATGGGGGTTATTTGCGGGTGCGCGGGGCAAAGAGACGGTTCCATGACCAGGTAGCAGACCAGTTAAGGATCCAATATCTGGTATTTGCACAGTAGATTCTCATATTCCTGAAGGAAACCCAGTTGTGGAGAAGGAAAGCATGACTGTTGAATAAGTGATGAACCACACCAGCAACAATAGCATCCAGGTGGGATACGATTTTGCTTGCGTGAGCCTGGGGCAACCACACACAGCTTTTCTAGATAACCTATGTTGTCTTACCCCCTCAACAGTGAGAGAGACAGTTGAATACAATGCAAAACAATACAATACAATACAACACAACACACATGAGGGCCTGCCCGGTAGAGAAGAGCGGTTACGCAGCAGGTCGTGACAAAGCTTGGAAAGCGGGGGGGATGAATGCTTAAGATATTGCGATTGCCCCCCTCCCCTTCTTACCCCCGGACACCAGGGTTGTTTGTGATACAGTCAAACAAACGCTGGGCCTCTTTGTTCTTCGCATGGCATTCGAAGTTGGGTGCAGAGGTCAGCCCACTTCTGATGCCTGACCCAGGTGGAGGCATTTCTCGCACCTGATGGAAATATTCAAGTGTGTAGACATGTTGTTGGAATGCCATGGGCGAGCGACGTGTATCTGCCCACCAGGGCAGGAGGGCATGAGTGCTGGGCCCAGGTATCTTCCTCCACCCAGGCTTCCCCGATTCCCGCATGGTTTGGCCAATTGGATCCGCCTCGGCGTCACTTGGGTGCTGGGGGCAACCAGTCCAGCCTGCACAATCCCTGATTTGCTCAGTGTTGATTGCTAATGATTGCCCAAGTCCCTGTACAGGATCAATACGTGCCGCCGGGGCAGGTGCTGTACATACACACACGTACACACGCATCCACGCACACGTACGATACACATAACAGAAGGCATCCGTCCATCCACCCCCTCCCTCCCAATTTCACCTCACCTCACCTCATCGCTTCGCCAGCAGGTTCATTATCTCTGCTCCCCGTCCCGCAAGGCCTGCCAGAGACTGGATACAAAGCACATTGTGCGGGCTAACGACGTGGCGTTTCCCTTTTCCCCAGGCTCTCGAGCAGTCTGCCAAACACCCTCCTGCCCGGGCTTGTTCTGTTGCGCGAGACGGCCTGACTGGTAAACTGACCTGACCTGGACGGGCCAGCCAGCGAGGGCCCCACTCCACTCCCCATCCCAAGTTGGCCTCCCCCGCCTGCCCGTCTACCGCCTACCACCTACCGCTTAACACATTGCCCGTACCTAGGTAGCTAGGTACTCCGTACACCAATTCTCCGCCTGATTGCGCTGCCGCTGGGGTCTGCTCGACTTGGCCTAGCCTCAACTGACCCCCCCCGTCCTCGTCCCTGTCCCTGTCACCCGGCTGTCTCCCTTCTGCTAGTCTAATCAACTCTCTCGCCCGCCGCCGCCGCCTGCGCCTGCGCCTTGGGGTCCTGGTTCTTGGTCCTTGGTTCCTGCTCCTCGGTCACCTCAGCAATGCCTCGCCAGTTCACCATCACCACAAACAGCCGCTCCCTCTCTGCACGATGGCATCGCCCTCAACCTCATGATCCCGAAGACCTCACCATGCCCTCCACAAAATCAACCAATGGCAATAGCCATTTCCCCCAGAAGCTCAAGAACTTCTTCAGGATCAGCAGCCTGAACGGCGATAAGGCCCAGCTCGCCCCCGGCGACCATTCAAACAGCCCCTTCAAGTCCGACAGTAAATCCTCCTTCCGCCAGTCAAAGTTCTTCACCACTGTCGGCCGCCTGAGGAGCACCACCACCACCAGCGAAGGCCATCCTCTCGACGAGGCTCTCAGTCCCACCGCCAATGCCAATCCCTACTTTGCCCACCAGGGCCCTCCCGCCCTCCGACACCACAACGACGGTTCCGTGCCCCCGAGCCCTCCTGATACCCCGGAACTCAAGATCGATGGCCCCAACGGCAGTCCCGCAGAGCAGCCCACCGCTGCCACCAAGGAGGAGCTCGCCAGGAAACTGAGGCGTGTCGCCAGCGCCCCCAATGCCCAGGGCCTCTTCTCAAACGGCAAGGGCAGCAACGAGCGCCCGGCCACCGCCGAGCTCGGCAAGGAGCCGCTGATTGTGAACAAGAGCGCGAGCACCCTGGGGCTGGTCGAGACAAAAAACGGCAGTGAGGACCTCTCCCTGGCCGTCCCCGACCCTGACGGCCTCGGCTCCCTGCCCCCGCCCGGCCGGACACCCCTGGCATTCAGGAGAACATACAGCTCCAACTCTATCAAGGTCCGCAACGTCGAGGTCGGCCCCCAGAGCTTTGACAAGATAAAGTTGATCGGCAAGGGTGATGTCGGCAAGGTCTACCTCGTCAAGGAGAAGAAGAGCAGTAGGCTGTATGCCATGAAAGGTATCGTACTGCCTGCCAATTTCTCTCGTCCCTGCTTTCGCTGACAAATATGCCCGCAGTATTGAGCAAGAAGGAGATGATCAAGCGCAACAAGATCAAGAGAGCCCTTGCTGAGCAGGAGATCCTTGCCACCAGCAATCACCCCTTCATTGTCACCCTGTACCACTCCTTCCAGTCTGAGGACTATTTGTATCTGTGTATGGAGTACTGCAGTGGCGGTGAGTTCTTCCGCGCTCTGCAGACCCGGCCGGGCAAATGCATTCCCGAGGACGACGCACGCTTCTACGCTGCGGAGGTTACTGCTGCTTTGGAGTACCTCCACCTCATGGGGTTCATTTACCGGGATCTGAAGCCTGAGAGTAAGTCGGATGTGGGATGCCCCGTTGCATGTGCGCCCGCTAACCTGACCTGCCAGACATTCTCCTACACCAATCTGGGCACATTATGCTTTCAGACTTCGATCTGTCGAAGCAGTCTGACCCTGGCGGAAAGCCCACTATGATTGTGGGCAAGAATGGCGCGAGTACGACGTCATTACCTACGATCGATACCAGGTCCTGCATTGCCAACTTCAGGACCAACTCTTTCGTTGGGACGGAGGAATATATTGCACCCGAGGTGATCAAGGGCAGCGGGCACACCAGCGCCGTCGACTGGTGGACGCTGGGTATCTTGATCTACGAGATGTTATACGGCACAACCCCTTTCAAGGGTAAGAACCGCAACGCGACGTTCGCAAACATCCTAAGGGAAGATATCCCATTCCCAGACCATGCTGGGGCGCCCCAAATATCAAAGTGAGTATCAAAAAGAGTCCCGCCCTCGATGGCCTCTGCTGACCGCGTCGCCGCAGCCTTTGCAAATCTCTCATACGTAAGCTACTAATCAAGGACGAAAACCGCCGACTAGGTGCCCGTGCAGGAGCCTCGGATATCAAGGTGCACCCCTTCTTCAGGACGACTCAGTGGGCTTTGATTCGACACATGAAGCCGCCAATCGTACCAAATCAGGGGCGTGCCCTCGACACCATCAACTTTCGCAACGTCAAGGAGAGTGAAAGTGTGGACATCAGCGGGTCCAGACCCATGCAGGGCGTGCCTCTCGACAGCGGCCTCGCGACTCCTGGTGGTGAGGCTCCTGATCCTTTTGAGGAATTCAACAGCGTAACTCTTCATCACGACGGCGACGATCACAATTCTGACAACGGCTACGACTCGTCACCTCACTGAGGCTAAATGATGGGATCGTGGTATGAGGCAATTCGGAGTCTACCGCCTTCGCAATCTGAGGCTTGGCACAAGCAGCTCTGTCCATCTGCGATGTCGGTATTTTTTAGCCGCAGAACTGTTGACGTCCACAGCCCGCCCGCCCGCCCGTCCGATCAGGCGTCGGCTCTCGGTCTGCACCTCACCACGCAGTCTGCGTCAGTGGTCTTGCAAAGATGGTCGAAGTGTAAATGACTTGTACTGTATAAATGAGATACAGAGGAGGGTAGGCCCTACGGCATTTTACGGGTTCTCCTGGTCTTTTTTCAACCTTCCCTTACCGACACTCATTCAATGGACAATGAACGGAGGATGATGTGACAGCAGAAGGGATGCAGCATTATGGCGTCTTGCGGTTTAAGGCGTTCTGGACCAAAGACAGGGCAAAATGGTATCTAGCAATTTCTTGTTTTTGCTTTTGGTCGATCTTTCTCTGGCGCGCCAAGTGCCTGTGCGATGAATCGACTGCCATCTCATATATTTGGCGGCGTGGAGCTCGGGGCGAAGTGAGCGCTTAGCTGCCCAAGACCAGCATGAATAGTAGAAAGAGGTGGACCTGTGAAAGAAGGCTACGAGGCGTGAGTTCTGCAGCGGCCGCATCCGGGAACACGGTTTCTGGATCCCTTTTGGGTCCGGCATCTCTGGGTGTCTCTGGGTTTCCTACTCACGGCCTAAGCAGGAAGCAGGAGCAAACAACAAAAGACAAATTCAGCTCATCTTGCAAATCTGCTGTTCCTCAAAGTGACTGGGTGACAATGGACATCGGCGCCCCCAGGCCGCTGGCTTCCTATATCAAGGGACGTTTTGCGCATCTCGATGCGTGCGCCTGTGCTGGTGGGATTAGTGAATATGGCGAGCCATGGGCGTCGTGGCAAAGGATGGTGACACCCTTCCAACACAATATGCGTGTATGCCCATATACTCCGTGTGCAGCTGATCGGTCAGCCGTGCTTCGGGTCTCCACTCACACTTCCCACCAGCTGTCACGAGGGGCTAAAACCGCGATCAGCCCTACTGCATCCTACCTTTGCTTTAGTCACCGATTTAAACCACAGTATGCATGTCTAGCCTGTACGCGAGCCAGGGCTCTTGGAAAGTGTCCAGAAGATGTCGCAGATCACGGCAGATGCGGGCAGTAGGCTCTCGTGTTGTGTTCTCGTCGTTCAACTGCGTTCTTCTGCGTCTTGACCTCCCCAATGATTTCTTATCGTCCATGTTCTTCCTGTTGCCTCATGGTGACCTGCGTAGGTAGATAAGTCAATTCAAGCAGCAAGTGCGCATGGGAACTGAAGTCTGTCTCTCATGTATCCGTCACCTCACAAAGTCTCCTCGGGCTAGCAGTGTACCTAAGCAGCAGCAATGCCAACAGCCTCCTCACGGTCAGATGCTTACTCGGGGGCCCAGAGCTCGAACTCTCCTCTTACCCCGAGCCAGGAACACGGGCAAGCGGACCATTCAGGATGGGTCGAAACTCTAGAGGCTAAGCCGGAGCGGCCGACACCGCCATGCTATGTTATTACAGCCCGGAGCGGCGATGTCTGCGAGCGGAGGCCCATCTTCACAGCTGGCGAGCTCCAGGCCGAGATCTCCAACCTCGTCAACCGAGATACTCAAGCAGCCGCCCCGGGCCCGGCGGTATCTACCGCTGCCCTTGGAAAGCAGACTGAGAGCATAAACGGCACGACAAGACCACTCATAACCATCCGCGGCCTCCCAGGAATGCTCGTGTCCGCACTCCAGCACAGCCCCTTGGACATGGACCCAGCCTTTGTCGAAGCCCACGCGGCGGGGAAAAGCTACCGGCCACTGGGACCTCGTCGGAGGCGCGGATCCAGGGCCGCCCGTTACGCGCACTGGGATCATCCCGAGCTGGTCGTTGGGCAGCGGCAGGCTACGGTAGACGAGCAGCCCTGCCCGGGCTTCGAATACCGCCCTGCCGTCACTGAATCCCCGGGAGCTGCCCTTGCGCGCCAGCCAGTAGTATGGCCTGTGGCGGACTCGAACAAGACGCTGGCTGCGGTGTTCTGCCGGGCGAGTATCTGGGAGGGCCGGGACGTGGATGTGTTGTTTTTGGACAAGCCCTGCTGGGAAGGGAATGGTGTCTGGAGGAAGGCTCAAAGGGCTGGCAAACTCTCAGGAATCCAGATGCATGCGAGCCAGACAATTGGATCCAACAGAGACGAGTGGAAGGGACAGGAGATGCCCAGCTTAGAGAGCATTCTTCAGGAGAGCCTCGCAACCACACATGGGGACGGTGGCGTATTTCAGGTCTTGGAAGAGACTGCGTATGAGCAGTGGCTCGAACTGTTTGAGCTTCTCAGACCGAGGGCGAGGAGGGTTAGACGGAGAGAAATCTCCTTGGAGTGGCGGATCCTGCAATGCCTGGAGCGCAACATGGACATGGCGAGGAGCATTGAGCGTTCTCGCAACGGCACTGGAAACGTGGGGCGCTTTTGCGTCAGTCCGGGTGACTGGGGCTCCCTCATGCAGAGGCTTCAGCTCCGCGTTGAGATACTCGCAGCTCATTCCCGCAGGGTCACAAACAGGGAGCCAGGGAAAGCATACCAGGAAGGGAGGGCTTACATCCCTAGTCGCGGCAGATCAGAAGCAGACAGACCGTCCTCCCAGGGGTCAGATGCCAACCAACGCGCCCTCGACCGCGTCACGTATCTAGGAGGGGTCCTCCTCCCGTTTTCCATCGTCTCGGGCGTCCTCTCCATGAACGAGAGCTTCGAGCCGGGCCAGCCTCTGTTCTGGGTCTTCTGGGTGGCCACAATACCCCTTGCCCTGTTCACAGTTTTGGTCATCTATGCGGACAAGCTCAGGCAGGTCGAGGTATGGGCTGAGGTGTTGGACCCCAGCGGCAGTGTCTCAGAAGAGCATGGCGAGGATGATGAAAAGTCCTCAAGGTCAGGCGGCGCGGGTGAGGTGCAGGCGTCCGAGAAGGGAAGACGGAAGACGACGCCTGCGTTCGACATCGCCAAGTACGACAGAAGCCACCAGCCGGAGACAGTCACCTACAGCGCAGGTGGTGACGTTGTCATCGACCTCGGGAACCCGAGTGCTGATTTCCAGCACCTGTCAGCCGAGCCCCCAGTGCCGGACCGGGAAGACCGGCGTACAGATAGCGAGCACGACCAAGGAGGGACTTCGAGTGACGACGGCACGGCTGGCGAAGTAGCCCCGTCAATGACCGCCGGAGGAGCTGCGTACCGCCCGGGCTGGAAGAAGAAACAGCTGGGCTGGAAAGGGGCGGCCATGTGTATACTAAGGATCCAGAAGCCGCTGTGGGCCTTGGACGGGGCGCCTGCGGCTGCGCGAGGGTAGCAGCGGGACAGATGGCGCCGAGAAGGATGTGTGTGTTGCGAATGCGGTTACATATTATACCGGCGAGTGAGTTAGTTGATATGGTGCGTGGTTCGAGGCAGAGCCTCTGCCCGGTCGGTGTGTCCTTACGGTCCACTTGCTCCGCCTTTCCTGCACTCACGGCCACGACCGGAGTGCACCTTAGCCTCCGCCCCTCGCGCCAACTCACCTCTTGAGTTTGCAATGCTACCTAGGTGTGTACGGCGGCTGGCCACGAAGCCTGCGTTTCATGGGGGAACAACAGGGTCATGGGTTTGAGCGCAAGAGGATGATCTTCTAGACATGTCAATTACTATTGCAGCACGTGGGTATACCCGAACATTCGATCACGAGATAAAAACCTTCCCTCCTGCCCTGCATAGTTGTGCTCACCTCCAACTTCGCGCTTGAGATTCCCTAGAAAAATGTCATGCTCGATGCCGTACATGAGGACTCCGTACTACACATGTATATCTATCAAGATCTCAGTAATCAATTAACCGCAATCTCTTGCCCACGTCCCGTCTTCTTGCCTGCACAGCAGCCCGCTCAGAAGCCTTGGTCTCGCCGCCATCGACCTCGCCACGCGCCTTCAGAGCCTGCAAAAGCATGCCGGCATCAAAGAAGCCATCTAATGTATACGGGGAGACGTCAGTATTCTAAGCAACCAGGAACAGCATATCACGTGTCGGAATCGGTGGTGGGTACTTACATCCGCCCAGCTCGTCGTCCTCGCTAAGCGTGACGCTCTCGTCGGTGGGGCTTTGCGTGCCAGCGAGGCTGCCCAGCTTCTGGCTGCGGATAGTCTCAGCGGTCGGGCCGGTGATGAGACGGCCCCTGCTCTTGAGCCTGTTGAACGTGGGCTTGCGGTGGTGGTGAGTGGACCGGTCGATCTCCCGGGCGCGGGTCTGCTTCGGTGCCGAGGGGTGGCGGCTGGTGATGCGAAGGATGCGGCGGATCTCGAGGAGGTAGCTCTCGAGAGTGTCTATGAAGCGCTTGGTCTGCCGATGCTTGCTACTGACGCAGATGGCAATTCCGTCGTCCTTGATGATGTAACCGATGCCGAAGCCGTCGCCACTGACGGGGCCGAATCCGAACTGCCTGAGGGACGGGTTGCCGCAGTTGGACGTCGACAGGATGGTGTTGTTGAGCTTATCCCAGCCCGAGTCCGCAAAGATGAGGGGCAGCTGCTGCTGTGAGCCCCCGCGCGAATTGGTGCTGTCGCCCCGCGCTCGCGTCACCATGTTCTGCGTCGTGTGCTCGCTGTCGCCCGACACGGCAGAACCCCTGGTTGGGCTGGAGACACCGGGCTCGGGGCTGCTTGCGCCGTCGACGGGCGATGTATATCCACTGCTGCCTGTGCTCCCGCTGGCTGCCGTCTCGTCCATGAGGCGCTGCCAGAGGCAGAAGAGCGCGTAGAGGTGCCTGTCACAGCCCTGGCCCTTGGCACACTCCTTGGTGTTGTTCACATGGATCTGGCAGGCCTTCTTGAGCGCCTCTACCTTCTGCTCTGCCGGGTTGTCCGCCCAGAACGTCTGTACGAAATTGACAGACTCATCCGAGACGGTCCTCACTGCCTCCGTGCGGCCGTGCAAGAACATCTTGGTCATAGCCGGCTCGTAGGTGCACTCGATGCGGCCGTACAGGCCGTAGTACGCGGCCTGGAAGGCCATCTGGATGAATGCATCGGGCGAGAAACCCATTGACGTGATGAAGTTCTTGCCGAATCCTTGGAAATCAAGACACTGGAACTCGTTCTGCTCGATGAGGTCGGCGAGCCTGGTCTCGGCAAAGCGCACGGCGATTTTGAGCTCGGGGATCATGTCCCACTCCAGCTTGTGCGGTGTAGTGTTCACGTCGCCGAAACTGTCGGGGTCCCGCTTGGAAGGATCGGGACTTGTTGATGCCCACAGGGTCGGAGCTTGTCCGTTGATCGTCCTGGCAAACCGTAGGATTGTATCGGTATATACATCACTGGCGAACCTTAGGACCGTGTGGCCGTCAACGCCGGTGTGCTCAAAATTGATGCCTGCGCTGCCGTTCTTGCAGACGATAATTTGGAGCTTGTCGTACCAGCGGTTGGTGCATGTACCGATCTGCACCCCCTTCTCAATCTCACTAGTCCCGCAGAGCATGTTCTGGCACAGGGCGGAAGCCGTGGCAGGCTCTGTGTAGTCGAGACAGACGATGAACAGTGCAGAGTCCACTATGCCGAGGCAGTCGGCATTGTTCGACCCTTCTTCTCTGGTCAAGACGTCGCGAAGGCCGGACCACACCTTCCTGTTCTCCGTACTGAGCACACCCAGTGCACCCTTTGCGGCATCCTGGATCGGCATCTGTGCCGCATCGTCGATGATTGTCTGCAAATTGATCGACACATCCTTCTCCGTCATGATGAGGTCGGAGTTGTCATCCAGGACGTCAAACCAGTAAAACTGCCCATGGCACATGACGACAAGGTGCTTGGACTCGGGGTCCTGCTCGATCTGGCAGCCAGCCTCGGTGGGGACCCTAGCTGTGCCGAAGAGCCTTGAGTACTGATACATGTCCATAGCGGACCCCTTGACGGTGTCAGGCGGCAGCTCTTCCTTACGAACAGCCCGCACGAACTCGAGGGCTGACACCACCAGCGAGGCCGCGCGAGTGACCTGGTTGTTTCGTGCCGGGGTCGGGTCATCTTCCAGCAAGAAGAAGGGATTCAGGTTGAGCACGACTGGGTTGTCATAGTTCAGGTAGGAGTCATACCCTGCGACTTGTCAGCGAGGGCGGTGGTTTCCCATGAACCGGGGGGGGGGGGCAAGCCTTACAGAACTGCTCGATGTAGCTCGTCCGCCCCTCGGCATACCTCTTGAGCTTCTCCTGCAGCTCAGGCCCTTCATTGTTCAGGAATTCCTGGACGGCCTGCTTCGTGTCCGAGTGTTCGCGAGGTGACTGCAGGGGCTTGAGGGCGGCCAGGTATTTGTCGCACGTGCTGGCCAGGTCCGGGATGGGCAGCTTTGGGAGCTTGTCCTGTTGGGCAAAAGTGACGCCCGGGTAGGACCTGTTCTCATTCACACCCATGCTACTGGGGGGCTGCTTGGGCTGGGGGATCCGGTTGGGCACGTGTCCGTTGATAGGCACAGAGCGAGGAGGCGGGCTGTGAGGGAGCGAGGGGGAGAGGGTCTCTCCTATAGACTTGGGCAAGGTGAAAATACGGACTTGGGTAGGCATCTTGGTCAGCCTGAGGGCGGCCCTCAGAGATAGAGAGGAGAGACGGAGGTGCTGATGTTCAGGCCTCTCAGGGCCGTGCGGAAGAAATAATGGCAGTCGTGAAGGTAGTAAGGTGGCATTCCCACTCGAGATGCGACGGCACAGGGGGCAGTAGGGGACGATGGACAGGACAGGACAGTCAGGAACACAGGTAGGGCCAGGAAGGAGGGCGCGTGGTGTCACGGAGGGGCATGGCCCATATAACCTGCCGGGCTCACACAAAGACAGCAGGGCCAGGGCCAGGGCCAGGGCAGCGGAGGGGATGGCGGGATGTGCGTGGGAGAAGAGGTGCCCAGTGGGCGGCTCGCAAGGCGGGCGAGGCGGGCGAGGCGTGTCGCATGGCGGTTGACATGTGGGATGGAGCAGGTACACGGGCTTGGCTGGTGATCAGGTGGGCAGCGAGGTAGCGAGGTAGAGGAAGCGAGGAAGCGTGGAGGGGTGGTGGGTAGGGTGGTATATCTCGACCCGCGGGGCCGCAGATGAGGCATGAAACGGTTCCGCAGGGCCGAATGAAGTCAATATGCGCGGGAATTTGCCGAGAGCCCGGGATAGAGGGAGCAAGAATTGTCATACATACCTTGGTTCGTGCGGCCCGGGTCTTGCTCAGCGAGCAGCAGGCGACGGGCGACGGGCGACAAGCGGCAAGCGGCTTGGGAGGTCGTTATCAGGACAGACTGCCAAGAGGTCGAGGTCCAGCGAGGCTCCCCGGAAGCGTGCGTAAGTGAGGGCAGAACCTTATTTATTCTGGGACGAGGTCCTATGACGACCTCGGGGAGACAGGGCGAGGGTGAGCTGCCGGGATATAACAAGGCTTGGGAGGGCTGGAGAGGGCTCCAGACGAGGAGGCGCGTCAGCAGCAGCTGGGCAGCCAGGGGAGGCTAGAGTCCCTACCGTGTTAGGAACCTAGGTAGGCAGGTTGGTAGGCAGGTTGGTAGGCAGGCGGGCGGGCAGCTAGACGAGAGAGAGAGAGTTGTAGCAGCAGCACGCATGGGTTTGGTCCACCTCGGCCAGAGGCGCTCTCCTCGCTCTATTCTCTCTCTCTCTCTCTCTTTCTCTCTCTCTCTCTCTCTTTCTCTCTCTCTCTCTCTCTCTTTCTCTCTCTCTCTCTCTCTCTTTCTCTCTCTCTCTCTCTCTCTTTCTCTCTCTCGATCTCCCCCGTTCCTGTGTGGCCTCAGGTGTCAGATCTCACAGCTTAAGTACTTGGTAGATATTGTGGGAGGCGAGGCTTCTTCTCTCTTTCAGGACGTTGCTTGTTCGCCACGCTGCTCACCAGCCAGGCCTGCTCAGAACCCTGATACCCGAATTCCGCGGTTACCTAGGGCGGGCTGTCTATCTTGGGAGTGCTTGGGGGTGAAGGGGGTGAAGGGGGCGAGGGGGCATGGGGTCTGCAACGGTCGGTTCGGATGACGCTGGTGGGGGCAGGCAGGCTGGCAGGCTGGCAGCCCACCAACCAGCCGACCGGAGCAGCTGTCACGGTCCAGAACTGGAAGGAACCAGGCAGGCTGTCTACCCCACGGGGCTCAGCCATTTGGCGGCTTGGGCCTGACGCACTGGTGCAGTGGTGCCGAGTTGGGATGGGAAATGTTCGGACCAGGGGAAGTGCTCTGGTTGGTGAGTCCCGGCGCAAAGGCGCGACTTGCCTGGCGTGCAACCCGTAGTCGACGTGCATTTAGAGTGCAAGTGGGGCTGGCCCACCCCCCCTCGCCGCGCTCGCACATGACCAGCACTGTCCGTTCATTGCTGCTGCTGCTGATGCTGCTGCTGCTGATGCTGCTGCTGCTGACAATCAGCATGTGACAGTGGCAGATGCTGCCCTGGGTAGCCTGGCTAGGCAGTCAATAGGCGACCACGGCCCACCGGCCGAACGGAAACTCTGTTCTCGATCCCACCATCCACCCCCACGTTTTTGTGCTTGTCTGCCAGCCTGCGTGCCTGTCGCCCGTCGCACCTCGCGTCTCCCTCAGACAGCAGACTTCTCCACCTCAGAAGAGGTCTCTGCAATGTCTTCACCCCCAGCACGGCCCACCTATACCTGTCCTATCCTATACTTGTCCTATGCAACATGTAGGTATGGCGGTTGGGCCCCCTGGCCCCCCGCCCCGCACCCCGGCGAATCCTCACCACGACCTCCGTGAAATCTCCGACCTCTCCGCGCACTCGGCCCCGCACCCGGCTCCGGGCGTTCGGAAAACATGTCCGGGGCCCTGGCCATGGACAGGTCGACCCAGGCAATCCAAACCCTTTTGCATCGGCAGCTGCAACTTTCTCCACCCACCCCTACAGGTGACGTCTACGTCGACGATGGGCTCGACACGAGTGACACCGGGGTAGAGATGCACACTCGTTGCTGGGTCCGCGTCTCGGTGTACCAGGATGCGGTTAATCCAATGGCGAACCCTGGAACCTTCGGTAGCTGCCCTCTGGCGTCTCTAGGTCCGGAGCAGCCAGGTCCAATGAGGGAGAGGCATATTGCCTCAAGTGCCCATTTTGTGCTAAATTGCAGGATAATGTTTGCTTTGCAAAAATGCTTTGCAAGCCCGAGACACACTTGAACTTTGTATAAAACATCGGATCAAGTCCAGACAAGCACGCTCATCCGTCGCAACTCACGCTGTTTGCCCGCGGGACGCCAATCCTGACATCGACGACCAAGTCCTCACAGGGTCCTACCAAGGTGGGGTGTGATAAAGTCACACGCGGCGCCGCCTTATACCTACCATCATTACTTCACATGCGGGACTTTTGGCCTTCATGGTCCTCTGTAGCTACGCAGCCTCCAATAAGTGTTGCTGATCTCGCTTACTGACCATATATGTAACCAAACAGCCTACAGAAGCCAGCGTGGAACAGTCGTGCCAACACCAACGCATCTTCCGCCCATAGTGATACCGCACATTCTAGCATAATTCACCAATATCTCTGCAGAGCCTCATCGCCTGTCCCCTTTTTCTGCCTTCACTATTTCTGCCGCGGGCTCGGTCGGGTTTTGCCCATTTCCCATCGCGCTCACACCCAATATATGTCCATAGCATCAGGGATCTTGCGGCACACATATTGTCCGTTGGTGAGCACGTTGCAGCTCAGGTTCTCACTGTTGGGGTGGGAAACAGAAACTTCATAAGGAAGGTTGGTGGAGGCATGCGGAAATGGCTGTCGTGCTGAGGAGTCCAAAGTTGTTGAATGCCGGTCACTATTTGGATGCTTGCTCAGTAACGTGCGGATGAGCTTTGCTCGTGTCCGTTATGCTGCCGCAACATCTGCCAACCTGGGTAGCTGCATAATCAGATCGTCCAGGCAAGACTTGTCACCTGAGTCCTCTTTTGCATTATACCTCCTTTCAAGTGTGGCTTTGCTATCGTCATGGTCATGATATAGAGAACGGATATTCGCAGGGCAAAAAACGGATGGTATAGGGCAACGTGTATACCCTGTGCGCTAATGTTTTTTTACACTACCCGTTCGCTATATAGAACAATAATATATAGTTATTAACTATATATATCTATTACTATATATATACTACTATTGTTATTTCTACTTACCCCTATTATTTCTTCTACCCTAGTGTTTTACTACTTCTTAGCTACTAGTAAGGCTATAACTATAGAATATTACTTTAAAGGCTAGTAAGTATATAGCTTTATAAGCCCTACCTCTAACTACTTATCCTATTAAAAAGCTTCTTACTAGTTCTTCCTACTATAAGAGTCCTCCTAGTTAAGAGACTAGAGGGTCTTATTATTCTACTTAAATACTATTAATTTAGTAGGTATAGTATATTAGAAGTACTTAGTGTAGGTAGTGTATATATAGGTAATATTAAATGGGATGCTCTGATTGGTCGGGGGGTACTTGTTGCCCTGTACTATCCGTTTTTTGCCCTGCGAATATCCGTTCCCATGATATATATGATACTACGGATACAAGTATTTCGTAGAACAGGCAACTGGACCTATGTTGTTTAGATAGTGCCGGGGGTTGTTAGAGTGATGCGCGTGGAATCTATTCACAAGTTTTATGATGCCAATTAATTATCATGTGATTTGGTTTTTATAATTTTTTGCTCACACTCGGAATTCGTTTGACGCTTGATGAAGCCGCAGTAGGGAGAGTAGCGCCTGGTCTAATCAGAATCTGCACGCTGGACTTTGATGAGAAGAGCCGATCGAAAATGCTGTCACCACAGATACTACAAAGCTTTGGGGTTATGAGCGATGCTAGCTTTGATATTGCTTGGGATCGGGGTACATCTCCATGATTCATTGCTTCAGAACGCAATACGTTGGCCTGGTATTCTAGTCCGGAGCGGGTGCTCAGTCGCATTGTGCGGGAATGTCTCTACGCTGCTGTGTTCCTCTCGAAATCTTGTCATCACTACCTCAACGAAAACAGACTTTGGGAGGTCGTGGCCTGGCAAAGACACGGATATTGCCACAAGAAAAACCTCTTATGATATGACGCCTTCCCCAATGGCTAACAATTGCTCCATCTTCTTTGCCATGATCCTGTCCCAGAAGCACGAAGGGCGCGACTGACGACTCGCTTCAGAAGAGGGAATCAAGTCTGGGCTCGCAGCGGTGTTGGCATTGTGGATGTTCGTCAACGATGGGAGCAGCTGATTGGATCGTGCTCAGCCATGTGAGGACAAAGCCTTGCCATTGCAAGTCCTGCATGTGTGACATGGGTCAGGCTCTTGTGCTCACGCTGATAGTATTCGCGCCCATGGTTTCCACATAACTGAAGGTCTTTACTAGCTACATACTTGATGTGTATTAATGGTACCCTGGGGCTCTGGTTGGCGTCTTGAATGATCATATTCAGACGGCTTCCTACGTGTAAAGTACCTGGGGTTTTCATTTGTGGAAGGCATTAGACTGAGTTCGGGTGAGTTGCTGGCGTAGAACACATTGAAAGCCAGAACCTCGCGTAACTACTAGACTCACCATTTCAGTATGTTCTTTCCCCCTGGTCAAATCCCATCCTCACTTTCAGGTTCTGCTGCTGGGTGGTCATTGTGGCGGAATGTCTTGTCCGCATTCAAATGCTGTTGTTTCGAGCACCAGGTGTCCTTTACTTCCGTTCTGGGTAAGGTATTTGCACAAGATATCAAGGTCATCGCATCCTGGGATTGCGGGTGTATAATTGATGCGACAGATACTGAGCGTTGCCATTTAAACGCAGCCGAGGCCAGCTGTCTCTCATTGCACAAATGCGCGTCAGAACCTGGAGAGCCGCTCATATGCCAAGCCTAGGTGTTGCAGCGCAGATCGCCCTTCATGTGAAGCAGGGTGACGGCCACACACCCATAGTCACGTTGGTCCAGGTGTTTGGGCGCCACGGCAAATAGGAGGTGGGTATCAATCAATGATATGATGCGGTAGCGCAGCTCGTGGAAATGGGTTCGCCTGCCCCAAACACATGCAAGCCGCTAGGAAGCTTTGCTCCGGATCCACCCTTGCTCAATCCTCGAGGGCAAGGGGACGATATCTGGATGGCCACTAGAAAAGACGTGCGAGCCTTCTTGAAACTCGCTGTCAGAGTGGTCGCTACTCAGGCACCACTAGGAAGAGCTGCAACGACTTCTACGATAGAGACAGGACCAGTGTCCAGATGACCACGAGGACGATGCATCGACTGGCAGGACTGGAAAACCTTGGACAACCTCAGCACGTTGGATTATAACCAGGGGCGGCCTAGTTTAGACTACAGTGGGCCGTCAAAAGTCTATACCCACATACACGTCCCACTATAAATTTCACACTACATATAGACAACCCACCCTCACAAAAACTTCTCTCCTATAACTAATATAGCTTCTAAAAATCATTCATTTTTATCTAAGATATCAGGGAATTATAGTATATATTATGAACTAAGCTAAGCCTAGCAGGCTATAATATTAACTATATAAGACCTTAGTTAAAGTAGGGCTTATATTATATCCGCTATATATATCTCTTCTAAAACTATTACTAATATAAAAAAATAATAGGATACTACCTATACCCTCAAATCTTCTCCCTAGTTAGATAGACTAAGTATCTTTAATACTTAGGGTATCTACTAGTTAAAGATTTATATTAGAAGAAACTCTTATACTATATATAATAATATCTAGAAAGACCTAGATATTTCTATATCTAATAGTATACTCCTCTACTATATAAGATAGTTTTATATTAACTACTAGTAAGCTATAAACTAGATACCTCTATCTAAGGAAGATAAGAAGGACTACTATATATAGTTAGTAGAATAGCTTTAAGATCTTAATTAATTATTAAAAGTTTATAGTTTAAAGTTTCTATATAAATATAGCTTCTTATAGATAGACCTACTAATATATAACCCTTAATAGGTAATATTCTCTAATGAGTATACTATATATAATATATCTATAAGACCTTTAGAGTAGGTATAGTAATACTTTATAAAGAGGTATAGATCTAATTTAGTTAACTTAAAGCCTTATAGGAAGCCTCTAATTACTATAATAATATAGGCTTATATATAGAAAGGGGGCTAGAGTAACCTAATTATAATATAATAGGATAAGTAGTCTAATTAGAGAGAATATATATAAAATTTATATATATAAGTTCTTAAAGAAGGCCTCTTACTATACTATAATAGTATAAGGGATTTTCAGTAAGATAATACTTAAATTTATACTACTTAGCAGTCTAATATATAGCTATTAAAATATAGGATCTCTTTAATTTAATAGCTAGTATACTTACCTAATCTAGTACCTATAGAGAATATTTAGGTGCTTCTAAAGCTGAAGATATATAAAATATACCCTAATCTATAGGAATATACTAAAAATAAAGTAGATATTACTTATTTTATAGTGTGTATAAAGAATATATAGTAGGTAATAGAATAGCTGAAGATTAATAGGACTATTAATAGTATACTAGAAAGACTATATACCTATAGGTCTATAGGGGGAAGCTATATATAGTTTTAAAGAGTAGATTAAGACAAATAAAACAGTACCGCTTAATTGTCATAAGAAAATTCCTACATAGAGTTGTGCGCGAGTAAAGGTTATGGGTTATAACGAAGGAAGTACTCGGAAGCGTGGGTGGGGAACAGACTTTTGACGGCCCACTGTATTTACCCAGTTCATGTAAGCGTGGACGGGCAAGCCCGGATAGGCATTTTAAGTGGGGGGCACGAGATCTGCATGGTTGCATCGCGCCCGGGCTCCCGAATGCGTGACGTCTCTCTTTTTCCCCAAAGCAACCCGGCAGCCCAAGGTTGGTCCTGCGACGCCACCCCCGGATTTCCTAGGTACTAGATATCAGCCACAGCTCCCTGTGAATCGCTCGTTCCAGCCCCCGAACACGGCCTTATTCCCCCGCCATCTCCTCCCTCCCCAAACCGCTCGTCCCTGTGCTTATTATGCCAGTGTCACTGCGCGGCTGCAGAGCCAGGGACCAGGAACCAGAAAAGTCATTCTGGCTCGAGTTCCAGGTCTGCAGTGACGGCCACTACGACCACCACCAGCATCCGCGGCCTGCTGCCGCGGCCGCCTCCCCAGCCACATTCACATGCTTCGGCGACCTGCCCGTCGAGCTGCGGCTCAAGATCTGGGAGCAACTCTTGCAGCCCCGCGTTGTCATTGCCGCCTGCCTGGACGAGGAAAATGCCGCCGACAAGCGCGCACAGCTGGCCCGCCGCCCCAGCCTGCCCGCCACGCCCGTCTTGCTGCGCGTCTGTCATGAGGCGCGTGCCGTCGCCCTCCGCCGCTACGAGCGGGCCTTTGCGTGGCGCGTCCCGGCCATGCTGGCTCGCCCCCGGTCCGCTCCGGCGCGCGTGTGGTTCGACTTCTCGCGCGACACCCTGCTACTGCTGGGCGAGCTGGAGCCCTACGACACCAGCAATATCAACGCGCCCATGGTCTACTTCCTAGACCGCGCCGACGCCCGCCGCGTCAGGCACGTCGCCTGTGCCTTTGAGGAGCTGCGCTTCGGTGAGATTGAGAGCGAGCAGATCTTCGGCTGCCTGTTCCACGTGCTCGACTCCTTCACCGGTGCCCGGCGGCTGCTGATCACCAGCACCGACGAGGACCTTCGGAGGCACACCATGATTGGCTGCCTGCCGAGTTCCACCGACAATGTCGTGCAAAAAATCTGGTGGGCGTGGATCAACGGCACAAGTATTGTAACCAGCAGGATGAGGGATAGGCAGATTCTAATGGTGAGGGAGGACACCCTCGCCGACTTTGTTGCCGAGCATGTTTAAAAGATGTTCGGCGTTGCATAGAGTGGCTGGTCGGCCTGGTCTTCGCGTTGCTATCTGAGGCATAGGTGGGAGCGTATGATGGGCGGTGCATATGCCTGGTTTTGTTTTGCCCTTTCACTGTTGCCGCAGGGCGTAATGGATGTTGATGGATGTGACGGCGTAGGGATAACGCATTTAGTCTAACTTCCTGGCAAGGTTTGTACAATGTGAAAGGGTATGAGTGGCGTGGGGAAGGAGTATCAATCATACACGCAGAGAGCTCTCCGGGCCCGTACCCCTGGACGCCGGCTTCCCGAGCATTGCTCCTGTCACCTGCGCCGTCGCGCAGGCTGTTCGTCATGTATCTCAAAGGCGGGACACCCCTCCCTGCCCCTCATGCCCCCAAGGAGCCAGTCAGTCAGACCGACAAATTTCGCTCCGATGCCCCGGTCCCAGTCACCCCCGGACTGGACGTGCTCGATCGTGTGGCTGAGCACCCTGCCCTCGCTGTCGAACTCGAAGATGAACAGGCCCCAGAACTCCTTGACCGCCTGCTCGCCGCCCAGCCGTAGCATGTCCCGGAAGGGCAGCCTCCACCCGATGCCCTTTCCTGTCGTCCTCCACCTCACCACCAGCTTCTCGCTGACGGCGCCCTGCCTTGTCCCGGGCTGCTTGACCATGCGCTCTGACATTATCTCGAGCTCGACGTCGCCGATGATGGGGAGGCGGTTCCACGCCACGGGTGCCGTCCACAAGGCGGCAATATAGGCCATGCGGCCAGAGACAGTTGGGAGGTGCGGGTGGGTCGATGGGAAGAGGTGCAGCGAGATGTTAGGCGCGAGGATCTCTTGTGGGAGGGGGGACTGGAGCAGGGTTGGGAGGCGTTCCTGGAGGATGCGCAGAGCTGGGAGGCCTGTGTCAGTAAATGCAGGCGCGTAGCTTTGTGTCGCACAAGTCTGGGAAGGGTTCTGCGCTCACTTTTGCCTAGCTTCGCCTTGCGATCATCTGGGGGTTTGTTGGGTCCCTGGCCCAGAGGTGGCGTGGTGTTCGCATAGGGGAAAGTCGGGCTGAACCATACTTCTGGCAGGTTCCGAGTATTGGCTTCTTGGAGGGTGGTAAGGGATTTGGAGGTGCTCGACGATGGTACTGGAGCTGGTAGTGATGTTGCTTGGGCGGCAGCGGGGAGGAAGCCTGCGAGGAAGGACCTTGACCGGCGCGCGGCGGCCCTTGTCACGACATTTTTGGGATGGGCTGAGGCGGTCCACGAGAGGCGGGGAGCAGACATTTGGTACTTATTGCTACCACACGAATTAAAGGGCGGCAGCCCAAGTAGTGGCACGTACGTGGGGTATCAGGCCCAGTCAGTGGCCTGGCTGCTGTCGGAGGAGAGAGAGGTGATGGCGCCAAACCCGGGTGCGAAATGGTGCGAGTGTAGGCGGAGGAGAGTGGAAACTTTTGGTGGGCTTGGAGGAATTCGGACGATGATGCAGATGGAATTTCTGGTTGGATGCTACAATGCCAATGTGCAGCTCGCAGCTTGGGGAAGACATGCACCCATGTCTAAGCGAGCTCAAAAGCCCAACGGGCCGGACACTACCACAGTACAACCCCTCCGTCTGCAAATCCGGCTCTTCTGACAGGCCCCAATGCGGACATGGCCACCCTGTAGTGCCCCGCATCTCCACTGACTGCCCAGGCGGTCGATGGGAACCCCGGGCTCCTACTGTGGTAATAAAGAAGCATGGGCCGTATCGATCACTAGCTGAGGTGTGGATGGCGGGCTTGTCTTGACAAGACTTAGATACTTGTCACTGATGGTCTGTGAGGGCCGAGCCACCAGGCCATGATTAAAGCCTCCACAGTCTTGTTATTTTTCAGGGGGAAATCAGAAAGGAAGAGAACAAGAGAACAAGAGAACAAGAGGAACACTTCATCGAGAGTGAGGTGCGAGATGACCATGTTTCGTGCCTAGGAATTACTACTCATATGGTTCAAGAAATGACTGTGCAGCAAACCCAATGCCACACAGACTTGATGAGCAGCGCAGAAAGTGTGTCCTGTCCATAATAGTTGTGACGTGAAAGGAGCAGAAGAGTTGGCATTTTACTCGTGAGTTCGGCCCCAACCACCTCCAAGGCGGCTCTACCATGACCAAGGTCGAGCAAGTACTCGGGCAGGTACTAGCCTGGCAGCCCTGGCTGGGTGGGATGCATCTGGTCATAGCCGCTCGCTACCTGGGACTCAATGTGTTGGAATTCTTACTTGTCCCACTACTGGCGTGCCAAAGCCGCACTCCAGCCAACGCCATTCACGTGAACCGTCCGCGAAGTCCGGTGGCAGGCCGGCCCCCACGTGGGATGGCAACATCTACCAAGTGTCCAGTTAGTTGTCAGGAAGAGAGCCCCAGGGTGAGGTATGAGTGAGACACGCGGGAGCATCAGCTGTTAGCCCTTGACTCAGCCTGAGGTACGATGCGGCAAGCACGCCTTGATTCGTCTTGTTCGTAGGCCTGCGTGCGAATCGAGCTCGCACGCGCAACGTTAGAGCATTCAGTTGCCTCTTGTAGGACATGCGAGTGGCAGTGCCTGGGCCGGGGCTCATGTGAGTGAGTGAGTGAGTGCGAGTGAGTGCGTGTGCGTATGCGTGTGCGTGTGGATGACTACAATCTCGAAAGTGCAAGGGAAAAGCGGTACAACTTGCCAAGCAAGATGCGTGAGCAGTGCAAGCCGGGGGCACCCTCCGCGTCCATGTCCTCGCGGTACTCTGCCTGGCCGCCCTGGTGGGCTAGGCGGATCATCGGTACGTAGCCTTGCATCATCACGTGGAAAAGCGGGATTGTGGCCCGTGCCCCAGGGTGTTCCGGTCTAGAGCAGCCTCCAGACAGCCAGCCAGTCAACCAACCTGCGGTTCCTGATGCAGCCTGTCCTGTCTGCCACTCTGCCGTTCATCCTCGTCCATCAACCCATCAACCTTCCGCCATCCCCTTATCGCCACAGACCTCACTGCTCAACACCTGCCCCAGTGCACACTCCAGAGACCGCATATTCCTCGCGCTCCCCAACCAAGTCACCATGAATCCCGAGTGGTATGCCCTCTCTCCCTGCCACGCCGATGTCCTCTTGTGCTGACCGACTCGCAGAGCCTCTCCACCCCGCCATCTTGCCATGCCATCTCAACATGAATCCCGCGGGCCGACTGAGCCATCACGAACATCTCTATTGACATGATCTAGATACGATTACCTCTTCAAACTGCTCCTCATCGGAGACTCCGGTGTTGGAAAGTCCTGCTTGCTCCTGCGATTCGCCGACGACACTTACACCGAGTCTTATATCTCTACAATCGGTGTTGACTTTGTACGCTCTGGTGGTCATCGCCACATCCAAGCTCCGCCATGCTAACTTCTCGGCAGAAAATCCGGACGATCGAGCTCGACGGCAAGACAGTGAAGCTGCAGATTGTGAGCCAGCCCAAGCCCATCCCAGACAGCGTCCACGGCCGAGATCCCAAGAAACAGCAGCTGACAAGCACTCACCGCCGCACAGTGGGACACCGCAGGTCAAGAGCGTTTCCGAACCATCACCTCGTCTTACTACCGGGGTGCCCACGGCATCTGCGTCGTTTACGATGTCACCGACATGGATTCGTTCAACAACGTGAAGCAGTGGCTGCAGGAGATCGACAGATACGCCACCGAGGGCGTCAACAAGCTCCTGGTCGGAAACAAGAGCGATATGGCTGATAAGAAGGTCGTGGATTACACAGTTGCCAAGGTACGATTCCACCGTCGGCCCGGTCAGGCTGCTCTTGATCCTGTGATGAGCACACATCATCACATGCTGGCGCTGCTATCTAATCGAGACCCCCGAGACCCACTTTACTAACTACAAAATAGGAGTTCGCTGACAGCCTGGGCATCCCCTTCCTCGAGACCTCGGCCAAGAACGCCAGCAACGTCGAGCAGGCTTTCCTGACCATGGCCCGGCAAATCAAGGAGCGCATGGGAACCACAGCTACCAACAACACAAAGCCAAACGTCCAGGTCGGCCCCGGCCACGGCGTATCGCCTGGCTCCAGCAACAGCTGCTGCTAAGCGCCCGCGCCCCCCGTCTCGACAACTTTGTATAAGTACCGCGATCATCGCCAAAGTTCTTTTGGGAGTCCAAACACTCACGACCGTCACGAGATGTGGGATTTACGCGAGACGTGCAGGGTAGTCAGGAGTGCTGGTTTGGCGGTCACTTTGGGATCCGGATTGCGAC
Organism: Diaporthe vexans; assembly: GCA_021188095.1. Lineage (NCBI taxonomy): Eukaryota > Fungi > Ascomycota > Sordariomycetes > Diaporthales > Diaporthaceae > Diaporthe > Diaporthe vexans. The sequence continues at coordinate 305,329 of JAJLLZ010000015.1, forward strand.
TTTGCCCCGTTTCGTGGTTTTCCCGCTTGCTTTTCTACGCATAGACTGAAGTGGCGACTGGGCACCTGGGGCTCTCTTCTACCGCCCGGGGACCCTGCAAGGCGTCATGATGGACGGGCAACCAGGTAGCTCCTCAGACGTACTGTTATGTCATGTCATCCTTGGGCGGACTGGTGCATGAAAGAGCAGGTCCGCTACGAAAGGCGAATCATCACACATAATACATACACCACAGCTGGAGTTTTTTTGTCGTTTTGTCTGTTGTGACTTTTTTCTTCTTTTTCTTTCTCTAATGTGTCCTTCTGCCTGTTTCTAGGAGTACTTTTTATGACTTGGTCTTCGAGGATAGGATCATAGCAACGTTCAATGCGAGTGGGCATTCCGGAGAAGCTGTGAAGAAGGCCTGCGTACCGTGCACATACCCAAGGTCCAGGTAGAACGCCCAGCTGTCTGCCAGTGAGACACCTCGGAAAGGAGGCAGGAACCTAGAAACTGGCTGCGCTCCCGCCGAACGCAAGAGTTGCTTGACAGAGTCGTCCATCTTGGGTTGTGAAGTGTCTACATGTCGGAGAATCGGCCGCGCGTATGGGCTAGACGAGAGATAAATACTACTATGTCGGCTGGGGAACCATCGTCGAGGCATTGCATGAATGCCCTTGAGACCGGCCCTGTTGGCTTATATCGACGGGTCGAGAGCTCTGAGATTGCATGAAAAGCTTGTCTTCAGAGCACTCTTCATAGGGGTAGTGAAGGGACCCGGAATGGCCTACATCCCAAGCCTGGTTTTTTTTTTGGGGGGGGGGGGGGGTCAGCAATCCAGCGCAAGGGGCCCTCCACGCCAGCCGAGTCTCCTCCATCAGTACGCACTTCGTAAAACATGAGATCCATCCAAAACAATTCGAAATAGTCCATCTCTGTTTCCAACATAGATGCTACTCTACCACCGTACTAGGAGTACTACAACCAACCATACCACCATCACCAATACTACTACTATCACACAATACGATTACTAGTAAGAATTGCTTTTCCCCTGTTGCAGACGTAACACGAAGCGATCGGGCGGCCCTAAAGACAGGGACAGTGTTGTCTGTCTTGGGCCCGCTCATATCATCGTGCGCCCAGAACCCTCTCCCGGCTTCGCAATCATTAAGTACAGTTACTGATGCAGCCGGGAGCAAACGGCCCAACAAAGATACCGTTCCCAATTATCCAGATATGTCGTTGCTTTTTGTGATAAAATGTACGTAGACCAAACACCCCAAAAAGCATGCTATTCACCCAGTTCGAACATGCAAGACGGGATTAGGCATCCAGCACCCGATGATCAGTATACCAAAAGAGGACTAAGATATTCGAATATCCCAAGGTGGACGAGACTTGTGCACAGGGATACTCTCCTGCATCGCCGTCACACATCTGAGCATAGCATCAGTCATCCTGTTGGGCAACCAGTCGTCACTGGCGCTTCCGTCGATAGATTTCAGGCCAGTCGTTTTCTCTTGCGGTCATCATCACCTCGAGGGTCATCGCCGTCATCATTGTTCAGGATATGGGCCATGCTTCCGCGCCGAGTTGGTGGAGCTGAGCTGTCCTGGAAGGCACTCCTTCGGCTCTGTGTCGCTGAGCCCCACTCCCAATTCCTCAGCTTCTCAAACCCGTCTCCGTTCGAAAAGTTGGGCTGTGGTGGCGGCGGGCTGGATGGTCGGGAATGGGACTGGTGACTCGCTGGGAAAGGGTATTGTGAGAAGGACTCACGACGTTCATCGGGCGGGCCGAGGTGACTAGGGGAAGACGGGAGATGGCTGGAGGGCGGCCCCGAGGAGAAAGGAGGGGGCGGCTGGGGCTGCCATCCGTGAGCGCGTATGTCTGCTGAGGTATGTCGTCGAGCGAGACTTCCCGGATGCTCTACAGCGGCGAGTGGGTGAGGCGCCGCAGGAGGGGGCGGCGGAGCCTGTGGACGTAGGGTAGATGGAGATTGCGCCGGTGGGGTGGAAACCTGATTCATGGTGCTGCCGCCAATGGAGCCATATTGGCGACGTGTGGAGATTGAAAGATTGGATGGGATTGACGGCCTGTAGTCGTACGGCGCACGAGTCTGGCCCGGTGGAGCAAGGCTCGACCTTCGCTGGTCGTCCTGTGGTAACTGCCGGGGCGAAACCGGCGCGTTCTCCACATTGCCGAGGTATGCACGGCTGGTCGAGTACGGCCCTTCGTGAGGCTCTTCCAGGCCACGAATGATCTCAGCCTGGCGCTGGATATCCCCCCGCAATGCGAGGGCTTCGGTCATGTCAGCCATGTCTCTTGGGACTCAACAGCGGTTGTGCAAGCTTACCGTCCCTGTGAATGGGGTTTTCCGGCGACACCAGGGTCATCAGAATCCGTGATTGTTCTTGATTGAAAGACAAGAGTCGGTTGACAGAATCGAGAAGTGCCTGGTGTTTGACCTGCATGTAATGTGCGTTGGACTCGGATCGATCAAGCCTTGCGTAGAGGTCCTGTACACTGCGCTCGATTGCGAAGAGCCTGGGATCACCGCCACCATCCTGTATGGGCTGCATCGGTTCGGCGGGCGTCCCTGGCTGTGATTGCGGTGCCTTTTGTTGAGTAACAAGGGCGTGGCGAGAAGCGCGCCGCTTGATTTCCCGCAGGCCGATCAAATCGCCCCTCTTAAAGCTGTTGTTCCCGTGCTTGAACTCCCACAGGGGGTGCTCGGGACTGCCGTTGTGGAACACGTCGCTCACTGTTGTCCGATTAATAAGCTGTAGCGCCTCTGATCTCAAGAGACAACTTACCCTTATGGAAACCATACATGTTGAGCTGACGGACGAACGAGGAGATGTTGGTGTGTTTGAAGTATTGTCTGGCAAACTTCATGTCAGTGGCGTGGGCCCTAACGACGAAAAACATCAGAGGCACACATACGCGAGCACCTTGGAGAATTCCGAGGTCGGCGACATGACAAAGCTCTCCTCAGTGTTTGACCAAGATATGAGGTGGGATATGTTGCTGTCCTCGAGCATACTGCAGATGAGATCAGCATGGACACGGGTGGGCACCAGAAGACAGCCGTGGGGCGGCGCACTTGTATAGCTTATGTATAAAAGCTGTCTGAACAATCTTTGGGCCGTGGACCGCCGCCGCCGCCGCCGTGGGCGCAGGCATTGTCATGGAGCTGCTTGCCCCTTGGGCTTCTGGGCGGGAGGGGGTGCCATTGGTGTCTCGATCCCTCTCCCGATCAGGACTCTTTGTGGTAGAGGCAGGCGCAGATGAGTTGGTAGGAGTTGTGATGTCCATGGGCTCGCTGTCCGGGGCCGACATCTGAATGGTTGGCGTAAGGATGGGAACGGTGCGCGGGGCCATTGGATCGTCCTTGCCATGTCCGTCCCCTAGTAGCGATCTATGCGGGCTATCCATCACCTGTGCCATCTGAGCATGGAAAGACAAGGCCGTCAGCATCTGGTCCACAACGGCGGGCGGTGCTCGGGTACGGCGAAAGTGGACCGGACCGGCCAGCGAGGCTGCCCCGAGATTGTCCTGGGCGAGGAGACCTGGGGCGTGGAAGCTGGAAGCCGGAAGCTGGCAGAGGGAAGCGGGCTCTGGAAGGGGCAGGACTTAGACACACCGCATAGCTTCTCACATGGGGCTCTGAAGGTTAAGTGTTGGTCCAGGTCAAGGCCCGTCGAAGCGGCCCCTCTTTGTCTTCCAAAAGGGACGGCCTTCCTGACGCCTCCCGAAAACTCAAGAGCTTGATCCCGCGGGGCGCGTTTGAAGCGGCGGGTTACCCGAAAAGGAATTGCTGGGCTGGACTGGGCCCCACGGGGATGCGCCGCCAGGTGCTGGGGGTTGATGCGTGTGATATGTGTTCTTTATGGCTGGCGGGGTTGGGCAAGTTGTGGCCGACTGTCGAGCACACGCGGGTGCTGTCGGTCAATGCACCCCGGTCAGAGGCTGGATGGAGGTGGGCACTGCAGGGCTGGTGGGTATCATGCCTTTCGAGCTTGGCCGTCGCAGTCTCTGCGGCCTTCGCAGCTGTCGCCGATTGCCCCGGGGCTGTCGCCGCAGCAGTGGCGGACGGCGCGCTCCCGCTGTGGTGGTCAAAAGAGGAGGGCCGGCGCGGTCTTGGCCCGGGGAGCACGTGTGCAGGTGGCAGGCCGAAGCAGGAATCGCAGGTGTCTGAAAGGGCGGGATGGCAGGCTGGGCGGGCGTCGTTGTGATGCTAGGCAGATGGAGATGAATGGGGCTGGGGGTCGCGGGCCTGAGGGTGAGGTCGAGGGCGAGGGCGGAGGGCCAGGGATCGGATGTCGTAGGAGGGACCTCTGGCAATGGATCTTGCTCTGGGGGACTTGGTGGACTTAGTGGCCTCGTGTCGTCGAGTGCATGGCAGGCAATTGGAGGGCGAGCTTGAGATTAGGTCGTCGAAAAGGAGCTGGACAATTTAGAGCAGGCCCGCTCGAGGTTATTAGGGGGCCCCCATGGAAGCAAGCCGCCAGGATGGGTGGAGGGGGGTAGGCACGTACCACATGGGCCATGGGCACATGCAGGAGAGGATACCACAGTAGGGGCATTGGGGGGGGGGGAGCGCTGGGCCAAGTCAAGTCGGCTCTCCACCCCGGCCTCGTTCACTGGTGGTCAAAAGCCCCGAGCAGAACTCTGAAAAGGCTGCTAGTGCTGTACCCAGCATGCGCGAGTGCCCACCTGTGGAGCTTGGGGTTGGAAGGAGGGAGGATACTTGGGCTCACCGCTCCGCGACCCGACTCTGCAAGGTACTGGCCGGCACATACACATTACTGGCTCTGGTGGGCAAAGCTGACGGGCTGCAACGGCGCAAGCACGAGCAGACTGCCACAGTGCCTGAGTACCTAGGTACCGTGTACAGTACAGCAGCATCATGTACCTACAGCAGAGAGGATAGATACACTTCGTACATGTGCCGTGCCCGTCTTGTCGTCTTCACCCACCTGCGTTTCCAATCCCAACCCGCGTTTTGCCTGATGAGGTGAGAAACAGCGGGTGCTCTGGGCTGGGCTCCATTCCTGACCCGACGTTGAGCCTTCCTTCCATCCATCCACTCGCCCACCCTTCCAGGCAGTCCGTCCACCCCAGCCAGCCAGCCAGCCAGCCAGCCAATTGCCAATCGCTCAACCGTCCAACCAGGCCAGACACCCAGCGTGTGGGGACCGGGTGGGCAGCAGGGCAGGATGGGCAGGGCAGGGCAGGGCAGGGCAGGCAGGGGTCACAGCTGATCGTCAAACCCACCTGCACTTCCACCCCCCTCTCAAATCGAACGTCTGGAAACTCGGGGTCTGGCCTTCCAGAACCTGCGCAGGGACGAAGAAGCAGAGCGCCAGAGCGCCAGAACGCCAGCTACCACCCAGTGGCACCCACACAGGCTGACACGGACGGTACTCGGGCCAAGTCAGGCCTACCGTGTACCTCCGCATCTTGCATCTCGCATCTCCACCTGCATCCGCCAATGCTTCTTGTCTCGTGCACAACGAGGAAAATGTCGCAGAGGAAGAATCCCCAACGCGAGCGAGGAGGCCGGATGGTCCAGACGGACCAGACGGACCAGACGAACTACCCACAGTACATCCCACGTTACGAGATGCGATTTGAGCGATCTCGCCTGCCCTTCATGCACTTGCTGCCTCGCAACCGTGTCAAACCTCCGCCTCCAACCTCGCCGCGACGGGATGACCTCGCGGGGACGTTGCCCGCGGGACTGCTGCCATAACGGCTCCTCCATCTGTTGAGGCTTGGGGGTCGAGCATCGGCCGGCCAGCCTGCCAGACAAACTATTACGCAGTCGCACATGCCTTCTGACGCACCTTGGGCCTGGCAAGTTCAGATTGTCCGCCCCCGGACGCTCCCCAAGATACGATTCGCCATTGCCTGCGCCTCGCCTCAGCTGCGAACCTGCGTCAAAAGTGACTTGCAGGAAACACAGGTGGAAGCATCAACGTCGCTATCGGCCCGCCCAAAATCACCCTCAAACTGCAAGCACCCAAAGATGCGGTAGGTGTCACGAGCCGGCTGGTGCCCCAGCGTGTCACCGTCGCTTTCGTAACGCCTCAGTTGCCTGTACATCCATACACCCGTCTATATCACCGCATCTTGCGACTAAGGGACGGTGCAGCAACCACGGCTAAGCGTACATCCACACCTCACCTGCGGGTCTGGGAGCCGGGGCCAGCCACCGGCCCTTGACGAACACGCCGGGGCAGGCCGCCGCACGGGCGAAGCTCGACCACTGCCCAGGTGGCAATTGGACAGCTTCTCCGCCGGGAACTAACCCGCCCGAACGAATCCAACACGCCCAAGATCTGACATTCCCGGAGAAGCCTGACAAGCCAGAGCTTCCAGTCCGAATCAGGAAGCTTGGTGTTTCTGCTGGCCTGAACGAGAACTAGTCCGCCTGCTGCTGCTCTGTATCCAGACCAACCATGAAACCATGACCCCCTCCCCTGCTTGTCTTCCGTCTATCAACGTCCAACCACAAACTTGGTTACTGGCAGGCCCACCAACCTTTCGTCGGCCGGCGGTATATTAAATTGAACCAGCGGCGTTCTGGCAACTTTCTGCATGTTTAGACTTTGCCGCCCGTACGATGTCGTGCAGCCGTGGAGGCCCCGGCCCAGCTGACTCTGACCAGCATGGGATGATGGATCAAGCTTCCCCGGCCCTCAGACAGAATTTTCTCAACCACCTGGGTGCTACGGCAGCGGCAGCGGCAGCGCTGCGCTGCGCATCTCGAGCTTCTGACTTTGAGCCCGACGACGCTGACGCTGTGGCTGGCTGGCTGGGGTTCATTTCACCCTCCTGCATGTGCGACGCCCAGGTTTCGGGATGATCGTCTCCCTGACACACCGTTGAAAAGGCAGAAGCGAGGCAGCTCTCGGTGATATTCCACTAAAAGTTTCATATGTCATTGTCGAAACCTGGCATCTCTCCTCCCACGGGTTCGACCCGCCTCCGGGGTCAATCCCGGCGGCGATACTTCACCGTGTGTCACCTGGACCTCCGCGCAAGAACCCACATCCTGGGCTGCACTTCTTCGCGTGCCCGAAACTTCCAATCTACTTCTCTTGATTGAGAGTGACCGCTCCTTTTTCACTGCACTATTGGCAGCGCGGGGACGTTGCACATCCCAGCACCAGCACCCGCACCAGCGGGCGAGGTGGGCACCCAAGTCCTCGGCCTGGGGATGAACACAGCCGTGCATTCTCACATCTATACGTAACTTGTCGCCCACACGGGCTTTCCTGAAGGCCCACAGACAATGCGTTTCCATGTTTCCTACCATCCATTGGGGAAGCCTCAAACGCGCGAAAGTAACCATGGGCAGTATGACCCAATACCACGGTAGATTCTCCCACCCTATAACGCGTTCGGTATCTTCCGCCCGCCGGGTACGCCTCAATCGGCCGTCCAGAAGGTTTCCCACTACAACGTTCCGTGACGAACTTGTTTCTGTTCTGTTCCTTGTGCGCGGGCGATCTGCTCGTCCTGGTATGGCGCGCATGGTGGCTGAATTATATGCACGACGATCCCCTTCCTTTGCTTCTTCTCATTCCGCCGCTACGCTCCCACCACAATAACCCTCACAACCCCGGGCCCTTCCCATGAAATCACACCCACTCCCCGGTCGTCCTCTGCGATCGTCAGGGGCTAGAACGACGCCAAAGACGCCGGATCCCTTCCCCCGCTCCCTTTAATCATGCCCGGCGAGTCTTCCACAGTTTCTGGCAGCTGTCATAGCGCGCAAGATCGCCAACAGACGGCGCATCTGGTTTCACGGTTAAAATGCACGATGCCTCCTGCATGCTCATCTGTCCGGCCTGGACCCTTACCCGGCTGAAGGCCATTCCAAATCCTGGCAGAACCAGACTACAAATACGTTCTCGTAGATTGGTGCCGTCAGCACAGGACCATGATTTAGGTTTGATGGTGAGGTGTAGACCCCAAGCTCTACTACAGATTTCTGGGCGCTTCGACTGCGTCCATCGCGAAAGCCGCCTTGAGAGGCGAGCTTCGTCCGGGTCACTGCCCACTACGGCCTTTCCTAGGGAGGTCTGATTCGCGCTGCACGACTAATCATGCTTGGGCGCTCCAAGCTCTAGACTGTACGAGATGGGGATGCATATCTAAACATGGAAAGTGGTTTCGCCATTAGAATGTGCAACGCGCAGTCATGCGTGCGCCACCGTAGAATATGTGTAATGCCATCGAGTAGAGCAGCCAACACGCCAAAGCGGGATTCCCGCCATCAGTACCCGCAATGCGATAGTCCAATAACCAGTTACGCCTACAGATCCTCGTAGTCCATCCCGTTAGCCCTCTTGTCGCCGAGCTCCCTGATCTTCTCGCCGAGGATGGTCCTCCCGTACCTCTCGGCCACCTTGCCCGCTGCCTCGACCATCCTGCCTGTGCGGTCCCGCATCAGCTCCACCATCTCCAAGGCGCGCATACCGCGCTCCTCACCCTCGCGACACTCTATCGCCAGCAGCTGGAGTAGCGCCTTGTCCATCTCGATCTCGAGCCGGGCCAGCACCGTGCGCTGCGCGTGGCTGCCCGACGTCGACTCGACCAGGTCTTGCACCTGCGCCGCCTGGATTCCACGCAGCAAGAACTGCTGCTCGAGCTTGCGGGACTCGGATGACTCTTCGCCATCAGGCTTGAAGGCATCCTCGCCCTCGTCCTCCATATCCTCGTCGCCGTCGCCGGTCCTGGCTCTAGCCTTGGGCGGTGCCGAGGCAAGCGGCACAGAGAAGTCGAACTCGGAGAGAAGCGGCCTTGGGAAGTAGGGGTACTGGTCCCCACCCTTGAGTATGATGCAGTGGAACTTGTTGTCCGCGACTGCGATAGGAAAGTAGCTCTCGGTCTTGCGGCCTGAAGCCAGACGGGGAAGGAGCTTGGTGTCCAGGAGTGGGATCCATGATGCTCGTGATGGCTGCCGCCAGTGCAGGAGCGTCAAGAGCGTGCCGGTAGAGTCGTAGATGCATGGGTCCTTTGATTCTCGTCAGCTTGTCTGTGTGCTTTCGGGCTGGCTACCCGTGAGCAAACTTACGCCATTGTCTGAGAAGAAGACGCTCTTGACGGTGGCGCCTTCAGGCAGAGCAACCGTATCTTCGTTCTGGCAAATCTCATCGCGTTTTATATTTTCAATCGAGTAAAGCAGCCTCGTTCTTCCATCAGCACCACAGGGCCCGTTTCCGATTGTCAGAACATAATCCCGCCAGCTGGCACATGTTACCATTGGAACGCTCTTTGGCCGGTACACACGGTAGGGAATGCCGAACAAGGTGTAGACTCGAACGTAATTCGCCGATGTTGTCACAGTTATGAAGGAGTCACCCAGAGACATGGCAAGTACTGCCTCCCCCTTCGGTAGCTCTATTCTCCAGTCATTACGCTGCGTCCACGTCTCGTGCGGCCGGTAGAAGATCGACGCAGGCGCATCGTCTTTCGGAGGGCATGCAAACAGCGCGCCATGCTCGCCGAGACAGGCCTTGTCATAGAGAAAGGTGTCTGTAAAGTGGAAGTCGCGGTGGAACTCATGATCATAGAATTCCACAGTCACTGTGTGATGAGTGTCCTGGTCGACAGTCCAAACGAACCCAATCAAGTTGAGGCACAAGTACTTTCTGTTTCCCCGCCAGGGAGTCGCTCCCGGTTGGAACGGCTCGTGGAACCGTGGCTGAAGTATATTGGCTCGCTTATTTGGATAATCACCGAAACCTTCGTCGTCGTCAGCCGGCCTTTTGCGACCGAGGGTGTATCCGGCTCCGTCATCATCAATAACAAAATTGTCGTCATCTTCGCCAAACCCATCGTCGAGCAGAGAGTCCAGATCATCGGTCAGATCTGTCCGAGCTGCTTCTAGGCGGGGCTTTTCGCCGTTGACTTGCGGCCTCCGACCGTTGGCTGCGGTCTCGTCCCGGGGGTCGTGGATGAAAGGCGCTGGCTGCCTAGTCAGTTTCAGTAGGATAGAGAACTGGCTCGAGACGAAGTCCGGGCATATGTAGACCTCGCCGTCGGTGGTAGTGAGGGATAGCAGATTGTTCGTTGGATGCCAGGCTATATCTAAGACATTTGGATATTCGTATCTCCCGATGACAGTCTGATCTTTTGTCTGCCAGATGAGGACCTTCCTATCCTTGGCTGCCGTTGCGAGCATGGCCCCATTCGGTGACCAGGCGAGGGCAGTGATGTCGCCCTCATGTCCATTCCTGAAGGATCGCTGGTTCTCCCAGTCATTCTTGGAGACAACCTGGATGTCTCGAATTGGCGTCGGAACTGCAAATGCCCTCCCGTCTGGGTGCCAGGCGACGCGAGAAGACGCGTCCTCGTTTGTGTCCAACGACCCGATAGCCCCGTCGACTTTCCTTATCAGCTCGGGTTCTTCTGCCGTCATTGAGTAGACATAGATGACGCCGTCGGTACATGAAAGAGTGAGCATGCTGCCCTTTGGGTCGAATGAGACATGCTTGGTCGGCTTCCCGTGCTCCTTGAGGGTAAACATCCTGGAGTTGTCGGCAGTCCCGACGACCTTGACTGTGAGCTCGTCGCTGGCGACAGCACAAAGCTTCCCATCAGGGGAGAGGGCGACATCGCGCACGGGGAGGGTGCAGCGGGTCAGGAATTTGTCGAATGTGTTGGAGTCGAGGGAATACAGGCTCACAGTGCCGTCCTCGGAGCCGACTATAAAGAAGTCGTCATTGGCGACGACGCTGACATTCTGCTCCTGGCATTCGTCGATGTTGGTAGGCTCCCCATCAAAGCCAGTCTTGTATATACGGATTGTGTTGTTGGATCCGACGGTGACCAGCTTCGAACCGTCTGGTGTGTATGCACAGCGTGTTGTGCCGTGTGTGTGAGCCGGCCGAGGGCGAACACGTTGCGCAGCCGAAGCCATCATCAAGCCTTGAAATCAACGAGGGCCCTGCGCTATTGTCGGACGTCGGCAGTGTGGTCGAAGTTGGATCCTCGAAACATTTGTGGTTGATGCTTCTGAACGCGCCTCGAAGTGAGACGCGACGTGGGGCTCCAATTAAGGTCGTGTTGACAGGGGTGCCGTGCGCTGCGACAGGGGTCTCCGTGCTGTCCAGATCCTTAGCTTACCATCGCAGCACGACAGACGGGCATTTGCACCAGAATTGATAGTGACAGTCTACTGGTTCTACAAAGCATCAGGCCATCAGCCAGGCTGCCACATCCATACCGAGGTAATTCAGGAAGCGCTATTTGTCATCAGGGAGACTGCGCCCGCAAAGCCTGTGACTTCGGCATAATACACCTATTGCAGCTTTCTGCTCCAAGACGCGAGACTCGAGCGAGCGTGTGAGAAAACAAAACACAGAGCATACTACTTTAACTAGAGACACGCTGGTAATAGCACCGCAGGCAGAGGATCGAAATGAATTCGTCGGATCCACGGCACTTTTTTGAGTCAGAGTAAGTAAGGAGGACATTGCCCAAGCAAGTGTGTGGGCAGCTTCAACGAAAGGAGAGCCACAAGAAATGCTGATTCAAACTCTAGCGCCCAGCAGAGCCAGCGCGAAAGGAGGGAGGCCAAGTCGACCAACAAGTTTGGCAAACCTCTTGTCCTCAAATCGAAGATAGCAGCTGCCTGTGTGAGCCCACTCTCCTCCTCGGACACCATTTTCGTGGCCGAGTCGGCAGGCTCTGTGAGGAAGGTCAATGTCGACGATGATGGCGCCAGGCCTGTGGTCTACCGCGGCCCAGCCGCACCAATGACCTGCGTGGCTGTGGGCGGCGCTCAGGGCAGAACTCTGGTTGCCGGCTCCTGGGACAGGAATGTGTGGTCGTGGGACATTGAGACCCGTCAGCCCGGCTGCAAGTTTGTCGGCCATTCCGACTTCGTCAAGGCTGTCACGTGTACCAGGATTAGCGGGAAGCATGTGCTCATCAGTGGTGGCGCTGACAAGAAGATCATGGTCTGGGACATGACCGTCGGAAGCCGCCTGCACGTTCTACAGGACTCGTCGACGGCCATGCTCGCCGTGCAGTCGCTTGCCGTGGATCCTATTTTGAGCTCTGAAGATGAGGCTGTGATTTTCAGCGCGGGCAGTGACCCCTTCATACGGAGATGGAAGGTCCGACTGGATGGGTGGGAGCTGCTGGTGGACGCAGAGCCGGGGACTCCAAACAATGAGCGAAGATTGGTCAGGGTGCACGAGACTGGAGTCTACAAGGTGCTTTTCGGCCACTCGGGCGGGGAGGTGGATCTGTGGACCGCAAGCGCAGATGGCTCCTCAAAATGCCTATCGCGCGGCAAGGGCTTCAGCGTGGAAGACAGCTTCGAGCACGGCGGACACGTCCGTGCTGTGGTTGTGACAGACACATGGGTAGCTACTGCGGGCAGGGATGAAGACGTCAAGATTTGGGACAGGACATCTGGGAAGCTGTACTGCTCTCTGCAAGGCCACTACGATGAGGTGACGGATGTCGTACTTCTTGATAGCGGTCCTGGATATGAGAAGAGACTGGCTAGTGTCAGCATCGATGGCACCGTCCGCACCTGGCCGCTTGACAAGGCCGGCATCGACAGCGCAGTCGAGGAACAGCAAAAGGCCGGTGACAAGGGCGCCGGCTGCGACCAGCCAGAAGAAGCATCGGGGAAAATGCTCACCGCCGAAGAAGAAGCAGAGCTGGCAGAGCTCTTGGGCGATGATTGAATCCCCGAAGCCTTGAAGATGCTGCCGGGACCACCTCGGCCACTGCGCGGTTCGGACTGATGTTGTTATTAGCTTCGCGTCGATAGCAAACTATCCAATTGCCGCAGACAAAACGCACGGAACTGGTGGCACCATCAGGGGATTATCATGCGGGCTCCCCGTCGTTCAAACAATGGACGTCGGTGCATTTTGACCGAGAATATACCTGTTACCTTCGCCACCCATCTGCAGGACTCGAGGCAGTCACTGCGCATCGGCTAGTCGCATGCTCCAGAAATGAATTCGAGAAAGGATATCCGCTTTGTGCGCCTTTCCAATTCTTGATCTGTCAGGAGCGTCACGAGAGATACAGACTTGCTACGATGCCATTGTCAACTTGTCTTCCGTGTTGACAATACGCGTTGACGCGCCCGGGGCGGAATCGGTGCCCTCATGCACCTGACGAATTCATCCCCGGCCACCAATCTTGGGAAACAGACAGCGCAAACCAAGCAGTGTCTCAAAAGTACAGGACGGCAACCCAATGCAGGAGAGCGCAGGGGTTCAGATCCTCAGGTGTCCAGTCCCTAGCGCAGTCCAGAGTAACAAACACCCATGACATACACCCAGCTCTTATATTCTAGGTAACTTAGGGATTAAAGTACTTAGCTAAGTACTAAGCCACCTAGGAGGTTATCCTCGAGGAGGATATCCTCTAGGAGGTTATCTTATAAGAGGTTATCCTATAGAGGGTTATCCTCTAGGAGGTTATCCTCTAGGAGGTTATCCTCTAGGAGGTTATCCTCTAGGAGGCTATCTTCTAGGAGGTTATCCTCTAGGAGGTTATCTTCTAGGAAGTTATCCTACAGGAAGTTATCTTATAATCTTATGGCAGCCGCCTTGTTGATGTTGATTACCTGGCTAATTAGGTGAGCCGAGTTGACCACCTGGTCGAGAAGGAGGTGTGGGAGGTAGCTATTGCAGATGCTCGTGGCCTGGGGTTTGCCAACCAACCATGGGCTGCGCAAATTCCACCCACGAGTGGTGTGTAGTGAGCGGCATCTTTCAGCTCGCAAAGTCGTGACGGTTTGAAACAGTAGCTGCAGGGCCCTGGTTACGCGCCAATGCAGTGTAAGGCGCAAGACTGACGAGGAAAACGTGACAATAAACCTGTCGGGATCAGCCTTTAGAACACGACCTGCACACCAGCCTTCGGACCAAGACACCCTGCCATTGGCCGACGGTAATTACGGCTCGCCACTCATCAGGCATGCTTACTTGGGCACCCAGCGCTGTCAATTCTCCGTGTGCAACCTCCTACTTGGTACACTCACTTCTGCGCCCTCAGGAATACACTATTGGCCACCGCGCATCCGACGCTTGCGTGACAAGGGCTAGCATACGGCGGGAAGAGGACGACGGGTGGGCAGGTGGACCGCAGCATGAGCAGGACCGGCCAGCGAGCTAATGTCGTGCATCATGAAGGCTGCGGCTGAGCCTGGGCAAACGACCTCTAGGCCGCTGCCCCGCGTTCTGGAGTGCAGGCATCCCGGCAGGCGTTCGTCGGGTGGTTGGTACCTTGCTAGACGCCTTGGGGAAAGGCCAAATCTCGGACCACCCAGCGCCAGTGCATCTCGCGTCTTTAGATCGATCTGAACGACGCCTGATAACCTCTACCAATCCAACGCTCGGATGTGAGCTGGGGACCTGCACGCTGCTCTTGCTGTGCCTCACGAGCGCTCAGACACGGCCTGCCTTGTGCCCATTGGCTGTCGGCGAGAGCGATGTCGTCTCTAAGCTGTCCAAGGAGCCGGAGCTGGCCTGGCCTGGGCCGTGGGCCGTGGGCCGTTAAAGCCCGAGCCATCGTAGATGGGTACGGAACCCCTTCTGCATCATGCTCATGGTCGTGGTCATCATCCGCTGCAATGTTGCTCATGTTGAACGAGCGAAGCCACTGTCCATCTTTGTCTTCGGGACTACACTCGCTGTGGCTACCCGTCGCCGCCCAGGCTCAAGAGCCAGCCAGAAAAAGGAAAGCGGGCGACGTCTAGGTAGGACAGGTGATTTTTCTTTTCCCCCAACCTTTCTTCGCGTCTTCTCTTCGTCTTCTCTACCACCTCCGTCTGGTCGCCTGCGCTGCCCTCCGTTGTCGAGAAAAATATTGAGTTTGTCGGTTTCCCTGAGCATCAACTTGGCCCTACCTTCACGGCTGTTCTTCACGTTGCATTCACCAATCTCACCTTGTTACTTCCTGAGCCTGCATAATTACGCCCGCTCCAGATGAACACACTGGGCACGGACTGATTCAAGCTCATTGTCGAATTGCCACACTCGATATCCTGATTTGGTCATCCACGAGCGTTGCGCCCCCTGCCGTGCCGTTACACTTCGCATAAGACGAGGTCGGGGCTGCTTTTCAGGCACACACCCCGTACCCGGTCTCTCGCTCACCCAGAAACCAGAGGCCCATTCAGACCACCGCTTGGGCTTGGAGGAAGCCGACCATGGGAACTCAAAACCATTGTTACGGGACTTTGGTGGCCCTCGAAGGCTCACCAGATGCCGTCTCAACGCAGCTGCAGCTGCTGCCAGCATCTTCTCAACTGCTTGTCCTTCCCAGTTTGCAAAGCTATATGGGGAAATCCAGTGACGGCACATTCCATACACGCTCGTTTATCAAGCAAGTGCACGATGCCGCAAACAAGAGGCAAGAAGACGCCGTCCAATTCTTACAACACGCAAGCCCCACCAACAAAAGGTTGGTGTTCCTGAACGGAGGGACAGCAGGCGCGGTTTGTAACTGCATAACAGCTATCAGCGAGAACCAGACGTCCGGAGACATCCACCAGGCAGAATTGATGTTCAGGAATATTGCTCTCGAGGGGCTTAGGGGCTTGGATCGTGAAGACAAACACTCGGATCAGGCGACGCTTTGGATGTTGGGCAGGGACGAGGCTTCTGGCGACTCAATTTTGGGCACCGAGGAACCCGAAGACCCCATCACCAGGGCAATGAGGGCAGCTGATATGCTCTATCAAGAGACGGATTCCCTGCAGCCAATCGACTGTTACATCAGGACCCGGCCGCGAAGCCTGAGCCTGCCTATGTATGGATATTCGGATGGAATGGGCGAACCGTCACCCTTCTTTGTTTTTGGATCGGCTCCTCACGATGACACCCAGTCGCACTCGGAAGACGACGGCAATAAACCGGTGGGCCGTCAGGGCATGGCAGATGACGAGTTCGCCAAGCTTTGTGCTATCAAAATCCAGCCTGATGCCTCTGGAGAAAATCTGCCCGATTTGGACCATTCAGCAAACTGTACAGGCGAGTCGTACTGTGTCGCAGAGGCAAGATCTTCAATTCGTAGGTCAGATGCCTTGTTATCGCCTCCTGCCACGCCAGATGGCGTTGTCTATGGTGAGGCACGGGTGGTGCAGATGCGGGCGTCGAAGATGCAGGTGACACTGAGAGAATCTCGCTCGCTGGATGACCTTGAATTGCAAGCGACTCGAAGCCGCCGCACAGAGTTGGAGATGACCTCGGTGGCGGGCCAGTTAGCACCGCCCGTCGAGAATTCAGAAGCCAGAAGCCGGCATTTGTCGATCAACGACAAGCCATGTCCAACCAACACTCTCCTTCACTTGCCCCAAGCCCGGTTTGTCAAGGCCCACACAACCACGATCCGAAGGTCGCCCACCTTCGTGAGACGCGTGCCAAAGCCTGCGAGAGATTGTTACGTCGATCGAGGGACGGACGCCGTTGCAGATGTCCAGGAGATGTACGACCTGGACGAGCCTTTCCAGCCGCTTCTGCCAATATTGGAAGACCTTTCGATCCACATGACCAGCCAGGAAACTGATGCGGTCCTGGAAATGGTGATTCAGTACTTCAAGGCAGGAGCATTTCCCGTCGCACCATTTCCTGCTTCACTGCAGACTTTGCCGACTGATTCTTGCCCATCAACTCCCAGGACGGCAGATTTGTTCGATCTGGAAGAAGATGTGGATGCAGGCCTGTCCCCTGTCATTGAGCATCCAGGAGCTGAAGAATCAGGGGAGTACGACCCATTCGCGGCGCGAGGACGCGATGTCAGAGCATCTTGCCTTGCCCTCCAACCACCGAGCCCACCTCCTCCGGCAAGTGTGCCACCGGACTCGCGTCAGCCACCGATCTCAGCCCCAATATCTCCACTGATACAAAGGGACATGGAGTCTAGGTTCCACGACTTCTCAACAGTGGGAAGTCCGAACGCAGTCGCGACGCAGAACGCACTCAGATCCGTACTAGAGGTGTATTTTCCTCCGCCTGACAACGGCTGTCCCCGTGAAATCGATTTCCCCGTGTTCCATGACATTGGTAGCCTATGGCGGCCGATCTTCGGGAGAAAGGAACCCCGGGATGGCGGTGATGACAGTTCCGGGAACACGCCAGACCTGATTCTTGCAATGGGCCGCCAGAACGGTGTAAAGAGGGAGTTTCTCTCCGCACTCACTGGTCATGTGGAAAGGCTCGGCACAAAGTCGAGTGGGATGTCCCGAAGCGGTCGTTTGGATCTGAGGTATGAGATTTACCACACAAAAATGATTCTGTATACCTCATTCGCTGACCCGGTCTAAGGTATCTGATTGCGAACGCGATCCAATCACTCGCTGTTCAGACGGTGGCTCACCAAACCCAGACTAACCCTTCCAACGACCCCTACTTCCTAGCAGGCCTGGTAATCCCTCACCTTGAGGCATACCTAGCAACTAATTATGGCACTCGCTTCCTCCTGCTGGAATACCCAGCGGAGCATCTTGCGACGGTGCTGGCTCTTCAGAGATTGGTAGGCTCCGAGGTGTTCAAGGTCGCCGGGATAATCGATTCGGAGGCGACCTCCCCTTCACCAACCGGTGTCTCATCCGTGATCTCAAGCAGAAACAATTCCCACTCTACCGTCCCATTGAGCAATGCAGAAGCCAGTGGTCTGGACTCCTTTAATCTGCCAGGCTCGCCCTTCCCGGACAAAGGGCCGGGCACACAACCGACACATCCGAAGAAACACTCCTTCTCCGAGGCCAACTATCTTCTCACCAGCTCAGCCACTGAATCTGAGATATCAGCCTTCACCGCGACGATCCTGAAGGACCTGACCGACATTGACAGTTTCTATGCGCCCGAGGCAAGTAACCCGCCCTCCGGAGGACCCGGCACGACCAAATCCACACAAAGCACTGCCGCCGGCGGCACGGCCCTTCCAGCGCTGATGAGCAAGTTCACTTTGCAGGGGCCCAACGGCTCGCCGGCGTACACGCACACCGCCGTGTTCGGCCCTCCTGTGACCCTGCCAGTGTCGCCCCCATACACCAATGACGGAGACGCTGGGTCCGGAAGGAGCACACCACGAGTCGTCGCTGCCTCCGGATCGGCTGCGCACAACTTTCCCTTTCCGCCTCCCCCAGCCCCACGGTCGCCCTCACCAGCCCCATCCGCCGCCAGCTCGAGATCACGTGGGCCGGGCGGCGGGCATGGCGCGCGAGCGCGGTCGCTGACCCGGCGGAGGCTAGGGAGGATGGGTAATGAGGGCGGCCCTGACGACGCGGCTAGCATGTACGCCGTCAGTGTTGTGGAGGACGGCGAATTTTACGATGAGGAAGAGAAGCGGCTGATGCCTCTGTACTTGCGGCAGAGCGAGATGAGAAAAGGCAACAGTCGGAAGGCTTTGAAATGGCTTGGTTTGGCATGAGCTGATTTGGGTGATGTACTTTCGCATATAACGAGCATTCACCTTTTGGGATCCAGTCCATGATACTGCTCTGAAATATCTCAACATGGGCTAGGATGACCTAGATGGATTTCACTCGTGGCGAGAATTGGATTGATATACATGTAGAATATAATTAATTTGAGCCATTGTTCGGAATTCTGTACAGATGTGATGGAAAGGTCGAGGTGGCAACAGCAATAGCAATTATGTTATAGAAATCACGCATACCGTTACTTTACTACCACATTACCTCTAAGATACCTTTAAAAAGTAATACGTTATAGTAGAATCTACATCTAGATTACATCCTATCTATATAGTCTCTATAGGGGACTCTTTAATAAAATATTATTTTTATAGAGGGTAGTATATAGGAGGCTATATCCTATATAATATAAGAGTATCTTATAGGAGGATAAGAGAATTTCTTATAAAAGATAGAAGAATATTTTGTTCGAAGATAAGAGGGTATCTAAGAAGATAGTCTCCTATAAGACAGTCTCCTATAAGACAGTGTCCTACAAGATGATATCTTATAAGAAGGTATCCTATAACAACACATCTTAGAAGAGGGTGTATTATAGGAGGGCATCCTGAAGGAGAGTATCTTATAGGAGGATAGGAAGGTATCCTATCCTATGTAAGAATAGGAGAGTATCCTATCAGAGTTAGCGGTTGCGTTTCCAATCCCCCATACATATAAAATGTACGTGGTGCCTTCATACAGTGGTGAGCCTATCAGAGTTAAGGAGATACTACGACTGCTTATCGGAATTGTATGTTTTTAGACGCGGGGTCTTGAGCGTTTACTGCTGTATGAAGGCGCTGTGTATCGCTTCGGCCGTATACGGAATAGAAACGAAACCAGATGCATACCGAAGGCGTACGCAGTCCCTTCATACAGTAATAAATGCTCAAAGACTAAGAAAGAAACCACGATGTGTGGCTGTGCAATGGAAACAGGTATTTTAGGTTGAGGGTAGAGCAACGAATATAAGTCCCGTTGAGACTGGAAATGGCTAACATGTTTCTATGACTGCTGTGGTCGAGAGCCTGGCAAGGCATGGAAGGCGGTAAATACAGTATCATTTGAGCAATACTCGCTTGAAAACCTAATTTGTGCCGGAAACGCTTATCAATCCTCGAAGTAGTGAGGAATGAGTCATGTATAAATGGATGACCCGATAATGGCGTTCGTTATTTATCCTGCCGGTGTGCTCCTACCAAACACACGAAGGAATGAACTGTCGGACACTAATGCCCAGGTGCCCGCAGGGTGTTATTGAGCGTAGCGAAGAGTGACCCGAGCTTGTGAGGTGCCGCTCTGAGCGGACCCTGCAGACTATGTGATGGCAGCACCCCGACTAGCCATATTGACCTCACAGATATTGAAAGCTTCCTGTGGTGTTGCGATTCTACACCATGCTGCAGTGGTTAGAGGCAGATGTGTTTAAGAAGACACATCTCAGATGTCAATCATCAATCCGTGCGCAGGCTCAAAACGAGTTCCCGAGGTCTCCGTTGTATTCCAACTGTTCGTACATAATAAACTCTGACCGAAGATTGAGTAGTGCGCGCTCGCTACTCACCCGCCTTCACATATAAATGCCATCGGACTAAGCTGTCTGGTAATCATCCAGAGCAAGTTCTAGGAACCAATTGGTTTCCGCCTGGTAGTGTTTGATCGGCCAGAAAGGCTCCTTTACAGACATTTGGCATCGATTGCCGTTGGCCGTTGGAACACCGTCGAACCGAGCATTGATCCAACGGATCCAATCTCCCTGAGTGGCGAAAAGCGTTGGCACATGGGTAGTCCCGTTGACGACAAGATATTCCAGTACACTGTCCGGGTGAGCCGAACATGTCGCATTCACCGCTGCCGATGTCACCGCCTCTGGAATAGTTTGATCCGCCGTACCCTGGATCACCAACATAGGTCCCGCGAAACCTCGACCGCCGACAGACGACAACCTCAAATAACTCTGGAGGTAAAAGTTGTTGTACCAGTCATTCCGCAACAGGGGTGCATGCGCCGTATCATCGCCCTGCAGAAACGCCGCAGTCACAGCCTGACAACCACCGATCTCTGCCTGCAGCTCGAGGCGGGCTACTCCTAGGGGTGTGAGGACGTCTGACAGCCGAAAGGCCGGAAACATCCCCTGCACCGCCCACGCCAAAAGAGTAACACCCGGTATTTCCGCCGCGCCCAGCGAGAGGGCAGCCTCCACGATGGCAGAAAAGTTGGCGGCCGGGCTCCCGGCCATAGCGCCGAGGTAGCCCGGAACAGGATCCATTGCCTGCCGCTCTGCAGCAGCCCACGCCGCGCCACCCCCCTCACTGTGGCCCATGATGACGAACCGGTCGGATAGGCGTGACGGGAACGCCTGCAGGGCAGCCTGCTGTGAGTAGAATAAGTCGTTGGCAAGCGCCGTGCTGCCTATGAGGGGGTGGTGAAGCGGGATCCGCGCCGCCGGCTGTCCGGTATTGCTTTTAAAATCGAGCGTATAGTTGATACCCAGTCCTTGATAGTCAGGCGCCACCACAGCGAAGCCTGCCAAGGCAAGTGCGTATGGCGCCTGGAACTGGTACAGAAGGGTGCGCTTATGGGATGGTGTACAGTCGCCGAACTCCCCTGACGCACCGTGGGCGAACACAACCGTCCGCGCCTTTTCTGAACCCGGCTCAAGGTTTGGTGAGAAGGGCCACAGTATGTACGCCGACGCTGGGACCACCGTGCCGTTGTGCGTTTCTGTCGTGAAAAGTATGCGAGACAAGGCCAGGTTTGGCGCAAGAGTGTAAAATGTAGTGTTTGTCAAGGGTTCAACCTTGAGCAATGTGCCAGGTGGCGTGCTGGGCGTGAAGTTTCCTGGCACAGCATAAAACGGGTCCTCAGCGACGGAGCCAAAGGCCCAGTTGGACCGCTCATAATCGATTGCGACCTCGATGGTATTCGCGAACGCAGACGATAGGTTGGCCTTTGTGACTTGCCCCTTGCTAAGCCTGAAGCTCGAGTTGAAGGTGTTCGTCTGTGGTTCAAGAAAGACTTGCCCAGTTACCAAGAAGGCGTGGAACAGGAGAAAGAAGGTATGGACATGCCTGATTAAGGCGAGCATCTTGTATTGCAATATTCCACAGTATCCGGTGGCTGTAGAAGGAGTTCACACTCTCTGGTTGAAGGAACGCAACGTAGCAACGCCAATGAGCCTTCTTGTATTCAGCTTCCCCGCAGATTTGGTTGCACTGGAGTTTCCTGCGGTTCCTTGTCTCGAAGGCAAATACCAAGGCCCTCCCCCTGAGCAGGCTTCAGCACTTGCTCGAAGGGCAACGTAAGCACTTATACCCAGCCCCACTTTCAACATCAAAAGATACCAGACATCATGCCTTTGCTAAGATATGATCTGGTTAAGAATGCTCGTAATCAAGAATGGCCTCAAGGTCTAGCGATTGAGCACTCTTAAGACATTGGGGCCGGCATGTTGAAGTTTTCGAGACTTGAACCACGGATCATGGATGCCTTGGTCTGTACTCATCTCGATATATTATTGCATTCTCAACGATCCCAAGAGGAACCAACTGCCACTCAGCTTCCACCAGCATGCTAGACATGTTTAACTGGGGTGCCTGTACTGCCAGTGGCGAGTATCAAAGCCCCGGGAAAATGCCGTGTTCTCTCACTCAACGACAATTTGGAGCTGAGGCTACTGAAGTGAGAGCCAAGCGCGTGGGAGATCCCTGGAGGAAGGGGGAACTCTCATGTGGAAGGCAAGAACCCGGCCCGGCCAGAAACTGCGAGATGCATCCTTTGTTCCCAATAGAGAGAAAGTTCACTGGTATAGAGCTCGTACCAAGCCAAGGGCCGAAGCTTTCCGCAAACGTCAATTAAGACGGGTGCCACGGTGTGGCAAGACATGAGGGCGCATGGCGGCCGTTTTCAATGGTTCGAGCTTCTTTGTAGCATGTCATGTAGTGCTCCATCTCGAGACTTCGTGGCCTTAGAATCCCGGTGAGGCAACAGACCTTCCACCTCCCACCCACTTCTTTCATCCGTTCCCAACAGGCTCACCAATTGTATGCACTGCCCGAGTTCCCAAGACATAGCCGCGATACCATGCCTTCTGGTTGACTGCCGTCTCGAATATAAACATCCATCCATTCGGGTTGTTCCGGAATGGTTGGCACGGCGGATTTCGGTCCCGAAGAGTTCCTGTTCAACTGGGCCAGACTCAGGAGCAGATGTTTTTTTTTTTTTTTTCATACGGCATCCATCTGCCTTGCCGGTGACTTCGTGTTATCGGAGCTCGTGCTTGACGCGGCCTGGAGATGCGTGCCACGTGCGGAACAGCCCCGGCGTCCGTTCTTCATCTCGGAACCAAACCATTGTACCCAGCCCGTTTCGGAAATTGCTGTCTTGGTAGAGAATTGGAATCATGCTCTTGGGACCCAAGTCGATCTGCTTCATGGAATTTCGGTTCACAAAACAAGTTTCCATCGCTCCCAGAGATGCTGAAAAGAGGGTAGTTGCCGGGTGGCAAGCGAAACGTCGCTGCTTGCAACCGCACTCGAAAGCCTGACCACTCGCCCCTCCCATAGGTTCTCGGCCGATCCGAGTCTCTTGTCTCACTAGACGGCTGGCGTGTTGGTAGACGGGCTTTATCATTTCCATCCGACTCGGATAATGCTTTCTCGACGACGTGAGACTGGGCGATCTTCGTGCTGACAACGCCGCAGGCTTTCGAAGTGCAACAGGCCATACCACAAGTAGGCCACTTTCAACCAGAGCTCCCGCTTCTCCCCTTCTTCTTCTTTCCCCTGCCGACTGCCGTGCTCCTCCCCTCTTCCTCGTCACTGCTGTCCTCCTTAGCTCTGGCCCTCTTCTTCCGGGCCTCCTCCCTCTGCTCCATTGCTCTCTTTCCCAGCAACTTGCCCTTCAGGTCTCTCGTCTCAGCCGCCCTGGCGTCACCCGCCGCCTCCTTGTCCGCGGGCACGTGTCCTATGCCTGAGTTATCAGGCGCCTCGTCGTAGTCGTCGTCATCTTTGACCCTGGCACGTGAAAGCGAGAACGTCTTGCGCTGCAGCTGGGATTTTCTTAGATTAGGGTGGGGCGAGGGATTATTTGCGAGCGACGAGAAGGAGGATTTAGGCTTCTCCGCTGCTGTATGCTCTGTTTTTGAGTTGGCCGAGGACGAAGCACGGGATTTCGAGTGGCGGCCCAGGCTGACGAGGTGGTTGGACAAGGCCAAGTTGGCCTTGTTCATGAACTGATCGAAATCTACGGCCTTGGGAAGCTCTTCGCCCTTAGATGGTGCCATTTTGGCTGCCTACGGTGGTATGTTCTCGATGCTTGAGTGAGTGTGAGGAAAAAGATGACAGTAGCTGGAACCCATGAGATGAGACCAAGCGATAAGGAGTGCCTTATCGACGTGGGAGCTTGGGCCACCCTTTTGAACCCCCGCAAAGAATTAGAAACATTATAGGCCAGACAGAAGCATTTAAACCACTCGAGCACAACATCGCATAAACTATTACCATACCTCCGCCACATCTTGGAGAATAAACACTACGTCATAGAAGAGTCCCCGTCGCTGATATGCTTGCTACTCGTATGATTACCTCTGTAGGAAGCTCCCCTGTTGAACCTTGTCTCACAGGCCGCAGGGGAAAATCCTACAGAAGAGGAGTGTGTCCTATAAGAGGCTGCTCTATAGGATGTTGGGGAAGACTCTGTTTACCGTGGTTGTGTGGTGTATACCCAAGCAGAGGTTGTCGAATTCAAAAGCAAAGAATGCAATCTGCTCGTTTGACGGCCCAGCTACAGTCTCACAAATGAGATTCGTCATTCGCAGCTCTTAAAGTTTCGCTTTTATTCGATTTGCTCATCCTGTAGGACATTGATTACAGGATGAACCCTACAAGAGGTTGAGCAGGGAGCCTTACCCGGGTGATTAAATCATACGTAGGTACTAATGACGATGGGGAAACCTACTGTGTTTGTCTTGAAAGATACATTGCCTTGCCTCATAGTCCATTCTTTGAGTTCCTCTATTAAGCTGGAACAACAGTAAGTCCCCCAGAAGGCCAACTCAAAGAATACGAATAATCCGATGATGATGCTAGCTTTGTCGATGCCGAGCCATGAGAGTTTGGTTTGACTGTCAACGAAGAAAGTAGCCACTGGGTAAGAGAGGAGAAGGATGCTCCGATGAAACCCACTTTCTGTTAACTGACTGCAGGCTTTCCAAGTATGGCTGCGGATTCATAGCACCAACGGCCTTGATGGTGGTCCTCAATTTTTGACACTTATTGGCCCGGATCAGTCTCCCAATTTGACGTTACTTTCAGCCTTGGAATGGTGTTGTTATCCGTCACCAGGGGCCGAGAACGCTGGAAATGGTAAATCACATATTCATGTTCTCACACAGTAGGGAGAAACCTTAAGCCATATCGCCTTTCTGAGCCTCGTGAAACGCCACCGGGACCCCATCTCCTGGGCAGCCCACTATCTCGGCCTTGTGATATTGTGAGCTCCAATCGCCCCGGTACTCAACACGGTCGTATTTCTGTAGAATTCGCACCACTGAAGATTATCGATCAGCCACGGGACTCGAGACCCCTCCAGAGGCGGGCCTGGAAGGGACAAAAGGATATTCAACTTACGAGCGAAAGCCATTTCGGTCATAGCAAAATTTTGGCCTACGCAAATCCGTGGTCCTTTACAGACATACGTCAGCTATGGCAGTCGAGCTCGTCTGGGCTCGCTTGACTTGCATACCTCCATTAAACGGAACATACTGCCACGCCTTTGGCGTCCAATGGTCCCACCTGTCCGGACTAAACACGGCCGGGTCGGCGAACTTGTCACTCTGTGGAGGGTAGAGGTCCGCACGTCGTTGCATCGACAGGGTGCTGTAAATCACAATGTCTTTCTTCAGCACAGCAATGTCGGGCTGACCTGGTTGTCCCGGAAGAGTTGTGTCCTCGAGGGCCGCACGCAGATTATACGGTACAGCTGGGTAGAGTCGCAAAGTCTCGTTGAAAGTGTGTGTAAGGTAGGTCATGTTTTTCAAATCCTCGTATGTTGGTGCTCTGGTCTCCCCGACAGTAGAGAGAATTTCATTGCGTAGCTTGGTATATATGGCCGGATAATGTGCAAGCTCGTAGATGGTCCATGACAGTGTCGCCGCGGTCGTGTCACGACCGGCCAGCAGGATGGCCATGATCTGGTCGCGGAGGACCTTGGGGTTCCTCGAATAACGGGCGATGCTGTGGAGGAATGTGGCGCTCTTGTCCGACTTGGAGAGTTTGTCGAGTTCGGAGGGCGGGAGTGCCAGTGCCTGCTCAATATAGGGCTTCATGAACCTCTCGAGCACCCGGATACCCTTGTGGTACCTCCGCTTCGGAACTAACCAACGGAATGGGCTGCCACAGTTGGATCGTGTCAACCGCCCACGCTTTGCAGGAAAAAAAAGTAGGGTTGTTTTCCGACTTACGCTAGAATTGTAAGCATCATCTGAACCCGCTGGACCTCGGTAAAAGCTTCGACAAACTCATGCTTGGGGCTAAGACAGTCAGCTCATGTCCCGCGGCGGCCAGCGCCTCAACTCACTTATTCAGACTGTTCACGCTTGTCCCGAGTAGAAAGTCTGTGGTAACATCAAGGGTCATTCGATAGAACAGATCACAGACGTCAACGGTCGCCCCGGAAGAGGGTATCTTGGACATCAGGGTCTGAGTCCACCTCTCGAAGATTTCTATGTCTCGGACCTTCTCCTTGATGAACATTGGTCGAATGAGGCCGCGGCTGTCTGACCACAACTGGCCATCAGTCGTGAAGATGCTGTCGCCCAGGAAAGGACTCCACGTATCGTGGAACCGCTCCCCCTTCCCAAAGTCCGAGAACTTGGACGTCAAGATAGTCTTGACATGGTCGGGGTCTCTGGTCATGATGAATCTATGCTGTGCTGAGATGGATATCTCGACGCAATTGGGACAGGCCGGGGGCGACGACTTATACAGCCCATCGTAGAATTCGAGTAATTTGTTCTGGCCCTGTTTGATGGCAGCATCGATGAAGAAGGGAAGCCCTATGAGCGGGTTGGTGGCCAAGACGGGTGACCTCACAGCCCCGAGCTTCCTGATCTGGTAGTCGACGTAGGCTGTCCTCAGGACATAGTAGGAGACAATGAGGAGGAAGACAAGGAGGCTCAGGTAGGCTGGCCCAAGGGTAAGGATGTCCCGAAACATGATTACGATCGGGTATGCTTGTGACAATAGGTTTGCACGGAGCGAGACTTGGTTTGGCAGGCGTCGTCGGTCAGCTTCACGAACTCGGACCGGCAGGTTTTCCGAAGAAATGCTGCGGGTGAGGGCCGGGGCGAAAGAGGGGATGTAAGTCTTATAGCATGGGCCCGTCTGATCTCTCACGGATCTCGTACAAGCTCAGATGTTGACAAGCATAGCATTGAAACCTCGGCTGGATTTGCAGGCCATGCATGAGCAGTCGAGACTGGTTGCTGCAAACCATGCTAGGGCAGCCCACGACCACACCGCAGGCAGCGCAGGTCGACACAGGCACAGGGCACGAAGCTGTAGGCTGGCGGGCGGCTTCGAAACACGAACGAGTGGACGGGGGGTTCACTAGTCGCGGGTGGGTGAGATGAAGTGACGGCCACCAAATAGGCACCTGGACCAATAGCAGCGGGGCAAGGCCGGCTCGTTGACGACTGCCGCAGCTCATGGTGCAGGCCAGCTCATCTGATAGTTGGAGGGCGGGACGAAACAGCCGCAAGGATCTGCCAAAAGCGGAAATCGAAGAGAAGGGGAGGGCGGGCATCACAAGGGAGGCCGGTACAGATATTTCTTGGACGGGGTCTTGAGCTTGGGCTGCTCCCCGAATTGGAGGGCGACCCCGCAAACTCAGAAGTGAGATCGTCGATGTGAAGGCGACAATGGGGTGTGCATGGCCCTCCCAAGGCTGCCACCTGACAGGTCGCCCTAAACCGAGCAGATGCTGCTGCTAGTACCGACTGGGAACAGGGACAGCATCGCGGCGGTAGGATGAACGTGAAACGGCCATGAGGGAGACCAAGGTTGCCCCGTCGCTGGCACGGGCACGCGTGCATGAGCAGGCAATCAATCAAGCACCGACTCGGCGTGCAGTGCTTTGCCGACACCCAAGGTTTGGATGACATGGAGGCCAACAATGGCCCAGCCAGAGTCGATGGGCGAGGGTTCAAGAGCACACGGTTCGTCCATCCGATTCAGCGCACAGGTTTGACGGCTCGGAAAGGACTGCAGTTCCATCAAGAAGGATGAGTGCTTATCCAGCTTGAGCGAGGCAAGCCAGACATACAGCCAGCCAGACAGACAGGGCAAAGAGCATGTGCCAGCGAGCTTGATGCGAGCTCCCAAGCAAGAGTCGACCTAGGAGCCCAGTCTCGACAGCCCCGGGCCAACTCGTCGCCGTGCAAACCCCTCCAGTAAAAGGACGGGAAACGAACGGTTGTCGACACCAGCTGGCCCAGCCGAGGTGTCGCCCAGCTTAGCTCCAGATTTCCCCGTGTCATTGGGCCGGAAATTCCCGCTGCTGCAAAACGGCTTGCTGCGGCAGCTGGGCAGCTGGGCAGCTGTTCTGAATCGTCACCCGCTGCGGCAGGGCCGCCAGGGGGGCCCCCCCGGGGCGGGCAACCTCACACCTATGGACCTCACCTGGGCTGGACTTGGCAACCTCGCGATTTTCGACCCTTCTCTTCATAACCTCAGCCTTGCATTGCCCTACCTTTCCCTGCCTCATTCGGGAGCCCATCCGCACGTCCTCACCAGCCGCAACCATGTTCAGGCTCGCCCGCAGTCGAGCTGTGGCCTCGGCCTTTGCCGCGCCAAAGGTAAGTCTGCGCCGTCTTCGTTACCCCGGCTCCAGAGTCTTCTCAAGCTCTGAAACCACGCTGCTTGGGACACATAGGCTGATGATATCCACCCCCTAGGCGTCCCCATCCGTCAGATTCCCCGGCCTGGCCCAGCAAAAACGGAACCTCTCGATCCACGAGTACCTGTCTGCCGACCTCCTGCGCCAGGTATGCCGCACCCAAGTGACCCCATCAGCGCCTGCCGCCGCTCTCCGAGCTGATAATAACCCACCCTTCCTTGACAGTATGGCATCGGCGTCCCCAAGGGCTCTGTCGCGAAGACCGCTGCCGAGGCCGAATCCGTCGCCAAGCAGATCGGCGGTGAGGACATGGTCATCAAGGCCCAGGTCCTCGCCGGTGGCCGTGGAAAGGGCACCTTCGACAACGGCCTGAAAGGTGGTGTCCGTGTCATCTACTCGCCCACCGAGGCCAAGATGTTCGCCGAGCAGATGATCGGCCACCACCTCATCACCAAGCAAACCGGTGCCGCGGGTCGGCTCTGCAACTCCGTCTACATCTGCGAGCGCAAGTTTGCCCGTCGCGAGTTCTACCTCGCCGTTCTCATGGACCGTGCCTCCCAGGGCCCCGTCATCGTCTCCTCCTCCCAGGGCGGTATGGACATCGAGGGCGTTGCCAAGGAGAACCCCGACGCTATCAACACCAACTACATTGACATCAACGTCGGCGTCACCGACGAGGTCGCCACCGAGATCGCCACCAAGCTTGGTTTCAGCGAGCAGTGCGTCGATGAGGCCAAGGACACCATCAAGAAGCTGTACCAGATCTTCCTCGAGAAGGACTCCACCCAGATCGAGATCAACCCCCTGTCAGAGACCTCCGACCACAAGGTTATGTGCATGGACGCCAAGTTCGGCTTCGACGACAATGCCGACTACAGGCAGAAGGATGTCTTTTCGTGGCGCGACACCACCCAGGAGGACCCCGACGAGGTCCGCGCCGCCGAGTCCGGCCTCAACTTCATCAAGCTGGACGGTGACATCGGCTGTCTCGTCAACGGTGCTGGTCTTGCCATGGCCACCATGGACATCATCAAGCTGAACGGCGGCCAGCCTGCAAACTTCCTGGACGTTGGTGGTGGTGCCACCCCGGCCGCCATCAAGGAGGCCTTCGAGCTCATCACCAGCGACCCCAAGGTATCTGCCATCTTTGTCAACATCTTCGGCGGTATCGTGCGATGCGACGCCATCGCCCACGGTCTTATCAACACCGTCAAGGCCCTCGACCTCAAGATCCCCATTATTGCCCGTCTGCAGGGCACAAACATGGAGCAGGCTCACGCTCTGATCAACGACTCCGGAATGAAGATTTTCTCTATTGATGACTTGCAAAGCGCTGCCGAGAGGGCCGTGCAGCTCTCCAAGGTCGTGAAGATGGGTAAGATCGAGAACCCTCCCCATCCCTATGTCCTCACTGGTCCGCAGCTTCAGAAGCTAACATCTCCTAGCTCGTGACATTGACGTTGGTGTTGAGTTCACGTTGGGTATCTAAGGCATCGTGTTGAGGTGCTTCTTTCTCTGTATTATCTCACATCATGGGCGGTCGTCTTCCTACACAGCTCGCTCACGGACGCGGAATGGATAGAATTTACCACACAGCATCGTCTTTGGTGCATAACATCACGTTTGCGCAAAACTTGTTCGTCAAATGCCAATGCTGACCAGTGCGCCTGCGAACATTTTATGCCTCTATGGTTCATCGTACTTACGGCTACAGGATTCATATCCCTTGCTCCGTATCAATCAGACCAGATCTATTGGTCAAGGTCGTCGTCCTCACTAGGCGAGATTTGCAAATCAATCGCTAACGCTGCTACTAAAGTCCATACTAGTGCACAGATCGGCGCGACGAGTAAAGCCCACAAAACCGTCCAGACTATACGAACTGGCGGCAGGCTGAAGGGGTAAGGCAACATGAAGTCTGTGGAGGATAAGGCTGAAAAGCCGTAGGGCGGACCCGGGATAGTTTCACCGACAGGGCACACGCCAGGCTCAAAGGCATAAGCCATCCCGGTCACCGCTCTGCTTGTGTATTCGGGACGCAGCGTGTAGCTGACCAGGCTGCCACGCGGCCACTGCATGTCTAGGCCGAACGCCCAGTCCAGCGCCTCCAGAATGCTGGTGAAAAACATCGCGACATACCTGTGTGCGGCCACGAGGGTACGCAAGACGGCGGGGATGGTGGCCCACGCGGCAAACGCGACACATGTGAGGAAAACGGCCCACTGCATGGCAAAGTGCAACAAGGGCCCGGCCACGTCGTTTATCGCTTGCCAGATGGTGCTGATGAAGCCCGCGACTGCGTTTATCAAGGCACGCACATGGCCGAGCAGGTCCCGTCCGAGGTGGTAGAGCCTGATTGCCGGGGCCACGTTTAACTCGCGCCCGGTGCCTGCGTTGCCGGTGCGTCCGAGCGGTACTACCGGAGGACCTACAGCTTCATCGTCAACCGCCGGTGCCCCGGCCCCCGGTGCTGGAGGAGGCGCCGGAGGAGGCGCCTCGCCCGCGGGTGCAGGCGCGACGCCAGGCCTCCGCTCCGGCGGCGGCGGTAGTCCCAATGCACGCGCCTGGAACCGCGCGTACTCCAGGCCTGCGTTGTAGGCGACAACTCTGAATGGCCGCGCTTGGTTGTTCATGTTTAATTCCCACCGACCGGCTCCTCTCAAACTCCAACTCAAGTGGTGGCGCTCCGGGGCGAAGACGAAGGGGGGGTTGGTGCCTCCTGCTCGGTTTGCTCGTCCGAAGACGTTCGGTCCGAAGGTTGGGGGGCGCTCGGGCTCAGCTGGTCTCGCCGGATTGCGGTTTCGTCTAGGATTGTTCAAGGGGTTGAAGGGGTCTCGTCCGTCTCGACCTACAAATGCCATATAAGAATCTGGCTTTCCCGGGATACTGTCGGGCAATTAGTGCTTAAAAGGGTCGGGGCAGAATAATCCTTCCTAGGCTCCTCTGCAAAGAATCGGGGTTCTTCTGTGCTTGTGTCTACACTTTTCTTTTCACACACTCGTTCTTTCTTGTTACTATCACACGGACTGGTCTACAGTCTCACGATTCTTTCTGACTTTCCAGGAGCTGGCAATTGGGTTGTGAAATTCTTAAACATGTTTCTGCTCCAGATTATACAACGGGGAGAGCGGCCTCTTTAAGCAGCTTTTGTCGACCGCGCGGTTGGCGGATAACGGAAGTTTCTTCCGCAGACAGACCCCAAGTATAGGTTCATCTTGGTACCAAGTGGGCGACGACACATGGCAAGGTAGCCACAATAATGCCTCCTGGGCTTCATTGTTCTCTTCCGCGTGGCCCGCTCAGTGCATTGTGGGCGGGGACTTTCGCCTACCAGTTGCCGTCTGCCAGTCCGGTTCTTTGGTCCCTAGTTGCAATATAATTGCACCACGCGGCCCATCTTGACTGCTTCCTCAAAAGATCAAGCATCTATGGGCTACAAAGGCTATGCTATCAATAGACTTTTTGATCTCGCAGATGGAAAAGTCAGGCTGATTATCGACAGCCATGAACAAGGTGCCTATTGTAAGCAGAAAAAAAACCGGTTACTTAGTTTCTGCATAGATATCCTCGAATCAGGGCACAAATAGAAAATTTGCTCCTCAAGGGGACAAGTCTAATTCGAGATCATGGTTCAGTTTCAACTTCAAGCCGAGGAGGCGGCACATATTGCGCTCCAAGTCGGTTACCCTCTGAGTTAAGCATGATTGTAAGATAATTTATTTTTATCTTGATATGACGGGAGCTCGAGGCCATTCTTGCTTCCAAGCCGCCTTGAAAACCGTTTTTGGCAGCTAGGATATTGCATTTTGAGTGGTCTTGTGTTCAAGTTCATATCTGCAGCAGTGGACAACAGGCTCTCTCGGGTTCAAGGTATAGGCTTCCTCCGGAAATAAATACTAAGACCTTTGATTCCGGCAAGACTGTGAATCTCATTGAACACATACCTACAAGCTTCAGAGATACTGAGATTGGCATGTCGTGGAATTTAGTCCAATCTCATTTTTTACTGCCTCGTTATAGAAGTCCACGCCTTACGCTTTGTCGAGAGCCATGACCAAGCTGTGGTCATTCTGCGTTGGCCCCCCCCCCCAGCTAGTCCTACCGTATTATTCCATGAATCTCGAGCAGAGATGCCCCGGTTCTCCGACTTCACAGATTCCGAATCGTTCTCAACCAGCTCGCACCTTCGGTGACACACGATTATAAGACGAAGCGCGATTGATACATGTTAGAATACGTTCTACTTGAGTTTCGGCGCCACACTGCAATGCTTGTGACCCGGGTCAACGGGGCACAGGGTACAGACTTTCAAGACCTAGCCTTGTCTTTGAATCTTAGCACACCCTGGTCTAGGGGTTGCTCATGAGAAGAAGAATGTCATTTCAGTGGGAACATCATGGATCGGCACATCTGCAGTTGCAATCATGTATGAGTTTACGGGTAGTATCTTTTTGCCGAGCCACCCAATTCCCCATGCTCAGATGCAGAGCAGTGCGTCCCGAGCACTCCACTCACCATTTGCCCTGGCTTTGGCATTGTCATGGTATTGGCAGTCCAAAACATATGCCCGGGTGTCTGACACCAGACTCGCCTCCAGTAATCAACTCTCGGATGCCGTCGACTCATCGTCCACTGGGTACGAAACAGGTTCTGCCTTTCTGCCGAAGGGCAATACCCGCGGCGCGGGCATCTCCTTGTCTTCATCAGCCGCAACTACAGGGGAATTGGCGTGCAGTTTCGATGGCTTGTTAGACTTTGAGGCCGGCTTGGACGCTGAGCGTGAAGAGTCTTCCCCGGCCTTCTTAGCGCCCAGAGCTCGGGTAGAGTGCTTGGATGTCGGGTCGGCCTCAGACTCGAGCTCATGCTCACTCGCGGTGTCTTCCTCTGTCGTCTGGTCAATGTCCGAGAGCTCCTGACCCGAAATGATCGACTGCTCGTCGATGTCCATCCCGTCAAGGTCGGGGCCATCGGTGTCGTCTGCGTGAGACTCAGCCTTCCGCTTTCCCTTCTTGGAAGATCCGACGGCACCCGGATGCCTCGAGGTGGCTTCCAGTTTGGCTGTTTTCGCCTTGGCCCCGAGAGCTGCTAGCTTCGCCTCATCTACGCGTGCGGTAGACAGGATCTGCTCCTGGGTGCGGATTTTAAGTTTCTTCTCGTTGATTAGATCCCTGAAGAACGAGTTATGCTCTGACTCGAAGTCATTCTTGCTGTGCTCCAACGCTTTGAACTTGGCCGTCTCCACGTCAACGCGCCTCTCGAGGTGGTCATGTTTGAGCTTCAGCTCGGCAAGTTCCTCAGCCAGCTGGGCCTGGCGCAGCACGGCCTCACTGGCCCAGGCAAACATGTCTGCATTCTTGGTAGCAGATTTGCTGGGTCTCAGGACAAGGGTGCCGGCGATATCCTGGGGAAAGCGCACGCGTGAGTCTTGGTCAGTCCCCGAAGGTTTGGTGAGAACCAGGGCCAGGCGCACAAGGCCATGGGCCCGAGCGGGAGATGGCAACCTACCGTGGCTCCGGAAACTCTCTTCCCAATCTCGATGCCGAGGATTTCGTCGGTAAATTTGGCGGAAACATCAAGCTCACCGATCGGTCCGGTTCCCAGGAGCAGAGAAGTCAGGCAGGACTCCCACTCCTCGTCTGACAGAGAACTTCCATCTCTCCTGTAGCGCGAGATCTTGCTATGTTGCACTGCAAAGTGATTAGAACCTGAAGGGCACGGCACACCCCCCCCCCCGGTGAGGCCATATTTAGATACTCTCCCCCATAATGGCGGGATGGTGGCCGCATCTGTGGCTGCAATCGCAGGCCATGGTGCGGGCCGCGTAGGCTGAACGGGGTGGCACATGGGTTGAGGCTGCAGGATGATGACGGCCCGCATGAAGACCGAGATGCAGGGCCCGGACACGGCCCACCAGGCCAGATTGGCGGGGCCGCCAGAGCCTGCAAAGGATAGATGGTAACGAAAGGTATGGGTGCGGGTGACGGGACTTACACGGGAGGACAAAGGCGCGCACATCATCTGTGGCCCTCAATTCAAGATCAAGTGGTCGAGAACTTGTGGAAGATCTGGGCGAGACACGAACAAGGACAGGGCCGTCTGGATGGGCCAGTCTGAAAAAGGTTGGCAGTGGGGACATTCTTCTCGTCGACCCTGAATCTCCAAGACAAGGAGAGCGAGCAAGGAGGCGGGAGTAGAGTTGCGAGGTGACATGAATGGGCGCAGGGTCCAGGTGGAAGTAAGGGTGGTTGGGTCAAAGTGGAATTACGTATCGAGTGCCAGATGGCGCGGCGGGTTGGACCACTCCCCCGACAGGCTTCACCTGGCACCACGAGCGGCCAAAAAATAAAATGATCCCAGATACCTGGCCCACTGTCAGAGTAACAGAAGGGTCCGGTTTGGTGCAACTTTCTGAGATGAAATGAGACGTGTGTATGGGGATGGGCATGCGCCGTTCTGCCGCCTGACGTTATGATGCAATGGAGCCGTGACGCCCGTGAGCGAGACGAAGGATGACGATGGGAGATGATGATTTCTTGGTTGCCCGGACAAGAGTCTGGATTTTATGCAACCAACCTTGCCATCCAGTGCTGCAACTGGCAGAGAGACACACACTCTTGGGCAGTCAACCTGTTACCGAGTGCAGCCTTCCCGCCAGGCTCCAACGGCCATTCACCTCCAGGCAGCAAGCCCGAGCTGTGGGCGACGTTTTCTTCCTTCCAGGATTGAGGCCTGCCTGCCCGTTTGTGATTGCTCCCCTCAAAGTTCTCACAATTTCAGACGGGCTTGACAAATTTACGAGCTTGTCTGCTGCATCCGATGCTTGTGTTCCTCCACATTTGCCACAGCAACGGGTTTGATCTGACGGCAACCGGGAACGGGCCAGAGTCCGCGGGCGCGCATGGACAGAAGCTCTTTGTCCCTGACAATCGGAACCAGATAGATAGCTGGTCGTGGTAGTCTTAATCATACAGCCCTGCCAGCTCGCAGGGGCCCCCGAAGCGCAGTTCTGGACCGCCCATAATAAGTGCCCACTGCCAGGCTCCCCAAGAAACCAGATTTCACTTCCTCAGGCACAGACCCAGCTTGTGTATCTCATAGGGTATTTCCCTGTGGGCTGATCTGCTACCAACTGGTGTGTAAACTGTGTAGCCTCTGCTTGGTGAGGTTGCATGGCCCGCTGTATACTTCCGGAGGCCTGCCAGGTACCCATCTATTATGTGGAGGAGGGAGGGGCCAAGTAAGTGCATAAATCTGACCCAAGAGAAAATACCTACAGATACCAACAGGTCCTCTGACCTGTTTCATCCCAATCCGCCCAAGATTGTCGTACCGAAGCCAAGTTATTACAGAACCTGTCCACGGGTGGGTATTAGGTAGTGCCGGCCCATTTGCTCCGAGTCTGTCATAACATTGATATGGCGAGAATCGGCTGACGACACGGTCATCTCTGCCTTCTTGTTCACACATGAGCGACACATAGTCAGTGCTGCGTCGAAAAGAGCACCCTCCCTGTATTGACAATCAAGGTCGAGAGCTGGTGACATGGGCCCCGGCTGGTCCTTTTGATTATTTTGCGATCTAGCATGGTGTTTCTGCCCTCTGAGGCTTCTCTGGGTTGGACGGTCTGACTGGGTGGTAAACACGATGAAACAAACCACACTGACCACCCCAAGCAGACGCGTCCACTGCACGCCCCACGCGTCTCTGGCATCCTAGCTCCCCTGGACGCCAGGTGTGATTGGGCGAGGTGAGCTTACCCCGGGATCCACTCGACCGAGGTTCGGTCACGCTCGGGCCACAATGCACAAACCACAGGGTCCCGGCTCCCAAGGAGGCAGGAAGGGGGTGGGAGGCAGCTGGGAGGTAGGCGGAACTGACGGAGCGAGGGAGGGATCAGGTGGTGGGCCACGCGGAGCTCCCTCCCTGTGGGCTCGGGCTTCTCCCTCCAGAGCTGCAGGGCGGCTGGGGAGCACTCAATAACGCGTCCGTACAGCCGTACAGGCACACCCGCACCTGCCCCCAAAACCCTGCAGCCCACAAAGCCCTGCAAGCCCACCCTCGAGGCCAGCTCGGGCCACCTGGGCCTCTGTGCTTCCTCGCGCTACCCTGTCCCAGCCTTCTCATTGCTCCTCTCGCTTAGCAACCTCTGTGCCCCATTCCCACCCTGCCCGTCTGCAGGTTCAGGTTTCCTCCACTCAACACCCGACGACCTGCTCTAGTGTCACCATCACCACCCACCACCACCGCCCCCCTCGTCTTTCCTCTCACTTCCGATTTTTCAACCTCCCCGTTCATCGTCATCCCATAGCAAGATCCGCCCCGGGCACATTCTCTTTTTTGCACAACTTCTGAACATAGGCATCGCATATTTTCAGACACAACTTCCATTTGTTTATCTGCGGATCAACTTGGCTGGACTGGACTGGACTGGACTGGGAGGCAACGCACTGGACAACCAGAAGCTGGCAGTAAACCCTGGACTCGACTGCCAGAAACAGATCCTGACTGCTCCACTTGGCTGGTGGCCTCCGTCGACATCTCACTCAATCCATCGCATCTATCCACCTTGTTTCCCAGCCAGCCGCCCTCCTCCACCGAATTGACGTGCATTACGCAACTTTTCCTTACGAATTCCCGCTCCACATCCACCCACCCCCCAACTAGATCCAGGGACCCGACTGTCATATCTTGTGGGATCAGTCACAGACACAACGTTCAATTTCGCCTCCCTCACCATTTTCTGCGCGGTTGTCACCCTTCAGCGTCAATCATATCCACACTCTCCGAAACAGATCAGCCTGATCCCATCTGGACATTGCATCATCCGACCATCCGACCCCCGACAACATGTTCTGAGGTCACGCGAATGCTCGCTATCCATGATCATGCTCTGTGACCAATCGCCTTGTACCAAATCTCGCCAAATTTCACTGTGCTCCCGCCAGTGACGTTCCCCACAGATTGTTCCCCTTGTCTTCTTCTCATCCACCATCTATGAAGGCTACCCAGGCGCACTCACACCATGGAGACGTTAAGGTTGAAACCGCGGAAACCGGTCGAGGATGATGTTGAAAACTGGGACGATGACGACTTTTTAATTGACGGCGACGATCTGGCCCTTCGAAATCCTTCCGCCGCGGTCAATGCGCCTCCGCATCGACGAGACAGCCTGTCGTCACATGTCTCCGTGCGGTCGGAACTCGAGTCGCTCCAGGGGGAAGAGGAAAGGGTGGTCCATCTCCCTGGCGAGGATGAGAAGTCCACCTCGCATGCCATCGCAGTTGCCGCGACTGCCGGCATTCCCATACCAAGCAGTGTACCCTCGACCGCCCTGGCAGGTACCATTAAGAGACTCGGCGGCAGGAAGGTCAGGAAGATATTGCAGGAGGACTGGGGAGACGACCTGGAGCTGCCTGAGGGGGGCGAGGGTCTGCGCATCAAGACCCAAGATCCTAACAGGTTCCCTCTGGCCTTGAGACAAGTCAGCTTGTCCAACCCTAGCCCATCGAAACCGCTCAATTCACCTCCAGCGCTGCAGTCAGGACAGTCTAGCCAGACTCCCATGCCGACACTCGGCGCGCCCATCAACCTGGAAAGGTTCAGAGACAGAGACGACGACGACGATTTGTTTGGAGACGGCAGTGAGACGATCAAGGTGTCTAAGACACGCCAATTGACCAAGCCGGCACTACCGCGTGTAACCGCCAAGATGCCCGAACCACGCCGCCAGGCAGACAACGACTACGAACAGGACCTGGAGCTGCCCTCGGACGGGACATTGAAGCTGTCATCCCGCCGTGATATACCGAAAACCCCAGTCAGCGCTCACGATGACTTCGATTGGGGAGAGGGGAGTCTTGGCACGCGTTTCGGAGGCACGAGGAGGGACGGTCGCTCCAACCGGAGCTCTTCTGCCTCGGCCTTCAGCCCGAGCATTTCGAGCTCCATCACAGCAGAGAGCGAGGACGAGGCCCAGCTTGACGGCATTGAGCTTCCCCACGGGCCACTGGACTTGAGGGAGAGGCTGAGGAGAAAGCGCCAGAACCGCTCGCCAGAACGCACCATTGAGGAGGAGCCCGCACCGCCGCCGAGGTCCGTACCGCAGCCCGAGGCTGATACCAAGGACTTTTTCCTCGACTTGAACGTGGGCGACGGTTCCGTGTTTGACTCAGGGAAGCTGAAGCTTCACACTAACGTGAAGCTCAAGTCCACACGGCCCACGAGCCCTGTGCGCCCCAAGACAGCTGTGTCTTTGACATTTACGAGTAAACCAGCGCAGACGACATCACGTCTACCGCGGCCGACTAGCAGTCACCACGAGAGAACGCATACCCAGTCGTCCCTGGAACCTGTCTCGGAGAGCGGGGGCCCCATTGTGTCTCGGCCGACGAGGAGGTCCCAATCGCGGCTTGGTCACATGTCCCAGTCGTCACAGTCTTCCACAGCAAGCGGCAATACTCCCATCACTCCTTCCGCTCCAAGTTTCTCGGGCCCAACCACACCCCAGAAGAGACAAATCGGCCAGAAGAGTTCGACCATCTCTCTTCGCAACGAGCCCACCACAACCAATGCGCAGCTGCTACGGCTTAAGCGGTCACTGCCGGCCATGAGGCCGCCTGGGTCTCCGGCAAGGCCGATGACCGGGCGCGCCGCCGAGCGCCCGCCGTCAAGAACAGAACCAGCTTCTCGGCCCACGTCTGGTATCCGCCCCAAGACTCCTGTCGACCGAACGCGCCACTCGTTCGGAGAGAACTCAGCGGCTCAGGCGAGGAAGCCCTTCCTTCCGGCAGGTGGCTCAAGCTTGCAGTCATATAACGTCAACGCCAAGAGGCAACTCCGCCGTCATGATTCGGACCTTTCGAACGATACAAGACCTACTTCGCGCGCCGTGTCGCGGTCGACTGTGAGATCGCCCAGTCCAGTCAAGCGGGATCGGAAACTCGAAAAACTCGCCCGTGCAGGAGTGCGCTTGCCACTGAGTCTTCCGAAACGTCCCAGACACTTCGGCGATGGCCACGAGCTGGACGCGTTCGACGACTTGCCCACGTCTGCAAAGACAGAATCCGAATTTGTCAAGCAGCCAAAGTACCCCAGCCCACAGTACCCAACGCAGTTCCGGAACAAGGTGATGCAGCATTTGTTGCCGGGAAGGACCAACTCCCCTGCACCGTCCTCGCCCCACTCACCTGCAAGGCCCGACTACCAGCCCCGGTTCGCACGTGACACGGCGTCGAGCAGGATCGCCAGAGAGACAAATCTTGCGCATCGAGTTCCCTCCTCAGGTCCGCTCGCTTCTCTAACGTCCCAACGCGTTGCACAGCTTTCTACCAGGAGCAACCTGCATCAGCCACAACCAAGCGTTAAGCCGAAGAGGGCCGCCAAAAAGCAGCCCCAGCTCAAGCCACACCTGATCGCCAATCTAAATTCCTCCAACGAGTCAAAAAGTAGGTCATACCCCTGCCCGCAAACCGTGCACGCATGCTAACCCTGCACAGTGGTCAATGGCATGTTCTACAACCCTGAGACTTTCCAATGGGAGGGCAATGACAATGTGCTGAATTCTTTTGACGTGCCTGCATCGTCGCCATCGACGGTGTCGGTGCCGCCCTTCTCGGCCCGAGAGAAGGAGAACGCCACGCCCAGACCTGCACTGATCACTAATATTAGTACTACGAAGGGGGTGCAGGTCGTCGGCGGCATGGTGTTTGACCCCCAGAATATGTGCTGGCTTAAACTCGGCCCGCAGTCAGCACAGTCGGAGATCACTGACCCTCTTGAGGGTTTCAATGCCATTGAT
Organism: Diaporthe vexans; assembly: GCA_021188095.1. NCBI lineage: Eukaryota > Fungi > Ascomycota > Sordariomycetes > Diaporthales > Diaporthaceae > Diaporthe > Diaporthe vexans. Next base: position 345,477 of record JAJLLZ010000015.1, read on the forward strand.
GACGAGGACGATGTCTTCAAAGACATCCCCGACCTTGACGACAACACTGCTGACACTGCTGAAACCGGACGCGTGAGCGAAGTCAAGGATGACTGGCTTGTCGGCGAGGAGTTTGACGTTGGTCCCGAGTTCATCAGAAGACAGCGTGAAGAAGAGGACAGGTGGCGGAAGAAGTGCGAAAGGTGGCTTGGTCTAGGTAATCGGGACCGCGAGACCTGGCGGTGGACCATTCGTGGTGTGATCACCGAGGCCACTGAGCGGTGATGGCTCACCGCCATTTCACTTCACCTGGCTGATTTGGCAGGTGGCGTTAGAAGGGGTTTATCACTTTTATGATCTTCGTTTCTGCTTCCATCACTTGTTTTGTTTTACCATGTTTAGAACGTTCTTATTGTTTTCATGACGAATTGTATAACGACGCAAAGACAAAAGTTTACGGAAACGACACGAGCTGGAGGCGGCTGGCTTATGAACAAAAAGGGCTGGAGGCGGGGACCGGGGCCATATTACCAAAGATGGATGACAGGACACTCCACGAAACGACATACAGACGGTCAACGGGCATGTTAGACCAGATCGGGGGCCTTTTCTTGGAGGATGGCAGAAGATCTGGATACCATCATCAGGGGTTTGCCTGCTGATTCAGGAGCTGGCCTTTACATGGATGGTCACGAGCTTCAGGGGCTCTCATAATAAAGGATGGGTGGAATGGGTTTGGCTCAACAATTGGAACTAACGATGGAACGACATGACCAGAGATATCATTGATGACAAATAACGATGGGCGTTTTCTTTTTCACTGTTCACCTTTTGTCACTTGTGCATATTATGATTGGACACGCGTTGACTTATTGTGAGCATGAGCTATTGACGCGACGAAATAAAAAGAAAATCGAAAACCAAAATAAATACTGTCGAGGTAGTAAGGGTGGGCGCGGCAAGCAAAATGCTCCAAGTCCGGGAAGCAAGGTTGTACGAACTTTGGGTTCATAGGTGCTTGTTGAAGGGGACTGCATATGTAAGATGAGAGACACACAGAGAGCCAGGAAGGAAGAATACTCTGCAACGAAACTGGTTATACAAAAATGCAAAAACTGTCCACCAGTATGCCGGCTTTGCGTCCACAAAGAAGGCTCGGTGAAGAGGAAGTCTCCCGATTTTTGATATTCTTGCGCACAAAATCACCGCATCCAACAATTATGACCAAAACTCTGGCCCGGTTTCTCCCTTCTCCGTGTTGGTCCCGTACTAGATGGCGAGGGGCTCAGCCATTCATTGACGAATTCTTAGCTTAACTCTAGTATTACGGCTACCGCTCAGGAGCGAAGAAATCTAGGCTATCCTGTCCCTATTTAGACGTCTTTTTGGATTTTGACTTGGTCTTAGTCTTGCCTGGGGAGGGAGCAGCAGAAGCGGCGTCGGCGTCGCCATTTGTAGGAACATCCGTTTCTTTCTTCTCCTTGTTCTTGCTCTTGTTGAGCGCGTTCGGGTCAAGACCGCGTCTTCTCATAGCATTTCTCTTTCCACGCTCCATGATTTTGTCATCCTCGTCTTCGTCGAAGCCACCGAAGTCATCGTCCACTACGCCCTCGTGGTGACCTATGGGCGTCTTGTCAACGACCTCCTCGTCCTCCTCGTGCTCCTGTTGCTGCTGCTTGCCGCCGTTAGCCCTTTCCTTGGCAGTGCCGCTGCGGTCTGCGAGCACGGCATTGACAGGGGTTGGTCCGATCTTCTTGAATTTTGCGACAAAGAAACCATCTACGTTGTACGTGTGGGGATAGTAACGTCGAGTAAGCTTTAATGAGGGGTGGAACGTCTTGCCGCGGTAGGAAATGAACCCTTCGTTCCCGAACGGCAGGTTGGTGTCGACGAGCTTGACGTTGGGCCGCTTGGCCAGGGCGTAGGCGACCACCTGCTCGTTCTCTTCTACTGCAACGGAACTGTGGTGGTTATCAAGTTAGCTTGGGAGCCCTGGAAGGAGCCACACGTTTTGATGTGTCATTTGCGACTGACCATGTAGAATAGACAATGTAGCCGCCTGTCTTGCTGTGGTGGTTCACCGAGTCGATGGCAGCAAGCAGCAGCTGCTTCTGTGTGTGCGGGATGGCCATGAAGTCCTTCTCCGTCTTGTTGGTCTTGACGCTGGCATCCTTGGCAATGACACCCGTGCCGGTGCACGGGGCATCCAGCAGTACGCGGTCGAAGCCGCCGATGGGCTTGGGGAACTCCCTGGCGTCGTAGTTGCAGACCACCACGTTTCTACAACCCAGACGGTGTATGTTTCCTATCAGACCCTTGGCACGAGACTTGCTCATATCGTTGGCGAAGATGCATCCTGTGTTGCGCATCAGAGCCGCCATATGTGTCGTCTTACCACCAGGCGCGGCGGACATGTCGAGCACGCGCTCGTTCTCTTGGGGGGCGAGGGCCATGACGGGGAGGAAAGAGGACGCTGCTTGGATGATGTAGTGGCCCGCCAGATACTCGGGCGTTGCTCCGAGGGGCACGTTGCTCTCGAAAATTTGCAGGCCAACCTTTGACCATTTCCCGACGGGCTCGAGAGTGACACCACGGTTAATGAGAGCGCTCGCCAGGTCCCTGCGGTTTGTCCGCAGAGTATTGGTCCTGATGACCATCGGTCGGGCGCTCTCGTTGGCCTCGAAAAAGTCGAATGCCTCTGACGGGCTGAAGAGGTGGAAGAGCTTTTCGGCCATATATTCTGAGTAGCCATAGTAGGCGCAGATGTCCTTGATGAGCTGCGCTGTGTATTCAGCCCTTGACCGTCCCTCCTCGGCCAGTTTTGAGAAGTCCTCAAGCACGCGAATATTTTCCGTTATCCTGTTCCTCAAGAGCTGCAAGTCGGGGGCTAGTAGTGCCTGCTTCTTCGCGGCGGATGCGTCTTCCTCGTCCTCCTCGAGCACCTTGAGCGGGTCACCGGCGATATTTGTCTGCAGTGCGGCCTCCTCGAGCTCTGCCTGTGCATCGGCAGCTTCCTCTTCCATCTGCTTATCGAGCTTCCTCGACAGACCCTCGATGTTGGCAGCTGTCAGCTGCTCCTCGGCATCCGAGTCGCCCTCGTCCTCAGAGAAGACAAACTCCTCCTTCTTTCTGTCATTGTCGGAGTCGTACACAGAGTCATCCGAATCAGATCCTAAGAAATCGGCTCCAAGCTTTGCAGGCTCATCGTCGTCTGAGTCTGAGAGATCCTTCCCTTCGAGATCCGAGTCGCCAAACTCATCGTCGATTTCGATATCCGAGTATCCTTCGGGTTCGGGGACGGCCGACTTCTTTGGTCGGGAAGATTGTCTGTTGCTCTCCTTGCCCTTGGGCTTGGGGCCGTTCTGTTGGCTGGACGATACCTTCGCGGATGGGGCAGCCTTTTTCGTCCCGTTCGATTTGGGAGCAGAGTCGGGCTTGGACGTCCTCCTCTTCTTAGCTGGCGCTTCCTCTGGGGTGTCGGCTGGGAGACCCTTCTTCCGCTTCAGCTTCGCGAAATGCTCTTCGGACAGGCGCTCAGGAGGGCCCTGTTTCTTCATGCGACGACTAGTTCCCATCTTTACTACGAATGAAGAGAGAGGATTTATGACACGGGAGAAAAGAAATGCGACACAACTCTCGCAGGATGGGCCGCAGATATTTACTAGACCGCGCGCAAGGGTTTGGGAAGAGGGAAGGGACCAAAAAATTTGGGCTTATCTTATCGCCCTTGCAAGGAACCTTGGGAGTTAGACCAGGATGAGTGAGGTAGCGCTCCGGTCGCGAGGCCCCTCGAAAGCGAGCAGTGGGGCAAGACACCTCATAGCCAACGGGCACTACGTAACGGCGGCTCAAATCAGAGGTCCAGCTCAAGCGGTACCAGACACCACAAACAAAGCTGCACCCCCCTCTCCTTGCTTCTGCTCGGCCCCTAGGTTCTCGGAAAACATGACAGAGGTAACATTCGCCAAATCCTTCCTGACGGCGCTGGACTCGCGCCCGCCGAAGCTGTCAGCCGACCATGTCGAGGACCCCAAGAGCTACCCGGCAAGGCCACCTGTAAGTCCTCTCGAGTGCAAGACGCCCTGCTATACCACCACGGGGCCGTTGCAGAAGCTAACATTGGGATCCCAGTACATCCTGCCTCGGATGCCCAAGCCAATGTCCAAGGCCCTCTCGCTCGCGCCGGGCCAGGAGCGCAGCATAACTGTGCACATCAAGTCGCTGCGCAACCCGCCCCTCGACATCAGGCTCAGCTCTCAGCCGCTCAATACCTCCATCCTCGACGTCAAGACGTCCGTGTCATCCGAGACCTCTATACCTGTAGACAAGATCAAGGTGTTGCACAAGAAGAAGCCTGTCGCCGATAGCAAGGTGCTCAAGGACCTGCTAGGAGAGGATGAGACCAGCGTTGAGTTCTCCGTCATGGTGCTCGGGGGTGCCGCGGCCGCAGCGTCACCAGCTCCCAAGACGGAGGATGTCACCGCCGATGCTGCCTCGACGGCGCAGGGGACCAGTGGAGAGGCTGTGTTGCAGACGGACGCCTTCTGGACGGATTTGCGGGGGTTCTTGTCCCAGAGGATACGGGATGAGAAGATCACGGAGGAGCTGTTTGGCAAATTCCTCTCGAGTTGGGAGTCAGGCCGATAGCGGGTGCGGGTTTAAGCCGCGATGCGGAATATCATAGGTAGCCAGCTAATCTTACACGCGAGATTACATCCACAGCATCTACTCAAGGGGCAAGGCGTCATCTAATCCACAGAGTCAGGAAATGCGCTGAAAAGTCTCGGTTGCAATCCCTGATGATTTGTTGCGAGGCATTTGGAGAAGCCCGGACAACCGGTTGATTTGCTATGGTAAAGCAACGCCGACATCGACTACCTAGGATCGCCCCATGGTTTCCATTATGGACAAAGACGCGAATGACTGTCCCACCCATGCGTAATATTTCTCTCCGCAGTCCGTCCCCGTGGGCGAGGCCTCGACTCTATGGAAGCAACGCAAGCTTGTGATGCTGGTCCCGAGGACCCCTTAACCGGCCATGCCCTTGCTGACCTTGGCCAGGATGGAGTCGTGCTCGATGTCGTCGGCGTCGTTGGCTTGGATTTCGACGGCGATGCCGCTCAGTGCGCGCTTCAGAGCATCCTTGGACGAGGCGTACACCATCTTGGACTGCGGGCGAGTCAGCTGTGGGATACTCAGAAGCGAGAGACTGGTTTCCAGGCTTACCTTGATTCCCGCATCATCGGGAGACCAGGCGATGAAGGTCAGCTTGTTCCTGCTAGGTCGTCAGCGCGTGGGTTCTTTAGTCGCTTGCGGGCGAGGGGTATGCATAGCACGCACCGGTCACCCTCACCAGATGAGAGGCTGTACTCGAAGTCGTAGACGGCGTACCGGGGGCCGATGCCCTCTTGACCCTGTTGTCGAAGGCGGTGGTTAGTCACGCGAGCAGATGAATTCTAGAGAAATGTCCAAAATCGTACAGTCTTGGAGACGGTCTTGGCGTTGACGAGCCTGTTGCGGAACTCCTCCCAGTCCTTGTTGTCGCTAGTGTGCTCGACGACAATCTCCTTAAGGTCGTCCGACAGCTTGAAGATGATGTACTTGTGCTTCTTGCTAAGCTTGAGGTCGTTCCAGGTGGAAACGCACTCCTCATTGACGGTGGCTCTGCCCAATGTCATGTGTTAGTCTCTGGCGTTCTTGTTGACAGCCGAGCCTCGCCATTTGCCATGGCCCATCGCACGCCGGGCGGGTCGAAAGGGGAGGCAGCTGTGGCGACAGCGGTGGGATCAGGGGAGGGAGGGGATACCAACCCGGATTGCGACTAGACACCATTGGATTAATAAAAGCTTTGCACACATGTTATCGATTTGGGGACTCACCATTGTGGCTTGTAGCGGTGGTGTTGTTTATCGGCTTGGGGTCGGTTGTGTTGGGTGTCAACAGCTCGACGGATAGGTAGGCTGTCAACGGTGAGGGGTCGTCAGCAAAGGGGCACGGTCGGGGGTGTGACGTGACTCGATGGACACGAAGCTCCAGGAGTCGCAGTAGAGTAGAGGGTTGGGAGAGGAGAGGAGGCGTACCAGCAAAAGTGGTTTTGCTTGGGACAAAGGTTGAACGAACGCTAAGATGGAGGGAGGTATTAAAATGGGAGGGTGAACAAGTGCGGGAGAATGCACTGAGCAAGTGGATGAGGAATCGGCGGGCAGAAGTTTCCAAGGTTACCTGGAAGTTGACAGCATTTGGTCTCTCGGGGTGGGGAGGGGAGTGGGGGTGTTTTGTTCGGTGGAGCCCGCCATGTTGCGCTAGAGTCCGCACCCAATCCTTGTTTGTCAACTTTGTGGTATCTACACAGAAAGTACCCGTTCCCCCAGATCATCCATGTGCTCTTGACAGACTTGAGAGACAAGAGACAACTCACCAGACTTAAAGGCCCTATGCGCGATTATACTGCAAGATAATGTCACTTATGAGGTTATCCCAGAAGACAGTGTGCCTCGGAACGTTATACTATACGCAATAATTCCACAAGACAATGTCCTTCGTAAGATTAGACCATGCCTGATTATTGGTGTAGTCAATTTATATCGTCTCAGCCAGGCAGAGGACACACCGGCATCTAGTGTCGTTGTGAGGTGTAATAAGATAGAGTCTTCCGCATAGCATGTCGGTACACGCGTCCGACCTGTCTTGTGGTGATGCCTAAAGCTCAAGCATCTGCCTGAACTGACATACGTACCACAAGATCGTTTCAGTGCCAATGTGCCAAAACACCTGGCCATTTAGCACCTGGATATATTTTGGTGCCTGAATACGGTCTGCAGGGCTGACATTGCCATCACCACCATAATGTTCTACGCAGTTCAAGGCAGCAGGAAAACAGCAACTTAGTGCAACGTCAGAATTTCTCCTTGTCGCTCTATCTCGATGTAGCCCAAGAGGCAGTATAATGTACAGGCCCAGGAGCTGCATCCCAGGGTATGAAGGTATCAGCATGGACAGAGAGGAGATAGAGGGGAGATGGTACACATGGCCGCCTTTCAACACCGGAACCCAAAAATGCCCAAACAAGCCCGGACCGCTTGAAACCCAGAAAGCTTTTTACTTTGTCCTTTCTCAACGTCTTACATTACATCATACCCGGCATCCCCATCCCTCCTCCCATGCCGCCAGGAGGTCCAGCAGGCTTATCCTCGGGAGCCTCGACGATGGCGACCTCGGTTGTGCCAAGCAGGGAGGCCACGCCGCTGGCGTCGATAAGACCGGTCCGGACGACCTTGAAGGGGTCCAGGATACCGGCCTTGATCATGTCGACGTACTCGCCCTTGGAACTGTCGAAGCCCTTGTGGAAGTCGCTGCCGTACTCGTCCGTCAGCTTGCCGACCACAACGGAGCCCTCGAGGCCAGCGTTCTCGACAATCGTGCGGGCGGGACGAGTGATGGCGTTCTTCACAATGCTGATACCGAGCTGCTGATCGAAGTTCTGCGACTTGACGTTGCCCAATGCCTGGCTGGAGGCCTTGAGCAGGGCGGTGCCACCACCGGGCAGAATACCCTCCTCGACGGCGGCGCGGGTGGCGTTCAGGGCATCGACGAACCGGTCCTTCTTCTCACCGACCTCGACCTCGGAGGAGCCGCCGACCTTGATGACGGCAACACCGCCAGACAGCTTGGCAAGACGCTCCTGGAGCTTCTCCTTCTCGTAGTCTGAGGTGGTGGGGTCGGAAACGACGCCGCGGATCTGCTCACATCGCTGCGAGATGGCGTCCTTGGTACCCTCGCCGTTCAGCATGATGGTGTCCTCCTTGGTGATGGTGATTGAGCCGGTAGAGCCGAGCATGTCAGCAGTGGCCTTCTCAAGCTTCACATCGAGCTCGTCCGTGAAGACGGTGCCGTTGGTGAGCACGGCGATGTCGCCGAGGATGGACTTTCGGTTGTCGCCGAAGCCGGGGGCCTTGACGGCAGCCACCTGGAGCTGGCCCCGAAGCTTGTTGAGGATGCAGACAGCCAGGGCCTCACCCTCGATGTCCTCGGCGATGATGACGAGAGGTCGGCGGCTCTGGGTGGAGATCTCGAGGGCAGGGATAATGTCTTGGACGGCAGAGATCTTCTTCTCGGACAGGAGGATGAGGGGGTTCTCAAACTCAACCTTCTGGGACTTGGTGTCGGTGATGAAGTAGGGAGAGATGAAACCGCGGTCGAATCGCATTCCCTCGGTAACCTCGAGCTCGTCGCTCATGGTCTTGCCCTCCTTGACAGTGATGACGCCCTCCTTGCCAACCTTCTCCATGGCGTTGGCAATCAGCTTGCCAATGTGTGTGTCACCGTTGGCGCTGATTGTGGCAACCTGGGCGATCTCCTCGCTGGTGGTGATGTCCCTCTTGTTCTTCTGCAGGTACTCGACAACAGCCTCGACAGCGGCCTGGGTACCACGGCGCAGGTCCATGGGGTTGCACCCAGCAGCAACGTTCTTGACGGTCTCGGAGAAGATTGCTCGAGCAAGCACAGTGGCGGTCGTCGTACCGTCGCCGGCGACCTCGTTGGTCTTAGAAGCGACGTCTTGCAGCAGCTTAGCACCGAGGTTCTCGAACTTGTCCTGCAGGGAAACGGCCCGGGCAACAGTCACGCCGTCTGGACATGACACAGTCAGTATTTCTCAGGAATCTTGACGCAAAAGAGGCATTCACAAACCCTTGGTGATCTTAGGCGAGCCATAGCTTGACTCGATCAGGACGTTGCGGCCCTTGGGGCCCAGTGTGGTAGCAACCGCTTTGGCGAGGGTGTCAACGCCGGCCAGGAGAGCGGCGCGGCCCTCAACGCCGAACTTCAGCTCCTATTTTGATCCATGTCAGCTCCGTGGCCAAGATTATGCTGGCGTATCCGCCGTTGTTGTCTCAACACAAGGAGGAAAAGTGCAACAAACCTTGTGAGCAAAGCGCAGCTGTTGTGTAAGAGCACCGCTCGAACGGAATCTAGAGGCTGCCGAGGGCGACAGGACCGAGGCGGCCGTCCGACTTGTCAATGCTCGCTGCATTCTGAAAATCTGAATAGCTGTACGGAACTCAACACAAGAGGACAAAAGAGACTCTACCAGATCGTCGGGAAGCTGGGAGAGGAAGAGGAGAAAGTGGTTGCCAAGGTGCAGATGAAGTCAAATAGTGATGCGGACCTCGAGCTCAAAAAAATTGGAGTTGCCGCCCCGGCCACGAGAAGAGTCGGCACGGCGCAAGCTTTATGCACTAGGCCATGGCTGGTATAAGTCACTGGTTCCACGCCTTTCTGCCCCACAATAGAACCTCCCTCGGCTCTGACTGCCCCATTGCTTAGCAACACAGCACGGGAAGAGGGAGAAGCTATGCCGTCTAACAAATCGAAGCGTGTTGACTCGCCAAACATGCATGACGCTCAGAACCACGGGAACAAGTATGGATTCAAACCCCCCCCCCCCCCAAAAAAAAAAAAAAACAACCACAAGCAAGCGTTCTGCCGCATCCAAGGCGACCAAAATATGTGACCACTGCACAGTAAACTGCAGAGAAACCGAGGTATTCCCGGCTTCCAGCGACACCGGACTCAGTCTTCTTGTGCCCACATCACACAGCTCACAATCGTAGCACCGACCAAGGGGACATCACGGGGAAGCGAAAATAAATCAGAGAGCTTTATCATTCCCCAAGTTGACTCGTTTCGAGATGTCAGGGCCAGTGTCCGCCGCAAGGAAATCAACACCCTAGCTGCCTCTCCGCCCAGATGGCATCATCAACGCACTTCTTTCCCCAAAGCTAGGGCTGGGTGGCTGTCTGTCCACTCTCCACAAGCCTTCCCCCACGCCTCGGATCCATGCTTCAATCGTGCTTGATGTCGAAGTGCGGCTCCAGGTGGGCATCACTCCAGAAGAAAACATGGTCGTGATGGTGAAGCCAGTGACGCCCATCAGGCGGAGGCATCGCCGTTGTCTGTGATGCATAGTCAGCATGACGGCACTCGTATCGGGTTGCAACATCAAACGCAGCACTTGGATTGTGTGGTAGAGGTGGCAGGTTGGCTGTAGGATCGGTGAAGGTGTAGAAGCCGTTGGTCGGAGCCGGCAGCATCATGTGGTGCGTTGATGCCACAGGGGCCGTGCCGTCCTCTCTTCGAGACGCCGAGACCAGTAACAGTTCATCACTGTTCTTGCTGTCGCCGTCGGCACCGTCGGTTGCCTTCGCGAACGTGCCGGCCACAGGGGCCTTGGGAGGGGGTTTATTCGGGTCAATGGTGGACGAACCGTCAGGATCATTGGACGACTCCAGCTTGATCTCCTCCTTGATGTCAAGCTTGATGTCGTCATCATCGACATCGTCTACTCGGGCAGCCATCTTGCGCTTCTTGCTCGCTGGAGTGGCGCGGTTGCTAGCGGTCTTGCCAGCAGGCGCGGGTGTCTTGGGGGTAGTCGGGCCACTGCCAGAGGCACCGGCAGAGTTGGCACTACCTCCAGTGGACTTGTCGATGCCATGAGCCTTCATGAGACGCTCGTACCGCTTGGCACTGTTCATCTACCAGTGAGCAACGCCGTGTGTGGCAATAAGGTGGGATCCAGCACTTACGCAGCGGCCTTGGAGACTATGGCAAGCTCCTCGGCGACTTTGCCAAAATCAACCTGTCGAGGATACTGTTTAGCGACGGCGATGAACGGGGTCTGGAACGGGGTCTCCTGCTGTGAATGGCCTACCTTGCCAGCATTTGTGTGCTTGATGCAAGCGATGAGAAACTTGAACTGCGACTCGGTGTCGATCGGTGCCATGGTAGGAGATGAACGGAAAGATTGAGACAGATCTGTTTCGTTGTCAGATGGAAGGAAGCTGCCAGCGTTGTACCAAATGCCCGTTGGGTAGTCAGTAGTCTGAAAATTGTGCTGAGAAAGCGGAGGAAAGAGACAGGCGGGATTCGAAACTCCGTGGCAGGCTGAGTCACAATGATGAATACGAGAGCTCTTACCTCTGATAAACAGGAGTCGGAGCGTGCAGTGTGGGATCTAGTGGCTCGTGAGGTGTCTGGTCAACGTCCCACTTTGGCTTGCTGAAGAAGCTGACAGAGGGGGTTAGGTAGGTGGGTGGGTGGTGGGTGGGAGACTTGACTGTGGTTACGTGGTCAAGGGAAGACGGTTTTGTGGAATCCGTTCAGTTTGTCTGGGGACAAGGGCTTCAAACAGCTAGAACTGCACATGTGAGCAGACACAGTTGGACTCACTTGAGGATTCTCCGGGACTGGGGACTTGTCCAGAGGGATCCAGTCGAGACAGATTATTGGCCCTGACTTATAAAGACCTGCTCCGGGGATATCCTCATCTGATATGGGGAGAAGCTGTCTGATGTTGCCTAAAGCTTTTACTGCCATTGACATTGCATTTCCTTCATTTGTCCCCCCTCGTTGAGGTTCTTGGTAGCTGGTCAGGTTAGGAACTGCCCACAGCAGACAGCCTGACGCTGGCCACAGTCTTCATCTTCATTCAAGCCAGACAATCGGTCTGGGTCTAGTCAGCCATCAAATGAGGAGTACTGTTGCCTTGCAATCTTGTCTCGGAGACAAAGGAAAATGAAAAAGATTCGTACCAAAACAATGCTCACGAAATGGGCCAACAAGATGGCTTCCCCTGTCTTGCTTGCTTCTTCACACTACAACATCTTGAAAATTGCAAACCGTCACAACAGAGCCCCATATGGCTTATCTACTATCTATTTTGGTACTGAAACACAGGGTTTTATCTTCGGGAGGCTGCCATATGGGAGATTATTCTACTCGGGAAGGGGCGGGGGGCGGAAGACAGGTCCTATGCGGGTGGGGACATCCAAGCACAGTTTGTTGCTCTTTGAAGCTTCAACTCTTCAATTGTATCAGAGCAATTTATCTCAGTTAAAGAAGAGGCTAGATGTCGGGTGCCAACAGGGTGGGTCAGTTGCAATTCAGCCTATCCAAGGAGAGCCGACTACCTCAAATATCCATGATGCAACTGTCCGATCTCAAACACTTGATATACTTTCACTGACGAGCTGTAGTCGGTGGTTGCTGCTCCAAGTAGCCCGGAGTGCGGAGCAAACTCATGGAAATGTTGAGGTCTTCATGCTGATAAGAGCACTTTTAGCATGATAGAAAGAACCAATCTTAACCCATTGTGACATGTCCGGAATGAGCTTGATTGGTATTGGGAGCTAGTAGAGTCAATGTATGAGACGCCCAGCCATTACCCTTTTTCATTCCAAATGTTTTCGCTAAGGAAAGCATTCAAATGCCCAAAATCTTCTGCACTACCATCCGGCCAGGTAATGAACCGTCGTTTTGGCTAAGCTAGAGCGCACCGCTCATCATAGCATCGGACTCATCCTCATCCTCATCCTGGTCCTGGTCCTCGGGCTCATTCTTAAGCTTCATTTTCTTTCCATCCTCCTCATCGTCGTTGCCAGCAGTGACTGCAACAGCAGCAGCAGCCGTAGTCTTCTTGACACGAGGCTTCTTGGCCGAGGAGCTGCCCGCCTTTGTAGAACGCTTGTTGATCTTGGTTGGGGTTTTAGGGCCGCCACCGACAAGGCCGCCACCCTTTTCGCCAGACCTCTTGCTGCTTCCGCCGCCGTTGAACTGAGAGCAGAGGCGAGAGTAGGTACTCTTCGCACTGGCGACGTTCTTGTAGCCCGAGTCGATGGCAATCTTCTCCCACTGTGAAGGTACCCAAACAAGGATTAGAATAAGAAATAAAGACACACAGGGCGGTTCTGTTAGACTGACATTGTACTCCACCTTACCGATGGTGTTCTGGGCCATGGCGGCAAGAAGCTTGGTCTGCTTCTCGTTCAGCTGGCCCTTCTTGGGGGTCTCGGTGGACTCAGTCGCGTCAGACATATTGATGATGGTGAGTGAGTGAGCTCTGCTGCTGGTCAGACTGCGTGATCTTTTTTAAAAACTAGGATTTTCTTGGCGCTCAGTTTGATCATGAGCATAGACGACCGAATGTCGCTTAAATATGCTCGCAACATGTAAACTTACACCAATGTGCTCGATGGTGGACGTCTTGGTCGAGATACCGTAGCTCTTGGGAGGTGGATGAAGTTGGTTTGAAAGTTACGAGTCCAGGCCAGTTGAAGTTTTAAGTTGCTGCTGGTCTAGAATAAAGAAGGGCAAGAGAAAAGACGGCCGCGCCTGGTCAGTTGGATTCAAAAGCTGCGGTAGACGGCTCAAAAGAAAAGTAGGCAAAAGACTTATGCAAGGGAGATACTTCGAATAATTCTGGTCCGGTATTTTCGTCCGATAGTTATCGTTCAAGTAGAAATGTAAAATGTGTGATTCAACGTAACAAGCTCTGCTAAACAGGCACACAGCATCTATCCCCCAACTCCCATAGAACAACCTATCATAGGAGCATCTCCCACAGGACAGCCTCCTATTAGGGAGCTTCCTATGGGATCACCTCTGACTGAACAATATTTCATTTACTACTATATCATGGGACTGCATACAGTTTAGCTTAATTGCATATTGAGAACAAACCCACCCATTTGGCTTGATGCAGCAATTTGTTACTCATGAAAGTCGTCATACATGAAATCACAAGCAGGAGCATTGTTAATCACAGATGAGCCTGCGTGAAAGCCCTCATTTGCTGAGTTTTTGAAGTATTTGGAATGTCCAGGTCTAATGTTACAAAGCCCTGCAACGAGTTTCGATGACAGGGGCGACTGAAGCCCATTGTGCTTCTCCGTATGTGACCATTCCGTTTTTGCTTTCACTCATATGGAAGCCGACCCTCTTATCCACCTTCAGCCGCACTTTGCAAGACCCTAACTGGTAGGTTGCTACACCTCTGGCTTAGCTACGATCGTGAGAGGCAGCTATAGTGACATTGTCGAGATGTTTTCGGTGTTGAGTCCTGTAGATCCCAAGAGTACCGGCCTTAGATCTCGTGCTCCCCCCTGGTTTGCATCTGTGAGCTGGGGAAACCGCATGTTAAAAGAGAAGACCTACTGATGCTCGTGCTTGACCTGCATTTCACCAGCCTCCTCGTCATCCTGCTCGGCAGGCTCGCTCATGGCTGTCATGCGCTGCTTCTTCTTGGGAGTCTCGTCATCGTTGTCGGCGGTAGCCTTTCCGCGCTTCTTGCCTGGCGCGGCAGCCTTCTTGGGAGTTGCGGCGCCCTCCTTGCGCTTCAGCTTCTGCAGGTGCTGGCTATCAGAGAAGTTAATTAAAGTGTTAAAATAAAGGAGCGACAATGTTGTGAATAAGACTCTACTGATGACATGGATGTTAAGTCCCTACTTAGAGATGTGATTGTTGTGAGGATCTTCTGAGGGTAGTGTGTGTTACATTCTGTGAGAAGCAGCCTTCTGAGTGAATCGCTCTCCGAAGTTCTCCTTTAGGATTTCCATAGCCTTGGCCAAGGTGGCGCCTTTCGGCTCATCCGCTGCGATCAGGCAAGCAGCGAAGAGATCACGCTCTGCAGCGGGATCCCACTTGAAGGGAGGGCCCTTGGAAGGGCTGGTCATGATGTTGGTGATAATGTCTGTTAAGCTGTTGAAATGAGGATAGAACTGTTGCTAAGGATTGTGGTAAGAACACTAAGAGAGTGGAGTAGTGGGGCGAAAGGTGAGATGTTAGAAGAGCTGTGATGTGATGTACCTACGTAGGTAGGAGGGTAGACAACTGAGAAGTAGGGGGTTGTTGGGTGGATAGCAGGCAGGAATGCAAAATGGGAAGAGTCAGAGATAGGAAGGCTCGCGACCACATACTAGCATGCACCTTCAGTGAACTGCCAGGACCCCATGGCTTTCGCTTTGGTGGCGATCTGCAGTATGTCCTGCTTCGACGGGTTGAGGTGATTGACAGCCGCAGCGAGCAGGTCTTTGACCAGAGCAGGCTCATCCCAGTTCTGGGAAGTACGGTTGTTCTGTGGACTCATTCTCAAAGGTTTGATGTTTAAGAGTTAAGTGGTTGAGATTGAGAATGAGAAGAGACTGGGGGAGAGACTGGGGGAAAGACTGGGGGAGAGACTGGGGGAGAGACTGGGAAGAGACTGGGACTGGGAAAACATCAGGCAAGAGTGGCAGCTTTGCTGGACTCTAGCTGCAATAGACAGACCGAATCTTGTCCCAAGACATGGTCTCGTAGCCACGCTCCTGCATGAAGGTAACGACTTCCTCCTTTTCTGAGGTGCTCATATCTGAGGATAGATGTAGTGGTGATGAGTGCGGCCAAGAGTTCACTCAAGGTGGCATTATCCCAAGTCTTTGACTGAGACATCCTCAAGTGGATGGGTTGCGGTGTCGATACAGGAGAGGGAACTCGAGAGAGATGCGAGTGTGTTTGTGGATTGTGGATAGGAAAAAATGACAGGAAAAAATGGCAGCGTGAGGATAGCCGCTTGGCAAAATTGGCAGGGCGGCTTACCGGATGCCCTCCCAAGTCGCGCCAGTGTGGCCGCGACTGTGCATGAACGCAACGATACCCTCGCGGTCTGCGGTTGGTATCTGGGTCAAAGGCGGCGAGAAAGCGAGCACGGCCTGGAAAAGGTCGGCGTCGGCATCAGCGTTCCAAGCCACACCCATCTTTGCTTCGTGATTCGTGGTCTGGGGTCGTAGCCTTGGTCTGGTTCGTGGTGTGTTGCTAGGATGTTGACGTGTTGCAAACAGAGATAAGAAAGGACAGAAAGTGACGAGAATGGGGGGACAATGTGGCAGACAGAAATGTAGAAAGACGCAGGTAGACAAGATGCCCACTGGGCAGGTCTTCTTCTATAAAAGTAATGCCTTACCGAATCGCGTTCCACTTGAGATTGGCATAGCCTCTCTGCTGCATTCCCTCGACAACAGCGTCCTTGTCCTCTTGGGACAGCGACTGGCGGGACGACAGCACGAAGTAAATCTCCTCAAGCAGGTCTCGCTCACGGGCGGCATCCCACATGGTAGGCATTTTGAGGAGGTTGAGGCTGGTCGTACTTGTGGGGTTTGTCGCTTAGGGTGGGGACGGTGTGCCGTTGCTAGTCGTTTCTTTTTCTTCCGAGATGCTGAAGAGGAAATGGACAGCGCAAAATGGAAGGGGGGGTGTGTTTGGCTTGCTTTGAACGTGGCACGAGGTGGCAGGGAGAGAGAGGGTTGATGCTCTGCTTCTGAGCGATGAGATAAATGAAGTAAGTGCACATTACCGGATGCCCTCCCTGGAGAACTGCTGGCCCCGTCCTGCCATATTATCAACCATAAGATCTAAGTGAGCCCGCCACTTCGTGTCAGATGAGTCCATCACATCCAAAAGGGTACCGATGAGGGCACGGTGAGCCTCCTCGTTCCATTTAGTGTTCGTGCTCTTTGGACTGCTGGGGCTGCCACTGACAGCGGCGACAGCAGCCGCCTCGGAGGAGGCTCCAGCCATGATGAGGGCAATGTTGCCTTGAAAAGGGTAAGCTCGAGAAACAGGAACGATCCTTATGTTGCAGTTGAGTGTGCACGGCAGCAAGATGTCGTGAGCCTGGTGATTGGTAGCAGGTCTGAAAGATCGGAGCAGTCAGAGCTCAACCGGGATCTCAAGCTGCCTTAAAATGGCCAGCGGGTCCTGGATGAATCACCTTTGCCTAGCCAGAACTCATGGCTCTAGATGACTGGAACAGAAATGGTTTGGCTGTTTGGTCATAGGTAGTCCCGTCACAAGCAGGGGCGACCCCACATGCACTTGGGCCAAGGTACAAAATCACCTGCTCATAGCAGTACACAGTGATGGTATTTCGAAATGGCCCAAACAGATTGCAAGAGTTGCTAGGACGCGAAGAGGAAAAATAAGATTATGTGACTTAGAAGTGGATTGCGTCTGTTTCATCCAAGTCTTCCCCTAGGACCCAGGAGAGTCTCTTCCTCCCAGGTAATCCCAATCCCTAAGCCAGACCGAACCCATAGAGCTTGGCGGCACTGGCCACACCAAAGCGGAGGACATTTCACGCAACAAAGAAACATCAAAACACCAAAGTAAGCAGGAACTAACACACCACCATAACACCGAAGCAACGCCAGTAAGCTCAACGCTGGGTGGCCCGGACCGGGTGTGGCTAAGACTGGACTCCCCTCTGTTTGCGTCCTTTTCATCGTCGTCAGGCCTCTCCGTAGAAACTTACAAACTGTCAGCAAAAGTTTCAAGGGAGGCACTGGGGTCGCACGGGGCCAGGAGTGTGCTTACTCTGGGTTGTAGTGATCAACGCCTGGGCTAGTGTGAGCCGCCAAGGCGCTCAGGATGGCTTCATCGTTGAGGGCAGGGTCGTGGTTCTCTTCGAGTTTGGGACGCTTAGCAGCATGCTCATCAGGCTCCTCGCTTGCACCCTCGAAGGACACGCCCTCTGGCTGCAGGACCATGGGCTGCGGTGGCTGGGCCGGCTGCTGCGGAGGCGGGATCGGGGCCTGGGTTTGTGTCGGGGCGGCATCCATCATGGGGGTTGGTGCAGGGCCAACGCTGGGGTCCAAAGGCGGCTGTGGTTGCATAGATTGTTCTAGATCCAGTGCCTGTGCCTGTGGCGGTTGCTGCTGCTGCTGCTGCTGCTGCTGGTGGATCTGGGTTTGCGACGGCGAGGGGCTGGCGCTATCAGCCCCTTGACCATCTGCAGTGGCACCGCCAACAGACTTCCTGGGCCGACCCCGTCCCGGACCCGGCCGTCGAGTTATGGGATTCAGGGTAGGGTCGATCTTCCGGGGGTTGTCACCCAACGCGCCGTTCGCCTCAGCCTTTTGCTGTGCTCGGCGGAGACCTTGGAAGTGTTGGCTAGAACGGGCGTCAGCCTTGTTCTCGAGACCAGATGGAGGACCGCAGGGACGGAATGTCAACCCTCCATGAGAGACGACCTATTGAAGGGCAGGACTGGGGTGACAAGGGCTTTGCATGTTCGCTGTTTGGAGTTGGAGACGTCTGAGCGAGGACGGGGAACTTGAGGGCAAGTGTGGATGGGACAAGAAAAGGCATGACATAGCGAGGCTGGATGGCTGTAGAATCAAGCTTACCGGCATCCCTCATTGGTGAAACCATATCCGAGAGACCGCATGTGGTTTCCGATGGTTGTCCATTCTGAGCCGCTTATGACACCAATGTTCTTGACGGACAGTATGGTGAAGAACAGATCCTTGTCGGCTTCTGGAGGGACACAATATCAGCGGGACGCCTGACAGTGCTTGAGGCGGCGACGGCGACAGCGACGGCAGGAGTGGCAGATCGCATGTTCACATGACGACAAAGAAAGAGCGGCGGCGGCGGCGGCGGCAGCGGCAGCGGCAGCGGCAGCAGCAGCAACTAAAACAGTAACAACATGGTCTAGGCTACAGGGGCGTCGGGTTGCCGGCGGGGTGACAACAGCTAGAAGAGAAACAGAGGGAAGAAACACAAGGAATGACAGGATTGAGCAGGCAGAAAAGGTACTGACTGTCGCCCCAGTTTTTGCTGTTCATCCTCGCGGGGTCCAGGAAACAGGCGCGGGCCCAAGTGTGAATAGCCTCAAAAGGCGTGGACGAATATGAAGCGATGGATGGTGTACGAACGGATCTGATTGATCTGATTGACCGGATCGAGATGGGCAATAATTGTTAGACCGGTACCTGAAGGGCTTTGGCAGAGGGAGGGAAGAAACGACTTGTTGATAGCTGGCTATCTGGGGCGCTTTGCGAGCGGAGGGAGGAGCTTGGTCAGAAATGCGAGGGGAGCTGCCAGCCAGTCACAACGGGGAGGGGGAGCTGTGGAGCTGGGGAACGTGGGGAGGGGGCCGACCGGTGACCCGTGCTCGAGGAAGGAGACACCCCGAGCCGTCTGTCTAGCCGACATCACGTGGACTCGCGAGCCATCTCGCGTTTGGGCAGCCCGCACTGTCCTGGGGGGCCAAGCCCCGCTTTCCAACTTTGCCAGGTCGGACGCGTATTCGGCACACGTCTCCGGCCAATGGAGGCGTCAGTCCCGGCGCAAGCCCCAGACAAAGTTCCCAGACACAGGCTCCAGTGTCTTGCGTCTCCCTGCCAAAGCAGAGTCATCCATGAGTCGCCTGGTCCTATGACAAGCAGCAGCCCTGCGTGCTCATCTCCCACCTGCACAGCTCTGCAACCTCCCCGCCCTGCCCGCCCGCCCCCATCCGCATTCGTCGCCGCCGTCCCAACGCCATCCATCATCAACCAAATAATGTCCCGACCTTGGCTTGGCCTGGCCTTAACCAGGCCTGAAATTCGGTCACACAAGGCGGGCAATTGGCAAGCATCAGACTCGTTGCCACCCGCGCACGTATCACACCATCAGGTCTGGAATAGGATCACCCATCGGTTCGCATCCTCACGGCCGCGATTCGCCAATTCAAAAAGAGTTGGAAAAAAAAAAAAGGTTTGGCCCTCTTGGCCGATCTAGAACCGGGTGGCAGCGTAGGCACAAAAAGTAAACCATGGACCCGGCCGTTCCTGACCGGGTTTGGCATGGTGTGTGTGGTGCACCGGGGAAGTGACGCTCTCCGACGCGCATTGCATCGTGTTCCAATTAAGATCCCTGAACTGACAAACGACCCTGTCTCGGCGTGTTTGCAATGGCTATGACTCACTGTTGCGTCGATCCTGGCCCGCTACACCTCCCGGTCCTATCCTGCCAGCCCTGCCTCTGCCTGCGTCGCCTTCCCTAGCCCCGTTCTCTCGCACTCGTTCTCGTCGGTCCAGCCTCGACGTTGGAGGCTGCCTTCGACGCGGGTAGCCGTCGGATTCCTCGAAGGAGCGTCTGAGCGGCAGACGACCCTGCCGACCAGATCAAACGACAATTCCCTCATTCCTCTAATCACTCCCAGGGACAGTTTATCGGCGGCCAGTGTCTTGTGCTACTGTGCTCTCGAGCGACACACGGCAAGGGTGGGGACAGGGGTGAGGCTGGAATGTCAGACGCACGATGCAACCTGTTCAGGATACCACTTTACGCGAGTGTTCCGCGAGATCACGTTTTACCCACACCACCCTCGTGTTGGAGCCTTGATTTGTTGGGTTTTCTAGCTGACCAGGCAACCACAGGCATCCTTCTCGCGGATGACTTTGCGGATGGAGACAAGGCCCAGACAAAAAGCAAGAAGCCCCCCGGCAAGATGAGCCCAGTGCCCCTTCTCGCTCCTTTGCTTCCTGGCTTTATCAGCCCTTCTGCCCGGACAAGAGCAAACAGTTTTTCATGCAGACTTGTTCCCTTTTGGTCATGGTCAAGATCTTTTAGAGCATCTCCTTGGCCGATCATCAGCACATTGTTGCTGAGAGCCCATGTGCTCAGCCCGGCTCACTGCCCGTTGCATCCAGCCTAGGTGTTCTGGCTATCAGGGGGTTGATAGCCCTGAGCAGCCATTTGACCTCAACTCATACCGCCTAGGCACACTATCAACCCATCCCTAAATGGTACATGTTGGCCTCGTCTGGTAGCCCAGACTTATAAAATCACACTCTAAGCCTTGCCTCACTGATCTTCACACACCCACCAAGTGACTCACCCCACACCCTACAGCTCGAACCTTTTGCACTATTCAGACTGTGTGAGATCCCGGGCAGATAGCCGTCCCACCGGACCTAACAGTACGCTGTGAAGCTCAAATTGGAACAGCCGCGCCCCCCTCCTCTGCTGTGGGCAAGACCTCTCGTCCTCCTTTACTTGGCCCTTCAACGGACTTGCCCCAGCACTTGCCGTTGGCATTGTCATCATGTCTTCCAACAATGATAATGTCATGGCTCGGTTCCTCTTCGCCATACTTCAGCAGAAGAACCTCAAAGATGTAAGGGCACCTCGGAGACTTAGGCTTGACCTCCAAGGCGCACGCGGCTGACCTGTTAGATTGACTGGAACGCCGTTGCCCACAACCCGATACTGGCCCAGGAGATCACAAACGGTCATGCTGCTCGCATGAGGTACTCTCGATTTCGTAATTCCTTGTTGAATATCGAACCTCAACGAAGGAATCGGGCCGGCGCCAGCAAGTCCAAGATCACCAAGTCCAAGAAGGAAACCAAAGCGAAGAAGGAGAACGAACAGCCCATCAAGAATGACCCGAGCGCACGACCAGACACCCAAGAGGAAGATTCGAGGGCACCGTCACCAAAGATCAAGGACGAAACCCGGGTCAAGAGGGAACTCCAACAGACGCCCTCCGAGGCTTGTGTCGCTCAAGCAGACGTGCCACCCAACTCCCTTCCCGACACCCAGATGCAATTCCACAACCGGCTCCTGACGCCTTGTAGCGACAGCGACCTCTTCGCCTTGTCTCACGGATACGCCACCAGCCCCGCGAGCGACGTGCTCCGCCACGATACAGCCCAGTACGACTACACTGGAGCAGCTGGTCACTGCGGCCACGAATCGGCGTCCTGGCAGCCAAGCCCGTCCTACTCGCCCTTTGCAATGCCGTCGTACGAAATGGACACCTACAGTGCCCCTGCTTCTGCCTTCTGTGATCACCAGCACATCACTCACCCAGAAGGTTTTGGTATTGCCCCCAGTGCCATGATGGCACCCGGTCAGCCTCCAGCTCTTGTGAAGCACGAGGAGTGGGACAGCGGCTTCCACTGAGCAAACGGCCTTTTTCTCGTCCGCCTGGATCTCAAACAGGAATGCATCGATAAATACTGGGAGGATTCCTCGCCCAAGACGAGCGTTGGCTGCCACAGTGTTAGTCTGTTTCTTGGGTAGGGGCTGAGTCGATTGGTCCATTTTGTACGGTGAACTTGTGCTCTGGAAAGCTACGCGTCCAAATTTTCGTCTCGAGGCTTTCAAGGTTGATAGAATGTATTACTCACACTGCGCTTTTATGTCGGAATGCTTTATGACAGGCTTGCGTGGTCAGGTTTCCTCCTCCTTGCTGATCGAAACACGGTTCCTAGACCATGCAGCCGGACTAACTCGCTGGAAAAAGGGGACGGCAATTTTCAGCACGCAGCGACGCACATTTAATTGGTGTAGATCCAAACATTGGTTTCTTGCGTTCTTTCGGTGACAGCTCTTTTCCTCCGTCTTTCTCACTGCCCACCAAGCTGAACCTTGTTCCGCTTCACTAGATGCCCTCGTCTCCGCTCTCCGCTTTCTAATGTGCCTGTTCTGTGAATACCAGGCAACAAGGAGACACATGACGTTGTGCTTCAGGCTGGCCCACGATTATGTATGCAGAGGGTGTAGAGGTACGGAGTCTTTACAGCCCGCAAGATCCATTGGTAATGGTTACAGGACCTCGTCAAGGAAGCTACCCTATGCTATCCTGTGGGAGATGTCTCGCCGGGGAATCAATGCTCGAGATCGCAGTATAAGAAGTTCAATGCAAGGCGGAAGAGCACTTCGAAGGAACTGCTCTCGTGATTGCCTTCTAGTGTTTTCCGGAGGTCAACTTAGACAAGGTTGATTTATAAGAAATCTTCCCCCAGGAACTTGTTCACTAGGAGACAATTCCTTGGACGATTGCTCTTTAGGTCATCCAGTAGGCCGTGGGTCCAAATGAGGATATCGTCTCAATAGTGCAGCTGCGAGACAGGCAAATGTGGCCACAGCTTTCATGAACTTGTCCTGTCCTGTCTGCCGTAATGTTGCGACCAGTAATCCCCGTGCCCTTCAACCGGAACGCCTGGCTGTCCAGAAGCCCTTAAAAAAAGACAAGAAAAAGAACACATCTAAGAGACACTCTTGCCATCCAGACGACGACCGACCTCGGGCTTTTTCACGGCTGGTGGCTTGTCCTCAGCCTCATTCTTCTTCTTGACGCCTCCCCTCAGCGTCTGCCCCTGGCCTGCGAAGTGGGGTTTCTGTGCGCCCTCATTCTCTCTCTCCTTCTGCTCCTTAGACTTGTACGGCGTGATTTCATATCCAAGAAACAACTTGTTCGGGGGCAAGCGAAGCGGCAGTGGCCCGTTCGTGCGTCTGCGGGGTGCGCCAGACTCCTTTTCTGCCGGAATGCCCTGAACAGGTGTGGCTGGCTTCGGTGTAGGGGCCTTTCCGCCCTTCTTAGCACCAATACGGTTGCCCTCGCCATGGAAATTGGTCGCCTGCGCCGCGGCGGAAGAGGGCGCAATAGCATCGTAGTTGATGGCCTGAGCCATGGTGCCCTGATTGTGCAGCAGTCCTCCAGCCGGCAGGCCACGGGTACTCCTCGGCGTGCTGGTGCCGCTTCCTGAGGGCTTTGTTGGCTCCACGTATCCCACTGGAGGGGCAAACTCGACCGAAACGTCCGTTTCGATCATGCAGACTCCCATCTTCTCCGTTTCGGGTTTCACATCCAGTACTGCCACGTCGTAGACCGTATCGTTGTACTCAAAGTTGAAGACATCGCCCTTGGTGACGGCAGCGAAGTTCCGAAAGGCACGCTCGAGAACGGCCTTGGGATCGCTGATGTCGAGGAAGTTGACGGACTGCGGCTGGAGCTTAACCAGCCTGGCGAGCTCTAGAGAGGTTGTCTTGATCTGGATCATGTCGCCGACGTCGAGGAGGAGCGTTTGCATCATCCACTGCGGAAGGTAGGCCCTTCCCTCCTCGGCGACGAACTCCAGCACACCGGCATGAGAGTGCCTCTCCTTCTCCCCATTGATGAGTTCCATAAGCAAGGGCCACTGCACGTGGAGCTTGGACACCTTGTCGAGTGCTGACGGCGGCAGCAGGATTTTGGAGCCATAGTTCAGCTCAGTGCGCTCGGGGCCGGGATGCATCACCATGGGGTAACAGCGGTAGTACTCGTCGAATCGTTGAGTGACAGGCCGGCGCATCGACCGCGCAATGTTGAGGAAGTCTTGGGGGTTGGCCGGATCCATCCCGCCGTATCCAGGTGCAAACTGCAAGTAGGAAGGGCAAAGTGTCAGCGTTGAAGATCTGGTCCCGCAGAGCCACAAGTCTGAGAAGCGTGGCAGAGAGGAAAAGTGAGAGCGCGCTCGGTGTCGATTCGCACAGGGGCAGTCACTTACCATGTTCGGGTGCTTCGTATCAGAAGAAAGAGCCTTTGTGATCGGCGCTGGACCCGAGAAAGAAGAAATATCAGATCTGGAAGTCTAGGATCTGACTGATAGGAGACGAAGTGCAAGGGCCCAGAAGGGGAGGAGTAGATGCTTGCTTAGAGACGTGGGGGAAGTTCTAGGCTCGAAGCGATAGGACGTTGAAGTTGTTAAGTGTTACGGGCAGCGGCAGGCAGGCAGCCTGAATGACGACAGTGGTTGAATTGCCCCAAATCCACCAGAATCTCCACACCCCAAGATTAGATAAGCTCGAACAAAGTAGCCCAGCAGCGGAGCCAAATAGTCTAATGCAAGTAGGTACCAAGGCAGGTAGCTAGCACTGTACTGGTCTGGTTGTGAATCACTGAGAAGAAATGAGCCAAGATGACTAACACGTGGTAGCGTTTGTCCCAAAAGAGATTTGACGTGCTGGAAGACGAAACTCGTTTGAAAATTATTCTTTGAGGTTACAGACTTGTGTGTAGGATTTCCACTGATTCTGTTAAGAAGCCACCTGCAGCCTCCCCACGCCCGCTTTGCGCAACAAAAAAAAAACAAACAGACTAAGGTTCAGGGTATCTCTAGTAGTGCTCCAGTGACCCAGGTCAATCTTTCAGAAAGCCTCTCAAGCAAGCCCAGGTTTGTGGCCAGAACCCACACCTTAACTCGTGCCGTCACGCACCTCAAATTCCGTTGGTACATCTCCCAAGACGCCGAGGTACAAGAAACAGGAATATCAAAACTCTCGTACCGCGCATTATGAGTGAACGTAGCCATTTCCGTAGCCGTTCACGCCGTTCTGTCCCTCAATTCTTAGCCGCTTGTCTTGAGGCCCAGCAAACTTCTCCTCCGCACCCAGTCCTCGTTTAGGTGCCTTTGCGATATCGTCGCAGACGGATTGCATCTTCAGTGACAGGTTCTTGCGCTGCTCTCCATCCTCTTGAATGACTCTCTCAACATCTGATAGCCTCTCCTGGAAGTGCCGTATCTCAGGCACGAGCTGGGCAGGCTGGAGTCTACTGAGCTGCTCCAGGATGGCATGGGCCATCTGGGTAGTGTTCATGTTGTTCCACTGGCTACTCAGGCTTTCAACCATCGTCTCTAGCGCCCCATAACGCCGGTCTGCCTGGCTTCCGAGATTGGTCAGGCTATCTTGCCAAGCGGTCATACTTCTTTGCATCTCGGCCACACCGTCCTGCAAAGCTCCGAGCTTCGAGTCTATGGCGGCAGCCTTGGACTCAGCTTCCGTCAAGCGAGATTCCGCGGATGCCACGCCAGACGCGACAGCTTCTAGGTCCGAGGCGAGGCTCGTGTTGGTTTGGGGTATCGGCGTCGACGCAGGACCGCTGGGCGGCTCTACGGCGACGGCATTCGCGGCTGATGCGGTGTCCTGCAGGCTCTTGAGAGAATCCTGCAAGTTTTTGATTTGTTTCGTTTGCTCGTCCATCTTTGTACCGCAAAACTTCAGGACCCTGTCGGACCATGCCCTGAAACTCGCGGGAAGATCCGCGGGTATCTTCTCAGTTACCCTAGCCAGGGACTCAGCCGTAGATTGCTTGAAATCTTCAATGAGTAGATCCTGAGCCACAACTTGACTCTTCAGCGCAGTGTAGTCTGTCATGGCCTCATCGAGACACTCGACGTCGATATTTGCCAGCAGATTTTCGTGTTTCTTCACATCCGTGTCCAGGGCCACAATCCGTTCAGCGTGACTGGTTGATGTGTCCCTCAGGGCGCCGATTTCTCGACTCAGCTCCCCGCAGCTCTGTCTTAGGCCTGCCATTTCCTGCAGCAAAGTCTCGTCCTGTGCCACGTTTGGCTTGTTATCCTCCGCCTTGGCCGACTCGAGTTTCAACGCATCCTCGAGTCTGCTGAGGTCGGCCCTGAGCGAGCCCATCTGCTCGTTGGCATGTTCTCGTAATGCTTCGGCCGGCTCGAACGCGCTCATGCGCTGGGTCAGATTTGCGATTTCGGACGTCAAAGAGGCCACTTGCGCCCTCAGCTGTTCGTTCTCTTTCGCCGAATCTGCACGCAGTTTCTCCCTCTCCCTGTAACTGGCCAATTCCGAGGCCTGTCTCTCTTGGATTTCCTTAAGGGAAGCAACTTCCTTCTTCCATGTCTCCTCGATGTCAGCCTGTCGCTGCTCTAGCTTCTTCAGCCGCTCGTCTTGCGCGGATTGCGGTGATGCGGCAACAAGACCCAGCTCCCCTTTGCAAGTCTCCAGAATCTGGCGGATCTTGATCTCGTCGATAGGGAAGGCCCTCAAGAGCGTCTGGGCATACTTGTCGAAAGCGACAGCCATCTTTTGGGATACGTTGGCGAGATCCTTGTCAATGGCTGCTAGAGTCTGTTTGTGGTGATTCTGGCTGCTTTGGAACAGATCATGTACAGCTGGGAACTGCACGGGCTTCGAAATCTGACATTCGTATTCTTGTTTCCTCTTGTGATATGCCTTGAGCTCGGCGTCCCTCTTGAGAGAGAGCTGGGTCTTCTGGGCCATGAGGTCGGTGACCTGGTGGAGCACCTTTGACAGGTCGGCCGAGGCCTTGTCCGGGTCCATCTTTGGGGGCTGATTCTGCGGAGGGTGAGGTGTGTGGGCCATGTCGAAATCGCGGTCTCGATCTCTGTCGCGGTCGCGGTCGCGGTCGCGTTCGTTTCTCCGATCGCGATCACGGGGATCGCGGTCGTGGTAGCGGTCTCGATCCCGTTCTCGGTCACGGTCCTTCAAATAATCCCCTGATGCAGTGCGGGTAGGGCCTGGTCTGGTAAAGCGATCGCGGGAGCGGGAGCGATTTCGCCGGTAGGGGGCAAACGGGGGGTTGAAGTCCCGCGAAGAAGCCATGCCGATGGGGTGGTGCGGTGCGGTATTGGCACCTGCTCAAACAGCTGGACGGTTCAGAGACATATGTCGTCAAGGAAGGTCAGGTTGGGAAGGAGCGGGCGCTCTGCTGCAATTGAGGAGGGGCTGGCTGGGTCAACGCTAGGTTGATGGGGCAGGTACGTGGTGTGGTAGAATTGGATGCGCCTCCCACCGTTCTCTTAGCAGGCGCCCATTCCATACATACAAACATAAGTGATAAGTGATATATGTATGGATGGGGAATTGCGTACTGCCAGGGCACCAGTACATGTGTGCCTACGAGGTAGGTAAGAGCATAATCCAGGAGTGCTGCATCGGAGGAGGCTGTGCACTGCTGTCTGGAGTGTCTGGAGTCTGGAGTGTCTGAGTTCCCCGCCAAACTACCTACCTAGGTAATAAACAAGCTTGGATTTCATGTGTTGGTGTAACTCCAGCAGTCGAGCGGGCTGGCTGGCTCGATGTGCGGCAAGGGGGTCTCGCGCTGAGCAGGCGCGTAAAGTACTTTTGGATTCCCTCTTATTTTATTTTTCCCCCCTCCTTCGGTTGGTAGGCAGGGTACCCACTGTGATTTGATGCTTTTCCTCAGTCTGTGCCCACCTACCCGTTGGGTGGATCGGGGGATAGTCCTAATTGACCTATGTTCCCGCGTGGTAACTCGCTGCTAAATAAACATGGGTCACACCTGCTGCCCAGGTAAACTGCGACAGGGTACCCAGCGAGAGTGAGGCCCGCCAACACAGTAAACGTTACTCACTGTTAAGGACTGCCCGGGATCCCTGCCATGTAGTGTACCTCGGACCCCAACTGTGCTGCACATAGCTGCAGGGCTGTTGTTAGCTTGCTAGTGTGGAGCAAAACGGGAGCAGCACTTTCTGACCGTCCATCCTTCTCCCATCTGACCTCTGTAGAAAAGCTACCATCTGCGAAGAGGCACACCTCTGCACGTCGCGCAAACAACAATAGCCGCTCGTTTTGTGTCTCCGTCGCGACCCACCTCATTCTTTCAACTGCCTCGAAGCAAGCCGAGACCATGGCTGCGGTATGTATCCAGCATGCTCCTGGCCCCAATCCCCTCCTGGTCGCAGCCTTCTAACGCCGCCGTTCGCACCCAGCCCGTCGTCACAGTCTCCGAGAGCAAGGAGCTCCGGGGCATCAATCTGATTGCCGCACACTCCCATGTCCGCGGCCTCGGCGTCGATGCAGACACCTTGGAACCTCGTCCCGCCTCCCAGGGCCTCGTCGGCCAGCAGAAGGCTCGCAAGGCCGCCGCCGTCATACTCGAGATGATCAAGCAGGGCAAGATCGCCGGTCGCGCCTGTCTGATCGCGGGCCCACCAAGGTAAGCCGGCGTGGACATGGACTTGGGTCATTTCTCTTGCGCTTCGCTGACGCGCACTGCCTCATGACCAGCACAGGAAAGACGGCCATCGCCATGGCCATGGCCCAGTCCCTCGGTTCCGACGTGCCCTTCACATCGCTCTCGTCTTCCGAGATCTTCTCCCTCGAGATGTCCAAGACCGAAGCCCTCACCCAGGCCTTCCGGAAATCCATCGGCGTGCGCATCAAGGAGGAGAGCGAGATAATGGAGGGCGAAGTTGTCGAGATCCAGATCGACAGGAGTGTCACCGGCGGTGCCAAGCAGGGAAAGCTGACCATCAAGACCACCGACATGGAGGCCATCTACGACATGGGTGCCAAGATGATCGACGCCATGACAAAGGAGCGCGTCATGGCCGGCGACATTATCTCGATAGACAAGTCATCCGGGAAGATCACCAAGCTCGGACGTTCCTATGCGCGGTCACGCGACTACGATGCCATGGGCGTCGACACAAAGTTCCTACAGTGCCCTGATGGTGAACTCCAGAAGCGCAAGGAGGTCGTCCATACTGTCACCCTGCACGAGATTGATGTCATCAACTCGAGGACGCAAGGCTTCCTGGCCCTTTTCTCCGGGGATACGGGCGAGATCCGCAGCGAGATCAGAGACCAGATCAATACCAAGGTTGGCGAGTGGAAAGAGGAGGGCAAGGCCGAGATCGTACCTGGCGTGCTGTTCATCGACGAGGTCCACATGCTCGACATCGAGTGCTTCTCTTACATCAATCGCGCCTTGGAGGACGACCTGGCTCCCATTGTGATCATGGCTAGCAATCGCGGCCAGTCGCGGATCCGGGGCACTGATTACAAGAGCCCTCATGGTCTGCCGCTGGACTTTCTCGACCGGGTGTCAATCATCCAGACGCAGCCATACAGCGGGGACGAGATTAAGCAGATCATCTCCATCCGTGCCACGGAGGAGGAGGTCGACTTGTCTCCCGATGCCCTGGCGCTGTTGGCTAAGATCGGCCAGGAGGCTGGTCTGCGGTATGCCAGCAACCTCATCACAACGTCCCAGCTCGTCGCTGCGAAGCGACGACAAAAGCAGGTCAGCGTGGATGACGTGCAGCGAAGCTTCAAGCTCTTTTACGATTCCTCGAGAAGTGTCAGCTTCGTGGCGGCCTCTGAGAAGCGGCTCATCGGCAACGATGGCGCGGTGGATTTCTCCATCGCCAACGGCAACGGGGAGAGCATGGATACGAGCTGAGGGGGTTTCATAATGGAACTGGATGAAGGCGTTCCGGTCGTAGAAAAATGACACGATGACACGAAGGGGAAATTTGCGTTAGATGCTTTGTGTGGAGATTTGGGCGGCGTCATATGGATATCCAAAACATCCCTGCTGGTTGCAAGAGCTTCATCAAACTCGGTCCATCTCCACGGCCCAAAGCACATTGAATTATGGGCGTCCTTGCTAGCTCGTCTCGCAGTGAGATCCGAGTCCAATATGGAAGAGACTCCGAGGCAGGACAAAAGCGACCTGATCTGCGGCCGGAGGCGGTTAAAGACGATGTGACTACTCCAGCGTACGCCGCCCTCCATTTAGCCGCGGAGGTTATGTGGGAGTCCACGCAGGGCCACCTCCCTATCTGCCGGATTCATAGTAGACCATCTTAATATTCTGACCATCAATATCTGTATGTCCACGATGGGCTTACTTAAATGTGTTTGGCTGCTCAGGCTCTGGCATGCTCCGTGTCTCTGTGCCTTGACACTTACTTGCTTGTGACCGTGCACCTATCCCTAACAAAACATCATGATGTTTCTGAAGGCCATCATTGCCGGGTTGCTGGCCGCCCCGACGGCTTTGGCCGCCCAGCTCACCAAGGTCAACTATCCCAACGATGCCAGCTCAAAGGTAGATATGTAAGCGTATCAATGGGAGCGGGCTGCACCGATGGCCAACAGCCAACTCCAAGTTTCTCAGCATGCCCCAATTGACTCGTGGCAGGTATATTTATGTCCCCGACAAGGTCGTTGCCAACCCACCCCTCGTCGTCGTCATCCATTCGTGCCAGTCCTCGGCGCAAGCATACTTTCAGAACAGCCTCATTCCCTGGCACCGCGGCTCCGATAATAAGGGCTATGTCACCGTGTGGCCGAGTGTAAGCACAACTCTTGTCCCTACACTGATATCTGTGTTTTTTTTGGGGGGGGGGAGGGGTAAAAATCCTACAGAATGCAAAAATTTGGGCTCCATAGTAGGTAACTACACGGAAGAAGCTCCTGTGCAACATGTCTTATAATGTGGCATCTTGGCCTCCTACATCTCAGTCTCCTACATCTCAGTCTCCTACCTCTGGGCTTCCTACCTCTGGGCTTCCTACCTCTGGGCTTCCTACTTCTCGGCCTCCCACTTCTCAGCCTCCTCCATCTCGACCTCCTCCATCTCGGCCTCCTACCTCTAATTTCTCTTCTCTAAATATTTTGTCTTTTAACCTCTTATGTCCTAACCCGTGATATAGAGCCCTCATAGTGGAAGTAAGTATTAATGTTGTCCCATCACGGGTCCTTGTCTTTTATGTCTCGAGTCTGCCGGACTACAACTCATTAGAATCCTTGGCACACTAACATCATCCTTAGCTTGCTGGGACGTATCTAGCAAAGCGACCTTGACGCATGGAGGTGGAGGTGATACCCAGGCTATATCCAACATGATCAAATATGCCATCTCGCAGTACAAGGTGGATGCCAGCAGGGTGTTCGTGACGGGAGGAAGCTCTGGAGGTAAGCATCGAAGCCCCGTTCGGCCCCGTCTTCGGAACGCCTCAGCCATGGCTGTCGATACCATACCAGTAGCCCATTTCGGCTAATTACCGCCATAATATACAGCAATGATGTCAAATGTCCTAGCGGCCACATACCCCGAGCAGATACAGGCCCTCTCGCTGTACTCGGGTGTGCCAGCTGGCTGCTTCTTGTCATCCTCCGGAGGCGTGGACCAGTGGAACTCCTCTTGTGCATCAGGCCAGGTGAGCGCCTCGGCAGATGCTTGGGGCAATATTGCACGCAAT
The DNA here is from genome assembly GCA_021188095.1 of Diaporthe vexans. Lineage (NCBI taxonomy): Eukaryota > Fungi > Ascomycota > Sordariomycetes > Diaporthales > Diaporthaceae > Diaporthe > Diaporthe vexans. The sequence continues at coordinate 376,649 of JAJLLZ010000015.1, forward strand.
ATGTACCCCGGGTATAATGGGACACGGCCGAGAATGCAGATATGGCATGGTTCTGCAGACTCAACGCTGAACCCACAAAATTACAAGGAGGAAATCAAGGTACGGAAGAACCCAAAGCAGGAGCCGCGCTTCCAGTTTGCCCAGCGAGGGCAAGACAGCCTCCGCGAAAGCAAAAAAAAAAGCCCTGCAATCTCCCCGCCCTTTCTCCGGCCCGAGGATTGCGTGCCTAAAGCCGCCGTACGATTGCTGATTCGAGACGCTGCAGCAATGGACGAATATCTTTGGCGTCAGCCAGACGCCCACTTCTTCGACCAAGAACTACCCGCAGTCGAATTACCAGACCGATAATTATGGCCCAAACGTTCAAGGCATCTATGCCACCGGTGTTGGGCATAGTGTGCCTTCAAATTTGACAGCAAGCGAGGAGTGGTTCGGTATCTGAGGCCCATTTCTGAGCCGCAGCTATATTACGCCATCGTCAGTGGCGATCTTTGAGAACAAGTTTTCGGCTCAGCGAGAGATTCATGTCGGAACGAGCCGGTGTAACAGGCCGAAGAAGACACGGCGCAATGTTAGGAACTCGTTTCTATCCTATTGACCATAGCCAATAACAATATGTCAGTGTGCCTTGGAAGTGGTTTATCGCATCTCGTGCAGTCGACCTCAAACGTATGGAGGCGTGAGATACTCAGGAGAGGCGGAATCCTGGTGTTCCGTGTTGCTTGCCAACGGCACCCAGCCCCCCTCTTCCCTGTTATATGCGACCTCCTGGCCTTGATTGTTGACCATGGTAAATTTTCGCAATTCTGGGTTCGGGTGCTGCATGATCTGCTCAACCTCGGCGGGCTCCCAAGCATGATTGCCCCTAATCAGCTTTGCGAGCTCGACCTTGTCATGGATGGACATGGTGGCCCTAGGGACGCTGAGGAGCGGTTGCCACTCCGGACCCAAATGATCGACGATATCCTGGATGCTTCTGTCTCCAATGCCAACCACTACAATGTGTTAATCATGTACTACGGGATTTGAGGCCATTCGACCTGGAATTTTCTAAAGCCACGGAATATTGCGAAATGCAAAGCGAAGAGAGATATACTTACTCCACCAGACACCCTCGACCATCTTAAGGAAGGAGAGGTAGTGGGCCAGGATGACCAGGGCTCGCGGGCGTCGTTTTCTGCCGAGCTCTATGAAGGGTTTTGGAAGGAAGGTGAACCACGTGATGATTCGCATGCTCAATACGGGACTGAAGCCGGTCTCCAGCTCGAGGTACAGGCCGCCGAGGAACTTGAGAGTGGTGTAGTACGCCTCGACGTAGGGATAGTCTTCGTCATCCTCCTTGATGGACGTGACCATGAAGAAAAGATTGTTTGGAATGTGCAAGGCTGTCTGGTTGAGATTGAAGGCCGGACGTGAAAAGAGTTTCTCGAGTCCGGATGAGACAAGTGTCTCGATGGGAATGATATCCATTATTAGGCCGATACCGCGCCAGAGCACCATCCAGTCTATGATGTATAATGGCTTTGTATCCGGCTCTCGGAAGGCCTCTGACGAAAGCATGCACAGCAGGAGGGAGCAGGCAAGGAGGGCGGGGAAGTCTTTTGGGTCGGCCCTCTCGATGGCCCTGCGGTAGCCAGAGAAGGCTCGTGCCCTGTGGGTGATAGCCTTGGAGACGGGGACGTGAAGGCTGAGGGACTGCATATGGAGTGCGGAAAGGCCGAGGATGCAGTCCATGAGGAATGGGCTCTGGAAGGCAAATGTGATGATGTGGGACTTGAGGATCTTGTCGATGAAGGGGATCCGGCCGGCCTCGATGGAAAATGAGGCATAAGTCTCGGTGGAGTAGAACCACAACAACTTCATGTCGTACTCATCGGTGTCGGCAAGCTTGGCCGGGGGCTCGTCGACGATGATGAGCTCGGTGCTGCCACTGCTGTTGGAGGCTTCATCTTGAGAACCGCGACGAGAGTCGGTAGACAGGCCCGGGGAGTAATGCTGGTAAGGGAGGGCCGATGCGGAGGAGGCGGCCGGGGAGGCAGCCGTGCGTACTGACAGCGGCGAGCCGTAAGCAAATCGGACGGTGGAAGCCACAGAGCCGGCGGGCGGGGATGACGCAGCAGCCGTCCCGGACGAGGGTGGCTGTGCGGCCGGAGCCGGATTTTGAGGCGGTGGGTAGTTGCATGTGTCCTTCCTCAGGCTGCAGTTCCGACAGCTCGGTTTGGCCTCGTCACATTTGACCTTGCGAGCCTTGCAGTTCCGGCAGCCGAGGCGGGATTTGCGGTGCGGCCTCTTGGCATGATATGGTCGCTCCTCGGAAGAAGCCGCAGGGGCCGCAGGAGCAGACGGAGGAGGAGGAGGAGGAGGAGGAGGGGGAGGGGGGGGAGGAACAAGTGGTGCAGGATGTTGCAGGCCTGGTTGTGCCGGTGCTGGCGCTGGTGGTGATCGGTCCCTGTGCCGGTCCAGAATCATTGTGGGGATTGATATGCATGCAAGCCCTCGTGCGCAGCCTGGTTGGGTTGGCCGTGTTGGCAATCGAGCGAGGGGACACGCGAGGACTGGGGCCACGCAGGCGACAGGCTCATCACAGGGGGCCAAGGCGTGGCAGAAACAGGAACAAGAACTGGGAGCGGGCCATGGGCTAGGCCATCAAGCAGAAGAGCTCATGTGGCGGCAGATATCTCACAAGCCCCGTGAGAGATCAAAACGAGAGGTGAGGACGAGTGTGAGAGTATCGGTCGATGACGTTTTGGTGGCAGGCAACAGGGAGAAGGAGAGGAGAGAGAGAGGCTGAGCGAGGGGCTGCTGTAAGTGATCTGTCTGTGTCTGGGGCGTTGACGAGGTGCTTGAGGACGGTCCAGGGGACAGACAGCCTAGAGAATGGGCCTATTCTGGTAGGTCCTGTGTTATCTCACGAGAACCTCACTGACATTGGTATTGAAAATGGCGAATGGCGGCTCGGGAACGGGCGAGACAAGTCGACGAGAGAAGAGACGTTGAACTTGTACCTTATTGTCCGAGCTGACCCAGACGGAGCGGCCCTCCCTGCTTGGGCCATCCCTGCCCATGTACTCGTGGCCGTGTACAGTATGGCACCTTGGGGGATCGCGGCATCATGGATCGGGCAAGATCCCGAGCCAGCCCACATCTGGACAAGCCTATTCCCCCCCCCCCACTCTCTTTTCACCTTCATGGGCCATACATGCCAGCCCTGCATGACGCCTGCCCGCCTGCATGTCAGATGGGTGCTTTTGCTTTCTGATTTCTGCATCTGTAGAACCCCTTTTCATGCATCTCTTCGCCATCCCTGTTGCTGCGTAGGCCTGGCCAAGAAGGTGCAGTGGCAGCAGCAGTGGGCTGAGTTCCGGGCTCCCGCAGGCTTGGCCCCACAGGGCAGGCGACCGTCTACCACACAACACAGTAGCAATCTAACCCCAGGAACTTAACAATCAGGAACCTGTACTGCGGCCTGTCTGGCCGTTTGTCGTTGTGGTCTCGCCTTTCATTCGAGGCAAGGCCCTCCTTGTATAGCCAAGCCAGTCTCTAGTCTCGGCTTATTAGACCAAGGTCTATCACCACCGGCCGCATTTGCATTTCCGGGCGCTTATCTCGTCACTTCTCAAGACCCCAACCCTGATTTGGAGCCCCAGCCCGTACCAACCAACACCCCCACTCCCAACCCAAAGCGCGTCTCGCTCCAGTCAGACGCGTCAGACCCGGGCCAGCCTTTAGGTGAGATCACACCCCCAATCGATGTGAAAGGCATAATGAGTGGTATGGCATGACAACAAGGGTCACACACACTGCTCATACGTATCCGCAATCATGGCTCAACTGCCAGACGAAATTGTCCTGTCAATCCTTGACCAGAGGTTTCCCTGCCGGCAACAGCAAACCCGTGCTCTAGCGACCCTGATATCTGTGAGTCTCATCGCATGTTTCGGTCCGTCCCTGACTCCCGCCCGTACTGACCTACAACCAGCCAGCCGCGGCACCATGTCCCAACTGTATTGTTTACGGCGTCGAAGCAACGGGCAAGAGTGCCGTCACTGAGGCCCTGCTCCAGCGACTTGGGGACGCTGGATCCACCCGTCATCCAGACTCGCCCATATTGCAGTATGCCATTGTCAACTCTGTTGAGTGTGTCACCGGGCGGCATCTCTTCGAGACAACCGTCCGAAAAGTTGCCAGCGCCCTCGGCTTCCATGGCTTTGCCACACGATGCGAGAGCTTGGCACAGTTGAGCTTTGAGTTGTCCAGGATGCTCAAGCACGTCACCCAGCCCGAGAGCCGGCATTTCGTCCTTGTCTTCGACGCCATTGATCGTCAGAAGGAAGCACCACCGACCCTTCTCCCTGCCTTGGCAAGGCTGTCTGAGGTAGTGAGTCTCGCCCTGTGGCATACCCGTCGCCGGCCCATGTGCTGACCCGAGAACACCCCAGATCCCTGGCCTGACCACGGTCTTCATCATGACCAGCCCGCCACCAGGTTGTCTCCGTACTTCCCATGTTTCCCACGTCCAATTTCCAAATTACACCAAGTCAGATCTGGTTCACATCCTCTCTGCAGCTCCGCCGAGGGCCCTTCCCAACGCCACCTCGGCAGAGACAGCCGACCTGTGGGCCCGCTTCTGTGGTGCCGTCCATGATGCCTTGACCAAGTCCGCGGCGCGCACGTTGCCGGCATTCCGTGGTGCCTGCAACTCCCTCTGGCCCCGCTTCACCGTCCCCCTCCGCGAGGGCAATCTCGGACCAAAGGACTTCACTAAGATGCTCATAGCTGCCCGTGTGCACTTCCAGGACGAGGGCCTCCTTGACCCGGGCATCTTGGGGCTCTTTCCCCACCAGCAAGCCGCCCCCAAAGCCCCTGTTCAATCGTTTGAGAGGAACCCCAAGACTCTCGGCCAGGGCAGCACCCCCCCTGCAACCACCACCACCAGCCTCGCTGCGCTGCTTCCCACGACAGCCCGCATCCTCCTAATCGCCGCGTACCTTGCCTCACACAACACCGTGCGGCACGATCTGACTTTGTTCTCGACCCACCACCACGGGAAGCGCCGGCGCCGCGGTGGCGCATCTTCCGTCATCGCCGGCCAGAGGAGCAAGCACCGCAAGATCGCACGGAAGCTGCTCGGCGCCCATGCCTTCGTTCTCGAGCGCATGATGGCCATCTTCACCACCGTGTGTCACGAGTGGGGCATCGGTTTTGATGATGGGGAGCCCTTGGACCCGGACTGGGGTGTGAATGCTGACATCGGCATGGCACTCGCCACTCTTTCTTCCCTGCGCCTGCTGGTCCGTGTCGGCGTCGGCGGGGATCCCCTGGATCGCGGCGGCAAGTGGAGGGTCAATGTCGGTTGGGAGGTCATCAGGAGCCTAGGACGGAGCATGCACGTCGAGGTCGAGGAATGGCTAGTTGAGTAGCATTACGAGAATCGAACCCGCCATTTAGAGCCTGGCAGAAAGATGTGTACTTTAAAAAACTCCTCCCAAACATCGAGGCAATATGCACACTGTATCACGTTGCCAGAGCTCAGCATTGATCATCATACACATCAGTTTAGACTCTTTCCCCCACGTAGCCTGGGCGTGAAAAGTCGCCAGTGAAGATGTGTTCGCATTTCTACCTGAGTGTTTTCCAACTACAAAACCCGCTTATGGTCTTGAGGAGCAGCAGATGAGAGTTTACTCAAAGCCGATGATGTAGGCCTTGTGGGGCGATTGACTTGGTGGTAGAGGCGTGGAACATCTTAATAATACGCTTGGCACCAGAGGAAGCTTGACGATGTCTGTGTATGAGCTTGACATTTATAAGACCTTTGCCCGATGAACGCCGGACCCCTCATGGTTATCGCAATATCCTGTGTCTGTTCCCTCGCTGTCCTATGTACAATCCATCGCATTGCCCCGCGTACCTGCTGCGCCGGCCGGAATTTAAGAGGTGCCTGACCTCCCGCCTTGAGAGTTACCCGAGACACAGAGAGCAGCCTTCAAAAATCACGCTGGGCGACGAGCGTCCTGATCACCCAGCCGCCAGGTCTCTTCCTGCCTCGTTCCTGGAGGGAGCCACTGCGCGTTGCTCTGAGCTCTTGTCCGTACAGTGCCGGTGTCATCCGACTTCTTACTGTCGTCACTGTGCCCGTTGCTGTAGGAATATCCGTTGGTGTAGGGGTGGGCAGTAGGGTTTGGCGTGATGGATACAGGGCTCTCGAAGACGGTAGCAGGCTGGTTTACTCGTAGTCCATCAGCCGTGTTGAGAGGTAACAAGGGGGTCACATTGCTTTCGGTCATGTTCCGTGCCCTGCGGTCCGCCTTGTTCTTCTCGCTGCTTCTGTCGTAGAGGTAGAGGCCAAAGAAGGTGAGCCCGATGCCTACAGCCTGGAGCCTAGTTGTTGGGCTTCGGAACCAGAGGATGGCGATGACAATAACAAATACTCGCTTGAGGAGACTTGCTACCGAGTATGTCACGGGAGACACCATCGAGAGGAGGACGAAGGCCAATATGTTCTGGCCGAAATGGAAGGTTCCATTGAAGACGAACTCAACAAACAAGCGGCCGTGGTCGAAGGTGTCGGGGCCCTCTTCAAGGTCAACGGCGCCGTCGTGGAGGAAGTCGCCGACGATGCCGATTCCTTCACTCCAAAACCAGATCGGCGCTGTCAACACAAAGGCAAGGCCGGAGGAGTAGCACAAGAGGTTCAGCTTGTCAAGCTTTCGCGTCTTTGCAGTCAACCCCTCAGCCTCGGCGCGCGCGGCCTCGTTAAAGAGACGCTTGGAGAATATGTTTTGAGTCACGAAGATGAGAGTGGCAAGGAGCGCATAGATGATCCCAAGGAGCTGCCCACTGAAGTTGGAGTGTTTCCCGGAACATGCAAGCATGACGCCGGCGGTCAGGGGGATCAACGACAGGTAGGTGGCGGACGGGTACCTGATGTCGTAGATGAAGCGGTAAGCCAGAACAGTGAACAGAGGTGAGAGCCCCTTGATTGTATGGACGAGGGACACGGGTATCAGGGTGGTCGCGTTGGAGCTCAACAGATGCCCCCCTATCTGGAAGAGGGCCAAGGGCATCGTCGACCGGATGACCTCCACACTCGGCGGGCGGATCCCGTATTTCAATGCCGGTACGGCGGACCGGACGGCTGAGAATGAAGCCGCGAGCCACGAGAACAGCAGGCAGTAGGCCGAAACGAAAAGAAATTGAATCATGGTCAGGGTGGCAGGCTTGGCAAAGGCGTTGAGGATGGATTTGGCCGAGGTATTGGTGAGCGCAGATGACGCGTACCACATGATGCACAGGATCTACAGGCACAAATCAGCACAAGGGCACATGCAGGCGCCTCCCCCAGAGGCATTAGGCGTAGGCATGGGAGGGGCATACAATGAGTCTCGGAGAGACAGGGGCCCTGAGGGCGCCGGCAATCTCATGGGCATTCTGGCTGACACTGCCGCCGCGAGCCCGGATATTCCTGACTGCTTCGGTGATGCTCTTCTGTCGGCCATGGCCGCGCGACGGTGTTGCCGTCGCCCCCCACTTGACGCCCCGCGCTGAGCTTTCTTTCCGAGGGGCCCATCGCTCGCTGGTGGATGGTGCCGAGCTACCGTTTGAGTAGCCATTCTGTCTGCTGCCAGGGCGGCCTTGTGCGAGGGTGTGGCCGGAGCCGGAGGTGTAGAAGCTGGAGGACGAGTCAAAGTCGGGAAACTTCTCCGTGGTGGCTTCGCGGGAGTCAACGCTTGCATCGCGTTTGCCCTTGGAACGGTTCTGCGAGGGGTCGCGCCGCTCCGACGCGGAAGACGTCGAATGCGGCATCAGGTGAGGCTGATCCAAGAGTTGTGATGAGGAGAGACGAGGCAGGTGAGAGGGGCGGTGGTGGATGATTGCGGTAAACGAGTGACTGGAGAGGCAGATCGAGGCGTCGGTGTCTCTACCGGATCATTGCGTTGGGAGCTGATGCCATGGGCCGTTGTGCTGGTCTTGGGTCGATGACAGTGTGTGCTTGTGTCCTTGCTATCGAGAGGTAGGCACGGCGGTGCAGGCTTCGGCTTGGCAAGCAGCGATGATGCTGTCGTGGAGTGCGTTGAGCTTATGGGGGGAAGCCGGTGTTAGACAAGGTGGAATTGCCATGCAGTCTACTCGATACTCCGAGATAAGATACAGCAGCATCAGTAGAGCAAGACTAAGTACCAGTCTCCAGAAAAAAATCCCAGCAGGGGCTGGTGCGCCCAGGGTGGTTCCGCAGCTTGCAGGCTTGGCATCTCGCTCCATGTACCACTGAGGCTCTGCTTGCCCAGAAGATACATTCTCGTGGATCGGGTCACTCTGGTCCACCTCTTTTGCCGCAAGCACCAGACCCAGTAGCCTAGTGTAGGCTAGGCACGTACCTGGGTACGCTGACTTGGAGCCGCTCCACGCCCGGTTCGCATTGAGGCTACCTGCAAATCCACCCGCGTCCTTGGCGCGAACTTTCCAGCACCCAAGCTATCTACGTCGTCCCGCCCAGCCGCCCACAACACGCCCGACCACGTTCAGACCTCTCAACGCAGTCAAAGTCTGCCCACGCGCTTCGTCGGTCAGGCTCGTCGCCATAGACAGCTACTCTTCCGCTCAAGATGGCCGCCCCAAAGATGAGCAAGAATCAAATGCGCCGTGCCAAAAAGAAGGAGCAGAAGAAAGCTCAGCCCGCGGTCAGCATCCGGGACACGCCCGCCTTTCCCATATCGTCGGGCGCTGACTATAGATCACAGACTGCCGAAAAGCCCGCCGAGAGCAACGAGGCACCCGAGGATGGACAGGACAGGGCCAGTAGCGAAGACGCCATTCCCAAGACAGACGACTTGGGGGTGAAGCAAGACCCGGCCGCGCAAGATGCCGCTTCGGCCGATGGGCCCGTCGATGTCGCCTTTGACGACGAAGACCCGGCCTTTGCCGAGTACAAGGACATTTTTCAAAAGTTCGGCCCGGCGTTGGATGAAACCGAAGTTCAGCGAGAGGCAAACGCTGGCAACAAGGGAGATGTCTTCTTTGACCAGGACGACGACATACCCAGCGAGGAGGAGCAGAGCGGGCAACAGAAGATGTCCAAGAAGAAGAGGAAGAAGCTTCACAAGCTCTCTATCGCCGAGTTGAAAGCCCTTGTTCGGAACCCTGAGGTTGTCGAGTGGCAGGACCCGTCGTCCTCGGATCCGCGACTCCTGGTCCAGATAAAGGCGCAACGAAATGTCGTGCCGGTTCCTGGCCACTGGTCACTGAAACGAGAGTACCTCTCCAGCAAGAGAGGAATCGAGAAGCCTCCCTTCAAGCTGCCCAAGTTCATCTCGGACACCGGCATTACAGAGATGCGCGATGCGGTCCTAGAGAAACAAGCCGATCAGACAATGAAGCAGAAACAACGAGAACGAGTGCAGGGTAAGATGGGGAAACTTGACATCGACTACCAGAAACTATACGACGCCTTCTTCCGATTCCAGACGAAGCCAGACTTGACGCGCTTCGGGGATCTGTACCACGAGGGCAAGGAGTGGGAGGCCGACTATAGGTATTTCAAACCGGGCGAGATCAGCGACTCTCTCCGTGATGCCCTGGGTATGCAGCCAGGATTCCCGCCGCCATGGCTCTTGCAGCAACAGCGCGTCGGCCCTCCTCCATCATATCCCCTCCTCAAGATACCTGGCCTCAACGCTCCACTGCCGGCTGGGGCGTCCTGGGGTTTCGGCCCCGGACAGTGGGGCAAGCCGCCTGTCGACGAGTACAACCGGCCAATCTACGGAGGAGACATATTCGGCGTCACGGCCGGCAATCCCGGGGCTCAAGCACAAATGCAAGCCGCACAGCCACAGGCAGAGCCCGTGGATCGCACACTCTGGGGCGAGCTCAAACCACCAGAGGAGTCAGAAGAAGAAGAAGATTCTGACGAAGAAGAAGAAGATGAGGAGGAGGAGGAGGATACTGATGTTCCAGGTGGCCTCCAAACTCCCGCAGGGCTCCAGACTCCTGGCGGTCTCAACAGCTCCATACCAACCGAATACGGTGCACCAGGTGGGGTTGAGAGCAGCATGGCGGGCGAATTCGATCTGAGGAAACAGCGCCGTGGCTATGAGACGGAAGAAAATGCCGGACCACGCTCCGCCTACCAGGTCGTTCCAGAGAGACAGGCGCGCGCCGAGGGCTTCTTCGGGAGCGATAGGGTGTATGACCTTTCTAAGAACAAGACAGGCGCACCTGTTCTGGGCCAGGAGGATGAAACTCGCAAACGAAAGAAGCCGGGTGATGTGGACGTTGCTCTTGATCCAGAGGCCCTTGCAAACCATGACGGCATAAGTAAGGATGAACTACGCAAGAGGTTCGAGGAGGGCCGTAAGGAGGATGCGATCGGCAAGCAATGGCAGTATGATGATGACCTTAGCGAAATGATTGCGCAGGAGAGTCGAAAGAGGGTAAAACGGGATGAAGAGAAGCGTGGTGGTGGAGACAAGAAGAAGGATGCCAAATACCGCTTCTAGTCACTTGAGAAATTATGGTCTCTTCTCAAATGCATCACACTGGTCACATCACAGCACACAAGTCAGTTCACAAGAAATCAGGTGCATTTGACTAGATTCAAGTACCTGCAGCCCTCTGCATACCTGGAGGGAGTCAATTTCGCCTAGCTCATTGGTTTCGTTCTAGCTTACAACACACTTAATCAGTAGCTAGAGGATTCAGGAATAAGAGGCACTATGAACATCTCAAGCTCAGAGTAGCCTGATCCAGTGCGGGACTGCTCTCGGCAGAGGAGAGCAATCTGAGTAGACAAGCACTCAAGGAAGACAACAGAATGCCAGGGACCATGAAGAGGCGGTAGTAGGAAGGGCGATAGTAGGAAGGATTTGCTCTACACTACTCTCCTACTTCTCAACCCCCTACCTCCCACCTCCCACCTCCTACCCTCCCACCCTCCTGCTCCTACTTCCTAGCCTCTAACTTCTTAACTTCCTACCTCTTAAGTTCCTATTTCCTAACTTCTCAATCTTCTACTTCTAACTTTTTACTTTCTAACTGTCCAACTTCCTACTTCTTACCTTAACTCCTTTTTTTATAATAAAAAAAAGATGTCTAGAAGTTATATTGTTTATTATTATGTTCATGGGTCTTATCACTATAAACTCATAGTCTTGGTTGCTGGATGATTTGTTTGATTCTCTGCCTGTTGAAAAAAGATACCTTAGACTGTTGAACTTTGTCGTCTCAAAACGGGGACTGTAAGAACGCGACACAAGTCTTATTAAGACTTGGTGAGTTGATCTGACTTCTAAAGAGGAAGCCTAACGTAACGTGAAGATGAAAGCCAAACGACAGGCACAGTCAGTGGAGCAGCAGCATATTTCCTCCTGGGGGGTATCCATGAGCCTAGGCAGCAGGGTTGTAGCCCTCATCAGCCTCGGTCTCGCCCTTGATCTCGACATGCTCCTCCCCATCATCGTCATCAGTGTCGTGGGAAACCTTTCTCTTTTTCGCAGTGCCACGAGAAGCTTTCTCCCTACCGGCACTCTCCAGGGGCGTGTCCTCCTCAGAAGCAGGGCGCTTTCTGGCCTTAGGCTTGGCCTTGCTGGATGCAGGGGTGTTGGGAAGGGAAGGGCCAGTGGCGATGTTGTCTCCATCCTTTGCATTGTCTGGGTGTCGCTCCTTGAAGGCCTTCTGGATCGTCTTGGACCAACGCTGGGCTGTAGATAGTGGCGTCAGTTTTGAAAGTAAACGGAAGCAAGACAGGAGTGCTTACACATGGCGCCGATGGTGAAAGTGTAACCCCAGCTAGTCATGATCTTGTCAACCTCCTTCCAATCTGCCTTGATGGTTCCGCTGCCATCGCCAGTTGACATCAGCATCGCAAAAAGGAGATCCTTCTCAGAGGTATCATCCCCTAATGAAAGCATTAGTATCATAACAAGTACTTCCTGCTGCTGTGGAGTGGATGGGGGTATAAAATATACACTTCTTGTTGGTGCTCATGGTGGGCAGGCTGGTGATGAGGATGCTTGATGATTCTGAAAGGTTGTGTAGGAGAAAATTGTGTTTGTATCTGTTGGAGGTGGAAGTTGGTGGCGGGGCAATAGTGAGTTGATTGCCAAGGGGGCACAACCCATTAGCTCCTACTTCTAAACTTCCTTCCTACCCTCCTACTCTCCTACCCTCCTGTTTCTCGATCACCCCCCACCTCAAACTTCTTGTATGTCAGCCTCCTACCTCCAGCCCTCCCTCCTACCTCCAGCCCTCCATCCTACCTCCAGCCCTCCATCCTACCTCCAGCCCGCCTTCTTGCTTCCAGACCTTCCACTTCTCAGCCTGCTCCCTCTGAACCTTCTGCATCAGACTGGACTGTTCCTAGGTAAGCGCCCGTCCTCTTGCAAGCACCAGACACCCCTTCACTTTCTCAATTTCATCCTAGAAACATATCCTTCCAACCACTGCCCATCTAGAGCAAGACCACCCGACCATGGTACCTGCTCCTTTCTTCTTCACTCCTTCGTCCTTTGCAGTCGCCATAATTGGCCTCGACTGAATACCTAGCAGCTTTCCTAGCAGCTTTGCACTTGAAGCCTTTGTCCGATGCTAACCGAATCACCTTAGCAGGTACTGTTTCCTCGAGCTTCATTTTGAGTAAGTCACAGCCAAGCCCCATCAGTCTGGTCTTTATACATGCGCTTACTGAACCTCCCCTTCAGTCTCAAATATGCCTGTTCACGGAGGCAACATCACCCCCAGCCCATCCTCTAAGGATGATGGCATCAAGAAAGGGGGAACCAAAGACGGCACCAAAGACGGCAGTCCCAAGACTCCAACCAACGTCAAGAATGACAAGAAGAAAGTTGCCCAGATTGAGTTGACTCCAATCGAGTCCCTGCTCTTTTTCAACATGGTCCGATTCAATGGCGTAAGCAGCTTCTTAAGAAAATTCCGAACCTCCTTCTACTTATCCCATCTGTGCCCTAGTTCACAAATGTTTTGATATTTGCAGGCTCAGGCACAGGCTTTGTCCATGCTCAGGCCACAATTTCTCACATTCATGTATAAATAGATTTCTTGGCTCGTTGGTCAGCTAACTTTCAATCCAGAATCAGTAAGCAACTGCCTCTTGCTCTCACACCAGCAGCAATCCTATTTTGGAGCACATCACTTTGGCACACCATCAAGTCATTATTAACCTTTCTTTTATAAATTTTAGCGCCTCAGTGGATTGGTCGTCCGTGGCAGCTCATTCTAACTTGAAGAATGCGGCTTCTGCCAAGGTAAGAGCACAGGAAATCCACATTTAACCTGTACCATCCCAGGCTTATACCTCTCATTAATCAACAGGTTCGTTTCCGTCAGATACTTAAAAAGCACGGCCTGATGGAGCAAGCCCCCGAGACCCCGAGATCTCAGGCTCAGAAGCGGAAGGCGGCAATGAAGTCTGAAGAGAGCGTGGATGACGATCAGGATGTCGACTCCTCCTACAATCCCAGCCCTGGAACTACAAAGCTAGGTGCGCGGAAGCGATCTGCTCCTCGTGCTGCTGGTAGCCGCGCAAAGAGGATGAAGGAAAGACTCACTTCCGAAGAGAATCAGGACGATGAGGACGCAGTCGTGAATGGTGTCGGCGCTGCTCCTTCCCCGGCATCAAAGCTTCACAGCAACCCCGAGATCAAGGCAGAGGGAAATACTGGGTCTGAGCCGGGTAGTGACAGTGGCATTGCACTTCTCAACGATGAAGGCACGGCAGGTGCTATCGACGGCACTACAAGCACAAGCCCTTACGAGCAGAGCCACGGCCACGCACCCTCACCACAGGCTTTGGGCACTGGTTCGGCTTATCTCTCAGATCTCAACTATCACCAGAGCGGTCTACCAGCCCACATGGACAACCACCGGGCACCAGAGCTCCTCCAACCCGGTATGGTTTCGAATGCTGCCGATGGTAACGGTTCTTTCGGTTTTGCTGGGCAGCAGTTGAGCCCCGGACAGGTAGCAGCTTTGCAGGCACGTCGTGACTCACATGTGCAGCTACACCAGCCCGCTCGCCTCCAGGCTCCGCCAATGCTCCCCTACCAGACGACGTCCGTCATGCCTGGCGATAACCTCCCCTTTGGTTACATTGGCCCTGCGCAGTTCAACCAGCACTTTCCAGTCGGCGCCTATAATGGGGTTCCTTTCTTCGATCAATCACAACTCGGCCATAGCGTCGGGTATGACTATCTTGATGACGAGACTCTTCGGGGCCGCCTCGATGGTCAGGACGAGTGGACTCTCGATGACGTCAACATTAAGAGAGAGGAAACATCGGAGGGCAAGGAGCCGGCTGACGCTGATTGGCAGCGTGAGAATGGAGATGGGAACAAGCAAGACGACGAGCCCGAGCTCAAGGAGACCTGAGGCGCCACCTATAAGCGATGGAGACTGCCTCATTTGGTGTTGACAAGCTTCTCTTTCCACACAACTTCCTTGAACGCGGAGTTAATAATCAAATACCCCTTTAAGAATGGACCAACAACTCTGCAACAGGAAGTCGCAGATCGAGGATGGCGTTTGGAAACTGTCAATGAATGCCAGAGCGGAGCTGACAGTGGTATCCCAAAGGTGTCTGGGGTGTTCTCGGGGCTTTTGGGGTCGAGACGAGTCTTGAGTGCTTTTAACTAGTCCGGTTGCGGTGCATATTTGGATGATTGAGGGTTTCAGTGGAGGAAAGGGAAACATTTCCCTCTTGAATCTTTTTTGCGCTGTCATTCCCATCAATCAAGATTCGAGATACAGCCACAGTCCAGATTCATTGTGATCACGACGCTGTGTATGCAAGCGCCCAGTGGCCTCCAGAGCTGCGCTGCTTCAGGCAAGGAACAATGAAAGCGTAACAGTCCGAGGACCTTTGCCTCAAAATACTTGCCAATGAACAAGAATAGCACTCATGGAGGCTTGAAACCATGAATTGACACAGGTGTGGAAGTATCTGTGCTAACTGCTTCCTGTGTCCCGTTGCAGGAGACATCAAGGGGCCTGAGTTCCCATTGCCCAAAATTCCTCGAGATGACCTTCTCACATTCCGATCATTTGGTAGTGGCCTCCCATGGTTTAACTTCTTAAACAATTGACCCGTGGAAGGACCCTAAATGGATATTGCTCACGTGGAAAACTGCTGTAGACAGGTTTCTAGCAGATCATTGCCTGCTACATTACTGGGTAAAGGTAAGCAAGTCATGAGAACCCTGTAGTTTCTTTTCTTTTGCACTTCTTGGTAGATCTCGCTGTATGCTGTTAAGTGATGCATTTGTCTTGGCAAGTGATTGCTGTCTTTTCTTCTAGGATCTATTACACTGTCTTGTTGGGCAACAGCATATACTCAATCAAGTCTCGTTTTCTCAAAGATTTTCATGGCCACGGCTCGGTAAGAATAACAATATCCTGAAGTATTTACATCTGACGCCAGATTTGAATGTTCTGATGCGGGTAGCCATTGTTAAATATTCCGTACTGTCGGCTGATACTGTTGATACATAATTAAAGTAGAGAGCGTGACCATTTGAGGCCAATCCAGCAGTTGGTTTAGTGGTACTTCGTTCAAGGCACAACAAGCGAGCTCTGCAGACTGAGTGCTAAACAAGTGGTACCTAAAGGTACTCGCAGATTTCTCATAGAAGATTGCTGGTACAGCACAGTAGCATTTGCGATGTGCTTTTGGTGGTATGAGTTAACGGCCAAAGGAATGCTGTACAGAAAACACCCGTTTGAGCCCTCACGAGACGTGCCTGATTTCTCCGGCGACATTATAGTTGCCAGTCCCCGACATAACAGACACAGTGTGCTCTATGGCAAATTCCGCAGTATTCCATTGGTTTGGAGCACGCACACAACAGGCATAAGGCCAAACTACCTGGACGTTGAAATCTCTAGGTAGTAACAACTTTGTTGATGTGAACTATCATCGCACATCAATTGAGCGTCGGACATGATCGCTCATATTGGGAAGGAAAACGCGAGTACATTAACAAGTTCCAGGCTGCCATCTTCTCCCCTAACCTCAAACCGATCTATCAGCGTCTATCATTGAGCCATGCATACTACTGGACCAGAACGAGACTGGCAACTCCCCAGAATCCGGATTGAGATGATCGCTCGCAGGCTGGTAACTCTGACAAAAAACCACAGACCGCTGCTTGTACCCAGCCACAAATTAGCGCAACTTTGAAAGCGACACATGTTGTTAGCATAGGGCATATATTATTGACCAATACGTTTCACGTTATCGCAACTGTGAGACGCTGTTTGTACAAATGTGCCTATCTCACAACCAAGGGAAGCAGACGCCAGCGGGGCAAGGCTGTAATACCTCGACCTTTTGCCCTTAGGCCTGCAGGTCCGCGCCGACTGTGATACGGCATATCACAGCCATCGAATAACCCTGTCTTCTGCACTTGAGATCTGCAACTTGAACAAGGGGAACATGTTGTTTGCTGCACTCCTGGGAGGACATGTGACCCCGAGAGCCATATTTGCAGCAACAGGACTGGCACTGTGCTCACTTGACTGAGCCTTCCTATCATTTTGAGGCCTTGCCGTGATCTCACCGTACGGAAACAAAATGCTCCCGCCCAGGCTTGGAAGAAGGCAGGCCAACCGCCCTCTCTAAGCGGAGCTTCTATGCAACCCCAGCCTGATGGGTTACTTCATCGAGCCAAAATGCTCGCTACCGCGGAACGGGTGACCTCAGTTCCGAGAGCAACGGGCCTAGGCCACCCATTCCCCGTGACCGTTGCGCGCAGGAGCGCATTCATTACAACGCCATCCTTGGTGCTCAATCGGAATTTGCGCCTTATCCTTGATGCAGTCCTCGTGGTAGAGAGGTCTCTTGCATTCCTGTAGATTCCGCAATCAGCTCATGCTTGGATGACTAAATTGGATATAGATAACTCACCTCGCTCGCGCATATCAGCAACTGCGGGCCTCGTACGTTACGACCACAGATCGCGCATCCTTTAGAACTACGGTGTTGTGCTTCCCTAGGAGGCTGCTGTGAAGGCGCCCGTTCCGGTTCTGGAGGCTTCTGACTTCGTGCTTCTTGTATGCGAGATTGTATCTGCCTCACCGTGTCGTCATCAAGACCCCTCGCGATGAGGACTGTCAAATGCTTGCCGAATTCCTGGATACGAGACTGCGAGCTGAGAAGCCACGGCATCTTCTCATTCACGAACTCAAGCACTGCGCGTGAGATAAAGGCATCGGAGCTTATGTGCCTCTTGTGGATGAACGCGTCCCACTGTTTGATGTAGTCTTTCTCGGCAGCGTCGACATCGATGAAGTCCTGGACGATATCTTGGTGCTTCTGAATGAGCCAGGTATCATCGGCTGCAGACTGACGGACCTCTGTCCCAGGTACCAATTTAGCCTTGCTCAGAGAGTCAAATAGCGGCTGCTTGGTCTCCGGAACAAGAACTTTCTTCTCCCTGCGGCGGCCCCCATTTCTCTGCAGCGGCGTCAGCGTTGAGCTGCTCGAGCATAGGATTCCAAGTGAACTCGTCTCCGCCTTCCACACTTACCTGTGATGGTCTCACTTGACCCGTTCTTGCCTGTGAAGCTTTATGGGCCGAAACCACGGGTCCATCGTCGTTGTGTGGCCCTAGACGGGATTTAACCCAGGAGTCGTCGCCTTCAACGTACTTGTCTAAGTCGAAAGCTTTGGTCGGCTTGCCCAGCTGGTATATCGTGGGACGCAAAAAAGGGCCCCCATTGATAGCTACACAAGAGATGTCCACCGGGCCACCCATCTTTCCAGATGAGAGACTGACCTCAAACCTATACTGTGGGTGGCTGGGAAGATGCGCGCGAAGCTGAGCTAGAGACTGGTGCGAGGCATGGCAGAAGCAGCAAGCGAAGCCCAGTACGAGAACCTCCTTAACTGGCCCAGATTCCCTAGGAAGATGATAGAGGATACGATCTGCGTCAGCTCTCCTCGATTCCGCTTTTGCTAGGCGATTGCGGCCTTTCCTTCCTTGCGCGCGATTGCTGAGGTCTTTGAGGTTGTAGTTTTTGGTTCCTCTTATCCTCAGTGAGCGGCTGGGTGTCAGTTCGCCTTCGGCCTCTTCCTCGGCATCGTCGTCGATGACGCCAGATGTCCCATTGATCAGGTTTCCATTTACCCCGTTGGCATGCGCTCCGTTCATATGACCATTTGTTAGTGGCATGCCTTCATCTTGTTGGTCAGCAAGTACAGCAGGGTAGGGAGAAACCCTCTCCCGGCTGTTCCATGACGGCCGCTCTGGCAGAGCTGTCGCCGCTCTCACGTCAACGTCCAGAACAAAATCGGTTCGGACACCTTGACCAGATCCCCTGTGTAGCCTCAAGAGTCCCGACCTCCGACCTCCATCAATGATCTTTGGGATCTCAGCCGCAAGTGTCCAGTGACGTGATGCAGATGAGTGCGCAAGGAACACATCCTCATCGAAAGATGCGTTGGCCAGGTTCAAAGGTGGCCAATTGCGGTCACCGGCTGATTCAAGCTCGAGAGACATGGAATACTGGTCGGCAAGATCAAAGACTGCGTCGTCGTCGCGTTCGACGTAGATCTTCTCTTCGGGAATATGAAAGGGCTGAGGCAGATATACTCTAGCCATTTGCGACGAACCAGCTGGATTTTGAAAAGTCTTGATGGTGCAAATTTGGCTATCACAGTAGAGGGTGCGGGCCTCACCAGGCATGCGCCTCGCGGTGGTTATGGTGATTTTGCACCGGGCTCTGATACTTGCAGCATCCTTGATGGCGGGAGGGATGGTTCCGTTCAGGGCAGGATTGTGCCTCTGGTGAGAGGAATCCTTGTGGGCAATCTTGAGGACCTCGATCCGAATCGCGCGTTGGATCTCGCCCGGCTCGCTGGGGAGCAGGAGGCTGTCAATGTCTTGGCCTAAGCCGGAGTCCGGTGAGTTTTCGGCATAGCGACGTCGCTTTGCGGGCCGCACGTAATGATCGTCATGGCCGTTGGTGAGCTTGTGGTGAGTATCGTCGGACTTGAAGCCTAGGGTTGCAGACTGCAGATAATTGATGGCGATGATCCAATTCCTGTGAAGATAAGGGAGATCTCGGGTGCGTGCTATAGATCTCGTCATGGTCGCGCTGAGGCATGCGAGCCGCAAGGCCAAGGCTTTGAGAGCCGACCTAGGCAGCTTCTGGCCTATCTCGCCACTGAAAGCCCCCTTGTTGTCAGACCTGGGGTCTGCGAGTCAAGTTGCGACGTGACGCGCTTGTTGTCTGAGGATGTATTGAAAGAACGGTGCGCGAAGACAGTACCCTCTGCAGCCCCGATGCTTTGCTGGACGAGCAAGGGCGAAAGGGACAGGGGCCGAATTGAAGGTCCAGACGGATCCCCAAATTTGAGGCTGACGATGTTTTTGCAGGGGCCGGGTATGACGGAGAACGGGGCCACACAGCCCGGTGAGAGTGGCAGGTGGGTGACAGGTGGCAGAGCTGATGCCGAAGCAGAAACAAAAGATGCGGCAAGAAGGTGGGTGTCTTGCTGGCTTGCTGGCTTGCTGGCTTGCTGGCTGAGAATGTGGTGATGGGCGGAAGGTCGGGTCAACCTGAGATTCAGGTCTATTGACAGACTGCCTCTGAGGATCCCATCCTCAGTGCAGGGCGACCCGTGTTCGTGTTTGTGCCCGCGTGCAAGTGTGGCGATCGACCATAGGTCCAGGTCGACAGTGGAGGGTTGAGGCTGGCGATCAATTCTATCGGGGCGCGCGACGCGTGTCCGACCTTTTACTCTCACGCACTCACTCGCTCACTCTCACTCAACTCGCTCGCTGCGGCGCGGTTAACAAGGGAAACAACCTGAAAGAAACCCATCGCGATTGCTACTGCTGGAAATGGCCTGACCCTTGTCATGCCTAGTGGCCAGTGCTCGGGCCAATTGCAGGCCGCGACACCATGTGCGCGCCAAGATAGCGGGCTACCTACGTGACCACTGCCTGCCCGGCGCGGAAGGATGTCCTGTGCTAACTCAATGACACCCACCCCTGGAGCAAAGCGAGAGCTGGCTGGAGAAGCGCGAGGCAGCATAGGAGTTTTTTGAAATGTCCGACCAAGCAGGGGACAGAGGAAGGACGGCTGACCACATTCTCGTGCCTTTCGTAGGTTGTCTTTGTTTCTGCATCGCCACAAGCCTCCTCCTGTTGCAATCGTTCGTCAATACGCCGCGGCATTGCCGTGCGACAGCCCCAGGGCTGGAGCCTTGCCAAAGCTTTCCTACTCGAGGAATATTCAATGTCATCCCAGAAGTGCCTTCACAACTACGCAGATATATATTAGACCTGCCAAAGACGGCATGATCTCTAGTGGTGTAATTGTGCTAGGATCAGCACTCGTAACTGTGAGTTCTTGTCTCGTGGTCGCCGACCGCGCAGACTTCAAAACACCTGCCCAGGTTGGAGAAGAGCAGACCGGGCCTCGTTCCATTGCTGCGTCACAGAACGCCTTGGCATAGCATATCCTCGGCCAATGCAAAAAGCCAGTGGTTGAGATGAGGGTTGTTGGGAGCGATAATGCTTTAGTCCAATACTGTGGCTTTGGCCTTGCTGGTGCCAAGAAAGTATTAGAAGGCCAAAAGGCTGTGCACAGTTCGCTAGCCTTGCTCGAATGTCAATTGAGCAGGCCCACCCGCACTCCTTACGACAAAGCGAGCATAATTTTTCGAGTTAATTTATAGTTGGCTGAAATTGTTTACATTGGATAGACGAATGAGCCCGTTGCATTTTAATTGTGGGCGTCGGACAGGCATCAGCGATTGTCTGCGTCAGCCTCGTGGACATGAGCAGTGCGGTTTAGGACGAGAACTGGACAGCCATTCCAAGCCCCAAGCGAGCAGCTTGACTTTCGCCCATTACCTGCTGGATCTTTCTCTGCACCACTCTGTCTAATAAGAATTTGTGAGCTCGTTAGCCGGGTCGGAAATTGACTGCAGCCGGCGGCCGCAGTGCTTGTAGCCTTGCTGGGAAAGTGCCAGATGAAAATAACAAACCGGGAAGGCGAACCAGCTTCGGTTACAATCCACAGGCAACTCATTCAGGCTACGTTGTAGAAATACAAGCTGGCATGCAATCATCTGTACAGAAAACTCTCTCTGCCGTCACAGTGGATCAAGGAGCCGAGCACAAGAACGGAGCATCTGCGATCCCACGCCCAGGGCTGATTCCCAACTCCCACCTATAGCATGAAATAAAATTGCGTGTAGCCAAGCCAGAGTGTTGCAAGTTCCCTGAAGAAGCCCAGTACTTAAAGACCGGTGGCATGCCGCCTGTCACAAACGTCCACCCGTCATGCGTGGCCATGTTACTGGCCTGTAAAGAAGCGTTGACGGTAAGATGGCGGATATGACATGTAGCCTTGACTAAACGAAGCCCGAGGTTAGAACTGGTGCTTGAGAGGGCAGCTTGCAGACAGGAGAGTCCACTTTCTTATACTTTTGTCGCAGTCTCTCATATCCTTGTCCACTGATGTGCATTGCCACCATTTCCCTTGCTCTTGCATGTGAGGAATGAGTCGTCTTTAGGAGCGACTGGGCGCCTACCCACCACCTCATACCACTCACTGTATACACCGACGGTTTGCTATCTGCCATGTCGTCGCTGTTCCTGATCTTCTATCCCTCTGTTAAGGAACAACCATGACCTACCCACTACCGTTGTGATACTCCTTAAGGACAAGTGTGCACCGCGACACTGTGAATACATCCAGTCATCTGTCAGTAATTGCGCACGGAGTGTCAAGACAAAGTGTCATGTGCCAGAAAGGGACGGAACAAAACGGTCTAGAATGTGGTATCGTATGTCTTTGAAACTACTTGGAGCACTGTTGATGGGTCATGTGCCTAGGTAGCAAGGCTCACCCCAAATATCGAGCTCTAGAAATTTAGATCCATGGAACACTTGCAAGATATTTTGGAATATTAAGGTTAAGTAGACATGAAGTGAATTTTACTCCTCTAATCTACAATGTCCTACTCTAGGATGGTGAAAGCATAAGTGGACGGCAGACTATTTTGTCGAATGAGCAAATCATAGTATCATATAAATGATACATGGTGTACAGCAGCAGGGCTGAAAGTGTACATTTTGATGGGCGAGACTTCTCCAGTCCCATCGACCAGGGTGATGAGGAGAAAGTTGGCTTTCAATGGAACGAGTGTGCTGCTATCGCGATCGCTCTCTTGGCACAGCAATATGCCGTCTTCGCAGTTCAGTATGTGACGACTCCCATCTTCTGACCACATGCCATTCCCAAGACAGCAGAAATACCGAAAGGCATCACGAGTACCCATGCTCACCAAATGCGGCCTGGACGGTAACTGCCCCCGCCAAGCATGTGCTTCCATCGTGCTCGAGACGATTCTCTCGTTCCACTCTCGTGAGCCTCTCACCAATGTCCATACCAATTTACCATCTTTCGTTGCTCCCTGTTACCCCCGTGAATCCCATAGGGGGGCTGCACATCAGCAGCTATGTTGAATTGGGCGCTTCCCTCTGAGCACCAGGCAGGCGACGGAGCGGCAGAGGCCGCTTGTTGATCAAATTATGTGGCATTGCCATCTATCCTCCTTGAAATGGATGTGTGTTTGCAGTCATAGCCGGCTGAAATCGAGGCGGGCACCAGGTCAAGACACCGAGTTAAGACACGGCCCGAGCTCAACTGGCGTTGCGAAAACTGGCCACCTCGAGTTGATACAGTACCTACTTACGCGCCTACCTAGCTACCTACCCACCTAGGCACCCAGGTAGGCACTTGGTAGGGGCTTGGTCAGGAATACATAAGTATTGAGCTTGAGTGCTGGCACGGTAACGTTAGTGGCTATGGTGGCCGCACTTGGGCCTCCTTCCAAGCCCCGCTTATCCCACCCAAAAGCGCAGCGCACGGGCCCTGCCCCATACTTGCTGGGCGGCCAGACAGCCTGATGCTCATGACAAACGGCTCCAGACCTTGTCCCACACAGTCAAGCACGACTCGGGGCCGACTCGGTTGCCCGACCGATTGCCTCAGGTCAACCCGTCTGTCTCACTTGATCGACTTCATCTCACACTCACCTATCTATCTCACTTCGACCTGCCCCTTATTGCCTTTTCACCGCAGGGCCGTCGCAGGTCATCATCGGCCGCGCTCATCTTCGCACCTGTTCCTCACGCCTGCGCCGGCTGTCACTTCACCCCCGCCCCCGTACTGCACTTCCCTCCCCACATCAACAGTGCTTGCTCGCTCGGTCCAAATGATCCTCTGTGTGTGTCGCTGACACCATGAGTCAATCCGATCCTGCAGGGGTCCGCCGCAACCCTCGCCGGTCGACCACGCGGCCGCCCAGTCGCCCGAGAAACCCGAGCGGCCGTGTAACGCGGAGCGCCACGAGGCTGCCCTCTCCATCAAGCGGTTCCAGTGAACTTGACGATGATTCATCCGACACTGACGCACCTGCCCCTCGACCACGGCGCCCTCTGGGAAACCAGACCCGTCAGTCTGCACGTCTGCAGACCATCGCCCACCACTCCTCCGGGACACGCGGCCCCCAGCCCACAAGAGCCGAAGCCCCGGCAAGCTCCCGCCCGCGTCGCCCCCCGTCCAACCCGCCGTCACGGACGCCTTCCCGGCCTGCAAGGATCACGGACCCTCGGTCCAAGGCAGCAGGCTCCAGGAAGAAACCCGCCGTTTCCCCTTCTGCCACCAACGAGCCGGAATGGCCCTCCTCCAATGTGCGTCCGCCCTGGCAGCACCTGGAGTGGACCATCCTTGTCCAGATATTTGAGTATGCTTCATCATCACTGGAGTTCAGGGAGGGCGCTCGCTGGCTTCTCTCAGCCGGCCTCACTTGCAAGCTCTTCCTTGATCCTGCCCTCAAAGCCTTGTACAGGCGCCCTATGCCTATCCTGTCCATGAATATGGCCACCAAGTTCGCCACGCTCATGCACAACCTCTCTGTGAACCAAGCCGCCGCCAGAGAACGCAACGACCATAGGCGCACCATGGTCGAGTCTCTCGTCGTTAGCGTCACCTCTCTTTCCGCATCCCGCCCCTTCGACCTCGCGGAGCTGATCCTGGTCCTCCCTAATCTGTCTCACCTGGAGCTCTATCACGAGTTTGACCTGCCGCCGTATCGGCAGCTCGACCTCAAAAGCAGGAGGTGGACGTATTCCCAGGCGCTGGTCCATGCGCTCAAGTCGGCGGGTGACTCGGATGCTCACATGCGGCTCAAGTCGTGGAGGTGGAGCGAGAGAATGATGGACCGCGACGTGGTCTCCCCCAAGCAAATGAAGACCATACACCAGTGGTCGACCTTCTCGCAGCTGCGCGACATCACTCTGGTCAACTTTCAGGTCCCGTCCCTGAAGGAGAACAAGGACCCCAACGATCCCGAGGTGTTTGAAGCCGACAAAAACTTCATCAGCTGCATCTCAGAATCTCTGGAGCCCCTAGTGGCTCTAAAGCATTTGAAGATGGAGTCGTCGACGGTCGTCGATGGCCAGTTCCTCTCCCTGCTACCCAAAACGATTGAGCATCTTGAGATCGTCAACTGCTGGGAACTGACGGCCGAGATGCTGGCTGAGTACCTCCTGACGCATGGTCGCAGTATTCGCAGGCTGACGCTGCATCACAACCAGTCCCTGAGCCTGGCCTTCTTACCAGCACTGGGCGGATCCTGTCCGCAGCTGCGCGAGCTCAGCATGAATTTGACCTTCTACGCCCACCACGAATACTACAACGATTCCGACCCCTTTTACGACACGTTGCTCACCGTCACCGATGTCCCAGTCTGGCCTGAGAGCATCGAGGTTATCGACTTGGAGCAGCTTGCCAAATGGGATGCAGCTACGGCGGAGATGTTCTTCCAGAGCTTTGTTGATCAGGCGCCAAACATGCCCAGACTGAGACACCTGGCCGTCAAGGCCATGCTGGATGTTCCGTGGCGCCAGAGGTGCGAATTTCGTGACAGGTGGGTAAGCAGACTCAGGAGGGTTTTCCTGCGGAAGCAGACCAAGCCTCGACCGTATCATTCCTTGATTCAATGGCCGACGCTCAGGGGAGGACCTGGCATCCAAGAGGGGAACACAGACGAGGGAGGTGGGACAGACGACACACCCATCCGGCGCAGCTCCCGCATTGCCACTCATATCGCCACGCCTGCCCCGGCTCCTGCCGAGAACATGGTGGACAACAAGCGCAAGAGAAAGCGAAGTGCTGGCTCAGCGCGAGACCTCAGGAGGCCGAAGCGAGTTGCGATTTCGTACAGGGACCCTGACACGGATGAGGACCTTGACCTGCTCGAGCCCGAGGAGAGTGAGGAAGAGGAGGTCGAGGACCCCTCACTACCATCGAGCCCCCCTGAATCGCCGGCGTCCCCAGATGACGATGTGCCCTTCGTGCATGGGCTGTGTGACGTGGTCAACATTCGCTTCGATAACCAGAAGCCGCGAGAATTCCAACTTGGCATGGAGGACTTTCTCGACGAGCAGGAGCATGACTCGGATGACGACGAATGGACCTCGGACCGCGACAGAGACGACGATTCGGATGTGTACGCGTGGTGATGGGTGGGATAGTGCGGCATCAAGCCGGGTTGAAGCTGCCTACAGCGGAACAGCAAGGCCTTTTGACCAAGCCGGATGGAAAGGTGATCGGCGAATGAACAAGGCGTTTGTTGACGGATACCCTAGACCGCAAAGACGACAAGTCACTGCATCGTACTAGACGTTGCTTTTAGTTTTATTTTGGTATGGACCCCTGGAATGGCGTTGGGGGATTCTCTAAGAGGAAGGACTGGCCGGGTACGGTTGGATTGTTGGCGTTAAAGCTGCGGTTTTTGTCCAGGCTGGACTTATGCGGTCAGCTGCCTGCGACTTGCCAGAAGCCCTGCACTGACCGTTGGAATGTCTCGCGCGGCGCGCACATCGTGTAGATAGCTCCGAACCCGGAACGCCGTCCAGATCGTGTATAAAATCGTTTTGAGAGACAATTCCTCCACACCGTGTCACCACCTTCTCTCACAAGCTGCAGGTGCGACGGTGTCGTGCTGGATGGACGTCAAAGTTTTGGCAAGTCAAGTTGAGGCCAACGCTAGTGAAGTGACTGGTTCCCCTACTTATTTATGCCTTGCACTCATTCTGAGTCCAGCCAACTCACCCTATTTTCTCCCTCTCTTCTTGCCTTTGCTACTTATTTCCTATTTCATGTATCTATATATACATGTATGTGTATCTCGGTATGAAGTGGTAGGTTCATAGTAGTTTTCATTGCAGACCAACAGCTGTAGAGTTGAGGTGAGATTTCGGCAAGACGGCCACTAACTATACCTGGGTACCCAGGTGCCCGCTGTCTTTCGTGTGCCGCTGTATTGTGAATCCTTGGGCCCGGCCAGGTGCACCCTGTACTGCTCTCGAGCTGAGCTGAGCTGAGCTGGGCAGGGCATGTCGCTGCCTCTTCCACCCCCTACCTCGATCGCGTTGGGTGGTGGTAGTAGTAGCACCCGGTGGTCAGGTAGCTGCCCTCCCGCACATGGTACCCTTCGCTTCTGCTCGGCACCTCCAGGTATTTACCTGCTGGGGGGGTCGGCATCCTGCACCACACCCCAGTCTTCAGCCACATCCTCTCCCCAGTCCCGCCCAAGCCGCCTCGGCCCCCCCTCCACATTATCATACCTTATCCTCTTGTCCCATGCAGCAGTTGCCGGTCATCTCCCCCCCTGACATCCAATTCATCTAACACAGGATCGGTGAACAATCCTCCTGGGTCACGCCCAGGGACTTTCCACGGCGCGCGTTGGTCCAGCCTCGGCCCATTCCTCAAGGCCCAGGCAGAAGGCGACGGCGCATCACACAGCGAAGCAGCGCAGCATCACGGCAACGCAGCAGGTGCGGCGACGATAGTGGGCTAGGCCAGCGGGTGGAGACTTGAGGCTGCGGCGCGCTGCGTGGTGGAGACAGCCCGCCCCCCCGACACGATACCACTCGATCTGCCGCGACCGACCTACAGACGGACGGACGGACCGACCTGCTTGCTGACTGAGTGACTGATGACTGAGTGGTTGACTGGACTGAACTGATTGATTGACCGATTGATGTGTGCTTTGTGGATTTGCATGTGGATGTGGATGCATGTCTACTGCACGTCTACCTACTAGGCAGGCATGGTATGCTATCCCGTCGTTGTCGGTCTGCAATCGCCCAGAGCCACGACACCACGACACGGCACGACACGGACGGTACGCCGATATTGGCCACAACCTGTACCCCGAAACCGAACCCCTACCAACTCTCGCCCAACAACCCGCTGCACCGAAATATCGTGCTGATCGGGTTCATTTCTTGCTAGCAGTGAGTCCTCCCCATGCTTTGTTCCCCTGCGCCGACGCACCCTGTAGCGATACAGAGCCCCCTCGCATCTGGCTTTGTTGACGTGATCGTAGCGCCTGGCCTCCCCTTGCCGACACCAACACCACCACCACCACAACAACCAGACCCCTTCCTGGCCCCGTGCGTGCAGTCGCGCTGCCACCAAGCTACGCGGCCGTCTCAGTAACTGTCCTGCCCGCCGTCCTCGCCGTCCGCCAGGCTCAACGAGGAGCTTAAGAGGAGCTCACGAGTAGCCCGACCCCCCTGTGCCTTGTTAGAGGTCACTGCCTCCGACGAAGCTTCGCGTTGGATCATCACAACATTCATCCCATTGCGCACCCATTGCGCATCCGATCCAGGATCCTCTCCCAACACCCGCCCTGACGCCAATCAATTGCAAGCTGCGGACAACCGCGCCGCTACCGTTCTCGCGACTTGCCCTTCGGACAAGGCTTCTTTCATGAAGCAACGTGGAAAATGGAGGTTGCGGCGGAGAGAATCAGATCCGTCAAGAAACTACTGCCCGAGAGGCCACACCACCTGGCTCTTTCACTTGGCCGCAAATATCCAGTTCCTCCGAATTTCTGGGACCACCAGTCCCCGCTACAATATTCCACATTCCTATCAGACGCCGATCGCGGCCTCCTCCTGACACGACCGTACTACGACATATGCGACGAGCCCGAGGCTCCTTTGCCCACCCGCCAGTCCACCCCCCAGGCTGGAGCCAAGAAGACCGGAAGCAAGATGACCCTAGAGGTTTGGAAAAGCAAGAAGGTGGCGACCTCGCCAACGGAAAACGGAATATTGGGCAGGGTGGAGGACAAGAAACAGCGGGTTTCGGCACAGGGTCCCGAGAAGGACGTGTCGCGCAGGGAGCAGGACAAGGTAAAACAGGCCGGCACGCAACGGGATAGCAAGGGCCCCGATCCCCGGGGTAATGGCGATGCGGAGAGGTACGTGCCTTGCTTTACAAGATGTCGTTGTGTTGGTCAAGTTGCTCATGTTTGATCCCTTGGCAGGTCTAAGAGCTCCCTCTCCAAAGTCACGTCACGAGATGCGCCGAGCCCGTCGTCCGAGGGCAAGAAGCGGCCGCTGGAGCAGGATGATAGCACGAGGCCACTCAAAAAGACGAAGTCGGGCGAGCCCACGCCGTCAGAGGCGCCGCGCAAGGCCCCGCGGTCAGAGACTCCGAGTGGCAGGGAACGTGCCATGTCTGCTGCTAGTAAGGATGGTAGAACAGGAGCGCCTCACTCGAATTCGAGCGGCCGCGCCGCTCAGCCAAGCTCGAAGGACCAACCTCGCGCAGTCTCGCCAAAGACTACGGTCAACGGCACGAAGCCTCAGAGCTCTGCGTCCCGCAACACATTACCTCCTAAACCAGATACTTCTGGAAAGCATCTCGTTCCTCCGATACTCTCGCCCCTGAAGTTAGCGTTTGACGATGATCTCGAGACATGGAGTCCGAAAAAGAAGGCAGCAGAGGGTCACACGATGGGAAAGTCACAAAGCAAACCCTCGAGGCCAGAGGGCACAGTGAAGAAGAGGGCCGCCACGCCGGAATTGCCCCCCATCCTCTCACCCACGTTGCCTCCTCAGATTGAGGAAGCGCTGGCTAGGATACAGAAGAATCAGGCAAAAGAGGAAACGAAAGACCCGCCTGGCCAGTCTTCCGATGCGGCAACTGGCGCACGCAAGACGCGACCTTCGGCAGATAATTGTGACGCGGAGGCTCGACCCACCAAGATTGTAACGATAAAGTACAAGAAAACCCTCCGCAAGAGGATACAGAGCCTCCTCGCGCTGCCATCACGGCCATGGCCGAAGGAGCGGTCGCTCAGCGCGGACAACACACCGCCACCTGCGAGCAAACGCCCACGTGCCGCGGAGCCAATTGCAGAGCCGGTGACAAGTTCGGTCGGTGCGAAACGGCCTAGGGCACCAGAGACGACGGGGACCAAGGCACCATACACACCGCCGAAGCCCCCAACTGCCAACAGCCTCTCTGCGCCCGCAGGCTCGCAGACGCATACGCCAGGGGGCAGGGTTGCGCAGACGCCGGGCACCGGAGACGCGGCGCAGACAGGCCGCGAGGGCACCGCCAAGGAGACACTCAGGAGGCGGTGGGATGAGTTCTGCAAGATCGGCAAGAAACTCAAGCATAAGCGCGACAAAGAATTCCCGGCGAACGCGGCAGGGCACAACGCGGTTGGGCAGTCGAGAGACTACCGGCGGGCGATACTCACCATCGAGATGATACTGGCGTACATGATTGCCTTCCGCTCGCTAAACCAGAGGTCAGAGATATCGGGGGCAGCGATGGAGATGGCCTCGTGGCTCACGCTGGAGCCTCACCTGCGAGAGCTGAAGCAGATGGCACGGCACTCGACCTCGCTCCAGGCGCTGGCATACCAGCTCCACGGAATCGTGATCAACGAGCTCATCAGGGCTTTCGCCTCGATGGGCCTTCATGGCGGTGAGCAGCTCAAACTAGGGAAGGACCAGCACATGGCGGTGTTCCAGGCCATGAAGAACAACCCGAGGATATGGACCGAGGCGAATGACCTGCGGGGCAAGGTGTCGGACAGAAGCTTGCGAACGCCGACGATGGGAACCTGGACGACGCCTCACAGGGCAGCATCTGACGCGCTCCAGGTCCTTGCGCGGTTCGCAGAGCGCGAGCATGTCAACTGGCGTGCTGAGATGGTAGTGCCCAATGAGAGCGCCTAACAGGAGACGACTATCAACCCTCCCGCGAAGGAAACCAGAGATGGTGGAAATTGCCGCCCTTCCGCCTATAACACAAACACACACACACACACACACAACTGCCCCAGGTCATTGGGGGGAGGGTTGCACAGGATCAGCTGATAGGACGAGGTAGGCCAGGTGCGCTATGGATACCAATAGCATCAGCGACCAAATCACGGGGCGGTGGCGGCAAGTAGAGGGTCCTCCTTGGGACCTTTGTTGTAGAATTTCTTGGGCTTGCGGACAATGTCCAGTCAGTGGTGGCATTCGGTTGCTGCGTTAGTATCTGTGCTGTTCTCTACTGGCTTAGGGGTGGGGAGCTGCAATGGCAGAAGGGCGGGGAGGAGAGCGTCGCTGGAGCTGGAAATGGCTGCCCATTATGATATCCCGACGACGCTGAAGCACGGCGCGTCCTTGATTGACATAGGTATTCCAATGAGGATCAAATTTGTTATACTTTGGACGGCAGTACGTATTGCAGCCCCAAACTGACTGTGTGACGTAGATTCGCGGAGCGGGTTTCAGGGGTCCAGGTGGCTGGGCATCGACCTACCTTAAAAGTACCTAGGTACCTACAGCAGGTACCCAAGTACCCTGCAATGGTCATTGGACTAAACCCCAGCGACTTACAAGCTTCGTGAGCTCCCGCCCTTACGACTTCCAACCCGCCCCCACCTAGGAATAATTCCGGGTTGTGACGCGCGACCCAGGCCACTTCAACTATTCAACCTGACGGCGCAGCAAAGCTTGAAGCTGCAGCAGCCTCTCCTTCACTTGAATCACCATGTCCTCCAGATATGCAGCCGCCCGCCCCAAACGCGCAGGCGAGTCGTTTGCGCGCGCCCACCACGGGGGGCAGCGCCCCGGCAGCCCAGGCGATGACCGCGACGGGCCTTCGTCTTCCAAGCGAGTCAAGTTTGACGTGCGCAACCCCTCGGCCCTCGCCCCCGATTCTCGCGACGACGACGATGCCGATGCTGAGGATGCCGCCGTCCTCGAAGCCGACGTCATCGGCAAGGGGCCCGGCGCCACCAAGCGCGGCGCAGTCAACATTGACGGCTACGACAGCGACTCGGAGAACGAGACATTTGACGACCGCGCCGAGCGCAGAGGGGCCACAGGCGCAAATGGCAGCGGCGATGTCGACATCGCGGACAAGCTCGACAATTACGACAGGAACTTGCGCAACGGGGGCGGCGGCGGGCAGGGAGACGGAAATGGAGGCACCACCGGCGGTGATGATGACGAGGACATGTTTGCCGCTGACGACGACGACGCGGACGAGCGAGATACCAACGACCCAGCTGCACCGCGCACTACATCGAGGGGTAAGAAGGGTAAAGAGGTCCGCTTCCTGGACGCGCACAAGATCGAAGGCCAGGAGAGCACGAGCAAGAGCGGCGGGCATATCCACCTCGATGAGCAGAATGCCAGCAGCGATGACGAGGAGGATGTCGAGCTGGCCATCCAGGAGGAGGGCGTCGACGACGAGATTGGGATGGGGGGCCTGAAGCGCAACGCCCCCAAGATTGATGCCTTCAACATGAAGAGCGAGCAAGAGGAGGGCGCCTTCGACGAGGCCGGGAACTTCATCCGTAAAGCTGTCGACCCGGACGCTGTGCACGACCGCTGGTTGGAGGGAGTGTCCAAGAAAGAGATGAAGAGGGCGCGAGAGGCCCACGAGAAGCGCGAGGCCGAGCTGCGGGCCGCCAGGAGGGAAGACGACAGCCTCCTCACCCAGGACCTTCTCCGCTCGCTGATCCTGCATCTCGAGAGGGGCGAGACGCCGATCGAGGCGTTGGCGCGGCTGGGCCGAGCGCGGAAGAGCGAGCCAAAGAAGGTGCCAAAGTGGAAGCTGAAGAAACTCAAGGACAAGGAGAAAAAGGAAGGGGCCGGAGCAGATGCCATGGAGGTGGACCACAGCAGGGATCCCGAAGACCCGGCGCAAGCCCGGATCAAGGAGGGCATAAACGTCATAACGGAGACGGCGGACAAGCTGCTCGCCCGGGAGTACGCAGAGGTGTACGAGACGGAGAGGGAGCTTCTCGTGAGGGAGTGGCAGGACGAGGCGGGCGAGCGGTGGAGGGAGCCCACGCCTGCCGCAGAGGCGACCACAGGTGGTGAGGGCGGTCCCGTCGGCGGTACAGGCAAGATGTGGGAGTATCGGTGGACCGATGGTCGGGACGGCAACTCGGTACAAGGGCCCTACGACGGCCCGACGATGAAGGCCTGGCAAGACGCAGGGTATTTCGAGGGCGTCGAGTTTCGAGCTGTGGGCGAGGACACCTGGGATCGATTAGCAGAGTTTGTGTGAGACCTTCACATGCAGCCAGTGAATGCGTGACTAGGCAGAGCCCAGTAGCACACGTCCCAACGACAGCGTCATCCTGCGACACAGCTTCTCGGAGTAATAGTGCTTTGAGAGAATGACTTGTTTTCGACCAGCCCGTCTTTTCTACCTCTCTATGTCAAGTAGTTTGCACGCCCGTCCAGCGCCCAGGCGCCCATTACAAGTATGGCACGCTCGGCCAGGACCGCCGGTTCTGCCGCATCCTAGCTCGGCCGGGTCGAGTTGCCCGCCTACCCAAACGACCACGACCGGCGCCTTCATCTGTGCCTATTGCTTGAATCCATTTCTTAAGCTCATCATGCAGCCCTGATAGTGGTTCACCAGCCCTTCTTTCCATGTCACTGCTGACCACCAGCGCCGGCTGGGTTTCTAGCTGCGTCGATGAGGCCCGGGGCACCTCTGCAGTGTTGTCAACCTTTGTGACGACCCAGCAATTTTGCAAGTCGTGCTGTAGCTGTCGGGCGAAGTTGGACACTTGGCCGTCCGCACTGGACAGCACGAACGGGCTCATGCCGGTGTCGGCAAGGCCAGCAAGCAGCTGTCCGACGCTGACCTGTTGTGTTGGCATCTCTGGGTTTTGCGAGCCACGTACCTCGTCGATGCAAGCGGCTGCTTGCCTGCTGATGAGAGTGATCTGGTTTACGCAACCCTGCAGTCTCTTGTTATCGGCCATTGATGGTCGCAGCAGCCAGCACATCAGACTTGGGCGCACTGCATGGCAGATTTCCATCATTTGTGCGAACAGTTGTATCTGTGTTGTGTTTGACACCTTCGCGAGCGTGCTATCTTCCTCGACGAACAAGAGGTGGCTCGAGATAGTTTCCAGCAGGGTAACGGAGTGGTCGGTAAACTTGTCAGGAATCTCCCTGGGCAAGTGGGACCTACCAAAGAGGTTCTTCAGGGCCTGAGTATAGACGCTCAAAAGCGGCCAGACCTGAGGATTTCTGAACGACACCCGGATGACGGCGGGCAGCATGCGGCCAAGCACAAATCCCAGGATGTCATCGTTGCCCATGCCGTTCTCGATGATCTTGCTCTCGGCGTCGAGCTGGCAGTCTGCCATGAACCGCTTGAAGTGGGTACATAAGAAGGAGAACAATTGGGGGCCTGCTGTCGTGTCGCCTTCTCCTAACCTGAGCCCATATCCAATGATGACCGCCGAGTGGAGCTCAGGGTCCTCTGTGGCAGGGGTAAACTCTGCACTGGCCTGGAGGTAAAATGAATCGACTGTGCTGATTCCAGTTCCATGGGACTGAATGAGCGCCACTATCTCACGGATAAAGCTTGTGTAATCCTTGTGCTGGGCAGAGCTCAGATCCAAGGATTTGATGTCTGACCTCATGTGCTGCATGACCAGCTTGAGAAGTTTCTCGTACTTGGCACGCAAAGGCATCCGCCGCGCAGGATCGCTTTGCCGCAACTCTCGTCTCATGTAAGAGACCGCGCAGGCAAAGAAGTCGCGATTCGTGCGGTAGTTGGGGCACATGCCGTCGATCAGAAAAGCACCCTTCATGTAACCCAATTCTAGCGTCTTGAGTGTCTCGGCAAGGTGCGTTTCATACTTGAGCGCGTGGAAAGGTTTGACAAGGGACAACATCCAGATATCGAAGTGGCTGCACCCTACGCTGGAGAAATCGAAGATGTGATTCTTCAGCAAGACGGCCACAAAGAGAGGCAGGTATGTTCTCTTGTCCAAGCTGAGATTCTGAGGGACGTTCTCAAACAAGCCATATTTCCCGATGGAGAAGAAGTGCTTCAGAGATCTTTTCCCAACATTGATGAACACACTCGCAATTCTTGCCGAGAGGACGACGGCTTTTTCTCGGATGCTCATGAGTGAGTTGTGATAGGAGCCCACACCAGATGCATGCGAGGAGAGTATCTGACGAACGGCGATAAAAAATCCTTGAACAACCCTCTCATCGAGGAGCTCTACAGCATCAGTGTACTCGCGGTTGTCGCTTGATGAGAACGAGTCATCTGATTCCTCCTTGAGAGCGCGGCCACAAGTCTCCAAACGCTCCAAAAAGAGCTCGACTGTTTCGAAACAGCCACCTAGGATATCACAATCCAGATTCTCGCCATCAGTGCCGATATTGGTCAGCGCTTTGCTCAACTGGCTTGTGTTGAAAGAGAACATGGCAGAAGCCAGCGATGGGCAGTTCCTCATTACTGACAAGGACGCCGCCACACTGAAGCGTAAGACATCTTTCGCTGCAGTCTGATTCGCAGAGACGACGCTGTCAACCGTGTTCTGACCAATATCTTTCCTGGTCTCAGAAGGCATCGACATGAACTGTCTTTGTATTTCGCTGGCCGCTGAGTGATATTGGTCAAGAACCTGTTGAAACACGCGGTTTTGCCATGATATAAGAGGGCGATAAACATCATGTGTGGCTCCGGAGGACACGACAAATGCCGCAAGCTGTCTCCAAGCCTGGAGATGAAGGAGAACCGCTTCTTTGTGGGAACTTCCAGGAGATATCAGTTTCTCTATTAGGTGGACGGCAGGTCGTTCCTCAGCAGGAGCGGCCCAGAAGAGGGTACACAGCAGGTCGTGGTGATTTCTCAGGGCAGCAAGGTCATGGGCGCGAATGGCCTGCTCTTTCGAGTACTGACGATCATGATTGGGGAGGGTACGGGCGATGAGATTTCGAATGTCGTTGCTAAGACCATGTTTTCTCATGGTCTGAATCGACAAGGCCAAAATCTTGAGGAAGATATGAAAGCACCGATCGTCGGCTTCAATGGACAATTCTGTCGTGCCATTGAGATGCTCCAGGAATCGCGGCGACTTTGAAACTTGCTCATGCCTCAGATTCGAGAGATCTTGTTGACCAAAGAAGTCAAATATGGTGCCGACGATGCCACTGCACTTATACCAGCCCCATTGATCGATGAGGCAATGGCAGCGGCCGAGCAGAGCACGGCAGTAGTCGTTGAAACCGGGAGACTGTTTCGGATTGTTTCTATAGGACTCGAAGACCCGTTTGAGTAGTTTTTGTGGCAAGCCCCATCTTTGAGATCCTTGGACAAGGTCGGTCTGCCGCAAGTCTCTAGCACTTATGCCGTCGTCGTCAAAATCCTGGAGCGGTACCAGAGTGAAAATGGTTTCCCACGCGCTCTCGAAATCTTGAGTGTTGGAGCTTTGCAGAAGGTCAGGTGTGCCCATGAGTGAATATGCCAAGTCCCAGAAGCCAGCCCTTGGTACGTGAGCTGCGTCCAATACTTTGATAACGACCACCCAGCAGGTCATGGCGAAATTGTCGCCTCTTATTCCTCGCTCCCTGGTAGTCAAGCGCTGCAGGTCATCGTATGTCGCTCGAATACCTGAGGTGCCGATCTCCAAAAGTCCCTGTATAACCGCCTTTGAAAGAGACTTGATCAACTCCTCGACAGGTACAGAAGTGCTCGAGAGCTCCGGGGTACTCTGGCAGATTCGTAGGAGTACTAGCGAGCAGATGAGAAATCTCGCATTGATCTCAACAAGCTTACTAGATCGACGTTTGGGTTCATTTGATTTGGTGAGAGCCGAAAAGCCAAGAAGCAGTTCCAAAAGCCTCTGAGCACATGGCCTGATGTCGGATTCATCTTTGACCCACATTGAGTGCAGCACATACCTGAGGACGTGTTCAGCACAGTCGATGGCATTACAACAGGTCTGCTCAGCGTCAATCACTCCGGTTGTTGACAACTGTTCTGAGAGCATCTCAAAAAGTAGTCCGAGCTCGGAAGACGTCGTGTCAGTCCAAAGTCCCCATTGAAAAGAGTGATGCGCGACCTTGAAAGAAATTCCCGCTCGAGGTCGGGTGATGTGACCGAGAAATTCGCAGTCCAGAGCCTTCTTCAAGTCGCCATTTCCAATAAGCGTGCTGTGATGGAAGAATACATGCCGCTGCAGGGGGAAAATATCGAAATGGTGCGTATACTGCGTCCCATAAGGTCCTAGTCCCAATATCCTGTCCTGCCCTAGACGAGGTTCTTCAAGACTTCCCCTATGCACGAGCGCCTCGTGTTCCGAGAGTGGATCATTCGCATGTCGGAATTGAGGAGCATCGGTGTCCAGACGCCGTGGCACAAATTGCTTGCGAAAACGTGGTTTCAGAACCGCACGTCGCTGGCCTTCGGATTGGGCGTGGCCGAGGATGCTTTGCTTGGGGCCATCTATTTCTCCGGAGCTGTCCTTGATAATCTGTGCAGCGTCCGCCGCGCATTCCTGAAGGCGGAAAGTTGGTGCTAGAATCTCTTTTTTGGTTTTGCGAAACAAAAGATCCAACATCTTCTTCCTCGCAGTGAAGGCTGCGTATTCCGCCCCATTTGAGACGTCATCCTCAAGCTGCGCTGGTCTCATCAGGTAGTCGGCACCCGGATTGTGCGATTGTATCCTAGCAGGCGCTGCTCCTGTGATGGGGTCAGGGTCACACACCAAGCGAGGTCCTGCTATGACCGCTTCATTGATGGCGACGTGCTCATTCAGGCTCAATTGTCTGGTAGTATTTGATGGTTTCCTGTCTGATAGGTCGGCAAGAGGCGTAGTGTATGTTGTGACGTTCGAGGCTAGCTGCCCAAGAGGCCATCTTGGCTTTCGCAGATCTTGCCCAGTCCGCCGGAGGCCCGAGGGCGGTCGCCGCTGTACTGCTTTCCGCTTGATCTTGCCCCTGGTCCAGTCTCGAAGAACTAAACGAGCGTCGACGTTGTCCCTGCGGGTTCCGAGATTGATAGCCTTGGTATTAGGTTTCGACCTGCCCAGATCCTGACGCCTACTCGCAGCTCGGGCAGCAATTCTGACAAACCTCGGCGCACCGGGCTCGATAACATCTGCAATACCCAGCGCCGGCGGCGATACAGCTCGAGTCCTTTGAGCGGCCCCTTTGAAGTTGATTCGCGGCTTTCGGGTTCTTACGGTACCAGTTGATGAGCGATTTGTACGGCGCAAAGCATCTGAAACTTTGGGTTGGCGGTAGCGCTGTTCTCCTTTGAACAACCTTTGCTGCGCATTCTTCCTTTTTTTATTAGGAATGGCCCTCGATGTGCGATTCCGTTTCCCTCCTGGTAGCATCCAGTCGATGTGGTCTTCCTCGATCACTGACAGACTATCTTCGACACCTTCCGCTTCGTTGCCAGGAAAGCTGAACTCGTTGTCATGATCATGACCTGAGAGACCAACCTCCTGTCTCGTTGCGTGCTCGTCAACATCATTGCCGTGGTCATCGTCAAGGTCTTCGAGAGAATCGCTGACCGCCATGACCTTTGAACTCCTCACTGTGGCCACTCCGCGCTGCTGCCCATCCGGATAGCGTGGGGGCGGTGGCCTCCTGAGAACGCCTTTCCGTACGGTCTTGCTGGTTTGCTGGTCCAGCCTGAGCCATGAAGCAGGCAGCACGCCTTTGATCTTCTTTCCAGTCCTTTGAATGATATCTGAATCGCTGCTTGAAACGCTGTCTTCTAATTCCGAAGGATCTTCGTCTTGACCGCTCTCCAAAGCAGTAGTAAGGTCAACTACCTCGGAGCGATTTCCGAGCTCCGCACCACTGCTAAGCCGTTTAATAGCTGAGGATTGGAAGCTGTCACCCATCGCATGAGAGAAAGACCGCGGCGAGGAATCAGGAGACGGGGAGTCAGCCAGAGCCGGGTCAACCCGTAAAGGACCAGGTGAAAGTGGAATATCCCATTCGTCGTTCACGTTGTTCGCGGCCGGAACGGACCCGAGCATCTCCTGTCTGCTTTTTAGGCGCTTCCTCGAAGTTGAAAACCTGGAAGGTGCTGGCCGCTTTGTCGGCTTGGCTGGCGTTTTCACCGGTTTAAGAGCAAGGTCTTTGATGTCTGGAAACTCCTCTCCATTGATACTTGTGTCGTCCGTTTGTTGACTGCGACTGTGACTGCGCTCGCTGCTCGCCTGTGGTCTAAGACGAGGCGATGAAGGTCTTGGCGATGGTGATAAGGCCAACTCATCCAGATCATCATCTGGTACATATTTGCAAACGTTCTTTTTGAGACGTTGCGATTCTTCACCCGGCGTGCCCGGCGTTGGCTGGCTCTCACCGCCTGGATAGTCGTGCTCCTGAGACACGTTTTCGTCACGGCTTTTGCTGGGGTTCTGATCCTGAAGAGCAACGTGGATAGGTTTCACACCGTGTGATTTCATGACACGACTGTATTGAGCGTTCTCGAGGAGATATGGATGTTCCTGGATCGGCTTGCGGGGTCGCAGTGATCGACCAGCTCGTGGCGAAAGCTCTACAGACGCGTCTCGCCGGCTATTTGAGTTCCGGGGCTGGCTCGATGGCTGAATGCTGTGCTCGGCGTCCTTGTATACGCCCGGGAATTGTGGCTGTAGGTCGGGACTAAGGGAGCTGCCAGGGAAGGGGTTGGCGGAAGGCGCAAATATCTGGACAACGCTAGATGATATCTCGTCTCGCTCGGATGGGATAGTTGTGAATACATTGCGAACTTCAGGATTGCTGTCAAGGGGGTCTTGGGATCCTTCGCCGCTTGTTGTTTGAAGAGCCAAATGGTCTCCAGTTGAAAGGCTGCTGTTGGGTGCACGTTGCACTTGGCGATCGAGTATATGTTGAACCTCCGTTCCAGCAGAGGCCGTAGAAGTTGAGTTTGATCCATTAGGCTTGCCGCGCGCTTTCGAATGTACTTCAGTAGGCGTGATCTCCCTTTGAGAGCCGAGGGGCTCGGCTGAGCTTGGGAATTCCCAGATGTCGTCGTGCCATTTCCCAGTCGGTGGCCTCGGTGGCCTCGATGGCCTCGGTGGCCGCTGTGGTACGGGTGGAGGGAGGGAGTCCTCAGAGTCGAAACCTTCGTCGTCCGAGTCGGGGACCACACCCAGTTCCTTCCAATTCCCCATGGGAGCTCGAATGCATCGTAGGACTTGACAGACCGAGTTTCAATTATCCAGAAGCTTGTCATGGAGCCCAGGTGGCCATGTACGCCACTTG
This sequence comes from Diaporthe vexans, assembly GCA_021188095.1. Classification (NCBI taxonomy): domain Eukaryota; kingdom Fungi; phylum Ascomycota; class Sordariomycetes; order Diaporthales; family Diaporthaceae; genus Diaporthe; species Diaporthe vexans. The sequence goes on from JAJLLZ010000015.1 coordinate 416,053, forward strand.
CTCTGAGAGACGCGTCTGGGTCTAAGTGGGGTGCTGTTACGTGCCTGATAAACCGCACCCTGCAGGGGGGGGGCTGCAGAGATGTGTTTCTGCAGATCCCTCTCCGGATAAGACAGTAATTGCCCATTCTGTCTCCCGAGGCTCCACAGGCACTTAAATGTTAGAAAGCGCCAACTCTGTGGGGTGACCTATTCACTATCGCACACAATCACTTCACTTCTGCTGTCTGAAACACGGTTGCTCGCAATATGTCTGCTCGTAACCTCACCGCCCTGGGCTTCTCTGTGGGTGTTGGCGTCATTACAGGTTCGTCTGTCTCCTCACAACCGTCGGGCAAGGCATGCCAAATGCTGAGCAACCCACAGGAGTCTACATATTTAAGCCAACTCTCCAGGAACAACATATGGCTAGCGAGTTCTGGCGCAATCCTGGGTATGTCGTAGCTCCATCATTGCTCACCTCTGGGCCTCTTATTGACCAGAAGCAGTGAAGGGAAAACAGCAAGTGATGAGCATGGCGTCCGTTTGGACCAACAACACATGGGAAAGCGGACACTAGAGCGTCCAGATCAAAGGCCGTAGTGAAAATAAATAAGACACGACGTTAGTCAACGTCTTGTTTCTTCATGTGCACATGTGCACCGTTTGAACTCGGAGTTCGAGGTGAAAGAAGGGGCGCTGCCTTCCGCCCGAATTGACTTTTCTCACGTCCGCATCAGGTACTTGCACAGGTGCTTCTCCACCAAGCCAAGGATATCCGGCGCGCCAAAATGGAGCGAGAACCTCTCGCAATTCGAAACCAGAATAGAATGGACACCCTGTGCCTACTCATAAGAGAGGCAGTGAAGAAAGGCAAACGCGTCCAGTGGGCCCAGGCTTTGGAGGTGTTGGTTCGAGAACAAGAGGATGTAGATGTTAACGTCCTGATGGTGCCAACAACAGAGATGGACGACATCCAAGAGCTCCTGCACATCCGCATCCTGTCCTTCCTGGGTGATGTGTTTCCATACCTACCTTAGAAAAACCTCCTATGGGAAAATCTCCTATGAAAAATCGTCCTGTAAGCCTATGTCCTCGGGGACAACCCCTTTGGACCACCCCCGGGTGGAATAACGTTCAGTAAAGGAAGCTCCGACAGAAATGACTCTTATAGATTGGGGGTAATTAAGAGCCACAGGGACTCTGCTATGAATTTATGTGATTTTTGAAGGTACGGCGGTGAAAGGATAATATTACATGTGAAAGGCAGGATTCATCGAGAGGCTCGCAGATCCCCACGTACAATTCCACATACCGACCCCTGTGGAAATGCAACCTACTGGAAGGCACCGAATCGCTTGGTGGTACCTGAAAACGAGCAGAGTGATTAGGTCACTGAAGAATGTATTGCATTGTTTTCAATTATCTGGCAAAAGCCGACGATGTGTAGGGAAAGGCCGATGAGCACCTAGCAGAGTTCTGGAGAAAAGGTAAATCAAGAAAACGAGTTGACCTTCTCACAAGGACTGATTGGTTGCTGGTGCTTACTTATGTAAGCATGACAGCTCTGGGTGGTGGCCTGATTTCTGCAGCTGCGGAAGTTTTGAGCGTCGCTCGAGGCGAACAGCAGAGCAACGTTTTAACGGTCACAACCTTAGCAATTCCATCTCCACTCTTCTCCCGCCGCCCTTCCACCAGCTTCTCTGATCCTATCCATCCACGATCCTCTGTCGACCGGCCTCGCCTCGCCTCGCTCCATCTCCAGCACAGCATTTCCTCCGCAAGCAATCACAATGATGCGCCTCCCGACATCGTCCGCCCTGCGTGCCACCGTCACCAGGGCCGGCCGCCAGGCCACTACCTCCTCCGCCATGGTCACCCGAGCCGCTGCCTCTACCCACGCCATCTCCAACCCTACCTTGGCCAACATCGAGAAGAGATGGGAGGGCATGCCCCTGCAGGAGCAGGCTGAGCTGTGGATGGCCCTGCGCGACCGCATGAAGGAGAACTGGGCCGACCTGACCCTCCAGGAAAAGAAGGCTGGTGAGTGCCGACGCACCATCGTCACTCTTGCGGAACCGCTCGGGCGCACCAGTACGGGCCCATAGAGCTTCAGGCACCTGCCTCGGCATCTGTCGGGCTCAATTGGCCTCTGCCCGTGATGTCCAAGCCCTCAATGCGTCATGAAAATGCTCAACCCGACTGACGCTGACACAAATGCCTCACAGCCTACTGGATCGCTTTCGGCCCTCACGGGCCCCGCGCGCAGCCTCCTGCGGACGAGAACAAGAAGGTCATACTCTATGTCCTCGCAGGTCTCGGAGCATCCCTGACCATCTTCGCTACTATGCGCATGTTCGCTAAGCCTCCACCACACACCATGACACGCGAGTGGCAGGAGGCTTCCAACGAGTACCTCAAGGTCCGCCAAAACTTCAGTCCTTCCCAAAGGCACCTGCCGCATACTGACCTGGGCCAAAATGACAGGAGCAAAAAGCCGACCCCTTCACGGGTATCGCCTCGCCCGAATACAAGGGCCAGGGACAGGTCCAGTCGCCGCCCGCAAAGGCTTAAGACGCCCAGGCAAGGGATGGAAAAGGTCTTCTCCTTTGTCAGTAGAAGAGGCAGAAGCGAAATTAGCAGAAAGAAGATTTATACCATCATTGCCACATGGCCTCACCTCCACGTGCAGAGTGATGGTGAAAGGAGTGAGCATTGGGCTGGCGGCATGGTTGGATGTGGTGATTTTATACGTGGATGTAAATATGTGTACGAGAATCCCAAAAGATCCTTAAACAACAATGGTGTTGCGCCCGCGTCTCCTGCTGGCCCCGGGTCGGCCCCATTGCTCGTCAGAGGTCTGGGCCAACCCAGTTCGCCTGATTCACCGCCCGAACCGATGTTACCGAAAACCCTCTCGTCGAAGACACAAGGTAGCGATGCAGCGTGTTTTGGACGTACACGGGTTGCAGGGCTTCACGTTTACCGCCGTCGGTCGAGTTCGCATAATATGCTTCCATTGCCTGGTTTCGTTCTTATTCGGCATACGTCCGGCGTCATATACGACGCCTTCATGCAGTGGCCAGCGCTCAAAGACCATGCTTCTAACACGTATTTGGCACCTCACGCAACTGCTGGACATGGCGGTAAGCTATTCCGTGATTCGACTTGTCCATACCCCGAGCGCTACCGTTGCTGATGGCTCGCTATCACATACACTTGACCGTACCACCGCCACACCTTCCAAAATGAACGCTACGTCATAGCAGAGTCTCTATAGGCTGGGCCTACTTCCTAGGCATCTATGCGATTGCCTCCTATGGAAGTTCCTCTATAGTACGTAATTACAAGGAGTCCCATAGGAGGATATCCCATGAGAGGGAATCCTATGAGAGGAAATCCCAGTGGAAAGTGCCTATAGCAGAGTGTCATGTATGAGGTTGCCCTGTACGGAGAGAGATGCCGTGGCCGCATAGCGGATACTCGGACCGAGCTCGTCCCTCGTGAATCGTGTTTGTGCCCATGCATTATTCACCGCTTTGCCCTGCCTCTCTGTACTGCTCGAATGTCGATACGGCAGCCTCGTCTACTTGGTGGGGCTCATCCTCTGCCCTTATGCGCCTCTCGACCTCCAACCACCCGTCTCTGCCCCAGTAACCAGCCTTCTCCCGTCCTTTCACGCAAGCCTCCGTGATGAGCACGTGTTGCACGGGGGCCTCGTACATCGGCTCGGCAAGCACCCTCTCCATTTCCATCTTCAACCCTCTGGCGCCAGTGCCATTCTCGAGGGCTCGCTCGGCAATCGCTAGGAGGGCGCGCGTAGTGAAATACAGTTTGGAAGGATAAGTTTCGAACAAGGCTCTATACTGTGCAACAAGTCCGTTACGGGGGACTGTCAAGATCCGGAAGAGTTCATCTTTTGATAATGGTGACAACGCGATGATGTTATGCAGTCGACCAATGAGTTCCGGGATGAAACCAAAAGCCTGCAGGTCATCGGGCGTGGTCAAGTCCACTGTCAGGCTCTCTTGTCAGTCTTACCAAGTCCTGTAAGGGTCGTCCTGGGCTTCCTCCGCGAAAGACTCACTTGGTGTGAAGGGTGTGCTTCCAGACTCTTCCACTGCCGTTGCTAGAGGCTGATGCGGCAGATGAGAATACATTTCCCGCGGCAGAACCGTTTTGTTGCCTTTTTTAGACGACCGGCCTTCACCAATCTCAGCCCCGAATCCAAGCGACGGTTTCGCCACTCTCGCCAGTATGTGCTTTTCCAGGCCAACAAAAGCGCCGCAAAATACAAATAGGATATTCCTCGTGTCGATGGTGAACTGGTCAGTCCTGCCTGAGGATGGAGGGCTAGGGGGGGCCAAGCCCGAGCTACCAGATCCGTAGTTGCTCGTTATTGGGGCGGCAGATCGTGGGGACTTGTTGTCCTTAACGTTTATTGTAACTTTTGTCCCTTCCACAAGCTTAAGGAGGGCTTGTTGGACACCCTCTCCACCGACGTCGCGGCCATTCGATGTTTCTCTTCGTGCGATCTTGTCGAACTCGTCCAGCACTACAATTCCATTCTCGGTCGCTCTCGTGTCATAGCCCGATTCGATCAGGAGTCTCTCGATACAGCTCTCGACGTCTTGGCCAATGTAGCCAGCTTGCGTGAACGAGTTGCAGTCGCATATCGTGAAGGGGACATTGAGCTTCTTGCTCAGGGTCCTGAGGCGCTTCTTAGTATATGCTGGAGATGGCAGGCGTGAATGCTAGGGGAAGGAGACATACTCGAGGATGTAAGTCTTCCCGACACCAGTAGGTCCTATTAGTAGCAGATTACTTTTGTCTATCCTGGTATGGTGAGGAATGTTCGGATCTTCGGGGACGTAGAACTCGACGGCGGCTTTGGCAGCAGCGTCGACGTCCGCGGCTTGATGGCTCTGGTGTATGGACTCATAATGACCAGGGAATTCGTCTGGGTATCGAATATCAGTACGCGACACATGGAGGGCTGTGACCAGGCTGAAGTTGCTGACCTTCGACTGGGTGGGGGTCACGATACGGCTCGAGACGGTCCCTCTCTCGCGTGCGATTTTGACGCTGCAGCTTCTCTCGCAGTCTGTTGTCCTGATCCAGGTCGTGCCTCCGCCTCCTCAGGTTCTGATAGTGATTGAAGATGGCGGAGCATATGGTCTTTTTGGCCCTTTCTTGGCCAACGACATACTCGTCGACGCGGGTCTTGAGATCGCGGGGGTAGAATTGTGGGACCCCAAATGTCGGGTTCGCGAACATGGGCCCGCGGTCGGGAACAGGCTCGGTGGGGTCGTAGGAACTGGTGAAGCCCGAGTTGAAGTTCTGTGGTCTCCTCGCGGAGCGGAACGGCGTGGAGACCGAAAAGGCCCGATATCTAGAGCCTTGTGAGGGCGTTTGCAGGTGAGAGGCGGCTGGGCTTGGGCCTTTTCGGCGGGCGTGGGACAGTGGCAACAAGTACAAGCGCGACCCCCGTGAGGCCATGATCATGTCCGAGAACTGCACAACATGCTAAGAGAAACCCGTGTCTGGGAGGGCTCGGGGCTCTTGAGGTCACGATGGAGGATCTTGATGAGGTCTCTTGTCTGACAGAAGAACTAGGGGATGGCAGCAGCCCCAACAGTATGCACGTCGAGGCACTTGGTGGCGGAAGGTCGTGAGAGACGAGGACGTCGTGCAAGCACACCTGGGTACATAGGCAGGTGGTCATGCACGGCGCGGCCGCCGCTCTGCCTGGGTCACACTAGGCCATCAGGTACCTATGAGCAGGTGCTGCGAGAGCGGCGACCGGTCCACCGCCTGGCACCTGCATGCTCTCCCTGCCCGTTGAAACAGTGGCGGGGTTAACCTTACCTAATGATCCTGGGCGCCCGCCTTTTTGCTCGTCCCAACCCCAAGCTCCTCCCCCAAGCCTCCCACTCTGCCAATCCGGCGGCTACAGGGGCTTTTCCGCGTCTGGGGTTCTGGGGCAATCTCAACCCAGCACACCCCGGCCACCATCAGTGATCCGCTGCCCCCCCCCTCTCTTCAGCTCCATCACTACCTAGGTAGGTTGTGGTGGCCTCCTGTCAGACAGACCATGGATAATGGTATGTTGTGTGGTGCTTGCATCATGTTCGTTGGAGACGCTGTACATGCCCCGGGCGCCCCGAACCATTGTTGAGGCCACACAGTCGTGGACGGTACGTATCGGTTGGGCTTGTGCTGGGTTATCAGTGATATCCAGAGGGGCTAACCACCCTACCTACCCACCACGGCGCGTAGTACCCCAGATAGGTACGGGGAGGGGCTTTGTATTTACTGCGGGCAGTGCATCTGGGGCATTTTTTTCGTTGAATTCGTCGCTGCTGCCCGACGTCATACTACATACATAAGCGTTCGACACGGAGCTTCATCACGCTACCTTTCGGCTCCTCTTCCTAGGAGCTCTGCGCATGCTGCTTGGCCAGTCTTCAAGCTCTGCATCAACAGGTCATACAAGGCCTTCCGTACAATTGCGGCACATAAAAGAGAACCCACTCGCAGCATCTGTTTGGCCTGGCTTTCACTGCACTCGGCCTTGACCAATTCCCTCGCCTCCTCGTTCACCTTTTCATCAACCTGTACAAGCAGCCTCTCAGGGAACACCGTCCCAGTCTCTTCACACGCACTCTCGCCCCACCATCCCTATCCATTCGCGAAGCTCCAAGCGCCCGGCTCCTGCGTTTTGCAGGCCGACAACCTCAGAATCATGGCCGACACCCCGGAACATGCATCCAACACGTTGGTCCAAAACGGTGGTCAGGCTGCTCCCGGCACCGATCCCGCTCAAGAGCTAGGTAGGGACATGGGCATTTGGATATGCCACGACTTGGAGCTCACAGCTGATCTGCTCCCAGGCGTCCTGCAGGTTGACCCTTGGCTCTCGCCTTTCCAGGACGTGCTCAAGCGAAGAGTCTCCAGGGCAAAGGACTGGATCAAGAAGATTGATGAGACAGAGGGTGGTTTGTCTAAGTTTACCAAGGTACATTGTTTCCGAATCCAATGCATATGCGGCACTCTCAAGGGAACACGTTCTTACTGGTGGCACTAATTTAGGGTGCTGATATATTCGGTCTCAACGTCGACCAGCACAACAATGTCATCTATCGAGAGTGGGCTCCCAACGCCCAGCAGGCCTTCCTCATAGGGGACTTCAGTATGACCTGCAGCCACGTTTCTCAGCCATAGACGCCCCCTGCTAACGCTGCGTAGACGGTTGGAACCGTGATTCTCACCCCATGAAGAAGAATGCTTTCGGAGTCTTCGAAATCACGATCGCCCCTAACGAGCATGGCCAAGTCGCTATTCCTCACAACTCCAAGATCAAGGTGACCACTTATCACCCAGCCTATGTATCCCCAACGTGTATAAGTGGCTGACCAATCCCACAAGATCTCAATGGTGCTTCCAGATGGTAGCAGAATCGATCGTCTGCCCGCTTGGATCAAGTATGTCACACAGGATCTCTCGGTGTCACCTGCGTATGATGCGAGGTTCTGGAACCCTCCCCAGGATGAGAAATACGTCTTTAAGTACCCTCGCCCAAAGAAACCTCTCAGTGCTCGCGTGTACGAGGCACACGTCGGCATATCGTCGCCTGAGCTCAGGGTCGCCACGTACAAGGAGTTCACCAAGAATATGCTCCCAAGGATCAAGTCACTAGGCTACAATGTTATACAACTCATGGCCATCATGGAGCACGCCTACTATGCCAGTTTTGGCTACCAGGTCAACAACTTCTTCGCCGCCAGCAGCAGGTATGGCCCTCCGGAGGACCTAAAGGAGCTGATAGACACTGCCCACAGCATGGGTCTTGTTGTCTTGCTGGACGTGGTCCACAGCCACGCCTCGAAGAACGTGCTCGACGGACTGAACGAATTTGATGGCACCGATCATCAGTACTTCCACGGGGGGCCTAGGGGAAAACATGACCAGTGGGATAGCCGACTGTTCAACTATGGGCACCATGAAGTCATGCGTTTCCTTTTGAGCAATCTCCGGTTCTGGATGGACGAGTACCGATTCGATGGTTTCAGGTTCGACGGTGTGACAAGCATGCTATATCTCCACCATGGCTTGGGGACGTAAGTTCTACCACTCCGGCACGTCTAATCCCGTGCCAACTTGTGCTGACATGGTGTTTCTTAGTGGGTTCTCAGGCGGCTATCACGAATACTTTGGCTCAGACGTCGACGAGGAGGCCGTGGTCTATCTCATGCTTGCCAATGAGATGCTCCACGAGCTCTACCCAGAATGTATCACTGTTGCCGAGGATGTGTCAGGCATGCCAGCTCTAGGCGTGCCGCTCTCCTTGGGTGGTGTCGGGTTCGACTACCGTCTCGCCATGGCCGTTCCCGACATGTGGATCAAGATCCTGAAGGAAAAGAAAGACGAGGATTGGGACATGGCCAACATATGCTTCACGCTGACGAACAGGCGACACGGAGAAAAATGTATTGCTTACTGCGAGAGCCATGACCAAGCGTATGTGTTCAACATCTTTGTTCGCTGCTGCACCGGGCGAAATGTTTTGCTGACGCTTCAACAGCCTGGTTGGTGACAAGACCTTGATTTTCCACCTCTGCGACGCAGAGATGTACACAAACATGTCTACGCTCACCCCCCTGACGCCGGTCATTTCTCGAGGAATGGCGCTGCACAAGATGATCCGACTGCTCACAAACTCCCTGGGTGGCGAAGGTTATCTCAATTTCGAGGGCAATGAGTTTGGTCACCCCGAGTGGCTTGACTTCCCTCGTGAAGGCAACCAGAACTCTTTCTGGTACGCCCGACGGCAGCTCAACCTCACCGATGACCACTTGTTGAGATATCAGTTCCTCGACCATTTCGACAGACTCATGAACCTCTGCGAAGCAAAATATGGATGGCTACATTCTCCACAGGCCTATATCTCCCTAAAGCACGAGGGAGACAAGGTCGTTGTGTTTGAACGTGCTGGCTTAGTCTTTGTGTTCAACTTTCACCCGACAAACAGCTACACCGACTACCGGATTGGCGTCGACGTGGAGGGGACCTACAAGATTGTCCTGAACACGGATGACAAGGACGTGGGGGGGTTCAACTCGATTGATGCCAACACCAGATTCTTGCAAGTCGCGCCTGACCAACAGACCTTGTCTCATGAATGAGCGCTAACTCGGGCACAGCACTACTCCAATGGAGTGGAACAACCGCAAGAACTGGACACATGTCTACATCCCGTCTCGTACAGCCATTGTAAGTTGCCTGGTCGTGATACAACACTGGTCCATATTTGAGAGACTGACATTTGTGCACAGGTCCTTGCCCTTGAATCGGCCCCAACAGCAGCGCCTTAGTGGCCTAATCGCAAGAAAACTAGCCGCTTGCCTCGTCATCTAGAATCGTCGAGCATGCAATATCGAAGCGAGTTGGAGCGCCCAGGCTCACAGCCTTATGCAACCAGGAGATGGAAGTTGAGTAGAGAAAAGCAAGATTTACGAGTTTCACGTGCACCATCCCGGTAACACGGCTATATCTTCCAAGAATACACAACGTCGTAGCCAAGCCCACGCGTAGCTTTCCTCACCTTCTGACCGACTGCCCTACGTCTTGGTGTTACACGAGGTTATAGCCCAAGTCTTCGCAATTGTGCACACCCAGTGCAGTGAACGCTGCGCGGGTGGCCCCTACATAGATGCTGTGGCCGCGTAGTAAACACCAGAGCAAAAGTCGTGCAGAACAAAAATGGGTGGAAAATAGTCTTCACGACGACTGCCCGGTTCTTATGGACAGCATGGTGACCTCACATCAAACGGTAGGCTGGGAGGGACTAGCGCATTGGCAGGGCGGGTAAGCAGTTTCGGCTGGCCGTCAGGACGCTCTGCGTTCAATGTGCCGCTTGTTTTAGGTAGCTGCCGTGGGTCGTCTACACGTCCTGACGTCGTGGCCGTCAACCAGTGTTTATTTACTGGGAAAATCGCACCCTGTTAGCGACACACGCGGGATTGAGATCTTAAAGAAGGATCGAGCGAGTGAGGAAGTGATAAGCAGCGCAGCGAGCTGTCCCTGCCAGTTGGCCCCGTCTTGGTCCAGCAGGCCCGGGGGGAAGAGGAAACGGCGGGCCAGAGCTGCGGCGGTCACGTGCAGCAAGGGGTGGAGCAGCTCGGATCTCCAGCTTCTAGCTAAACGACTTTTCCCGCGTCAACTCAATCTTTTCCTCCAGCCTCCCATCACTACCCAACTCCACTCCCATCAGAAGTCGTTCTTAGATATCTGGCAAGATGTTCAAGAGGTTAGCATCTACTCCTTCCCGCAGTCCACGGCGACCTCAGCGGCCAATTGAGCCCAATTGAGCTGCAGGTGGCCTCGGCCGGCTGTTGACGTCGACCCGAGCGAGCTGACCAGCTTCCTTTGACCACAGCGGCATCAGGAACTTCGCCCGCGCGAGACCCTCCTTCGCGGCCGCTGCCACCAGGCGCGCCGGTCCCTCTCCTTTCAAGTTCCCCATCACCAGCCGCTTCGCCAGCACCTCCAGCGTCGGCGATGGAAAGATCTACCAGGTACGCTCACCCACATCCAAGCCCGCGCCAACCTGCGACGCGCCCCGTCCCGCTCCGGCTTCCCGACCAAGGCTAACAAAATACCTCATCAGGTCATCGGCGCCGTCGTCGACGGTCAGTCAACCACTTCACCAGCCTCTGCCTAGGCCTTTTCTTTTGGCGAGAGCGAGTCGCTGATTGCTTTGCAGTGAAATTCGACACGGCCAAGCTCCCCCCAATTCTGAACGCCCTCCAGACAGACAACCAGGGTAACAAGCTTGTCCTCGAGGTCTCGGTACGTCGGCGCCGCCTTGATCAGCTCCCGCTCTAGCCCCCCAAAAAGCTAACCCTGCTACAGCAACATCTCGGTGAGAATGTTGTCCGTTGCATTGCTATGGACGGTAAGTGGCGAGCAGCTCGGCTCCAGGTCGTATGGTTGCTAACCGACGCACAGGTACCGAGGGTCTCGTCCGTGGCGCCAAGGCTACCGACACCGGCGCTCCCATCACCATCCCCGTCGGCCCTGCTACCCTGGGCCGTATCATGAACGTCACTGGTGACCCCATCGACGAGCGTGGACCCATCAAGACCGACAAGTTCCTCCCCATCCACGCCGACCCTCCCGAGTTCACCGAGCAATCCACCACCGCTGAGATTCTGGTCACTGGTATCAAGGTCGTCGATCTCCTCGCCCCCTACGCCCGTGGTGGTAAGATCGGTCTATTCGGTGGTGCTGGTGTCGGCAAGACCGTCTTCATCCAGGAGTTGATCAACAACATCGCCAAGGCCCACGGTGGTTACTCTGTCTTCACCGGTGTCGGCGAGCGTACCCGTGAGGGCAACGATCTGTACCACGAAATGCAGGAGACCTCTGTCATCCAGCTCGAGGGCGAGTCCAAGGTCGCCCTGGTCTTCGGTCAGATGAACGAGCCCCCAGGAGCCCGTGCCCGTGTCGCCCTGACTGGTCTCACCGTCGCCGAGTACTTCCGTGACCAGGAGGGTCAGGATGGTACGTCATCCCATCCGCACAAGCGACTAAATGCCCGCGCCTAGCTAACACACTCGCACAGTGCTTCTCTTCATCGACAACATCTTCCGCTTCACCCAGGCCGGTTCTGAGGTGTCCGCCCTGCTGGGTCGTATCCCCTCTGCCGTCGGTTACCAGCCCACCCTCGCCATCGACATGGGTGGTATGCAGGAGCGTATCACCACCACCAAGAAGGGTTCCATCACCTCCGTCCAGGCCGTCTACGTCCCTGCTGACGATCTGACTGACCCTGCCCCCGCCACCACCTTCGCTCACTTGGACGCCACCACTGTGCTGTCTCGTGGTATCTCTGAGCTGGGTATCTACCCCGCTGTCGACCCCCTCGACTCCAAGTCCCGTATGCTGGACCCCCGTGTCGTCGGACAAGACCACTATGAGACCGCCACCCGCGTGCAGCAGATCCTCCAAGAGTACAAGTCTCTCCAGGACATCATTGCCATTCTGGGTATGGATGAACTCTCCGAGGCCGACAAGCTCACCGTCGAGCGTGCCCGTAAGATCCAGCGTTTCCTGTCGCAGCCCTTCACCGTCGCCCAGGTCTTCACTGGTATCGAGGGCAAGCTTGTCGACCTGAAGGACACCATCTCGTCTTTCAAGGCCATTCTCGGTGGCGAGGGTGATGACCTGCCCGAGGGTGCTTTCTACATGGTTGGCGACTTCGCCTCCGCCCGGGCAAAGGGTGAGCAGATTCTGGCTGATCTGGAGAAGAGCGGTTAAGGAGGCTGTTTCGATGTAGAATAAAGTGGGCACTGCATGGGAGAGTTGGGGCCCGTGTGTAGATGCGCGGATCGAGTTAACGGAAATGTCATCGTAGCTCAATCAATCTTTTCTCCTTTGTGAGCCGTGTATGTGTACAACGACAATCGAAGTAATCAGATCAGTACGGTGTTCATATGCGATGTGGTGTCCTGGTGATGTTGAGTCAACGAACAGCCACGCATACCGAAGTCGGGTAATCATTGCCCTCGAGTGCCAGATGTCGCGGCTATCGCGGGACTGTCTTGCCCAGGGATTCAGTCGGCCAATCTGACTGACGGTGTCCCTTGTCGTGACGCTACATCGGCTGACCGGGACCACCACAATCCAACGTGCGAGCATTGCTCCCAGGAGAAACAAAGGCTATGCGTGTGCTGGCCTCTGGATTAAACTCAGGACAGGGTCAATGCCACTGTACAAAATACCAGTGCCAAGAGAAGGTGGTACGCAATGGTTTCCTGATACACATGATACAGCCTGGCCGGTATCCCGTGTTGGGCGCGATCGGCCCTGGCTAGGTGAGTCAAAAGAATGTCACAAGTGGAAGGATCAGCTTATGGAAACAGAAGCATCCCTGAGCAGCTCTCGAAGGGAAGTCCACTTGATCGCATGCCGTAAGTTCAATATCGTATGCGCGACAGCTCGGGCAAAGTTTCAGCGACCAGGTACCGACCCCCCCCCCCCCAATTGTTCCTCAGGCAGCAGACAGAGCCACGATCCACAGCAAGTGGGAGGCCAGTACGAAGTCCTCTTTACATGATATCTATCTTGTATATACAGGCAATTGCTTCGGCCGCACGGCCCATTATTTTCTAATCATGGCGTCCTCGGACTTGGTGACTTGGGGCACAACCTCGAACCCCATTTGACTTCTCTTCTTTTTCCGTCTGGCGTCACCATATTGCTCGTCGAAGTTGCGAAGAGCCTTGAGGCTTTGCATGTCTTCTGAGATAGAGGCACTAATATCTTTGGACGCCTTTTCGAAGTGGGCCTTGGTCAGGACACGCTTCGCTGGGAACTGATAAGCCGCATCCGCCTCCTTGGCCGCGAGTTCTTCCTTGGCTGCCTCCATTGCTGCTGCTACGGCGAGGTTCTTCAAGTCCGACCCGCTGTAAAGCTCTGTGTCGGACGCGAGCTGTTCGAGTGAGACTGCAGGGTCGAGTTGTTCATCCCTGAGCAGAGATTGGAGGATCGCCAGTCTCGAGTCTCTCAAGGGAAGGTCCAGGAGTATCCTCCTTGGAAGCCGCCTCAGGACAGCCTCATCAAGGTCTTGTGGGGCGTTGGTGCTAACTAGAACGAATATCTGCTGCGTGTCCAATGCATTGGTCAGGCCATCCCACTCTCGCAGGAACTGATTGATTGTTTCTCTGTGGATGGGAAGTCAGTGAGTCGTTCCGCGCCACAACTTCTCACGAGAATCTCGTAGATTCCGAGGGAATTCCCGAATGAATGCCTACCTGTATCCGCCCCTGTTAGGTTGGCGTCCCCTCGACCCGAGGAGGGAGTCCGCCTCGTCAAGAAAGACAACCACAGGTGCTAGCTTCCGAGCTAGCGAGAAAACAGCGCGCACATTCTTTTCGCTATTGCCAACCCACATGTCGTTGATAGAAGCCGCGCTAATTTCAAGCATGTTTGCACCCGAGCCTTTCGCGACAGCTTTAGCCATCATGGTCTTGCCGGTCCCAGGTGGGCCGTACAACAGGCAGCCGTGGATGCGCTCGCGTGCGAGTACTCCATATGAGAATGCCTTGGGGTGCTGGATCGAGAGGGTCGTGAGAGCAACCAGGGACTGGCGAACGCCGGCTGGCACGATTACCTCATCGAACGTAGTATGGATCTCATCCACGTTAACGATTCCTGAGATAAGCTTCTTTTCCTCGTCGTCGAGATCGCCGGGTGGGCCTTTCCGTCGGCCAGGTGAAGACGTAGCCTCAGGGATGATATTGTTGCCCAACGCTATAAGTTCCTGGATCGGTGAGCTTGAAGCCAGTGCGGGAGCAGCAGATGACCTTGGAGGATGCCCAGTCAAGTTGGTGCGTCCCAAATCTACCAAGTTCATTTGCTTGAGGGCCTCGGCAAGCGTCGAGGCATCAAGGACGCCGGTCAATTTTTCCAGTCCAATTGCTCGCGTACAAATCCGATATATCCAGTGGTTTGAGTAGATACCACTAGACAGCTGCGTGATGAGTTCATAAACAGCCTCGTTGGAGCTGGATTCTAAGTCGTCGAGCCGGGTTGGTATGCGAGCCTGCTCACCTCTGAGGCATTCCAGCATCCAATTGATGTTACTCAGATTGTCTGCGACATAGTCCTGCTGTTCCCATTTCTTGAGCCCTGGCAACTGATCGGAGCTGGGGGAGAAAACGATAGGATAGCAGTCACTACTGCTCAACTCTTTGACCTTGGTATGCCAATGCTTGGAAGCATTCGTGTCATTGGAGATAGAGCCGACAAGAACAGCGCTAGATCCGTCTTGCCATAGACGGTCGACGATAGTCCTCAACTTGTCGAGGATCGATGCGCCCTCGGCCGACATCATGAGCTCGACATAGTTATGCACATGCACTATGAGCCGCTCCGGCTTGTCCGACAGGCCACTCATCCTCCTCTTGGCACCAGCCGAGGCCACAATCTCTTTGAGAACATGGGTTGACTTCAAGTCATCCCATGTTGCTCGGTCATCTCTGGCTGGCGATAGCAGCTTCACAACGCTCATCCCCTTGACCAAAATATCATCCGCCTTGTCAGCCGTCGATGGCGAGGTGAAGGATCTGCCATTTTCTTCAGCTGCGGCGTAGCCCAGCATCGAGATTTGACTGCGGCCAAAATATAAAGTCGATCCAAGGTATGACCCTACAATACCAGCCAGTCTTGCAGCATCCAGGTGGATGACGTCGGCGGACAGCTCCATAGCAACATGGCCGACAAGGTCGTTCGCGACCCGGCTGCCCTTATAATTGTGTACGTACAGGAGCGAGACGGGCCTCTTTTTGGGTTCCTTGGTAGCCCTTGATGGCGGAGGCGTGGCATGTAGCTCGGCACTGATGGTCGATACGAGCTCGCGGCCGATGGCTCGCGCAGCAGACTGGTCCTTTGCTTCTTGGGTGGTGGTAGAAATGCCGATGTCGTCGAGCTCCTGCCCAGGGCCTGACGCGAGGGGCTCGGGTTGAAAGTAGCGCCAAACATCGTTGTGTAGTCGATCGCCTGTTGTGTCTTTGGAGTTTGAGATTTGGACGCGGTCGTCTAGGAACCAGCGGGGAAGGCTGACTGGAGGGAGCCCGTTGGCACCCGTCGCCGCAGGATTCGTGGACCTTCCTCTGCCGGGGGGCAGAGGGGAGAACAACTGCTGTCTCTTGTTCTCTGTAGGATTCTCGCTTGTGTCGGATATGCCTGGTGGTTGCGTCTGTTCGCCATTGTCTTCCTTTTCCTCGCCCTCCTTGCCATCCGGCTTGTCGGGCGCACCTGGGCCGTTGGGCTTGCTGGCCACAGACCGAGCCTGGGTAGGACTCAGCCATGCAATAGACGGTCGTAGCAGCCCCGGCAATCCATGTCCCTCATGCTGCAGCGCCTGCGCCCTCCCCCTCGCCTGTGCCCGTAGCCATCGGTGCGATGCAGGAAGGCCGGCTCTCGTCCCTACAGCATGCATTCGAACGACTGGAAGGAGGCGTTGACCCCAGTGACCATCTCGAGTCGTTGGGCAGGGTCAAGATGGATCGGTCGACGATTACCGAGCTACAACTTCCTCCGGTTTGGTGGTGCTATTGCAGCTGGCGCATCCGACAACATAATTAGGACTGTCGGATTCGAAGGCCGCCTCTTTCAGTCTTTGTCAGCCGCACAAGCCGGGGACCCCTGCCGCAACTGCCAACCTCACAGACACCACGACTACACGTCCTCACACGGCAGAGCCCTTTCCAGTCAACGACAGTTTTAAAGTAACACAGTCACATTCAATAGATAACGCAGAAGACTCATGACAGACTCCCTTTAGGTGCCTTTCCCACGTGCTTCATACCTGTAATCTCTAGGAAGTACCTGCGCAGAGGCTATGCCTGTCAGGAAATTATACTACGGGAGGTTATCCCATGGAAGATATCCCACAAAGGGTTATTCTATAAGAGATTATCTTACATGAGGTGATTCTTACAGGGGTTTATCCTGTGGGAGATTTGCCTATTCCCCATGGTAAGTCATCATCTGGTAGTTGAGGCATACCCGTACAGAACTGTGGAGGCCAGTGATGTTTGTTAAATTATTTAGCATGCGTCAAAATAGCTACCAACCGGTGTGCTCTACGCATGCGCATCCTATTCGAAAGGACTTCATCCTGGTAACCGACTTGGCGATTGCTTCTTCTCTCGCCCTCTCCTTTGGCGTAATCATTCAGCATGGCCACGATGGGCATGATCGCTCCAATGAACCCCCGCCGGCTTCGTTGATTGTACATCCCGGCCCTTGATCCTTCATCTCGCTCTTTTTGTACATGGTAAATCAATCGTTCAAGGATGCGACTCTCTAATCTGCACTTTTAGTCGTTCTCCGTAGATAAAGTGATACCCTCCTGCTCCAGCGCTGCTTTGTAAAGGCTCTCCGCTTTCACCAGGGCTGCCATGGACGGGCCCAGAAGCGTCATCACAGCAGCCCGACCACCACCCACCGAATCTGCCTTGAAGCGTTGCTTGATCCGAGTCTTCTGGTAGTGTTCCCTGATCTTCCTCCTCTCCTCCTCGATAACCTTATTCCTAAGCTGCTCAGCTTCGTCCGCTATCGCTGTGATGCGCGTCATTGACCTCCTCAGCGAGTCCACATGGTATCCCAGCTCTTGAGCCCGGTCCGGGTCTCCCGACAAGAATGCGTTCCAGAATTGCTTAAGAAACTCGTTTGTGGTTGCATTTGTGAGCTTGCACTTGTCCTTGAGATCTTTTGGTATTCCCATGGGTGTGTTCTCGTCTGAACTGTGTCCATACTGCTCCGCCCGGCTCTGGGCTAAACCTGTGAGGACCTGCTTCTGCGCGGCTTTCCTTGCTGCCCGGGATCCTACGTGCGGTTTTCTGGGCGCATCCTCATCGCTGTCGCTGCCCTCATCAACGCCGATGCTGCCGTGCAGATCGACACCGCCAGATGGGTCACCCTGTAGCAGATCAATGTCCGACGAGACTTCACTTATGACCACGGAGGGAACCTGTTGCTCATAAACCATGTCGTCGACAGAGGTGGACGCGTTCTGCTCTGCGAAGAACTGGCCCTGTTCCTTGACGTTGAGAATGATCCTGTTTTCCTCGTCGTCCGCTCTCAGGTCGCGAAGCGCCAGCTCCCGCCACGTCGTATCCTCGGCAGCCGGTGCCTCCCCCGCGCCTCCATCCGCCGGGGCAACGTTGGAGAGAAGCTTTTCGCTGGTGGCGTTCAGGACCTGAATGATGGGTATATTCCTCTTGGGCTGCATCTCGATGTCCTTGCGGTTGCCGCTCTTGACAAACCCCGTGTTCTCCTCGTTGCCCTCGACATCAATGATATGAGGGACGTGTGCCGCCAGGATTTTGCTTGTATAGGCGCTGCGGTCCTCGGAGGCATCGTACTTGTCAAAGACAGGGTCCCGCCTGTCCGTATCTGACACCCGCTCGCCCTTGAGCTGCTTACAGAGCCTGGACAGGAAGAACCTTGACCAGAACTCGCCATCATTCAGCTTGGGGACGTTCTCGTTGTATGCCCTCTTGACGATGGGATGCTGGTTGAAGATCTGAAGGATCTCGGCCTGGTGAAGGTTGAGCTCGACCCTCTCCTGGCCCGTCTCGGCATCCTGTATGGTCTTAGTCTTGAAGGTGGGTAATATGTTATATGAGCCTCGCTTCTGATTGACTTCGATGGCGAAGGCGCGAAGGAGGTTGGTACGGGTGGACCAGAACTGGTTGTTGAAGGCAGCGTCGCCGATACTGTCCGGCTTGGTTGCCCTGGCATCCATGTAAGTCTTGTGCAACTCGCCATCCTTCCTCAGCAAGGCCTGCTGCAGCTCAATGTCCAGTTTCAGGTGGTTATCATCGAACAAGTAAGCAGCAGTTGCCTTGGGATCTGGGGCATTGGCGGGCGTTCCGTTTGCCGGGGCTGGGGTTGTGGGCTTTGGCACCGAAGGATCAGCGTTGCGGACCTCAGTTATCAGCCTGGACAAGATGTCCTTGATTGCGTTGGCTTCTGCTCTGGGATCCTCCGGGGAGTTGAAGTGGAAGAGATAAGGCACCGGATCGCCCTCAGTATTGGGGTCCTTGACAAATATCTTGAGCATCACCTTGGGAGCACTGTCCGGGGTCTTTTGGAGATCTTTGGGCGGCCATGTCAGTGATTGTACGTGCGGGGCCACTGGGGAACGTTGGCTGAGGCTTACTTGTGATGTTGAGGATGGGCAAAGAAACGGTAGCAGTGCCAGTGCCGGGCAGTGGTGTCCAGGTGACAGACGCCTGGTCGTCGGTGAGGGTGATGATGCCGTCTTTCTTTTTGTAGCCCGCCTTGCATCTTGGGGCGGCCATCTTGAGGAGAAGCTGGTGACGGCTAGGATAGGCCGCCTGAGGCAGAGGTGTTTATATGCTGTGTCTTACTGTGTATTTTGCTGTGCTGCGCTGTGCTGCGTGAGCTGCGTGAGCTGCGTGAGCTGCGTGAGCTGCGACGCTCAGGTGTGCCCGCCTCAGGATCGTTAAGCTGTAGAGTCGAGCTCAACCCTCTTCAGGGCGTGCAAGCAAGTGGGTTTCCGTGCAGCCCTGAACTACACAGGCTGGGTACTCTGTGTCATCTGGTGCACCCTGGTATGTGGAGAGCAGTGAGGCGTGTACTACTTGAGGACCAGGCCGTCACGAGCGATGAGTTTAGACTTGTAGGATAACCAGCCGGGACAGTTCCCGTCAACACCATCATCAGGAGTGCGCGCCTGCCAGTGCTCGACTGCCTAAAGAGAGACGCGGTACCTGCAACGTCGTACCTGCGCTAATAAGTCTTTTGATACTTGTACCTGAGAGTCGAGGGTTCGGGTCTCTACAGACTCCTGGGGAGGCCTGGGGGTGGGGGGGAGGAGTCCACGTTGCAACGGCTGGCACTACTCGTAGAACACTCGGCAGCTCCGTGCCTCACCCGGTCGGAGGCACGGGCGCTCGTGGGCTCGGGGGCTCGGGGGCAAATGAGAAGGCTGCGCTGGCCCTTGCCTGGGCCCTTTCGCATTCAGCCGGTCAGGGCACCTTGTGGAAGTAGGCGGTCAAACGGCCAAACATGCACCATGCATGCTGTACTATTGCTCACCGTCAAAAAGAAAGAAAGGAGGGACCCGGAAGGAGATGCAGGCCCTTGCGCCCAGATATGCTCTGCAACTGATAGGGCGTGGGCCTTGCATCTGTAACGACAAGCGTGTGAGCAGCTTCTCAGCAAGGGGAGGGCCAATAGAGGCCGAGATGGCTGGATGGGTGGACGGGTGAATGGACGGAGGCCTGCCTGCCCATGCACATGCCCACGTACACTTGACTGTCTGGTCTAAGTATAGTCTTGAGGCGTTTCCGGGGGGTCGGTCATCTGAAAGAAAAACAACTCACCTGGACTCCTGGCCAGCTCCTGCAGAATCCCTCTTGGCCCAGCAAGCCCAGCTTCGTTCGTCGACATCGCCAGCAACGGCAGCCGCAAGGGGGCCACTTTTCTTATTCACAGCTTCATCATAACTCTTGTCACCGGGCGTGGCGGGAACATCCGGCCCGGCTGGGTGCTGCTTCCTCGGGTACCGCACTGCGTCCTCGTGCAGCAAGTCTGCAAGTCTGCGCTCTCACTACCGGTAGTGCCGTAGCAATAACGAGCCGTCAATAATAAACCCGGATTTTCCAATACCCAGCTGCTTGACTCCATTCGCAGCCCACCTTTCCCACACCTACCTAGCTCCTGCAAGCTACCTGCTCGCCATTTTCCTTGCCCCTTCCCGTCTCTTGTCTTTCCTGTCCCTTTTTCCCTCCCCTTCCCCTCCCCTCCTGATCTTCTCCCACCATCCTCCTCCAGTCCTTGAGACATCCTGTCAGTCTGTCGCCCCCCATGCAGCGACTCTGTAGGGCAAGCAGCGCCGCGCTGCGTGCCACTCGCTCGCAATGTCTTTCAAAACCCTCATCCTCCCTCTGCGCCGCCCGCCGTCCTCTCGCCCTCTCGACGCAGAAGCGATACAAGAGCGCCCTCTTCAACGCCCCTGACCCCAACGACAACTTCCTTCAAGGCGAGAATGCGAATTACATCGACGAGATGTACGTGCAGTACAAGCAGGACCCCAAGAGCGTCCACGTCTCGTGGCAGGTCTACTTCAAGAACATCGAGAGCGGCAACATGCCCATTTCGCAGGCCTTCCAGCCGCCCCCAAACCTTGTCCCAAGCTCTTCCGCCGCCGTCACCGGCCTGGCCGCCGGTGCAGGCGTTGGCATCGGCGAGGGCTCCGACATCGACAACCACCTGAAGGTGCAACTGCTGGTGCGCGCCTACCAGGCAAGAGGCCACCACAAGGCGAGGATCGATCCCCTCGGCATCCGTCAGGAGCAGAAGGGCTTCGGCAACATCAAGCCCAAGGAGCTGGAGCTGGACTACTACCAGTTCACCGAGAAGGACCTCGAGACCGAGTACACCCTGGGGCCCGGCATCCTGCCCCGCTTCAAGAGGGACGGTCGCGAGAAGATGACCCTGCGCGAGATCATCGATGCCTGCGAGAGGATCTACTGTGGCTCCTTTGGTGCCGAGTTCATTCACATCCCGGACAGGGAAAAGTGCGACTGGCTGAGGGAGCGCATCGAGGTCCCCAAGCCCTTCACCTATTCACACGATGAGAAGAGGCGCATCCTGGACCGGCTCATCTGGAGCTCAAGCTTCGAGTCTTTCCTGGCCACCAAGTACCCCAATGACAAGCGATTCGGCCTCGAGGGTTGTGAAACCCTTGTCCCTGGAATGAAGGCCCTGATCGATCGCAGCGTTGACTACGGCGTGAAGGACATCATTATCGGAATGCCCCACCGTGGCCGTCTCAACGTGCTCAGTAACGTCGTTCGCAAGCCCAACGAGTCCATCTTCAGCGAGTTCGCCGGCACCTCAGCCGCCGAGGACGAGGGCTCTGGCGATGTCAAGTATCACCTGGGTATGAACTTCGAGAGGCCAACCCCGTCCGGGAAGCGCGTCCAGCTGTCTCTGGTTGCCAACCCGTCCCACCTGGAGGCCGAGGACCCCGTTGTCCTGGGCAAGGCTCGTGCCATTCAGCACTACAACAACGACGAGAAGACGCACCGCACTGCCATGGGCGTCCTTCTTCACGGTGACGCTGCCTTCGCTGCTCAGGGCGTCGTCTACGAATGCCTCGGTTTCCAGTCCCTACCTGCCTACTCGACTGGTGGTACTATTCACATTGTCGTCAACAACCAGATCGGCTTCACCACTGATCCTCGTTTCGCCCGCTCAACCGCCTACTGTACCGACATTGCCAAGGCCATCGACGCCCCTGTCTTCCACGTCAATGCTGATGATGTCGAGGCCGTCAACTTTGTCTCCCAGCTCGCTGCCGACTGGAGGGCTGAGTTCCAGTCGGATGTCGTCATTGATCTGGTCTGTTACCGCAAGCACGGTCACAACGAGACAGACCAACCCTCTTTCACGCAACCGCTTATGTACAAGAGGATCCAGTCGCACGACCCGCAAATCGACATTTACGTGGACAAGCTGCTCAAGGATGGTACGTTCACCAAGGAGGACATCGAAGAGCATAAGAAGTGGGTCTGGGGCATGCTTGAGGAGAGTTTCTCCAAGTCAAAGGACTACCAGCCCACGTCCAAGGAGTGGACCACATCCGCATGGAATGGTTTCAAGTCCCCCAAGGAATTGGCAACCGAGGTCCTGCCCCATCTCCCCACCGCCGTGAGGAAGGATACGCTGGACCATATCGGCCAGATGATAGGCTCCGCCCCCGAAGGCTTCAACATCCACCGCAACCTGAAGCGAATCCTGTCCAACAGGACCAAGACCGTGCTTGAGGGCAAGAACATCGACTGGTCGACCGCCGAGGCTCTGGCGTTTGGATCGCTTGTCTCTGAAGGACACCACGTCCGTGTCGCCGGACAGGATGTGGAGCGTGGAACCTTCTCTCAGCGTCACGCAGTATTCCACGACCAGGAGAACGAGGATACCTACACCCCTCTGCAGCACATCAGCAAGGACCAGGGCAAATTCGTCATCTCAAACTCCTCTTTGAGCGAATATGGCGCCATGGGCTTCGAGTACGGCTACTCGCTGTCTTCGCCAAATGCTCTCGTGATGTGGGAGGCTCAGTTTGGCGACTTCGCGAACAACGCACAGTGTGTCATCGACCAGTTCATCGCGTCTGGCGAGGTGAAGTGGATGCAGAGAACCGGCCTTGTCCTTTCCCTTCCCCACGGATACGATGGTCAGGGACCCGAGCACTCTTCCGGCCGCATTGAGCGGTACCTTCAACTCTGCAACGAGGATCCTCGCATCTTCCCGTCCGAGGACAAGCTGCAGCGCCAGCACCAAGATTGCAACATGCAGATTGCATACATGACAACTCCTGCCAATCTGTTCCACGTTCTGCGACGCCAGATGAACAGGCAGTTCCGAAAGCGTAAGTTGGGAGCATACAGTCGCAGCCTGAGATTTCTGCTAACATTGCCCAGCCTTGATCATCTTCTTCTCCAAGTCCCTTCTCCGCCACCCGATAGCACGCTCCAACATTGAGGACTTCACCGGTGATTCTCAGTTCCAGTGGATTATTGAGGACCCAGCCCACGAGAGCGGCGACATCAAGGCTCGCGAGGAGATTGACCGGGTCGTGATCTGCAGTGGACAGGTGTACACGGCGTTGCACAAGTACCGCGCCGACAACGGCCTCAAGGATGTGGCCATCACGCGCATCGAACAACTCAACCCATTCCCGTGGCAACAACTCAAGGAGAACCTGGACAGCTACCCCAACGCCAAGACCATTGTCTGGGCGCAGGAGGAACCACTGAACGCCGGCGCGTGGAGCTTCACGCAGCCGCGTATCGAGACGCTGCTGAACGAGACCCAGCACCACGATCACAAGCATGTCATGTACGCGGGCCGTAACCCAAGCGCGTCGGTCGCGACGGGCCTGAAAGCAAATCATGTCAAGGAGGAACAGGAACTGCTTGAGGTGGCGTTCACGGTGACGCAGGATAAGCTGAAGGGTGAATAAACGGGGCTATGATAGGCATAAGATAGGAAGCACAAGGGAATCCAGGAATGCCGGCAGATAGCCGGCAGTCACCATATATATTCTGTTGGAGAAGGACGCCGGTCTAGGGAGGGAGCGTTTCCTTTGTAAAAGTAGTCCTTCCGGTGGTTCACGGGTTGTAGGAATAACCATGGGATGGATCAATGCATATCTGCGCGTTTTGGCTTAACTCGACTACTTTCAGCTGTTCTCGCGCCAAAAATAGCAGCGGCGGGGAGAGCTCATTTCCATGTCGTCAGTCTGGCCGCACGCAATGTGTGTTGTGCTGTCGAAATCTGCGGATGATCCAGAGCGGGCACTCACGGGGATTCATGTGACACTCACAAAGGGCCAAGCCGTCGCTTGCGCAAGCGACGGTAGGAGTCACAGGGTATATTCAAGGGCGTTAATTGTGCGCGCAGCGGAGCTTGCTCGAGGTTCTATGGATCGAAACCAATCGCGGCCTATTTAACCCCCATGTTTGAGCACATGTCGATGCCATGATTCTAAGGAGCAATCAGCTGCCACGGCTTGACCACCCCGTTGTCACCTGTCGTGATAAGCATTTCATCCACACCGCGGTTCTCGGTCCCAGAGTCGAACCTGCGGCACCAAGTGACATGATTAATCTCGTAAGGCCCATGGCCATTCTCCACTGTGGCCATGACGCGCCACCTCGTGGCCTCGGAGGCATGGGGAACGGCGGTTGCCTCGCCGTTTTCAGAATGCCCCGCTGATCCCGGCTCGGTACCGTCGCTGGAAGTAGCGGCATCTTCCCTGTAGACAGCAATAATTCCATCGCTTCCTGTGCTGGCAACGAGGCCAGACACGGGACTCCATGCTGCAGAATACACGTCCCTCCTGTGCACAGAAGGTAGAATGGCTGTGCATTTCCAGTCCTCTCTTAGCGAGCGACGCATGGTGTTGGGGATGCCACCCAGACCGGGTCGGAACAGAGGGTTCTTCCCATCGCCGCTCTCCTCGTCCGGGTCATCCTCATCCAGGGTCCAGATCCTTATTGTCTTGTCCGCCGAGAAGCTCATAAGCCGCGGGAACGCCTCTCTGTCCGGGCTGGCCTCCCATTGCACACCCCACACGGTGCCGTCATGGCCCTCCAGGACCGCGACGCATACCCACTCCCCGTCGCCATCTTCCCGCCAGATCCTCACGGTGTTGTCGTAACTGCTGCTCGCCAGGACGTCGGCACCATATTTGCCCTTGGCGGTGCGGCCAGGCACGTCGGGGCACCAAGCGACGGACTTGACGTCGCCCTCATGCTCGTTGAGGACGGCGACCGTCTCCCACTCGTCATCGGCCTCGTTGGCGCCGACATCCTCCCATATCCACACGGTCTTGTCGCGGCTGCAGGTAGCCAGGTACTGGGCGGAGGGCGAGAATGCGACAGACTTGACCTCGGAGTCGTGGCCTTCGAGAACGAGGGAGAACTCCCAGTCGTCTTCGTCCTTGTCAGAGGCAGTGGTGTCTCTCCGTGCGGCGCGGTTGGCTGTGGTGGTGGTGGTGGTGGTGGCGGTCACGTCAAACTCCAAGCTGGCGGGGTGGGACGGGGCAGGGTCAGATGCCTGGTCCAGAGGGAGGCTGTCGCCGTCCCAGCGCCACAGGGCAGCGGTGGAGTCGAAGCTGGCGGTTACGAGGCAGAGCTTGTTTGGGGGCATGGCAGGCTTCCAGGCGGCGGTGCGGACGGAGCGGGCATGGCCACCGGTCAGGGTGCTGTGCGAGGAGAGGGAGGAGAGGGAGTAGATGGTGACGGCCTTGGAGTGGCAGGTTGCCAGGAGGGGCAGTGTAGGATGCGGGATCGAGGCCCAGGCGCGCTGGTAGAGCTCTGGGCTCAGGGCCGGCATCGCCCTGAGCCTGATCCCGCCCTCGCCCTGGCCCTCGCCCGGTGACACCATCGAGAGCAGCGTCAGGGTCGTGTTGTCGGTGGCTTTCAATATCTTCGGTCTGGGGCGCGGCGTGGGGAGCTGGTGTTCCTAGCTGATGCGGTGCAACTTGTTCCTCCTCTCTTTGGCTGAGTAAAAGAGCGTGAAAACGCAAGATTCAATGCCTTCTCTCTTGTGCAGCAGCGGGAACTATGCATCAATGCAAGCCGGCTGGTAAGAGGCGAGGTCACGAGAAGCGTTTGCAGTAGCTGACAATCGTATGGACGTGGCCGTAGTTGGGTTGCTCTTTTTTTTTTTTTTTTGCCTTCTCCTTCCTTCTCTTACCCCAAAGCCATGACGCGGTAATGGGTTCTATCGCGCATCAATACTGTAGTGGAGGGGTCACCTAGACGTACCGAGGGAAGATAAGAAGATAAGAGTACGGTGCCTGTGCACCTAGGCAAGTAAGTATCTACGTACCTCCCGAGCTCTGGTAGTGGGGCCGAGCCCAACCCACAGCAACATTAAATTAGAGATGGGGGATCCGCACCCGCAAAAAAGGAGGATTCACCCATATTTAGGTAACTCGGAAATCGAAATAGTTATGTTCCCATCTAAGCAGTAATCCTACAGGAGGTTGTCCTATAGGGTTAATTCTCTTGTATATGGGGCTATACTTGTACGGGTGTACTCCGTACCGTCTGTTTTTGCGGGTGTGAATCCCCCATCTCTTGTATTATAAGCCGAACCTCGGGCACACAATGGCATTTAACTACTCACAGATGAGACAGTTCTCACTGGCTTGCGGACCTCGGCCACGACCAGTCCACTTCTGTGGACACTGGGACTGGGACTGGGATCGGGACCACAGCCTGGTCCTGCAAGGCGCGGCGAAATGCTTGTCTCCTGCATGCAAGTCATTCGATGCCTCCATCTGTCACGGACAGTAGTCCGTCAGTCACAATCTCTCTCTGCATCTGCTCTGCAGCTCCCTCTTGGACGGACCCAGGACCCAACACGGACCAGGCCTGCCAGGCTCGTCTGGGCGTTCCGATCCATGCTCAGGCACAGGCACAAGCACAAGCACAGGCCTTTTCGCATCCGCGCCGTCGTGGACCCTAGCGTCGAGTGACGGCACGCCAGCAACACCTCACAGCCAATCCGAGGCCCCAGGGCATATTGCTTGCTCCCTTTGGATTTTATCAGAAGCAAGTTATCGTGGCCTACCCGCCCAATCATGCCGGGGGTCGCGTCCCGACAAGGCCCAGAGACCCGACAGCAACAGCAACAGCATCAAAAGCATAGTCAACGACAGCTGGCCAGCCGCCTGCACGGCCCTGACGGCGAGCGACGGGTGCCGTCGAGAGACACCAGCCTGTCTGCTCTCCTACTGTCTGTGTACTTGCTGTTCACACGAGACCCAGGCTCTGCCTGGCTGGGCCTGGCTAGGCGGCTGGCTCGAGATGAGGGTGGCTTTCCAAGGCGCTCGCCAGACCAGTTGCTGGACAGCCACGCCCTGCTGGAGCCGCCATCCCATTGTCACCGCTTGACTCGACGGTCCACGGCATATGTTCCGCAGGGTACCCCTTGTCCTGTTGTCTCTCATTCCCCCAGTTCATGCACCATGCAAGAGCTTGCCGGTCGATCATCTCGTCCCCAGGGTTCGCTACCCCGGCGATGTGACCAACATCACCTGCCCAGATCTGTCAGGTTCGGCTGCGACTCCGAACGCTTGTGCCATCCGAGACGTCGTCGACTGCGTCGCCCAGTCGCAGCTTTGACCTCTGCTCCCCGCCCCAAGACACTGATGTTCCTTTTTCCTTTTTCCTTTTTCCCATGTCTCGTTCGAGTCCAACGACCTTTCCCTTGTTCCTTTTTCCCCGGCGCGCCCGCACTTGCTGCCCCCTTCCCACCGCCCAGACCCATGTTCACACAAAGAGAAAGAGAGACAATGGCAAAATGGCAAAATGGCAAAACGGATGGTGGAACGTGGAATCCGCCGCCGCCTTCTTTCCCCCCGGCCAGTGCCGCCCTGGATCGGTTAGGCTACAGGCTTTGAGTCTCTCGTGTGGGCCGGCGTGCCTCGTGGGCCAGAAGCCCAGGAATTAATTCCAAAGGGGCTCACCACTAAGCACCAACTTGGTCAACGACTGTGCGCGGGCATCCGAGCCCCTCCTGGCCTGGTGCCAGTACCAGCCTCGATCGACAGGACACCCCGAGCCCGTACGGTTAGCGCCGCCTGCTTGGGCCTCGGGGCATGCGTTCATCGACAAACGCCAGAACGCACAAGAAACTACTAGTGCCCCTCGATTTGAATCACTGCACGACAGCCACCTTCTGCTGGCCCGTATCCGCTGGCCGCTCGTCACTTGCGGATCTTGCCATCCACGGCAGCGCGCTGTCTCGATGTCTTACTCTGCGGTCCCCCACAGGATGGTCAACTTGGCCAGAGGACGGCTCGTTTCGGGTCTTGCGCAGAATTCCTCTGCCCTGCATGCCTCCCGCTTCGCCTCGCTTCGCGTCTCCTCAGGAGCCTCTGTCTGCGCAACTGTGTATATCTGTGTCCGCTCCCGCTGCCTATCTTTTGCGTACCCTGCGGCGGCGGAGCGCGCGATCTGCCTGACTAAAACGTCTGCCGCCAGACCATGACCAGAGGCACTATTATAGGTCCTCGTGGGCTTCTGACAGACACCATTTTTCCCGCCGTTCCCCCCCACAGACCTCGATCTTGAGCCTTCTCAGTATCGCGTCCTCCGGTAGGTGCCCCGGCTAGTCCCCGTTTCTGGGGCCAAGCATCCCGAAACCCAGCAGTCTGGGCCTCTGTCTGCGGTAGGCACGACACAGCAACCCCTGAATCCGATAACCCGCCTGCTGGGCCCGCCTCAGTGAGGGTGTCTATGCGCCGCCATCTTGCCAGTGACGAGCGTCGCCACCTCCGATCGAGAATCTGTAAGCCGGGTCTTGTGCTGTACGTTTGGACCTGTTGGAGTATCTTACCAGAGCCGGCTGTGGGCCGGACCAGGTCGCCGCTTGGGGACTGCTTCTCATATATACAGGACTCATCCCGCCTTGGAATCCCGTTCCCTGGCCTTCTCATGTGCACACGCCATTGATCTTTGCGTGCTATTGCTGTCATATCTGGAACTCGCAGCACCGCCCCGGCGCAATTCAGTGGACGCACCTAGTTTCTGCACTCGAGAGCACGGCAAAGATGTCTCTCAATAAGACGGAAGCCGAGCTGCTCTTTGAGAAGTGGGGGGACCAGATTGTACCAAGGTCCTTCAACGCGGGCTTTGTGACTTTGAGCTATGTGGTCAGTCTGATTGGGGCGGCATCGACACTAGAGTTGATCAACAGGAGGACCGCGCCCAAGGGGAGAATAAATCAGTACGTCGCCTAGCCGCCACAAGAGTCAGGATGGAA
Source organism: Diaporthe vexans (assembly GCA_021188095.1). NCBI lineage: Eukaryota > Fungi > Ascomycota > Sordariomycetes > Diaporthales > Diaporthaceae > Diaporthe > Diaporthe vexans. The sequence continues at coordinate 444,921 of JAJLLZ010000015.1, forward strand.
TCAGTGCTGACTGTGTGTTGTCATATAGCTTGCTGCTCATCAGTGCGGCCATCACGATGGGTGGCATCGCCATCTGGTGCATGCATTTCATCGGCAATCGAGCTATCGAGATGGCGGCTGGGGAGCCGTCGCTCCAGATTGCCTATTCCAGCGGGTTCACGGCATTTTCGTTTTTCATGCCGATTCTTGTCCTAGTTGCTGCTTTCGTGGCCATTGGGACCAACGACAAGGTCTCTTGGTGGCGTGTCGCCATCGGAGGCACACTTGCCGGCGCTGCCATCTGCGGCATGCATTACCTGGGCAATGCCTCCATCAACAATTACGTCTGCATTTACAACATCGCCAACGTCGTAGGGGCGGCCTTGATTGCGGTGGCTGCGAGTATCATCGCCCTCTCGCTCTTCTTCGTCTTCCGGGCGGGATGGACTAGCTCGTGGTGGAAGAGGATCATTTCGGCAGTGCTGTTGGCTGGTGCTGTCTCGGGCATGCACTGGTGCGCTTCGACAGGCACGTCTTACAAGTTGATCGCGCTCGCCGGGGACAACAACCAGCTTTCGAGAAACGAGACCGTCATTGTCGTTATCTGCCTGGTAAGTCGCCAAGTGCCTCCCAAGTCTCGGGCGGTTCGGGCCAAGCTGACCTGGGGTTGAATGTCAAGTCTGTTGGGGCCTGTCTCGTCATGGCGAGTTTTGCCATGTACACCGCTCGGATAATGCAGCGCTATGCGAGCAAAGCACAGCAGGTCGTGTTGGCAGCAGCTGTGTTCGACAAGCACGGACGTGTGCTCGTGAGCCCGGACGGGTTGCTGCCCAGCGAAAAGATCACCGACTCCTTCCTGGAGAAGACACCACAGGACTCGTTCACGGTCGCGCATCCTCTCTTCCACTGGATGTTTCAGGCGTCGCGGAACTGGTCCAGCATCACCACCATCATCAACGGAATCTCGAACCATCTGTCGCACCTCCCCCACAACGGCCGCGACAATTCGAGGGGCGGCATCAAGCTCATCACAGACCATGGGGAGCTCATAGAAAACTACGACGTCATATTTCGAGAGCTGTTCTGCGCCGCCGCCGCCGGGCTGGCGGATAAGATGAAGACCCAGCTAACCAGCGTCGGGATACTGTGGGACGAGATCCTCCCGACCGGTGCGGGCGGGCGGGCTCAAGCCCAAGCCCGCCAGAACCAGCAGGTGTCCGAGCAAGCGACCGGCAGCGAGGGCCACGGGCAGCGCGGGGCGGACGGCACCCACGGTGCGAGCCTCGAGGACCTAGCAGAGAAGGGCGTGATCCGCCAGCCGTACCAGGAGTTCGGACGCGGCAGCCTGATGTTCCTGGTGCGGCGTGTCGAGAACTCGAGGGACATGGAGAGCCTGGCCGCCGCGGGCTACCGGTTCGCCGAGTTGCACCAGGTCAGCGGGATCATCGGCTCGACGATGCAGATCAAGACGCGCAGCATTGAGAATAAGCTGCGAACCATGTCGACGTTTGCGGAAAACAACGCGATGCTGGAGCCCGGCGTCCACGTGGGATTCTTCGGAGTGCAGGCGCGGGTGAACAATGCCTACGGATTCGACGTGCTGGCGCGCCGCAACGCGCGCAACCTGCTGCCATCGGTGCAGATGCCGCTCGCGCGACTCGACGCGTGGCAGATGAATTTTCTCCGACAGTTTGAGCGGATGACGCCACACCACATCGCCAGGCGGCTGGCGGGGCTCAAGAACATCTCACACAAGGAGATGATGTTCGCGTCGCAGCTGACGGACAGCATCGAGTCGCTGCGCGGCTGGGTCGAGGACAGCATATTTGACGAGGCAGTGCTCTGCTCCAAGACGGTCGAGGTGCCGTGCCGGCCAGTCTCTGCGGGCTCGTCGCCGGGCAGCTGTACGGTCATCTCGTTCAGGATCGTGGTTCCGATCCACCTGAATGTGGAGAGTCCCAAGTGCGAGTTCGTGCCGCTCAACATGTTCAAGGTGCACCAACTCGTGTACAAGGACTCGCCGAACCACCTCGCCTTCACGCGGTCGGTGCACCGCGAGCTGGCGCCCATCATAAACGCGGTGCCGGCGGGGGCGGCGATGAGGCCCGGCAGGGCGAACGGGGCGACGACATCGCACTCGAGGCGGGCGTCGCTGCGGGACACGAGGATGGCCAGCCGGCTGTTCCGGAGCGGGCGGCCGCAGACGTCGGGCAGCGAGCGGGGCGGGGCGGTGGACGGGGACGGAGTGCCGATCCCGACGACGCTGCACCGGGCATCATCATGGGGCGGGGGCTCGGGCAAGTCGAGCTCGACGCTGAAGCTGTGGAACGGCAGGCCGAGCGATGGGGGCGAGACGAGCCCCGGGGTGGGCTCGGTGGACTCGGCATCAGACGCGGTGCTGCACGGGCTGGCACCACCGGCGTACGCGATGGAGGAGCTACACTCGCCCACGTCGCCGCCGCCGCCGCACACGCCGGGCCCGCTGCCGTCTCCATCACCGGCGCCGCACGCCATGTCGGGCCCGCCGCAGCAAGCATCGTCGTTTGGCGGGATCATGGTGTCGCAGGAGATCACAGTCAACGTGCAGCGGGCGGGCGACGTGAACGAGGGGTCCGGGGGCAGCCAGTACAGCGGGCAGGGCCGGCAGTCGTTCTCGCGGGCCGGCTCGTCACTGCTGCGGAGAAGGGCGAGCGAGAGCGGGGGCCACGCCGAGGTGGGAGCGAGCGTGGCAGTCGGCGTGGGGATGGCCGGGGCCGGGGCCGGGGCCGGGGCCGGAACGGGGCCCGGAGAGGCCAGGAGCCACCGAGGGATCGAGATGAGGCCGATGGGAGCTCACGGCAACGACCGGTCGAGCGTGCACATCGGGTCAGGTGTGCAGGTGTCAAATGTGGAGGCGGAGAAGCTGACGGAGGCACCGACGTTTGTGGATGAGCTGTTTGGGTTCTGCGTGGAAGGGAGGTGATGAGGGTGTTGCCGGTGCATGCACGGCCTGCAAGTGTACGTGTAAGTGTATATCTATGTCTCCATCTACATTTCTATAACCTCATGCATATATATACATATATTTAATCCAATTGTACATCTTGTGGTCTTTGATGTGTTGATTGTCTGGGTACTATACTGTTTATATACTGAGGTAGGTAGGTACCTAGATATGTTTGTAAGGAGGATTTGAGTGAGTGAGTGAGTGAGTGAGTGAGTGTGTGTGTGTGTGAGCGTGTGTGTGAGCGTGTGCGTGAGTGAATATGCAGGGACTGTGGGTGGGGTGGGGGAATATGAGGGCTGAGTTGATTGGAGGAAAAACTGCTGAGGGGGGAGTAGGTTCTGTTAGCAGCGAGGCGCCAAACGCACCGCATGGTTAGGACACGACACGGTACATGGTACAGTGCCTGGCAAGCGGCTCCCCTGGAGAGGGGTCCGGGGATGGGGGATGGGGATGAGGATGGCGGGACGGGGATGGAGGAGTCTTGGGGCGTGTCCAGATCGGGGAATCCGAAAACCCACCTATTGCCAGTCTTCAAGTGATGCTTGGGCAGAGCGTACAGCATATCGGTCTCTCGCTCTGCACCGCTAGTCCGAAAGAGGCAAGGCGGCTGGTTCTAGCCATATAGGAGAGTGCGTGCGACACATGAACGGCAGCGACAGCCTCTCAGCCTCCCAGCCTCCGTCCCTGCGTGGCCTAACGTCGACGGCCCTGCACAGGGTGCTTGTTTTCCAGACTACAGACTACAGACTAATAAAGACCGTGATGGTGGCATAACCTGCACCGGCAGCCCGGGCCAAGACCTCGATCGAGACGTCAAAAGACAAACTGCACAGCCAGGCCAGCCAAATGCGCGGTGCGCAGTGCGTAGTGCGAGGCAGGCTCACAGAACTCCGCCCAACGTCATTATTCGGTCCAAGGCCCCACGCCTCAGGCCCCACGCCTCGCGCTGGCCTCAGGTCGACTTCCACCTCACTTGCTCACTTCACTTGTTGACTTGACCTCTCGGTCCAGCCCAGTCCAGTCCAGTCCAATTCGCCTCACTCGACTTGACTCGGCCCGACCTAGCTTCGCGCCACCTCAATTGGCCTGGCTCGCCTCTCTTGACCGAGAAACTTGGTATGTCGTCAAATCTGCGTTGCAGCCTGCTTCTCTGAGTCCCACCACCATCGCAATCTTCCTGTGAGCACTGCACCTGTCTCCTATAGCACAGTGCTGTCCCGAGCTATGCTTCTCGAAACTCTAATTCTCACCACTCGCCCTCCCCCCCCTCCATCCCCTTGTCCATCTCCCTCTACTCCTATTTCCTTCTCCCATCACCTCCTTCAGTACTGCAGTTCAAGTCAACCACGACCGACTGGCTCCTTGATTCATTGACTGACTGGCCAGGCATTCCTCGCAGCAATCAATACATATATATTTTATATATATATATATATATATATACTCACTTTCATATAATACCCTCATCATCCGGCCGTCCTGCCGCGGCGCACTCTCCTGCTAATTGACCTTGTCGTCTTTTCCTACTTCGGATCTGCCGCATCGCCAAGCCACCTAGTTCAAAAGCAAAGGCCTCCTCTCCTGTCTGCCGTCGCCCTCGCCCTCGCGCCCGCGCCCGCCCGACCCTCCTGTCCCCTCCTCCCTCGCCTCCCCCCAGCAAGCAGCCAGTCGCAATGTCTGGCTTCACGAGGGCGCGCCCCGGCCTGCTGCGCCGGCTGGCCCTGCCCGTCGGCCTCGCCACTGCCGGTGGTGGCCTGCTCTTCTACGTCTACCGGCCCCGCAACATCCCCGGCCACGAGGCCGCCGCCGTGCCACCGCCCATCTACGGCGCCGACGGCACCTTCAAGCTGCCCAAGTTCCCCCGTGTCAAGTCCCGCCTCGAGCAGATACAAGACCTCAAGAAGAGCGCCAGCCCCACCGCCGACGCCTCCGACGAGTACGACATGCTCGTCATTGGCGGCGGCGCCACCGGCACTGGCGTCGCCGTCGATGCTGCTACCCGCGGCCTCAAGGTCGCCGTGGTCGAGCGCGACGACTTCAGCTCCGGCACCAGCAGCAAGAGCACCAAGCTGGTCCACGGCGGCGTCCGCTACCTCGAGAAGGCCGTCTGGAACCTCGACTACAGCCAGTACCAGCTCGTCAGGGAGGCCCTCAAGGAGCGCAAGTACTTCCTGCAGACCGCGCCTCACCTCAGCTCCTGGCTGCCCATCATGCTGCCCCTCGACAAGTGGTGGAAGGCCCCCTACTACTGGGCCGGCACCAAGTTCTACGACTTCCTGGCCGGCAGCGAGGGCATCGAGAGCTCCTACTTCCTCACAAAGAGCAAGGCCATCGAGGCCTTCCCCATGCTCAAGAGGACCGACCTGGTCGGCGCCCTCGTCTACTACGACGGCGCCCACAACGACTCCCGCATGAACGTGTCCATCGCCATGACCGCCGCCCTCTACGGCGCCACCGTTGTCAACCACATCGAGGTCACCGGCCTGGACAAGGACGCCAGCGGCAGGCTCTCGGGCGCCAGGCTCAAGGACCGCGTCCCCGAGAGGGACGGCAAGGCCGCCGAGGAGTTCCACGTCAGGGCAAAGTGCATCATCAACTGCACCGGGCCCTTCGCCGACGGGATCCGGAAGCTCGACGAGCAGGACTGCAAGGAGATCGTCGCCCCGGCCTCGGGCGTCCACGTCATCCTGCCGGGCTACTACAGCCCCGCCAAGATGGGCCTGATCGACCCCTCCACCTCGGACGGCCGTGTCATCTTCTTCCTGCCCTGGCAGGGCAACACCATCGCCGGCACCACCGACAAGCCCGCCAGGGTCACCAAGGACCCCATGCCCGACGAGGAGTCCATCCAGTGGATCCTCAACGAGGTCAGCAACTACCTCTCGCCCGACATCGTCGTGCGCCGCGGCGACGTCCTGGCCGCCTGGTCCGGCCTGCGCCCGCTCGTCAAGGACCCAAAGGCCAAGAACACCGAGTCCTTGGTGCGCAACCACCTGATCGATATCTCCCCATCCGGTCTCGTAACGTGCGCCGGCGGCAAGTGGACCACCTACCGCCAGATGGCCGAGGAGTGCGTCGACGCCGCCATCAACGAGTTCGGCCTCCAGACCAGGCCTGTGCCCAACGCCCCTCGCGTGAGCGGCACCGACGCCATCGACGACGGCGCAATCCTGGACGGCTCATGCCAGTCCCACCGGGTCAGGCTCATCGGCGCCCACGGCTGGAGCCGCACGCTCTTCATCAACCTGATCCAACACTACGGCGTCGAGACCGAGGTCGCAAAGCACCTCTGCGAGAATTATGGCGATCGCGCCTGGGTGGTTGCCGCCCTGTGCCGGCCAACTGACAAGCGTTTCCCTGCGCGGGGCGAGCGCATCTCTCAACTGTACCCTTTTGTGGACGGCGAGATCCGGTATGCTGTCCGCCACGAGTACGCCCAGACCGCCGTTGATGTGCTAGCCCGGCGGACGAGGCTGGCCTTCCTCAACGCCCAGGCAGCACTCGAATGTCTACCTCAGGTTATTGACATCATGGCTTCGGAGCTGTCGTGGGACAAGAGGCGGCAGGACCTCGAGTGGAGCGATAGTAAGTACCCAAATATGGATTTTCAAAGATTCGCGCCCTCCTACCCACCACCAAACAAAAGAAGACGTTACCCACACACACACACACACATGCGCGCGGTTTCTCCGGATTCCAGTGTACAGCGCGTCTTCACACCCGCTCTCGCCCGTCTCCCCCCCCCCCCCACCAAGAAAAAAGGCCTATTTGCTTCCGAGCGCCGTACTAACCTGTTGCGTGAACTACAGCCGTTGCGTTCCTGGAATCGATGGGCTTGCCTAAGCCCATGCTGAGCGCGACACGGAGTCAGGTCGAACAGGGCAAGCTTGACTTCCGCACAGGGCTGGAGTACAAGATGTACTCCAGGCACGACAAGCCCGCCAATGAGGAATAGATAAGAGAAACGCTTCCATCCACAGGCCAGAGAAGGAATTTTTGGGTTTAGTTTCCGGGTTCGGATGGCTGACAGCATTGGAGTCGGCGTTTGGTGGATAGAAGGCGCCCCCGGATGAAAAGGGGACTCTTACATGAGCGGCACGTGTCCTTCCACTAGCCCACTACGCCCTTGGGAATGATTCCAATATCAGCTAGCATCATAGTAGGGTTTATTTTATATTTTATTTTCTGGCTGTCTGGGGTCAGTACTTGTATACTCATAAGAAGTGCGAGTATGCTCAAGAGTTGGAAAGTAAGAGGATGGTGAAGTACCCACACCTTGTGTAGCATCCTCTCACACATGATAAAACAATTCTTCAGTGCCTCAAATTTGCCCTCGTCGGGGCACGTTCACATTCGTAGTGGTCTAACGAGTGAAATCATCGCGGAGGCGTGCCTTGTCGCAGGCAGTACCACAGTGACACTGGTCGCAGCAGAAGTGTCTCGCGCCTGTGTTCCCTATCCTCGAAGCCAGTCTCTGCGACAAACCCGGCCTACCGATTCAACGCCTCTAGAGGCTTCACCAGTGCTCAGTCTACCACGAGAGCTTCTCGAGGTGCCGCGGCAAAAGTTGCTAGAGTTACACACATGTCTTCATCGATACCGAACCATGCGTGGATCGTGCCCGTTAAGGCTGGGGGACAAGGCAGACCGGTGGCAATGGAGTTCTTTTCTGTGATAGCTCCTGCTTATCAGTCACGTCTCGACTGTCTTGTCCATCTGCCCTCCGACTAGCGGGCTGGCTGTCCGGTTCCTTCTCCGCACGACGGGGCTTTGGTCATTGTATATCCTCGGATGCTAGGCCACGATCCGCTGTCTCATCCAGACATCACTGTCTTGGACACAAGCGAACGATGCTCTCTCCACGGGTTGGTAAGACCCAAGCAGGAGTACACAGCCTCTGTGAGTCCTCTGATCATTGAAGCCACGTCATTTCTGCAATTAGATTAGTTGATGGCACTCTTTGGAAAAGGAGACAAGATAGCATGTCTTGAGACATGTCCATTGCCCTACAACGCAGCCTGTTTCAACGTCCATTGAGCCTGGAACGGAGCCTGCCAGTCACCACAACTGCCAGCATCTACTCTCCTCTGCTCTACACATATCAGCAAGGCTGGTCTCTGCTGCCGCCAGCCAGCCGAGATGCCTGCCCGAAACGATGCCAGGACTGCAACTACCTCATCTCTCTCTGCCCATGGCTGCAGGCAAACCCAGCGGTGAGAATAGACATGGTCACAATGCCGTTGCCGTATACACAAAATACTGCGACAAAATGGCCGTGCTAGATCACAAGGATGATGGTAACTGAATGCTCGTGGGCTTTGAATCCTCAAGGTATTGCTTCTTTTCACAACACCAACACGGATATCATCAATGGCCAAGCCTGCGAAATCACCATCCAAATCAAGTCCAATACATCAGTAGCATGTCATGGTCCATTCATTGCGTCCGCCATAAACTGAGAATCGGCCAGGTTGCTAATCCTAACCTTAATGGCGCCACTACTAGATGCTTCATATTCACGTCTTCTCGTCCCTCATCGTCTGTGCTGCCCAAGTTGTCGTCGAGTAATTCAAAATGCCTTAAGAATACTCCAAGTGATGCAAGACAAGGCGAATTGCGATGCTACCAAGCGGCAGAGCCAAAATCAAATCGAAAATCAAAAGCCGCAAATCTCGAAGCCAGAAAGCCAACCGTAAAAGAAACTACCAGAAACAGAAGGAGGAAAAAAACAAAGAACAAAGTAGGACTACTCCCGCCGAGTTCGGTACCGAAGATATCCGTTTAACGCCTCGCATGTGAATGGCAAATTGTCCGTCTATTTTGTGGTCCTGATATGCATGCCTCGTCCGTAGCGCCAAACGCGAATTCAAAGAATACGACCAGTATAGTAGAAAAGAAAAAGTTGGGTTGCGGTCTGATGGCCAGATCCCTCGTGTGATTGCATGGCGGCTAGGGTGCTTCATCGTCGGCCATGGAATACGGACACAAAAGGTCCGGGTCTCGTGTCGACAGCCCGCTAGTGCTCAAGACGCGCTGTAGCAAGCTACGCTTCGATCTGCTGCCTCGTCTCTGCTGGGTCACGGAAGCTGTGTCCTCGAATGGGTTCGTAAACTTGCTGTCTAGGACAGCGTCCCAGCCGTAGGGATCCTCTTCAGGAGCCCTGCCAGTATAGGGATCGGTGTCCGAGCCCAGGGAGAAGGGGCTCTGGTCAGGTTCATCGATGTCCATGCAATCGCCAAGGTATTTTGAGAAGTCTGTGAATCGGAGACCTTGGCTAGGAGAGTGTTGATACCTCGAGCATCCCTCAGCAGCGGGGGAAACCATGGTCGTGTCGCTCTCGATATCAGTCACGTCGGTGGACGATCCGTCAAGCTCGTGCGTCACTGCCTCCATGATCGGAGCTTTCTGGGCAGCATTGCTTCCGTATAAGCTCGCCCGGGGCCGGAGCAGCGGTGCCGTATGTATCTCTGGCCTCTCATCATGGCTCGGGCAGGTTATGACGAGCTGTGTGGGCGGGTTGCGCCCTCGGCCGTGCCCGTACCTCTGCCGGTATCCATGCCTGCCAGCGTCAGATGAGCGGCGGGTTGGATCAAAACCCATGCAGCGTGGCCTCTGGCCTTTTGCGGCCATGCCACCCCTATCGTCCCCAACATACATGACCCAGTCGGTCGCCGTGTCAGCCGGGCAGGACAGGCGTCGACCGGGGTGCGGCTCTTCCCATTCTTGCAATGTGACTTCGTCATGAGGCGTGGCGACTGTTTCAAGGTGGGCGGTGAGTGATGAGGAGGTGGGTGGTGACATGACCTGTCGTTCTCATAAGCTCTGGTCGGCCGCGATGCTCGGCCTCGCGGCGCTAGTGCTCGACGTCCCGCGGTGGCCAGACCGGCCCTTCCTCCCAAGGCCAAGCTTCGCGCCCACCTTCTTCCAGCCGTTGCTGTGCGCACTGATGGCCTTGTGGAGGGTTCCGGGAGAGGTGCCGCTGAAGGCCCAGTCTGTTGTGGGCGGCGTGGTCGGTGGAGTCATGGGGTCGCATGCCGGGGGCGAATTGGTCCCGCTGTCGTCTGTCAGGTCTTCTGTGGGCTCACTCGACGATGATACATAGCGGTTATTGGGGTCACTTCTGCGGCTGATGCTCAGGTGGGGGAGGAATGAAGTCTTGGGCGACCGGCTAGGATCATCGCTAGGTGACAAGGTATCCTTGGAAGACCGCGTTCGTGTGCGTGATCTGCCATGTCTTGACCTCGACTCTGTGACTTTCTCGTCGAGGTGCATGTCGCCGGCCGGGCTGGAGAGGGATTCCAGGAACGGGACCAGGACCGAATCGCTCATCAGCTCGTAGACGATCCTGACCGCCTCGTCGAGTTCTGCGGGGTCCGGCGGGGCGGGCCCGCACGGGAGGCTTAACAAACGGTCCCGAACGTGCGAGGGCAGGTTGACCTCGCGGGAGCCGTAAGGCTGGATGTAGACCTGGATTAGCTTCTGCCACAGCTCGCAGACGTGCTCGCCGCTGTCCATGAAGGTGTGCTGGGACTGGGAGTGGGCTAGCTTGTAGCGATCGGCCTCCATGGTGAACTCGAGCGTTTCGAGGCAGTGGTTCTGAGACAAGTAGGCCATGAAGGCCCCGAGGGTGTATGGATAAGGTGCAGAGTCAGCAAGGATCTCCTCGAGGGTTGGCAGCCGGATGCCCGTTGAGGGTGCCAGACTGACTGGCCGGGAGGTAGACATGATGGGCCCACCGCCTCGGTCGTCGTCTGGTGCTGGTTCTGGCGACAGGTCCCGGGGCGACGGGCTTGGAGACAGGTATGCGGGCGCGTAGCTTCGTATCCTCGAGTGTCTCATATCTTCGCCGTGCAGGGTTCAGTCTGAGGGGGGGATGGCTGGGAGGAGCGACCGAGATCCCAGCAAGACTGGGTCAGGTCACCAGCTACAGCCAGGAAGCATCCGCCCAGTACCCGTGCCGTGTCCGGAGGAGCGAACAACCAGGCCGGAGGAGGACTAGGGGCGAGGGGAATTGTGTGGACCAGGATCGCGGTGCAGGCGCCAGGGCCATGCAAATGCAAAGGCAGCCAACTGGTCTGGGCTGGCTAAGCAGGCAAATGCCGAGCGAGGTGCAGGCCAGATGGGGTGATGAATGCGGTGAGAGGCGCTGCTGCGGGTCTCAGGAGCGGGTGGATGTCGGCGCCGAACAAGGATGGTTTGCCGCTCTAGTCGTCGTCGTCGTCGTCGTCGTCTTCTTCTTCTTCTGCACCGAACCAGGAGGAGCAGGAGTGGTGGGGGGTACTTGCAGGCGGGCCTCCTGAAGATGGGCGATGGGCCTCGCCTAGAGTGGTTGAGCTGGAGTGGCAGGGCTGGGGTAAAATACGAGAGCCTTGTCACAGACGGACGGGGCGCTGGTGACCAGAAGGAGGACGATAACGAATCTTGTGTCGGGTCGAAGGAGCGTTGGTTGGAGGACGCGGGCGGCGGAGTAATTGCGACAGGCCAAGGCGGGACGACGAGATATGCAGTGGTGCTGCAGTTACTGCGGTGCTGTTGTGGTGCCGAAGGAGAGATGAAGTAGGACGGCAAATGGAGTGAGGGTTGGTAATCGGATGGTGCTCTGGGCTCTGGGCTCGGGGCTCTGGGACTCGGAGGCGGATCTGTCTGGACGTGGTGGGCGTTGATGTGAGATGTTGTTTGGGGTTTGGATTTTGGCGATGGGACCGGAGGTAGGTTGAGGATTGAAACAGACGGACAAGACAAGAAGGAACCGGAGGTTGTTAGATCAACCACCACCAAGGCCACAGGCAATGAATGCAAGGCAAGAACGAACGAACGAACGAACGAACGAACGACCGACGGCCAAGATGGGGCAGGGCAAGGGTGGCCCCAAATAGGGAGAGATTCTGGAAGGCGCGTGGAAAAATGTGCTGACAAGGGGGAGCCCTGTACAAGGGTGGCGGGGGGTGGGTGCAGGGGGGAGGGGGGCAACAAGGCGGCAGGGGTGAGACGGCCGATGGAAGAGCGAAGACGGTGATTGGAATGCGCTGGCGTGTCAACAGGTCACAATGACCAGGGCTGCCAGGACGGCAGAAACAGGTGGAAATGATGTAGCAGCAACCAAGACGACCGCAACAAACAGCAACAGCACCAGCACCAGCAACAGCAAATAACAGCTGAGGTGGGATCCCGGCAGGGAGCAGGAGCAGGACGCAGACGCGGACGCAGGGCAGATGCAGGCTCTCGTCCTCACACAACAGTCACAAAGGCTGCAGGACTGACCGGGAGCCAACAGGACTGGACCTTGGGGACCGGTTGCAGGGTGCAGGGTGCAGGACGCTTGGAGATGGGATGCTGCATGCAGGTTCAAGGGTGCAAGCGACCCAATAGGCCGAGTGCAGGCGAAATGCCGGGATCGACAGAGCAAGAGAGGAGAGAGCACAGGGAGCAGAGAGCAGAGAGGGATAGAGGGAGGGGAGGGCCGACAGCCCAACCCAGCCCAGCCCAGCCCAGCCCGTGTCTGGTCGGTCCATACTGCTGCGTGCGGGTGGGGTTTGAGGGTGGAGGGTGGAGGGTGGAGGGTGGAGGGGTGGAGTGCAAGTGGAGTGCAAGTGGAGTGGTATATCCTGCTGCTACCGTACACTTACTTACCAACCTGGGTAAGTACTATGGACGGCGCCTTTTCACCAGCCTGCCTGCCTCAACTGCGAGCTGCCAGATCCAAACTCACTCGCCCACCCACTCACTACCTAGGTATTGACCATACTACCAGTCATCTAATCACACAGCAGGCAGGGCGTCGAGGTGCTGCCCCCGGGGGAGAAGTGATTGGGCGTGGGGTTGACGGGCCTTTCCTGGCAGGGGTGCAACAGCAACGGCAGCCCGTGTCTCATGTGTCTCGTGTGTCCGCTGCCAAAAAAACCACCGTCAGGAATGTTCGTTTCAAAAGGAGGACAGGCGACAGGGATACCCGCCCACCCTGCCACGCTGGGGCTGCTGGGGCTTGCTGGGGCTTGTCGGGCTGGTCGGGCTGGTCGGGCAGGTCGGCCTGATGATGGATGGTTGGGGACTTTTTGGAGGTGCGAATTGGCTGGCGCGGAGGGGCCGGTTGCCGTCCAAGGATGCCAGACTCCAATCCGGTCCCAGACCCAGACGCCCAGCGGGTCCCTCTCAGGGGCTCTGTGGTCACACGGCCCAGCGACCAGGAAGCACGGCGTAAAAAAAAATAAAAATTGAAAATGAACAGCACTGCACTGGTGCTGCTGTTGTTGGCCATGTGCTAGCAACAAAACATCCACCCTCTCCCCCCCCCCGAGACACCACAGAGGTGGCACGTTACCTCGCTACCCCGTGTCCGCCTGCTGTGCCTGTGCCTGTGCTGGTGTTTTGTGTCTGTGTTCGTGTTTTGCAGAGTGGAGGACGCAGCCAACCGAGTCACCGGTGGGGGGTCGAGTGCGCCACCGACCTTGCCAGCCTTGCCAGTCTGGGCACGGCGTTGACGCCGGGCAGGGGCAGGCGGCGGGGCAGGGCAGTCAGAAGGACAGAACCTGCGACAGGCAGCCCCGGCTGGTCGGGTTCAGCATTGAGAAACAACCCAACAACGGGCCTGTTCTGAACCTCTGACGACGCCGGCCGGGTTGACACGAGTCTTGGGGCCGGGGCGATATTAATGCGAATCGTCAGCTCGAGGCGGAGCCGAGGCGGCACACGGCGACGGCGAGCGGCGTGACCAAGGGCAACACGCAGGGAGGCGAGTAATACCGTCCGCAGTGGGGACGGGCGTTTGCAGTTGATTAAGAGTACACAGTACTGAGCAATCTGGCAAACCACTGCTGGCTGGTCTGCTGGCTGGCACCCAGACCAGAAGGCAGCCAAGCCGCCATGGCTGGTCGGCCAGGACCATGCCGGTTTCGAGGGTTCCAGCCAGCCAGCCAGCCAGCCAGCCAGCCAGCCCGTACCAGTCTCACCCACATGCCCTGGTCGTAGATTGTTGTTGTTGTTGTTGTTGTTGTTGTTGTTGTTGTTGTTGTTGTTGTTGTTGTTGTTGTTGTTGTTGTTATTGCCGTGCCATTTCTGCCGTTTCAGACGGGCGTGGCAGAATGGCAGAACTGGCTGGCGTGGCTGCATGGCTGCATGGTTGCACCGGGTTGGCGATGGAGGGTGGCCGGGGCCACAAGAAGAGCACTAGAAGTTTTGTGGAAGGCCGCTAGAATTCTTCCATGCAGCATGGCACAACAGGCAGCTGGCAGGACGGGCCTGGCCTGCCTGGCCTGACAAGCAGACAAGCAGACAAGATTGCGGCACACGCTGCCCGAGGGGCGCTCATCGACCCATAGCCCTCCCCATCGGTTCCCCGTTGTTTTCGCCACCCACCAAAATGCCTGGCTGTGAGCCGTGCAGCCGTGCAGCCGTGATTGCTCATGCACGCCCTCGTGTGTGTGGCAGCAAGTGAGCTATGTACCTAGTAATAGTGTCGGTGTCCTCACCTTCGTCATCGTGCCGAAGCGGCATGGCCCAGAGTGGTCGTGAGTGGTGGGCCTGAGGGTGCGGATGACGGTATGACTGCCCTCACTGGCAGACTGGCCAGCACCGGATGACTACACACTACCTAGGTATGCACTGGTCTGCTTGCCCTTGGTTGCACCGCATGTCTAGTCTGCCTCGCTCCATTCGACGTCCGTCACGACGATCCCGCCTTGCCCCTCTCGTGTCCTTTGTCTGCCGCCTGCCAGGCCTTCAACTGACGCACTCGCCTGGTCATAATCGTCACATCCCACACCACCAACAAAGACGGCAGTCTGTTGTTTTGATGGGGTGTTTTTTTTTGTTTTGTTTTATGAGGTTTCGTCATAGGATATAGTCCCCCCTCCCAGGCCCCCTCAGGTCACTCGGATAATCGTGTCTCAGTCTCGCGCTTGGAATCTTGACCCGACATTTGCGTGCCATCTTCCATCATGTGTCGTTTGCGTGCAACCTCGATGCCAGACATCTTGACAGTGGAATTACCCGCTCCGACCTGGAGCTGCAGGCGTAGGGTCAGCGCATGCATGTCGTTGCTGCCATCCTGGCTGCCGGTTTCGTATGCCATCATTGTCGTCTGTTATGTGTAGCAGTCGGCGACGGCGTCGGGATCGGCGTCAATGAACACCTGCCAGACCTCCACATTCAATCATCCATTCATTCATTCATGCTCGACCCGACCGAGAGCACAGACTTCGGCCCCCTCCCCATCCCGTCCCACGCCGGTCTCGTACACAGTACGTACGTACGTACGTACACACACACACACACACACACACACACATTGTCCCTGAACCCACTCCTACCCCAGCGGCTGCATGCCAGTGGTACCGACCCCAGGTCTCGTTTCAAAACTGTACAGGAGCAGCGACTGCACCAGCGGGCAGCGGGCAGCGGCAGCGGAAGCGGAAGCGGCATCGATCCCTTGATCCCTGGCGCTCATGCATGCGCACAAGCTTTCCCGCTACACTCTCGTCTGCAGCCCGGTGCTGACAATTCCCTCCTGGATGGATATACCCAGCTGCCGCCCAAGGGTCTGCACATGGGCCCAGTCAAGATCATGCCCCTTCTCCTACTCCGACGCTTGCTTCTCGCTTCTCTTTTTTGTCCTCCGAACCTCCTGGCCTGCTTTGCTTCCGGGAATAAGCACCCTCGGGCTGCCCGGTTTCGACGCTCCGGAGCCACCAAGGCGAGCAACAAAGGCCGTACGCAGTAGTTCATTCCTGCTGGCTGCCCGGCCACTTGAGGCCAGCCAAGCCATTCCCTCATTCCCTTTGCCTTCGCCGCTGTGGGCAGAGAGGCCACCACCGCCGGGCCATCTCTAGCACTGCGCAGTAATACTGCATCACTGTCCCACCTTTTGCTAAATATGCACACCGCACACAACAGGCTGGCCCTTGTCAGCTTCTTGTCCGGATCTCCATCGACGATCGGCGGAGGGGCCCCTGGGACGACGATCAGCTCACCTACACGGTACCCTTTTCATCCGTCCTGCTTCCCATCGTGTCATGTACTGCCCGCCTGGGCTCCCCGTCCCTTCCTGTCAGCCTCCACGGCCAAGAACCCGTCGGCATGGGGCGTGGAAGAAAGCCAAACTGCGGGATCCGGGGCCGCACAAGGTCATGTCTGACCTGTGCTGACGCCTAGCACCTGTAGGCCCAAAGCATAACTGGCCCATTCTGTTGAGTGCGAGGCTGAACTTGTCATGCCCGTCCGCGCCAACAGGATGTATGTAGCCGCACCTCCGCTAAATGCCTCCCAGTCATTCCACCTTGGCCTCCCACGCCGTGCCTTGGATGACTCGGGCTGCTGCAGCACGCCTGGGAACCCGGCACTCAGCCGCATTTCTCGGCCCAATGGCTGTTTATTCGGGCATCGCGTCCGCCGTCTCCTTGATCTCGAGCGGATCCGATGAGTGCAAAGCAATTTTCCCCCCTCTTTTCCGCGCCTCCCTTTTTGTGCTTGCTTGCCTCTTTCCTTCTCTTTTTCTTTATATTTGCCTCGGCTCAATGCGCCGTCAGGCCTTCGATGTGTTGGTCAGATATGCATAGTGAACCAGGCGTGGAAACTATACTCCGAGGGCCTGTCTGGCATTGAAGCATGAGCCGCCCGCGATGCCTCCTACGGCTTCGGGCCACAACGCGGATGCCGGCCCTCCCATAACTCGCTCGCTCGCCGAGACCCGCCGCCATAGGGCCATAAGCAGGTGCTTTGCAACAGTCGCTCTAGAAGTTTTTCAAAGAACATTTTCTCCAAGGTGCCGTTTTAGAAATTGGCGGGGATGCGGGCCGTGCTGTATGTGCCCTACAACGAAGTGCTCGAAGACCTAGTGATGTTATCGAGGTTCTGCGCCCCCAGAGAATTAGCGCTGGGAGGGTGGACATCCTCCGCTCAGAGTATGCCCACATTTCACTGGGCTGGGTTGGCCTTACCTTCTCTTCACCAACCATGCTGTCAGCACTTTTGTCTACTCCAAGATGATCACTCCACTTTCTGGCTGGCGCTTCACCGATCAAGACTTTACGTGTAGTGGTCCATCACATACATTACTACCATAACACTACTGCTCCTTGGAAATCTTATACAATGCCGGTACCAGAGCCTCTGTGGCTTGGACATCACAGGTTTTCCTGCTTCAAATGTGCGGTGCTAGCTGCCGCATCCACCACATGTCCCTGTCCTCTTATGTATTCGAAAAAACTTGAACGACATCAGAAAGTGCGGAGCACTAGAAGCCGTCCAGGCTCAAGTCCCCCTTGAAGCCATCATTCAGTAGCACTGCGGCGATGTGAAGTCGCTGCTGCTCCATGTCGCTAGCTGAGTAGGACATAGGGTCGACGTGCATGGCGACGCATATGCCATTCGTGATGGTGTGTACGCCGCAGTCGTCAAAGTTGCGTTGACGGGGCGAAGGGATGGTTGTTGTGGTCCATTCAGATGGAACAAATCGGTCCTCAAGGACCATCTTCACCCACTTCATCGCATTTGTGATTAAACCTGGGTTGCCAGCTCCGCTCAGGGAGTCGAAATGATGTGCCTGGCGGTATTTCGGACGGACCACGACGAGGGTCCAGTGGGCACCGCGACAGATGGGTATGAGGACCGCCTCAATGTCCAGGAAGGTATCCTTCCGGATGCCGGTGCGCCGCATCTGGCGCTCTGTTCCCTCGCCTCCATTCTCGTAGATCTTCTTGCCGAAAAAGGAGTTGAATACCTGAACTTTTGGGGTTTGAAGACGGGTGTTCTTAATGCCGGCCTTCTGGTTGATGTAATTGGCCAGGTGAAGAAGTGTACCATTAATAATTTCATCGTTGAGCCACTGATTCGGGGTGACCACGGTTTCAAAGTCCTTGCGAGTAAGTGGGCTGCCCTCGGGGGTCCTGGCCAGCTCTGCATTGAGGCGGGCATCCAGCGTGCCCTGGGCCCGCGCGACCCAGTCATCGCAGAGCGGGGGCACCACGGGGCTGCGTGGCTGGCGCAGCTCGCCAGCCTCTTCAACACGCCTCAGCTCTTCCTCCTCAGCGCGGAGACGCTCTTCCTCTGCTCTACGGCGCGCTTCCTCCGCAGCACGACGCTCCTCCTCGGCACGTTTCCTCTCCTCAGCCCTTGCCTCCGCCTGGGACTGGTGGGCAGCGTCGGCGATAAGCTGCTTACGCGTGTCGAAGTCGTCACGCTTCTCACGACTGAGCTCGAGCCGGTACTTGGCCTTGCTCAGCTTCTCGAACCCGAGGGGATCGTCGTCGAAAAATTCGGCCAGGGATTTCGCTTGTTTGAGGAGTGGCTTTTGAGTCTTGCGAGACGAGTCCAGGATGCTGAAGACCGAGTCACTCTTCTCTCTGACGCGTTTCTTTGTGTCATCGACAGACTCTTTCTCTGGGGCAAATGGTGCCTGCTTTTCAACTTCGCGAGGCTGACTACCCTGGGGATATACACGCTTCACCGGCTCATTCTCCGATGGCATGTACCAGTGTGGTATCGATTGTTTGAATCGGGCTGTCTTCTTGGGCCGAGCCAAGAGCAAACGATTTCTGAGGGCTCCCTTTCGAGGCTTCGGATATCCCCTCTGATCAAAGTAGATGGAGTTCTTTGGAATCACGTTGCGTGGGGGGGTGTCGTAGGTCTCGAACTTGCGCGGGCTGGGGAACTGGTGGTCGTACAGTCGGGTTGCCTCAAATTTGTCGATAGGCACATTATCAAAGAGAAGAGATTCCATCTCGACATCCGGAAAAGCACCGGGCACACGCATGTACTTGCCGGGCCAATCCACATAGCTGGGAGGGGCCTCGTCCTTGTGGAGAGCGTCAAAATCGACGATGATGCCCGCAATAGTCTGGACCGGACACATCTGGTTGAACGCTGCGCGCTGGGTAAGGATGTACTGTAAAAAGACGACACATTCGTAGTAGACCAGTCTCTCTTGGTGGGACAGCAGGCCGTTTTTGCCGTCGGATTCGAGGTGATCGTATGGTTTGAAGCCCAAATCCCTCAGGAAGGGGACACGGCCCTGGCCGTTATAGACGAGTCGGTAGATCTTGGCAAGCTTGTTAAGCTTGTCGAAGAAGGTCTTGCCGGCGTCGACGAAGGCTTGGTGGCCTCTCTCCTGGGTGGTTTCAATGTAGTAGTTGTGTACCAGGACGGATAGGGTTTGATCATTGCCGCTTGCCCGGAGTTTATCGAGGACAAAGGCTGGGACGTTGAGTGGGTCGATGGCATAGTCGATGCCAAGGTAGTCTTCGACTCTTTCGGAGCGGACTATGGACATGAGATTGGAGAAGAAGGCATCGACGGAGAGGTGGTTATTGACGCCGAGGTACTCTTTGACCCTGTTTGTCCAACAGTACTGGCCATCTGGGAGAGCTTTCAGGTAGGTGACGGGGAGCGCGTTCTCTAGAGTGGCGGTGGTGAAGGCCTTTCTGGGGTCGAGTGGTAGGCGCTTGAAGCGCTTGATGGAAAGGCCATCGTCAGTCGTATGGCGCATCTCGACCATGCTGTGCATGAATCGATCGCGATGGGTGAAAAAGGAGCCCACGGCGCGGGTGCAGACGCCCTTGATCGCCCCGAGAAATCCATCTCGAATGTTGGCGCCGAAGCTAGCCAGGCGGGAGCAATAAGTGTTATCGTCATCCACGTCGCGCATGACGACGTCCTCGATTTCGGGCTCTGCCTCAGCCTTGCGCTTCTGTGGGATTGCCATGATGTGAGCTGTGGAAGGTGCAAGTTGGAAGGCGGGTCTGAATGAGGTAGGCGCGAACGTGGTGGGTGCAGGAATGGGTCTTTGAGGGATGAATCGATGGATTTGGGGAGCTGGACGTCTCATGATGTTGATGGGAAGTCTCGACTGTTCGTATGATGGAATGGACATGATGGCAAGATTGTATGGTCACGAGGCGGGGCGAATGAAGTCTTTTTGATTGAGAATGATGAGAAGACCCGGCTTTCGCGGGGTAGTGCTGAGACGCAACAGAGAGCAGTGATTTGATGCGCGATGCGGTGCGATGCGTTGCAATGTGATGCGATGCGGGTGTTGTGGGAGGAGAGGCAGGGGCATGAAAGACAGATGCGCGTTGAGGGTGCTAGTAAACAAGGCGGGCGCGTGGGCGGCCGTTTGCACAGTGCCCAGGTACAAGTTGACCTGCGCCAGTCTTGGTTCCAATTCGAGAACGTCGACCCAAACGTGCTACGCGCCTCCAGAGAGATAGGCTGGTGGGTGACCCTGGAACCAGGGCACACGAGGGTATGTCTACCTAGGTACGTACCGTGCCGACGTAGTCCCCCTTTAGACCTTCCACTTGACGACCACTCTCACCTGCACTCCGAGGTGGACTTTCACCAGCAGAATCACCTCCACTGGTTCTTGCCGTCACACTTCGACTGGTGCACTCGATTGCACCTGTGCTGGGATCCTTGCTGACGGTTAGAACCAGTTGCAGGGCAAGCCACAGTTGATGTGATGGTGTACACACAAGTCGGTCGGGACAGAGCTGTCCCTCGCCTTGGGTCATTGACATACCGATATATCCCCTTCCATCGCCAGCCCGCGGACTTTCGCTGCCTGGCCACCAGCCTGAGGTTCACCAAGCCGTACGTCGCGGCGGCCGCACACGCTCGCTTGTCACATGCGCGGGGGAGCCGCTAAGACCATCAAGACCACGGTAATCCCTATCGATGAGGCACAAGATACCTCATACTTGGGGTTCGGGCTGTTTCCTGAGCTTGGGAGCGACGTAGCAGGGGTGCTTGTGCTGAAAAGAAGCCAGGTCCAAGCCCCTGCTGCATGGTGTGAAGTTGTTCTCAAGGGATTCCACCAACGCGTTTTTAGCCGCGCAGGCGCCCAGAGCCGCGCAGACGCGTGCCAAGGCTCAGCCTCATGAACAAGGATAAGAACAAACCTCAGGCTAATTGCGTGACACAATCAGCAAGGCCATGGTTGAGATGCACAAAGCGGTTGGGTTTTCCAATATCATGGAGATTGGAATTAGGAACTAAATGTCAGATTGAGAATTACGCACCAGAGTGCAGAGATACACTTGGCAGTTAGTGAGTATGTCTCTCCATGGCCTCAGCGTGCTACTTACATAAGCGGTAATTACTAAGTCACATATACTGTTACGATTCTACTACCACCTTTGAAAACACAAAAATAAGTCAGAGCAGAGCTTCATAGCTAAACTTATATAATTACTTTCTATAAAAGGTTACTTTATAGGATATTATTTTATATAAGAGTGTTTACTAAGAATCTATATTATAAGGTGTTGTAGAGGAGGAAGAGCAAACTTAGAACCGTGGCCGCATAGTAAATACCCGAGTAAAGTTTATACACTGTTAGTTAGGCTTATACGTATATATATGGGTTAGTTAGTGATTATCTGTTATTTATTATAGGTCTAGCTACTAAAGGTATACTAGACTAGCTCTACTATATATATACTATCTATTATATAATTAGCTATATTAGTCTACCTTACTACTTACTATTCTACCTATTATAACTATACTTATAGTCTTTTAAGTATTATAATATATAGTTTAAAAGTCTAAAAACTATAAAGAAAGATATAAGAAAAGTTATTATAAAATAAGTTAAACCTAGACCCTTCTATCTTCTAACTCTTCTTAATTAGGAAGATTAAAGTATTCTATTATACTAGTATACTATAATATAAAGATATATATTATTTAATAAATTATTATTAGGGTTATATAGTTTATACTTTTTTAATAAAGTAGGGTCTCCTCCTAATTAATCCTTATATACTATTTTTACTATATAATCTATTTTATTCTACTAAGTTTTTAATATTAAAAAAGTTACTTTACTTATATAAGGTTTATAAAGAATATAATACTTATACTTTATAATAGTATTATTATAAGTAGGTAATAATCTTAGGATCTAGGACTAGACTTTAACTTCTTATAAGTTTAAAGAAATAAAACTTAAAAACTACTTTAAATTAAAAAGTAAAAACTAGTTAAAGAAAAAGTATTAAAACTATTTAAATTTAAGAAGTAAATACTAGTATAGTATAGCTTAACTATTTAAAATACTTACTTTTCTAATTTTACTCTCTACCTTACTTATACTATATATATATATATAACTTACTAATAAGTATATAGGTATATTATTCTTCTATTAGTTACTATTTAAAGGTTTTATAGAAGTAGTTATAGTTCCTACTATAGGTAAAACTACTTAGAAGTAAGGGTCTTCTAATAATCTACCTTTTAAGTACTAGTATCTACTCTAAAACTAATAATATAAACCTAGGTTTAAAGAAGTCTAGGGTTAGATAAGATAGTCTAAGATAATTCTATCTTAACTTAGTATTTAAAGGTTATCTTATTAGTCTAACTTTTTACTTTTACTAGTACTATATACTATTTTATAAATATTAATTTAAATAGAGTAACTTTATTAAGTTTAAGGTCTATTTATTTTAGTACTATTAATATAACTACCTTATTAAAAGTAATTCTCTAAATAGTATCTTTACTTAATCTTTAGTAAGTACTAGTACTTTTTAGTTAATATATCTTTATATATAAAGTTATAACTTATTCTTTAAAATAAGTTACTTAAAGGCTTTATTTAGTATTACCTTTATTATTATATCTATAGAATTATTATTACTATTAATCTATTATATCTTATTAATTTCTCTATATTTATATAATTAGAAAGTACTATTATATTAATTATTAGGTGTTTTTCTTTAGTAGTACTTAATTTAACTAGATATTTATATAATAAATAGGAATTAGTATAGATAATAAGTAGGATATATAGAAGTCCTAAGTAGTCTATAATCTTATAAATTATAATAGATATTATAATTTCTATATTAAATCTATTTACTATACTATAGATCTTAAAAGTAAGTATACTTTATATAACCCTTTATATTTAATTAAAGACTAGTAGATAATATTACTAATAGCTTCTTAGTAAGTATTATCTATATTTAGCTTCTTTATTAAGAGGATTATTATAAATCTAATCTATAAGCTAAGGTCTATATTATTTATAAATAAGCTATCTATAAAGATTATGCTTAGCCTTAGTAATATCTATTAGTATAAACTAAATCTTATAATTTATATTCTTAACTTACTATTATAGTTATTTATTTAACTTAGTATAGTTAGAGTTTATTAAATCTTATAATTATATTACTATAGAGAGGTTAAATACTACCTTTAGTTAGTAAACTATAGCTAAGTATACTCTATATACTTATTATTTAATATACTTCTATATATAGTTAGGTACCTTAATATCTATAGGTTAGATCTTTATACCTTAACCTTTTTAGTATATATAAATATCTATTTCTTATTTAAAAATATAAGTATTATTAAAGTTAAAGGTAGTATTACCCTCTAGCCTTATCTATAATTTATACTTTAGCTATTCCTTCTTAACCTTCTCCTCTAAGAACTTAGAGAATTTAAAAGTATTAAGGTTTAGGGTATTATTAACCTATATAGCTATTAAGCTAAAGTTATTCTTCTTATATATTAAGTTAGTAATTAATAGGTATAGATTATATATAAAAGTCTCTATACTAAGAGCTTTAATATAATACTTCTAGTATATATTAAACTAGTAGACTTTAAATTTAGTAATATTATAGAATAGCTTAATAATCCTTATAATAGTACTAAAAGAATACTTATTATAAATCTCCTTTAAAAAATATACTAGAATTATTTATACTAGTTCTAACTTTAATTATAAGTATATCTAAATAATATTATAAAACTCTATATATATATTATAGAGTAAAATAAATATAGCTACTAGTACTAATACTAGTTATTAGCTTATATATTATATAGTTAGTAATTCTATAAAAATATCCTCCTTACCTTTATTATTATACCCTTAAATAATTATTTAAAACTTCTTAAAAAGCTTAATTCCTTTACCCTTAATCTTATATACTATATAAGTATTAAAGATATAGATACTATTATACTTCTTTTTATTAAATAGTTTAAATATAAAGATACTATTTCTAATTAAATTAGTAATCTCTATAGTATCTAACTTCTTAAAAAGCTTATTAAGTATATAGATTATACTATTATAGTAGAGCTTTAAAGTAAGCTTATAGTTCTCCTTTTCCTTTTCTATAATAAATATTACTATTAAAGTAGAAAGACTAAAATCTACTATTAAAATAGATAGAGTAAGGTAGAGTATTAGCTTAGGTTTATTCTTAAATCCTAGAGGTTATCCTTATCCTTAGTATTATAGTACTAATACTTCTACTAACTTTACTAGACTACTAATTTTTACTAGTAGTAAAAACTATACTACTAGCTTTAATAGAGTCTTATTAAGTATACTATTTTCTATATATAATAGATTATAATAGTATTCTTATACTTATATAAACTAAAATATAACTAGTTTATTCTTAAAATTAAGTATTATATTATAACTATTAATAGTAATTAACTTATATAGGCCTTACTAACCTTCCTTCTCTCTCTAAACTTATATATTACTCTAAAGTAAAAAAAAGAGAATATTTAATATATCTAGACTATTATATATATTTAGAGTTTTATCTATTTTATACTAAGCTATAAGTATTTATAGTATCTTTATACTTTTTAAACTACTACTACTTATACTAAAGTTAAAAATATTAGTAGTAAGTCTTATATAATCTATAAATATATATTAAATACTAGAAGTATAGAAACTAGTTTATTAAGTTTTATAGTATTATTAATAGCTTTAAATACTATTTATAATATAGCTTTACTAAAGGTATTACTAAGTTTTATATATAAAATTTTAAATATATAGTAGAATAGAGATAGACTACTTAACCTTACTAATAAACTAATATATTTCTAAGTACTTATTTATAAGTAATTCCTATAATTTATATAGTACTCTTAAACTCTATAAATATAAAGTTAGTTCTTATATTATAAACTAGATAATCTAGTAATCCTAGATATATATTAATCTATACTATTTATAGTACTTCCTATATATCTTTATAAATAAAGAAGAAAAAAATAACTACCTTAAAAAAGGTTACTAAATTAATAATATATAAAATAAGAAGTAAGATTAAATATATAATATTAATAATAACTTTATAGTTAAAGTTATAGTTATCCTATAAATTAAACTTAAACCTTCTAAGTATAGAATTATAAAGTTAATAATAATAAAAGAACTTAGAAATTACTTTTAAAGTAGAAGATTTAATAGAGTAGCTAATATTAGAAAAAGATAGGTTAATTAATAAAAAGATACCTAAATTATTAATAAAGTTACTAAAGTTTAACTCTATAAAGAATACTTAATATTTACCTTATATATCCTTTACTATAAACTATAGGTATCTTTATTTTTAAGTAACTAAAAAGTTTACTTAGATCTATCCTTTATAGTATATATTACTTTATTAGTAGTATTCTAAAGAAAGATATTAAATACTATTATATTCTAAATATAAAGTAGAAAGAAGATTAGTACTTCTATAATATAGAATATTATAGTACTAACTAATATCTAGATAGTTACTATTTTAATAGAAAAGATTAAGTCTTCTAAGCTAAATTAAATATATACTTACTTATTATAAGATATATCTAGTTTTATAAATAGATCTATATACTATAAAGTAAGAAATTAGTTATAGCTATTAGTTAAAAATTTAGCTACTCCTATATTAAAGATAATTCCCTAGAACTTTTAGTAGGAGTAATAGCTATTAAGTATAAAAGTCTATATTAGACTTATTTATATTCTTATAGTTTTATTAGGGGAAGGGTTAATAGAGTAGAGGAATACTTAATCTATTAAAAATATAGTATTCTTATAATTAAAAGCTTAGTCTTATAAGAACTAAGTATTCTTATTACTATAAAGGTTAATTAAATTATTATTATTATCTTCTATCTTATTAATATAAAGTCTCTTTATATTAATAATAAAGGTTATAAAGTTAGTATCTAATAGTTACTTTTCTTTATCTTACTAAGCTAAGAAGTACTATATATATATTCTTTAATATTTCTTAGCTATATATTTAGTTAATTAATAACCTTTTAGTTATAAATAAAGTAATACTTATTTTAAGTTACTATTTATATAGTTACTATAAGTATTAAACTAGTTACTATAATTATTACTTTAGTTATTATATCTATCTTAACTAGGAAATAAGTACTATAGTTATTAAATCTACTTCTAAAGTTATTATAGAAGCTATTATTTTTATAGAAGCTATTATAATTATAGTAGTTACTAAAGCTATAGTTATTCTAATTACTATAGTATTAGTAGTTTATAAAGAACTAGTTATTATCTTTATATTTATTACTATAGTTATTATTATCTACTTAATAAGTTTAGTAGATAGTAGAATATTAACTCTTATAAGCTTAAATGAAGTATATGATAAAAATATAGTTTTAGTTAATCTAAATAAATTAAAAAAGCTATTATAAACTCTAGTATACTCTTAATTATATATAATATATTATCTTATATAATAATTACTATAGATCTAGTATTTAAGAGCTTAATAGAATAGATAACTTATTAATTAATAGTTAAAGAACTTATATATAGTCTTTATTAAGGTACTCTTATTAGAGCTTAATAAATATTAGTATAGTCTAATCTATATAGTAGTCCTAGTAATTTATATAGTTATTAAAGTAAGTTTTAACTTAATATATATAATTTAAAATAAGTTTTATTATATAATATTCTATATATAGTAGGTTTTACTCTACTTTTTAAGATATAAAAGAATATTACTTTAAACTAATATAGGCTAATATCTAAGTTTTTATAAATAGTAAAAAATAACCTTATCTTATTATTAAAAATATTATATAAATCTCTAGTATATATATCTTTCTCCTTATAATACTTATTAAAGTCTATAAGTATTCTACTATCTATTAAGGTATTTTTTATCTTTACTAGTAGAAGTATAGAGTATAGATTATACTTTTAGGGTTATCTAGGCTAGTTAAGGTTAATAGAATCCTTTATACTACTCTTTTTATTATTAGAAAGGCTAGGAGGTTTATTATTAGATAAACTAAGAGGCTTAATATTATCCTCTTTACTCTTAATATATTTAGGATTCTTTTTCTTTAAGCTTTTCTTTTTACTATTATTAATAATTTTAATATTAAAGCTATTATTTAATAGATTATTAATAGGCTAATTTATAATACTCTTCTTCTTAGTCTTTTTATAAAAGCTATATATTACCTTACTATAATATAGCTTCTTATTATTATTTTATATAAATAGTATTATATTATTAAGGTTCTCTAGAAATTTAAGAGAGTTTAATATATTTATAAGGGTAATTCTATATAGAATATTTTAATATTTAGTATAGATACTCTTTATCTATAAAACCTTTTTAAGTTTTTTAAAAACTTTCTTATTAATAATATTAAAAGCTATTATAATTTATTCTATAAAGTCTTTATAAAACTTTTAAAAAACTTTATTAAGGTTTATCTTAAAATATAATTTAATATAGAATATAATCTATATAAAGTAATAAACTTTAGTTATCTTATTAAAGTTAAATATCTCTCTTTATAATATTATATTATAGGATTTAACTTAGTTATAGGTAAAGTATAAGCTATCTTAGATAGTATTAAAGGAGAGTACTATAGTTAGTTAGTAATATAAGAGTTATACTCTTAGAAGTATTAGGATAGGTAGATTAATAAAAGGTAGTATAAGGGGATTTAAGGATAAATATAGCTATATTATAGTTATATTATTAGTATAAGTATTATTAGAAGTAGAAGTAGAGGGAAATAAGTATAGTTATAGTTATAGTTATAATTAAAAGTATTACTATAATAACTATTAGTTTTTTTAATAGGTTAACTAGATTCTACTAGATAGTATATAGCTTAGTATAATATATTTAAATAGTAGTTATAATATTATTACTAGGTAAATTAGTAATCTAATAAGATTAAATATATTATTTATTATTCTACTACTAGTTATTAAGAATAAAGCTATAGAGTACTACCTACCTAAGGTATTATTTTAAATATAGAAGAAGCTTATTAATAAGAGAATTCTATATATTTTAAGTCCTATAGATAACTATAATATTCTATAAAGTATTTACTAAAAGTATAGAAAAAGGGATTAGTAATAAGAAGTTCTACTTTTATCTTAAGTCTATATAGACTAAGTAGTTCTTTAAAGTATAATAAATACTTATAGTAATTCTAATATAAAAACTCTATTAATATATATCTAGCTATATTATTATTATTATAATAGCTATAAGTTATTATTATTATTCTACTAAATTTAATATAGTTTACTATAGTAGTATAGCTACTTTACTTAAAGACTTATAAAGAATTTAGCTATTAAAGTAGTAGTCTATCTCTTCTAACCTTACTATCTATAGTTACTAGTATAACTACTAATTAGTATTAGTTAGGCTTATATATATATATATAGGTTAGTTAGTAATTATCTATTGTTTATTATAGGTCTAGCTACTAAAGGTGTACTAGACTGGCTCTGCTATATATATACTATTTGTTACGTGATTAGCTACGTTAGTCTGCCTTACTGCTTGCCATTCCACCCACTATAGCTATATACACTATATACTTAGTTATATTCCTTAAAGGTTTGTGTGAGAGTGTGTGCGTGGGCTGGGGGCCCCACTGGCTGCTTAGTTTTCCAGTGTGGCCCATTCGCCCACACCCTCTAAGGACTAGACCTTCCCTCCACAACCCCTTCAAACCTTCCCCCTTACATAGAAGGTAGCACCGAGTTATCTTGAATTGACGTATTGAGGACAGTTGCTTTGACTCTATTTCCCCTCTCGTGACAGTTTGAACTCCTAGTTAGCTTCCACATATATATTCTGGGTGGCATTTGTGATACTTTATTTATTATAGTTGCTACGTTCCATTCTATAGGAAATTATTACATGTAAAGTTGTCGTTTGAGAGGCTGAGTACCAAGGACGTCCAGGGCAACAGCTAAACGTAAGCCTTTAGACCTTGGCTTTGAAATAAAGGCCGGTCTCCTCAGTCAGAGCCCAGTGCCTGCATATCTTCTACAAGTACAGCTCGACAAGCCAAAGACTTCTGAAAGTCAAAGACATGTACCAAGTAGCGACAAACCTAAGCAAGCTCAATTATACGAAGGCAGTTACTATCGTATGCCAGGCTTTCTCCATCATAAGTCAACACAAGAATCGTGCAAGACTGCTGACCTAGACGTGATCGTCGCTGTGGGTGGGAGAATGAAGTTGGCTTCGAGTATCTATAACATGCGCCAAAGCCCTGGCAATGATATCAAAATGAAAAATGAGGAGCGGGCGCGCCATCACAGCTGAGACACTGCAGTCCCCAGTGATTTCGTACAGAAGGTTCCAAAATACTGGTTCAGGGCATCCACAGTGCCACTACCCTCCACGAGCGAGACCACGATGCCAACGTATCCATCAGGCCGGACAACCACGACACCGCCTCTCTCCTCGTTCAGTCCCATCTTGGCATGCGCAGATGCCTTCGCCTCTGGCACACGACGATCCCATCGATCGTCCGCGTACACATGGTCCCGATAGCGCCCTAACAGCTCTGGGGTGTCGCGGCTGATCTCGATGCTGCTACGAGCGCCCGCAAGCACAGTACAGATTGTGAAGAACAAACTGTGAGGGTTGTCTTGCTCGTGGTGCGACACTTTCTGTATGTCTGGTCGCTGGTAGGCCGTATAGAAAGAGCCACGCCGGCTGAGATTACTAGCGAAGTCGTCCAATGCCCTCTTGGTCGCGGTGGGCTTGCCCGCAAATACGAAAATCCGGAATGAGCCGTTGAGAGGGACTTCTTGTTCGAGATGCACCACGTTGGCGTCAACAACGCGGGTCACGTCAGCGTTGATCAGAAGCCGACCTGTCCTCAGCTTGGTACCTTCAGGGTGGACCAACGGCGACTGCACGGGGTGCTCGGACGACCAGTTGAGCGCATTGGGCCCGTAAGCGACTCCGTAGCCACTGGTGAACTCGCAGGATTCCTTGAAAGTCTTCACAAACTCGCTCTCCTCAAAGGAATTGTTGCCCGCGGTCTCGGACGCCGCCTCCACTGTGCTCGCGGGCGGTGGCCGTGCCGAGAACAGCTTTGCGTACCGGTTATCAAATGACAGCAACGTCTCGGCAACCTCCTTACGCTCCGGCTCGTACGTTTTGAGGATCTCTCGGTCCGCGAAACCACCCTCAACCGCGTGGATCTTCCAGGCAAGGTTTTGGGCGTCGAGGAAGGCTGTATTCATCCCCTGGCCAGCTTTGGGCTATTACACGGTCTGTTAGCCACACTGTCAAGTACGTAGGGGCTTGATGGATTCAACTCACGCTGTGCGTGTGGCAGGCGTCCCCACCGAGGAAGACGCGGTGGTCCAGGGTATACCTGTCAGAAATACCCTGGCCGATGGGATACACAGAGTACCACTCGACGGTCTCCCATTCTATGGAGTAGGGCTGCAGAATCTTCTTGGCTGATTCCTGGACCTCCGCAGCAGTCGCCGTCTTGCGCGGGTTCCAGTCGGGATCAGTCGAGGACGCGATTTGTATGTAGAGTCGCACCATGTTGGCTTCGCGCGGGATAACCATGATCGAGCCATGCTCAGAGTGTATTGTGCATTTCATCTGGAGGCGTGTCAGTCATCCCAACAAGACACGGGCTGGCCAGGTATGCCATACCTTGATGTCAGGGAAATCAGTCTTCACAACGCCATCCATGACACCCCACACGTGAGCTATTGGGTCCTTGTGTGTGATTCCTATCTTCAACTGATCCCGCACAAAGGACCTCGCGCCCTCGCCACCAAACAGGTACTTGGCCCTCACGCTCTCGCGCATAGTGCCGTCCACATGCTCGAGCTCGACCTCGACAGGATAATCGGGATTAGTCTTCTCGTCGACGTTAAACCCCTTGATTGTCCAAGGCCGCTGCACCTGCGAGTTATTTCTCTCCAGATCGGCGATGAACACGCGCTCAATGAGGCCCTGGTGCAAAAGCGTGGTGAAGGGGTACCTCGCATCGATGAAGCTGGGGCAACTCGCCCAAGTCCCCGTCCGAGCGATACCCTTTCCATTCCGGGGAGGATCCCAGAAGGCTACTTCATAGACCCTGGCGGGCTTGTGCGCCATGATCGCGGACTTGAGCCCCATGTTCCGCAGCAGGTCCAGAGAACGAGGTTGAATACCGTCTGCACGACCTGTTGGCGTTGGTTCTGCTCGGTTGTCGATGTGTTTGATCTTATAACCCCACCTCGCCAGGCACGTTGAAAGCATGAGCCCTACAGGGCCGGCCCCAACAATGACTGCAGTACACAGGGTCAGTACCGGACGCTAGATACGGGGGACGCACTGCCTTACCGATGTCATAATATGGCTGGGCAGCCTGCTTCGCCGGTTGAGTTTCCATGACTCCCTTTTCAATAAGAATAACTACAGGACTTGAGGCCAAAGGATTTGAACAAGGGATCGTGAGGACTGGAAAGGGCGAGTCTTCAGTGGTATCAGATACAATAGGTTTTCTTTGCAGTGTGCGCTGGGATTAAAAGGTGTGGGCACGGGATGGGCGTTTTAAATTGAACGGAAACCTTGCGGCTACCAGTTACCGAAGAACGAGCCGTCCTAAGCAGTGGAGATGGCGGTTTATGATGTGATAGATAAGGGGCAGCTATCCGGGAGAGGAGTGAAGAGTTGCAGTGGGCATTTGACAGACTTTATTACGCAGCGGCAAGACAGCTCGGCAAGACGACGGGCGTCATAGCCCTCACAAGAAAGGAGGTGAGCTAGCTCCATCCCCGACACCCACCGGGCGCGGCTTTCATAAACGGCATCGTGGAAGATTTCGACGCCAAAGCCCGCCTCCACTACTAGGCGCCACAGATGTCGGGGCGGATGGGCCAGTTGGGGCAGGCTATGAAATGAGGACTGGAGGCGCATTGGTCGGCCATGACCAATCGGATCCTGCGGGGGGGCTTGGGCGATGGCACGTTTCTTGCCAGGCCCAGAAGTCAAACAGCCCGAGGCTTCTCGATGGCCTGGCAGCGGACCCAGGCCGGGCTGCGCGACAGCAGGTGTCGGTTGCGAGGAGGGCATGACTCCCAATCCAGGACTCGGAAAGGCGAATCGGTTAGGAATAGCGGGGAACCCCAAAACGCGGCTGAAGAGCACGGGAAGTCAAGAGTGGGACCGCTGGCCTAATAATACTGTGGCACATGCTGCAGGGTATTGCTACGGCGCGCCAAGGGATGCGGAGAAACGTCAGCATCTGTCTCGGGCTCCATTTCCGTTCCGCCTGCGCTGGCCGGCCGGGTTGCCTGGTTGCCCAGCACGCCCCACCCACAAGACGGCGACACACACTGAGCCAGCAGAGACTTGGGTATTTTCCCCCGGCCAAGGCTCTCGCGACTTCGCCCCATCACCGTTGTCCGAGGTGCGCAGCTGGCGTCGAACCGGCCCGGGCTTCGCGAAGCTGGCGGGGGCAGATGAGTGCAGTCATGGCTTGGCATCTCGGGGACTGAGGACAGAGACAATGGGTCGCGAGGGCGCGAGCAACGGAAGGGGCAAGGCGGCTTCGCAGCGCATAGATGTCGGTTGAGGTGTCAGCCCACGAACCAAGCGTCCACGATGGGCTGACGGCGGGTGTTGCGGGTGGCCATGCCTCTGCCAGCGATTGTTCTGGATGCCACGCTCTAAGACCAGACACCCCGAGGAGTTTGTTTCCGGGCTCAAGTCCAGAAGTCTGGAAGCCTGTCGAGCCAGACGTATCAGGCACTCGACCGTACAACTTGTCCCGGGGGAGGGGGGAAGAAGGAGGAAGTAGGGGAAAGGCAGTCGGGCAAGAAGGAGGAGGCAGGAAGGTGGAAGTTGGAAGTCTTGGGCACAGGTGGCGGTCGTGTGAGGCTCTGTACCAGCGAAGGACCACCAAGGCCCAAGGGAAGTGATCCGAAGTGCAATTGAGAGATGGAGCTGGGGAGCTTGTGTTGTTTGTAAACAACTGCCCGTGGTTGGCGACCTGGCCCCACGTGGCCGGCAGCCCTTGTGATGGCCACTTTTGCGACAACCACAACCCACTCCTGCTACCTCTACTGCACGCCGCCCCTGTTGGTCGTTTGGTGCGCAAGAAGTTGCAGTCTGCACAACCTCAGCTCAGCAAGACTCCAGCTCAGCAAGACTCCAGCTCAGCAGGGGACCGTCCGGCCTGCATCGCACGCACATCTCTCAGCGCCCGTCGCCTCCATCGCATCGCGCTTCCTTCTCGCCCACCGC
Source organism: Diaporthe vexans (assembly GCA_021188095.1). Taxonomy (NCBI): domain Eukaryota; kingdom Fungi; phylum Ascomycota; class Sordariomycetes; order Diaporthales; family Diaporthaceae; genus Diaporthe; species Diaporthe vexans. Next base: position 478,227 of record JAJLLZ010000015.1, read on the forward strand.
ACCAGCTTTCCATCCTCACATGAATCCGCCCGACGACGAGGCACCAACCGCGATCCGGGGCAACTTCATCCCCGTCTCTGGCCCCCCAAGTCGCCCTGCTTCTCCTAGCCGCCGTCGACCCGACTTCGGCCTCCATGTTCATCTGAACATCACTGATCCACAGATGGAGCAGCTTGCCTCCTCGTATGTCGCTTCGAGGCCATCTGCCTGCCCTCCAGGCACCCTGGCCCGACCTCGCTCTGCCGACGTGCTGTGAAAGACTGACAGAATGTTTATAGCCTTCCCGGCTACGAGTCGCCTGGAAAGAGACCTCGGCATCGCCAGAACGGTTCATCTGCGAGCGATATGATCCAGATTGGCATATCGCCCCGCCGTAGCAACAAAGGTGGCCGAGGGTCCCATGAGAGAGACCGAGGCAGGGGCAGAGACATCTCACCCACGCGGACACAACCTTCTGCCAGCAATAGCCACCGTAGCCATCGCCGCGCGCCCGTAGCCGATGTCACCAACGAGTCCTTCTCGTCCAGTGACCAACCTTGTCGCTCTCGCTCCCCGGGCAAGCGGTCTGAAACTCCGGGCAGGGCTCCAGCCCTGACATCCGACATGGTCGATGATGACCCTTACACAGCTGACCGCATGGAACAGCATCGCCCACCCCCGATCGATGTCGAGACAGCCCGCCAATATGGGCCCTTGTCGAAGAAGGCTGTCGTTGTCCAAGCGCGACCTCATACACAATCTCTTTGTGCCGTCGTCAACCCGCCTGCCACCCCCCCTCTCCGGCGCATGCCCAAATTAACAAGCCCCCACCGCGACGCCAACAGCGTCTCACCCACTTCCTCATACTATTCCGAAGATGAACTGGAGCAGGCCCGCCCGTCCTACATAAGTCCTCTTCGGGTGCGCAAGGATCTTGACGCCGACCTCACTATTCCACGACGCCACAACGTCCGGGCTCGAACTCCATGTCCTAATCGCGCCAATTACCTTGGCTCTCCCGTCCGCCTCTCCTCCCCCAACCGCGGCTTGCAGAAGACTGCCACCACCGGCGACCTGCGCGAGCTTCAATCAGACGAAAGCTTCCCGCAGCGCACATACTCTCCTCTGTCTGAATACCTAACAGTCCAGGCCAAGCCCATCCGCAAGCAGCTTGTCGGAGCCCATGGCTGGCTAGAGCGCACCACAGATGCCTCCGAAAAGCAGCACAGTTCTGACCAGAGGCCCATAGACAAGGCCCCTCCTCAGAAAAAGGGAGGTTTTCTCGACAGTCTCAGAAAGATGGCCAAGGAAATGACCACCTCTGCCAAGGATATCACATCTTCGGCCTCCCGGAAGCCACGCGACAGGGACAAGCGGGGCTCCCGGCTCACAGTCTCCCTGGACCCACGGGAGCAGAGCCTGCTCTACTGCGAGCTGGAATTCCTGCTGACCACCGCCCTTGACGGGTACATCAGTAGCCAGTTCAACGCCGGCCGCCTCGACGCCGACAAGTACAAAAAGATCGTGGACGGCTGGCAGCAGCGTGGACGACCCAAGGTCATCGGCTTCCGCTATGACCTCGAGACTCAGCTCGATCTGGTCCTCCTGCATGGCGAGGACTTCCGCTTCTACGGCAAGCGCGCAGGGCTCATCGCGGCGGTGAACGGGGTGCTGGACATGATGCGTGTTGACGCTCGCGCAATGCGCATCCGCACATTTTGTCAGCCCGACACCGTGATCGCGAAGCAGCTTCTAGACTCCCAGTCACTGTTCAATCTGGTTGGCTGCTGTGAGCAGCAGCAGATCCAACTGGCTGAAGTCATCCAGTTCTTCAAGGTCGTCTTGGAGCGAGAGCAGAACTTTCGACTAAACCAGAACGAGGGGGGCACGTGCGAGGCTCGCGGAAGTGGCGGATCAGGTGCAGGTTCCCAATGCGAACAGAGGCGATTCCATGGCCGAGAAACTGAACGATGAGAAAGGGAGGGAAAGGGGGGGTGGCTTGCCCATTTAGCCTTGTCTTTGCTCCGACCCGTCGCTCATGGGTGATCAGGATAGCAAGGGGCACGGGGATGATGGACCGTTGTTCAACACAGATCAGCTGCCGCCAATGCGTCGGCCGATACTCTGCTACCAGCAGATATTCCCCGTACGGACTACAACCTTGCAGCTTCCGTTGTGTGTCAACCAGAAAAAGGGAGGGTCTCCTGTGATGCGACTTTGTAAATTGGCATTGAATACAATTTTGATCGGTTGAGACGATCGTCTCTGCCAAACCCTTAATGGAAGACACGGGCTTCCCGGCTCAAGAGAACGCCAACTCAATGTAGCTACCTAATTGTTGTGACAAATCTCTATGTACCAAATATCCTCGTAATGCGAAACAAGTGGGGAATCGAAGGCACAGTACACCGTATGTGATTACAAGAAGCCCATGGTTCATCCTCGGTCCATCATCAGAGGCTTCGTAATGTCACCCCGGGGCTTCGTGGCCAGCTTACCTCCTCCCCAGCAGGGAAGAATCGACAGTAATCCGAGATACATAGCTAATATTTCTACAATTACAAAGCCGAGTAAAGAAATGGATTTTGTAACAGATCGGAAATTCGCACCCATAAAACGGAGAGTACCACTAAGCCCCAAGGGATTATCTGCTATGGGATAACCTTTGAGATGATATCGTATGGGATAAGCCTTTGTGATAATTGATTTGGTGTTAACCTGGATACTTTGATCTCCAAGTTGCCTAGTGTGGGTGTACCCTCCGTTCTTGCGGGTGCGAATACCGTTCTCTTTTGTAGAGGTTCAACATGAAGATTTCGTGAATGGCCGAGATTTGAATGAAACTTGTACGAGGGCATCTAACAAAAGCCATTCTAACAGAGAATGCTCCATGAATGGTTGTCCTGCTGAGGCTATCCCGGTAGAGATGTTCGCCAAAGAGGTCAAGGTCAAGTGGTGAGTGATCTGAAGTTCATCCGACATAATTCATTAGACAATTACTGTAGCTGCCGCCCGATGCCTGGCCTCATCGCGCGGATCTGCCACGGAAGTCTCCGGCATCAGCCCCGTGGTCATCGTAGTATATCCCGCTGGACCTCCGCCTGCCCCTCGGCCGGTGCCTGTCTTCTTCAGGGCCGTCGCGCATGTCTGGTCTCAAGTCCGGCCCCCATTTCCTCTCCCATGCCTCTTGCTTCTCGGCATTTCTGACCTTGGCGACCTCGATCCTCTTCTCAAAGGCGTTTGCAGCCAGCCCAGCTACGGCGGCTCCGACAATGGTGGGGATCAGCGGCGACTTGTGGCCATGGCCCCGCTGCCTGGACTTGGCAGTGTTGCCGCCAGTTGCCTCGTGGGCAATGAGGCCGCCAGCAAGAGCACCGAGCACGCCGATGCCCAGGCCAGAGTTGGAGTTGGAGAAGGTGCTGTCGATCAGGTGGCGAGCGTCCTGGATGGGGCTGCGCGGGCCGTCGTGGTGTCCTCTGACAGGCGAGTGGTGGCTCTTGCGCCGTGCTGGGGGCGGGAGTGAGCGAGGGCGGCGATGGTGAGGCGAGAGATGGCGGGCATCGGGGTGGAGGGTTGGGACAGAGGTGTTAGGGGTTGTATATGGATACAGAGGGGACTGGGGTTGGTGGTATGGCAGGCGGGCGTTGGACGGCACGGGAATGGCGCCAGATGCGAAAGGGCCGGGGGCTCCGCCCGAGTAGTAGTAATCTGCCGCGGTGGCACGCGGCCTGGCGTCCTGATCATCACCGTAATACGCGGGCATAGTGGCAAGGCGGCACTGTGTCGCTCAGGCGAGGCGATCACGACTAACAACCAGAGGCGAGAGATAAGAGAGGAGGGGTGGCAGGGTGACGTCAGGTCAAGTGATGGCGGGAACGAAGACGAAGAGGCGGAGGAGGCGGAGAGGCGGGAGGATGGGAGTGGGAGGATGGGAAATAGGAAACACGGAAACAGGGAAACACGGAAACAGGGAAACACGGAAACAGGGAGAGACAGAGCCTCCCTGCGGACGGATGTGGTCACTTGGTGACCAGGCTAGCAGGCGGCGAGGCTGTCAGCTGCATGCTTATGCTTGCTTGCGGGTGTTAGTACGAGATGGAGAGTGAGGGTGAGAAGTGAGAGCCCGTTACTTGAGTGGTCACTTGGGTGGTCAAGGGGCCCCCCGTCTGGTACCTAGGAGCCTACCTACCTACAACGCGCGGTAGGTAGACATATGCACATACATGCCCATGCCCGTACAATCTGACTGCAAGCAGCTAGGGTAGCATCGCATGAAATGGCCTTTCATGCGAACCAGGGCACCAGACCATCCTCCTGTCAAGCCCTGCGAAATCTACGGCTTCTGCAGCTCTGTCGTACCAGAACCAGACGTTGACTCGACCTGGCTGTAGTAAAACCGCCTGAGCAGTACCCAGTCTACACCCTTCTGTAGGATACCCAAGTAGTTTCCGAGAGGACAACCTACTATGGGGATATCCTATTGGCTGCGACATCGGCCGCGCACTAAGTGTTGGTTGGCTAACAAAGACAGAAAGCGAACCAAGCAACAGGGCCTTCACACTGACATTTTCGCCTTGGTTTTTTTCTATTGGCTTTGGGAGTACAATGCTGTATGTAAAGTCGTCCCCCGTGCAACACCGAGTCGGTCGTCGTTGTTTGCGTTACACCCCAGCCTGGTCGCTCCCACCGGTCCCAATAGGCAGTCTCGCACAATCCAAGTAATGCGCCCACCTCCCAGCTCGCACGTCGTGCAGTCGATGCTGAGCAGTGACTCCAGAAGCCACCACCGGGCAGCCGGTTCCCGCAACTCGCGGCGGGCAATATAAGCTCACGGCACACATGTATCGCCAAGGCCACCGTGGGGCAACCGGCAGCGCTGTGCCGAGCAAGCCACTACTGGCCAGCCTCGGCAGCTTGAGCGAGCTCCCCGGCAAGCCTGAGCATATAGAACTGCCTGGCCTCCACCGGGGCCTTATCAAATGCCTTGCAAATGCGGCTGATCTCCTGCCGACCCTTCTCATAAGCCGCGAGGTCCCTGTTCCCGTACACATCACGTCCGGTGGAATATCCAGACTTCAAGTCGCGGAAGAACACATTCACCGCAATACTGGAATTGCCAGTGGGCGTGGCGGCATGCAACCATAAGGGTGGCAGGAACAAGACGTCGCCTGCTCTCAGGTCTGCATCACACGGACGAGTGCCCCGCAAGGCTGAGGAGTCAAGGCAGCTAAACACATCAATGCTCGAGCTCGAAGCTCCCGGAGCAAAGGACATCTTTACCACGTCTGATGGCGGGAAGAGGATCATCCTCTTCGACCCACTGACCTGGCAGTAGATATTTGCCTGGACGTCGTAATGCAGCCACATGTCCACCTGCAATTCAGCATGCCAAGTCAGCAAGCGGACCCGGTTCCATGAGAGCATCGCCAGTGATGGAAGCTTACCTGGCCGGAAACCCGCAGGACTGAGCTGTGCATGTTCTCCCGGCACATAACCAGCGCCCCGGGGAGCGTAAAGTCAGCAGCCAACTCAGGGAAGTCGTGGAACAGGTTGGCAGGCTGGTCAGCGGGAGCATTGGCCGAGAGAGCTCTCAGATAGAGGCGTGCGCCGTTTTGGACCTCTTTAGCAAAATCAGCAAATCCCATCGTCGTGTATCGGAAATTTTTGGCGTTGAAATCCATGTTTCGAACACCGCACTCATGCACAACAACCTGTACAGTCGGCATGTCAGTGCCAAGTCTTTCTACCGCTTGCGTGCAGTCACACGCACCTTGCGGTCTCCCGCCTGTTTCGCGAGATAGTCCAGTGTCCACTTGCTGCGGCAGGCGCCTATGTCCAGGCCTTCTATCACGACGGGCAAGCCCTGTCTGACGATCGCCTCAAACGATTCCTTTGAGGAAACATGGACCCGGGGAACGGGCTTGATCTTAGTGGGTTGGCTGTCCACGCCATTCGCTGCGGTGCTTGAGGACTGCGGTTCTATCTCGCCAACACCCGAAAACTCCCAACCTGTCCGATGCGGTGACGGTCGAGATGATGTGCGCCTGCTTATGCCATCGATCGATAATGTGTACGAACCCCTGGTCCCTTTGGGAGAACAGCCAAGTTAGTACACGTCATTGAGGCTAGTAGCAGCGGAACGTAACCGCCGTCCTACGGGCACGCCGGACCAGGGACCGTTCTTGCTGCAAGATGTGGCCAGAGAGGCCAAGGTCAGGGCTCACGTACAGAATGAACCCATAGAAAAACATGTTGCTCCGCCACCGATTATGACTATTTGTCCGTCTTGCGGCGACACAATCGAGGACCCCACGAGCAGTGGCCTCGGTACTTCTCGACCATCTTCGCCCTCCGGGATGGGACCCGCTCCAACGACCCGGATTTCGGAACCTACCACAGAGCAAAGTAGCACTTCATGGTTTCGTGGGATCACCCCGTCACGGCCGATGCCGCCCAGGACAACTAAAGAGTCCTCATGCTGAATGCAGCTAGAACCAAATCGAGACAGGAGCGAGGTAGAAGCTTCATCCACCTGTGCAGGTGCAAAAGTAATGCGAGGGGCCTATTTTGTGTCAGAATGTCGCTTGTACCCACTCCTGCGGTGTATGCACCTACTTCATCATCGCTCAGAACTAGAGTCCAGGCCAGCATTTGGCTCTGCACGATACCGTCGGAGATACCCCCCATGAGGAGCCCATAAAAAATAGGCCTGCCGTCTTCCTCGCGCGCACAGCATGTGAGCATAGCGCCGAAGACTGGCTGCGGGGTGACAGGACCGTGAATCACGCACACCACCCATCCCTTGTCCGGGTCGAACACCATAATCTCGCTGGATATGGTAACCGCATCTTGCTTGCCTCCAACCAGGAGGGCCAAGGCAGAGCCCAAGAGTCTACATATAGAGTGGCGATACAACGGAACTGGTAGGTCTCGAGTTCGCTCCCACCGGGGCGAGTCCTTTCTAAATAGCCAGCAATCATCCTTGGCCCGAGATGGGGAATTCCGACCGCCGACACTGAGACTGCCGTCTGCGCCAAGATCTGTCATCGAGTGGCACATACGACTCGAGGGCCCCGGGGAGCTTGCTCTAATGCTGCCGCTGGAGTCGTGAAGCGTGTAGATGTCATACGACGGGAGCCGGGTGGTAGGGCCAAGACCCATGCAATTCAGGATGGACCTCCTGCCCAGTCTATCACTCGCGACCATAGCTGTACCAAATCGACGGCGGCCATGGTGGCCGGGAAGTGGCTTATAGGCTGTGTTGGCCACGATTCCTGGGACCTCGGGGGAGTCGCCGGCCTCGAAAAGGGCCAAGTCTTGCTTGCCATAGTTTGTGGCGTGCAAGATGAGGTAGTGACTTGCAAATAGACAAAACTCTTCCCACTCGTCAAAGGGCTCGATTTCATCCAGCTTTCTCCGGTCATCCGCGGACAAGAAATGCGCGTCATTCCAGGCTGACCACAAGGATTGAGCCCGGACTTGTGACCAGCCCCTTGCCGCGAACCGCGCGCGCTGTGCAGCGACATCTGGATAGGCAGCCACTGACTTGATGGGCGCTGCGAGCTTATTGAAATCTAGGGCACTTTGTATTAGTAATTTGCGTCCCCGGAGCTGAAGAAAGGACCAACAAGTATGGCGGGTGAAGAAGGGGCAGGAGGTGCTGCCTGACCACGCAGGTCCAGGGTTTCCCGGGCCTCAAAGTCAAAACGTGGTCAACTTACGATCCATCATTGTACGGGCAAAAGGGTGGTCAGGGCCGTCTGGGAGGATCTGCTCGAGGAGAAAGAATTCAGCTGGACAGGATTAGCAAGACATCAGAAAATCCCAGGATCTGGCGGCCTCACCTTGACCAAGGGTGCTCGCCCATTTGATCAAAGCGTCAGCAAAATGGGATTCCATGTACGTAATCGACACCTCAGCAATGTAGAAGAAGACGCACTCCTCGGGATTTGCAATGAGGCTCAAGGCTTGCTGCAGCACGGCCAGGTGGCGCAGGTCGCAACCCACGAGGTGATAGTACTTGCTCCGCAGCAACAAGCTAGGGTGGAGCCCATCTCCCTCGGCCTGGACCTGGGAGAGCTGGGACGCGAGCTCTGGTGTTTTGAGGATGGTTTCACGCTTCCGCCGGGCCAATTCGGGAAAATCAACATCGACAAAGACGGCTTGGGATGAGCTGCAATGCCCTGGATAGCGGGCCCAGCACTGCCAGGGAACGACATCACTGGAAGTCTCCATTAGCCTTGCGGGACAGAATAGATAGCGAGGGCTGCGTGTGTTAAGAGTTAGGAAGCGAGGAGGGCGCACCTTCCGCAGCCGAGATTCACGATGACCTTTGTCTTTTCTGAGGGTTGTTTCAGAAATTCACGCAAGGCCACATCGATGACATGAAGCCTGAGATGGTAGCCCCTATTGATGAGAGGAGCTCTGCGCTGGAACTTCTTGACGAAGAAGCGGAAGAAATGGGGCTCATCCGGGTAGTAGAGACGCTCGACACTTCTTTTCGAGACAATGCTGCTATTGTTGGTCTGGGCAGGACGGCGCAGGCAGTCAGTCAGGTCTGATTCGCACACAACAGTTCCTTTCAATGTGTATTTACTTATATGCTTATAAGACGCGGTGATCAAGGTGGGGAGGCGGGCAGGAGGCCCGAGGATGAACTGACATTCATGACCAGATCATCCTGAGCAGTTGCTCGTTGCGAATGAGGGCCGGTAGTGGCTGAGCCGCGGCCCTCGTGGATGCGAGCGCCCATCCTGAGGCACGTCTCGTGGGTGGGTGTTGGTGAAAGCTGGAGTCGGAGAATAGGCACATTACTGGCCGGGTTCGTGTGTGCGCAGCAGAGATTGTTCGGGCTCGGATCCGAACATGGGCAGGCCCATCGGTGTGTCTAAGCCGGGGAAGGCAAGCAAGGGTCTACCACCACGGTAGATCCAGGCAGTTGTGTAATTGAAATACTACCACCTGGTCCAACGCCCAAAAGGCCTTCCTCGCCTTGCCGTGTAGGCTCGCCAAAGACTCCTCCCGCGGCAATGCAGGATCGCAGCTCGAACGGCGGTAGGGAGAGTCAAACCAGCTCGTGGTACATGTACGGAGTACCTACCTTGGTGAGTAGCTCCTCTCAGGTGCCTGCTGTTGGTAGGCCGCCCCGCGTGGCCCAAGCTTCTGGAGCTCCCTTTTGTGGGGGTACCTCTTGTCAGGTTCACTTTCGGCCATGCAGAGCTGCTGACATACATCGGTGCCGCGTACCGGTGACCATCTCAGCCAGGCCTGGCTGCATGGGTCAGGTGCGATTGCCAGCAGCCCCTGTCCCTCCTCACCGTCGTCGTGACAGTTGACGCGGGCAGCTCCTCACCTTCTCGCCTCCTCCTTCTTCGGCCCCTTGCTCCTGGCTCCTCTGCACAGGCTGAGGCTCAACAGGACTCACTTCATTCCTGATCGCAACCGACCTCCATATTCACCCAGCCGAGCCAGCTGCTCGCTACTGGTTGCTGAAGCACGTGTGACGACCTGGGCCACGCCAGGCGAGCTCTTCCTCCACAACCCGAGGCCCAACATCCTGCCATCAGTCAGGCCCTCGCAGCACTGCCTTGGCCGCTTCGACGCTCTTCTCTCATTGTTGAACCCAGGCTGAGGACTCGCATTCCTCTCCTCTTCCCACCCCCGGCTTGCCTGCTTTATTGCCTCAGCTCCCGGCATGTCGCCTTCTCGGTCCTGGTCCTGGTCCTGGTCCTGGTCTTGAGTGCCTCCGCATCCCCGTCTCGCCTCGCCCAAAGACGGCTTCCCATCTCTCTCGCAACTGGTGCAAACATGGCCTCCGCAAACCTCAATTTCATCACCTTCAACCAGGATCACAGCTGCCTGGCTGTCGGTCAGTGCCCAGCTCTCCTCGCCCTTCGTGGCCACCTGCCGTCTCGCAGCCTGGCGTCAAGCCCCCCACCTCATGTTGTTAATTTGTCTCGATACAGGTACCTCTAAAGGCTTTCGAATCTATCATACCGATCCCTTCTCCAAGATCTTCAGCAGCGACGATGGCAATGTCTCCATCATCGAAATGCTCTTCTCCACCTCTCTTGTCGCCCTGGTCCTGTCTCCGCGACATCTCATCATCCAGAACACAAAGGTGCTTGGGCCCTCTCCTTGTCGTCGCACGACCCGAGTCTGACTGACCGTGCTCGTAGAGGGCATCCGTGATATGCGAGCTCACCTTCCGCTCTGCCGTCCTCGCCGTCCGTCTGAACCGCCGCCGCCTGGCCGTCATCCTCGAGGAGGAGATATACTTGTACGACATCGCCAACATGACATTGCTCTATGTCATCACCACCTCTCCGAACCCGACCGCCATATGCGCGCTATCACCCTCGTCCGAGAACTGCTACGTCGCCTACCCCTTGCCAAAGCCCAGGGAAGACACAGGTGAGAGGCGCCCAGCTCATGCGCCTCCTCTTTCCACCTACGTGCCTCCCACCTCTGGCGAGGTTTTGATCTTTGACACGATAACGCTCAAGGCCGTCAATGTCATCGAGGCTCACCGCTCGCCCCTCTCCTGCATAGCCCTCAACAGCGACGGGACCTTGTTGGCCACCGCATCCGAGACGGGCACTATCATCCGTGTTTTCTCGGTGCCCCGTGGCCAGAAGCTATACCAGTTCCGCCGTGGTACATACCCGTCCACAATCTACAGCATGTCGTTCAATTTGAGCTCTACCTTGCTTTGTGTCTCCTCGACGTCTGATACGGTCCATATCTTCCGGCTATCTAGTCCAGGTCCCCAGGGCGGGGCTGGCTCAACTGGATCTGCGGCCGCCGCAGAAATCGCAGAACAGACGCCTTCGCCACGTGCGGATCGATGGTCGCGGTCGCGGTCTCGCAGCTACGACAGTGGGAACGACTCTCCTGGTAGCGCAACGGGGTCGCCGCGCAGCGATGCGGCCGAGCTTGCAGGGTCCTCTGCCAACAATGGGGCGGGTACAAGTAGTCCCGCGAACCGGCGGCAGAGTGGTTCATTCAGTAGCATGTTGCGGCGGTCTTCCCAACTGATGGGCCGCAGCGTAGCCGGCGTCGTTGGTTCCTATCTGCCGCAAACTGTGACAGAGATGTGGGAGCCCATGCGCGATTTCGCCTATATCAAGCTGCCCAAGGTGTCTTCAGCCATGTCGCCCAACAAGGCGCCCGCCAACACCGGGCCTGCAGGGCTAATGTTTCCCAACGGGCCGCTGCGGAGTGTTGTGGCAATGAGCAGCAGTAGCCCACAGGTCATGGTTGTGACAAGTGATGGCGGTTTCTATGTTTTCAACATAGATATGGAACATGGCGGCGAAGGGTTCCTGGTTCGCCAATTCTCGTAAGTGGTCCAGCCTAGTCCTACCCCCCCACCAAACAACCCCTCAACCGAAAACACAACCATAACCACCGCTCTTGTTCCTGCTCCTTTTCTCCTAGCAGACCCGTTCAGTGCTTTGTTGAGACACAGTGCCTTTCTGAAAAGAGCTGAGAGCTCATTGGTATCTCACATCGCTGACCTTCTCCGCCTCAACCCAGAGTGCTTGAGGGGGACGATAAGCTAGATGGGTCCTTCAATCCGTGACAGTATCCATGTTGCTCTCATTAGCGTGGTGGCATCTATCCCGATGCGGAGGACATGATTTTCGATCTGTTTTACATAGCATCCAACAAGTGGCGCCCTTTGAACTTTCAGGGCCGGCGTCGTAGGCAAGGCGGTGGGACAAAGGCGTTACTCGGGGTCGCTGTTTCAGAGATACTCCCTCGCAAATCCATGCTATTCTATTCGTGGACCGACATACTCCGCAATGGCTATGGCGAGGCTGAATGTACGAGATGCATTGCACTGTCCGCCAGGCTAATCAGTTCCAATTCCCATATCAAGAAATGGAAAGTTGACCAATCGGTGTGCGTGGTAATCCTGCGCACGTTCCGTCACGAGGCTGACACGGCAAATTTTTGATAAGGATCACCCCAAGTGCCAGTAGTTGAGCGCTAGAAAGACCCGTCCACGTATGGACGAAATGATACCGTGATACACATCAGCCCATTGTACTTCCAGTGCCACAGGAAAAGAAAAGATATCTGCTCAGACCGGTGCGGTTATTGGTTGACCCTTGCCATCTGGCTATCCTCTGATGGTGACTGAACGATAAACCAGCCCCTGCCCTTTCCCGGACAAGAGCAAAAAGATTCCGCAAATAAAGACACCCTGGTTTTCCGTGAAACAAATGTGATTCCCACAGGGAGGGGGATCCTCCTGCGACCCGATATGAGGATACGACGTAAACGAAAGAAAGAAAGGGGGTCGGAAAAGACAGGGGAAATCAGGAGAGAAAAGACAGGGAAAATGGGAAAGGGAGAAAAAGAAAACAAGTGACCCGCGTCTGTGTGCTTTTAAAGCAAGGGTGATAAATTTGTCTCCGAGCTGCCTTCGTAAATCGTCAAAATCGTTTCCTATATCTGTTTCCCCTCACGCTAGATGGCCGAGAACGTGCACCTCATCTAGCATACGGTCTGTTCATTAACGCGATCTCTCTCGCAATCTCGGCCCACTCAAGCTCTCGCTTTATGCCCAAACCTGCAGCCGGTGTTACTTCATTCGCATGCTTCCTCCTCTGTAGGGTCTCCTCCCACTTGAGAAGCTCGTAGGCGAATCTGAGGTGTGGTTGTATGATAACATTTAGCCGCCGCGCCCGGACAAAGCAGTACGCCCGAGGGAACGAGAGATCCATGGCTCGCATGACCTCTGCAATACAGATGGTTGCACTCCGGGAGACGCCGACCCTGCAGTGTACAAGTGTCGCGGTTCCGTTCCTCCGACCACGATCTGTGAAGCTCTTGTTAGCTGGTTCCCGTCGTGCGCCGTCGCGCGGGGATTTATGCTCACCGATGAATTCAAGGCATCTTTCGAATTCTTCCGTCAAGGGGTCTATCCCGTTATCCTGGACGCCTTGAACCAAGCAGACGTTCTCGGGCCCCCACCTCTCTAGTTCGCCATCCCGCCACATGGTGGTCTCTCCAACGCTGAGGATCTGTTTGATCCCCAAGGCTCTCAAGAGATCGGGATTGTTTGCGTGACCGAGGTTGCCCAGGTACATGTAGTCCAAGACCCGGCTTGGGAATGAGCCGTCTATTCCAGGGAGCCAATCGGGTTCGTCGGCAGCCAGGTGCTGGATCTCCGAGGCGCTCTTGTCGGCGAGAGCGGGAGACTGGGATAGCAGCCGGGGGGCGATGGCTGTGAGCAGAGAGACGTCGGCGGGGTAGGCGAAGAAGTTGCGACCGAGTGTGGTGTGCAAGTTGAGCCATGCGTCCGGGATGGGACGCCCGCTGCTGTAGCTGTAATAGGCAATACCGAGCATGGTGGACTCGGTATACCCATCCCCACAGTGGATCAGAACCTTTTGGGGCGGCAGCTGGTACGGGGACGGCAGCGCGTCCCCGTACATGATGTCGTCTCCGTCGTCATCGTGACCGGACGTTGCCGGGTAGGTCCCGTGGGCCAGGTGGTATATCCACTTGCACGTCTCGACGATGCCGTCGGCCTCGGCGTGCGACCACGAGGACGGCAAGATGCTTCCGGAGGAGGGAAAGTCAAGACAATGCTGCCCGGTCCCGGCAGCAGAGCCCTCAGCGATGGCCTGCAGCGCAGCAGGGTGAAGGCGGCCCATGTCGCTACACTCGATCTGAATGTCAAAGGAGCCATCGTCCTCGGACCCCCGGTCTAGCGTGGGACCCATCCAGACGTTGTGGGAGATCTGGGTGGGCTTGGTCATTGCAAACATCTCCTTGCGCTCCTGGTGGACGAAGTCGATGACCCGGCCCGTCAAGAGGCCGGCCGAGTCAACGGCGACCAGGTCCGGGTGGCTCTCCTCAAAGTCCTCGAAAGGGCTCACGCAGACAAAGGTGTTGTAGGCCGGGATGGGGTGGCCCTGGGCGTCGTGCCTCTCGCGCCACCTCGTCTGAGCCGTGGCAATGTCGCACGCCATCTTGCGGGTGGTGAGGGGGTCGTCGCCGTAGACGATGATGTCCGATGTCATGGCGGCCTTGGCGGCCTGAATCTGGAAGTTCCTCACGGAAAAGCCCTCCTTGGGGTCGACATCGTGGAACTCGGGCGAGGCGGAAGCACACTGGATAAATTCGTGAGGCGATATGGCACCCTTGAGGCGCGAGACGGCCAGGTCGCCATCTGCCTTGACGAGGGTGACACCGCGCAGGCAACAAGGGGTCTTGCGCAGGGAGCGGCTCCGGGCGGTGAAGAAGGACTGCTGTAGGTGGTTGAGGGGGTGCAGGCCGTGGAACCAAGGGAAGACCTGCGAGGGCTCGGGCAGGGGCTGGCGGGAGGCGTAGTCGAGGGCACGGGCAACGTCGGCGACGGACAGCTCGTACAGGGTCAGCGGGCCTGACTCGAGGCGGACGAAGTGGGCCGGAGGGTGGAGGACGGACTGGGCACAGTCGTCCTGCTTGCCCGGGGAGGGGGGAGGGGTGGTGGGCTCCTGGCGGGGCACGGGGCCGGGCGGGCACACGGGAATGTGCTTGTTGGGGACGGCGGGCGGACACTGCTCAGACTGGGGGTTCAGGGTGTCGATGGTCAATGGGGTCGCCAGCGAGGCGATGGCGGAGGAGGAGGGGCGGTGGGGCGGCAGGGGTCGAGGGAGGGCGATGGTGGCCATGGTCTATTGTATGACAAGGGGGCCGGCCTGAGGAGGAGAGGCCGAGGAGAACCTCACGAGGAGAGAGATGAGTGAAGTCGGGAGTGTCGTTGCGGCTCCAGGTCACCTCGTGGCAGGCACGGGATCAGATAAGAATCAGATCGAACCAAGAAAAGGTCAACGGCGGCTGGCTGGGAGCAGTCAATCTCATGCTCCAGGCGGGCGAGCGCGAGCGGGGCCGGCAGAGGACCGACCAGGACCAGATTGAAGAGAATGAGCGGTGGTAGTGGCGGCGGCGGCGGCGGCGGCGGCGGGGCGGTACACAGGGCCCAGGCAGCTAGGTGGAGGGTCTAGGTAGTCATGATATTGGGGCAGCTCGGGGCGGTTGCGTTGCACGGCACGTGAAGCTGGGGACGCGGGAACAAAGGGGAGATGCGAGATACGAGATGTGGAATTGTGGGATGCGAGATGCAGGATGCAAGATGCGAGGAGCAACAAGGCCGAAACCTAGACACGGGGGCGACAGATGCGGAGTATGCAGCAATGCAGCAGGAGGAGCAGGAGGAGCAGGAGGGAGGACAGAAGGAGGAGAAGGAGGAGAAAGATAGCAAATGCAGTCAGTAGTGGTGTAGTCTTGTTGAGTTTCAAGACGCACGCCTGGGCAAGGGCAGGGAAGGGCAGCCCAGGCGAGGACAATGCAGGGCAGCTCTGGGGGCGGGAGGAGCTCAGCGGCTAGCCACCAACAGACAGACGGCTGGTTGATCTGATTGACACGGGTTTGACGTGTCTGGGTGGTGGTTGGTTGATTGATCGAATTGATTGATTGATTGATTGATTGACTGATCGATTGATTGATTGACTGACCAAAACTGCCAGGCAGAGTGAACGTCCGGTTGTCTGACCATACCATACCGTCGAAGCTGCCGCTGGGCGGGGGCGGAGGGGCCCAAGGGGACCCACTGGTCCCCATGATATGGTCGAGCACCCAGGCATGTGCTGTAGCATCTGTCCCGGCTGTGCGTATATCACAGCACGGTCCCCACCATGGCCACCGTGCTAGGCTGTTGGTGTAACAGTCGGCGGCAGGAGGGGTCTAGGCTGATTGTGCATGCATGGGGCTGGTCGCTTGGGCCCCAAAGGCTGCCAATGAGGAGGCAGGCTGGTGCCGTGGGGGGGAGGGGGGAGGGGGGGTCGACGAGAACGTGATAAGGCGGGTCCCCATGCATTTGGGACGATACCAGCCAGACCAGCATGTCGGTCAGCAATTTATTCTAGCTGTCTGCTATTCTGGCTGGGTCCTTGTTTCACTGGGTTCATCCAACCAGCCTGGCTTCGGCGAAACAGCTTGTAATCCACAATCCACAATCCACAATCCACACAAATCTGGGGAAATGGGTCCCCTGGGGCCCGAGAGAAGCGTGGCGGGTCTGTCAAACCGCGGGTCTGGAGCCTGAGGGGGAGACCCCGGCAGCCAAGGATGGGCCCGTGTGCTACTTTGGCCTGCCTGAACTCTCGACTACGCACTAGGCAGGCAGGTAACTACTTATACCTTATCTATCAAGGTACCTAGGTACCGTGTGGTAAACCACACAGGAAGCTTCATACATAATTCCGATTACACCGCCATACCTCCAAAGAGCTGTATAATTTTACGGTAGTAAACCTGCCTATATAAGAAATATAAAGTGTTGTCCCATGACAGATTGGGAGGTTATGCTTAAGAGTTTATCACACAAGGAGGTTGGCCCCTAGGAGGTTGTCCCCATAGCAGGCTATGGAGCTTGGTGGCGGGGCAGGACGGCGGGAGACAATGGGTAGTTCAGATCTGATCTGCACTCCTCCGTCTCATCCACACTCTATGGGTCTACACATGTCTATATGTAATGTACATGCGCGTGTGTGTGTGTTTCATGTGTTCCATGCCAGGGGACCTAGGTACAAGATGCCTGCCTGCCTGCCTGCCTGCCTGTCTGCCTGCCTGCCTGACTCACTAGAACCCGTGTGGCTCGACGTGGGTCTCGCGGGCTCTTGCCGACGTCATCTCTGATCCCTCGGCCGGAACCTGTGCTGGGTGCTTCGTTGGACGTTTGATTTTGATCAACCAAAAGCCAACCCTTGACAAGCTTCACGTGCGCGGGAACCTTGGGAGCATCAAGAAGGCGGCATAGCTCTGTTCCTGGTCGCACTGCCCTCTTCGTTGTTACCAGAGCAAAACGGCATTCCCAGTCAGCCTAGCGGGCCTGTCGTGAGTGACGTGGCGCGCGGCGCGACTGACGCGACGATACGGAGAGGGAGGGGCGCCAACCACCATCCAGTCCGTCCCGCCCTTTGATCTGGATTTCTCACCCGCGCTACATCCCATCTGGCTCCCACCTGGCTTGCTCGTCTCTGCATCATGTCGTCGCGGTAGGGGCGCACAATCTTCTCGGTCGGTCCTTGTCACCTCATCAAGGCCTCGGGCCAGATGTAAACCATGTGTAGGCCGCCCTGTCCTTGCTTGACCAGTCCGCGCTGACAGCCCCATGCTGTGTGTACAGCCCGGCACCAAGAAACTACCCGCCAGCATCAACATACCTACGGCTCGGAATGCAGTTTGGCTCCCGTCGTCGAGCCCAGCCCCGAGACACCCCTCCTGGCTGGCATCCCCCCTATAAACGCCCAATTCTTCTACCATAGCCTCGTGCCGATCGATGACCCTCTCTCCACCGCAACCGCCACTACTTCGGCTGACGGGCGACCCGCCAAGGGCGTCCTGAGGCCATTCTCCCACGCCGACAACAACGCTCTGGAGGCCGCCTGGCTGAGCCTTGCCGACGACGACCACCGGAACAACCACGATGCCTCCCTCAGAAGCCAGCGCCCCGGTCCTGCCCTGGCCGCCGCCAACGCCCGGAAGCTGGACGCCATCGTCGAGCATCTCATCCGCACCCACAAAGAGAAGCACTCACACGATGCTCATGCCCCTCCTCTCGAGCCCCCTGCCGAGGCCCTGGCAGCCACAGACCTCGGCGTGTGCTGCCAAGAGCTCCTGATCGATGCCACAAACAGGTTGCGCGAGGTCTTTTGCGAGGTATCGAGGGAGATCCAGCCGTCCCTGAGCCAGAAGCATGTCGTTGCAAAGGTCATGTCCGTCTTGGAGGACGGCCGGCCGAGTGCGGTCGCCACCAGCGCCATGCCAATTCAGACCCAAACCGCGGCCGCTTCCTCCCCCAGGGCCGACAACTTCGTCTCACCCGCCCTATCCACCTCTGCCAGGGGCCGAGCTTCGTCCCTTGCCTCGAACCCCGTCCCAAACCGCTCGGCTTCCCTCGGGGCTGGCGCCAGACCAGCCCCCTTCGGAACTCCCCCCCAGCTCGAGACGCCTGCCATTAGGCTGCGTCTTGCCCATCCACAGGTGACTGACGGGATATCGGGGCGGCCTTTTGTCAGGGTCGGAGATCCCGATGGCGATTTGACCTCGGAACCGGGGTCGCTGCGCGAAACCGCTAAAGAACATACCAAGGACAATGCCACAGGTGACCAGCAGTCGACCGCCCACGAGTTGCAAACAGATACCCAACCGATTCCAACCGGGACGAGTTCCCCCGAGCTCGAGCCCCGAGTCGTTGCAGTCTCTGTGGGACTGTCAAAGCTTCATGAGGTATCCCTGCCTGTACTGCAGATGAAGCCTATATACTGGTCCCCCGTCAATGACATTGCGATTGTCTCCAGATCAACTTGGTTTTATCGGTACGTTGCTCCTTGTTGACGTTGGATGCCTCTGGTTTGCAGGCGGGCGGCGGCTGGCGATTTGTGCTTCTTTGAGACTGTCTTTCCTGCTGCGTCTCGGAACTGTTATCCGTGGCCTCGTTACTCTGCAACACCTTTGTAAAATCTCTTCATATTGCCAAGCTCTTGAGCAAATTTGCTCTCGTATGGCCCTTGTTCCCGGGGGGGGGGTGGCCGAGCGGCTGCTTGTATGCTGAAACTTTCCTACCCCATGTGTATCAGTGGTCGGTGCAGGATTGGAATGTCGGACTTGAATGCCATCCACTGCCTGAAAATTCCCCTGGCTAACTCGTGCGCCGTGCCTCAGCGATACCATGGTGCCTCTAGATCCCCGAATTGCCAATCAGCTGGAGGCGGGATATCGAGAGCTCAGGGCATTCAGCCGAGAATGGCAAGAGGAGCTTCGCTGCGCCGTCGAAGTCGGTCCCTTGGGTGAGGAAAAGGTGTCTCACCCGCTGTGGCCTGAAGAGACAGCTCCTCTTGATTCGAAAACACAAGGGCCTAGGGCATCCATCGCATCCGACCCGTTCTGTGCAGCCCGTTGCTTTAGGGGTGAGGCTGCCGCCGAAGGGACGCTTGAGCCTGTAGATGCCAGCAAGGAGGGCTCTAAAGAAGCTCCGGCGCAGGGGCGCAGCTACCCCTCTCATCATGTGCTTTACAGAAATGATAGGGCGGCATTCCTACTCAAACCGAGTCTCAAACCTTCCGCCTACTACGGGCGACGGCCTTTGCAAAAGATCATGAAGGGCTTGACCGTCGGCATCCCAGTCATTCGAGGCTTCAATCGAGACAGTTGGGTTCAACTGCACGAAAAAAAAAGGCAGGCCCACGCGAGAGACACTCAGAAGTCCGCCGGCACCGAAGCTTCAGCGCAGGGAAGTTGCCCTGGCTGCAAGGCTGAGGAGGACCGTGGACAAGTCACGGACCTCGTACTCGTCGCCCATGGAATCGGTCAAAAGTTTGCCGAGCGGGTGGAAAGCTTCCACTTCACCCATGCTATCACGGCATTTCGCCGCTCTATAAACATTGAGCTTCGAGGCCCTGAAGTCAGATCAGTTCTCCGCGAGGGGCACAGGGGCATCATGGTCCTTCCCGTGAATTGGAGGCATCATCTGTCATTCGAAGATGGGGGCCCTATGACTGACGCGGACAAGGCAACCTCGGCTTCAGTCAATTTCAATCTGAAGGACATTGAGCCAAATACTATCCCAGCTGTGAGGAGTCTGATATCAGATGTCATGTTCGATGTCAGTGCCGTTCTTCCCTTTTGAAGGCTTCCCAGTCTTCGACTCTTCGGACTGTCCCAGAACACATCACTTTGGTATCCTCAGCAGATGACTAAAACGTGCTAGATCCCATTTTACCTTTCCCATCATAAGAACAAGATGATATCCGCGCTCGTCATGGAAGCAAACCGCGTTTACCGACTGTGGTGCCGCAACAATCCAAAATTCAGCCAACAAGGAAGGGTTCACCTTATCGCCCATTCCCTCGGAAGTGTCATGGTAATTCTCATCCTATATCCTCCCTTGGGCGATGTTCTACTTGCCATAAAGCAACAAGACCCATTTTTTCGCCTTGCTCAGGCGCGTGCACGCCATGCGCTTGATCTGTGCACTGCAAGGAAACCCCCTAGTTGGTCATGATATGCTAGGCGGCATCATCATTGTGTATCACCACGGAGAGCATCCTAAGGAAATACTCTCGTGGTCACTCGAGTAAAGCGTGAACAGACTGCTGATTTGGGGGAAACGCAGGCACTCGATGTATTATCCCGGCAGCCAAACGTGCCTCCACCATTGGACTTGGACACCCCAATGCCCCAGTCACAATTCTTCGAGTTCGACACGACCAACCTGTTCCTCCTAGGCAGTCCAGCTGGCTTTTTCCTTCTTCTTGAACGTGGTAGTCTCACGCCTCGCAATGGCCGGCAAAAGCCCGGGGCAGAAGCAGCCGTGAGTCTTTTCATTACCCTGTCGTACTTGAGTCCTCCTCTAAAAGGCATTCGAGCCCCATGGTTTCCGTCCACCGGAGGCGCTCCTCTCACAATCGTCTACTCGGCTCCGTTCGTGGAGCAAGTTAATCTTATTGCCACTCAGCATCTTCACAGGACATGACTGATCTATTAACCTCACAGGATACGATTGCCCAGGATGTAGTGCGCGAGGAAGGCGTGTTTGGCTGTCTCGCCGTCGACAACATTTATAATATCTTGGCAAAAGAGGACCCTATAGCTTACCTCTTGAACGGCACTATCGACCCACTGTTTGCCGAGAACTTGAGGACTGCTCACGTACCAAGTACGGTCAGCTCATGGTTCTCGTCGTTCCGCGGCATCGTGAAACCCGTCGGCTCGGCCCCGACCCCCGACCTGGCCCCGGCGCTTGCGAAGCCACCAACAAACCGGCTGCCCTCTCAGCTTGAGTTGGAGGTACATGATTTCACGCGCGAGGAGATCGCAGAGAGGAAGGCATTCCTACTCAATGATAACGGCCAGGTGGATTATTACCTCCGCTCTGGAACCGGCCCCTTGGAGCTTCAGTATCTCAACATGCTCAGTGCGCACACCAGCTACTGGGCAAACAACGACCTGATCCGTCTGCTTTGCATGGAGATCGGGCGGGAGCCTGGAAAGGCAAACACGCTGCCAGCGTTGAGGGCTGTGAAATTGACTAGGAGGGACCGGCTCAAGAAATAAGTGGGTAAATCGCCATCTTCTTTCGCATAACCCGGCGTAGCTACATACAGATAGCATCAATAGAAACCTTGTATTTTCCTTCAGGCTGTGCCATGAGTCCCGATCGACCGCTACCCGCTCTCCAGGCCTCTAAACAGGAAACCCGATTACATGCCGTTGTCAAGCTCCATCATGCCATCATCCATGTCATCATCCATGTAATTGTCAGAATCGCCTTCCGCCTGTATTTGAGGCAGCCCGCTGTTCCCGTTGGCTGGCATATCCTGCAGTTCTTGGATGCGCTGCTCGTCCAGGTCTTCCTGGTGTTTCTTGAGGTCAGCATAGCTCCACGTACTGATGCCCTCCTGGTCCTTCGCCCTGAATGGTTGGGCCATGCCCCTGAGGAACCGTCTCGCGCTGCTGACAGCCATGTCTGTGCTCAGGTTACTATCGGCATCGAGGAGCGCCTGGTTGATCCACTTGGGGAGCTGCGTTCGCTTCTTTTGAAATCGTCTGTCTGCCAGCACCATGATGCCATAATCGTCCTTGCCTCGAAGCACTCGTCCCAGACACTGCGCAGCGTGGCGCATGGCGTCGAAAGAAAGGAAGTCATTTTCGCGTATACGGTACGTCTCTCTGAGGAATTCAAGTCGGGCCTTGAGGATTCGCGATTCTGTGTACTGGAATGGGACACCAATACACAGCACGGTGCGTCCGTACTGGTGGTCAAAATCGATCCCTTCCGAGACTTTGCCCCGGGCAACACACAGTAGGACGGCGCCGCGGCCGTTGCAACACGCAGTACGGTATGTCTCGAGGGCGAGGGAAGTCTCCTGAGCGTCGGGCGTCTCAACGAGTATGAGCTTGTATTTCCACACCTCGTTGAGGATCCCCATGCCCTGCCACATGCTGATGATGGACTCCATGTACAGGTACGAAGGAAAGAAGACGACTAGGCCGTCTGGGGTAATTTTTGCGAATTCGGTCAGGAGGTTGCCGTAATTTCGCACTACGCTGGGCTCGTTGCGCACTTGAAAGCTCGTGGAGATAGCAGCCTGGTCGCTGCCGCGCGTGACGATCATTGGAAGGAACGACTTCCGCGCCAGGGTCATGCTGTAGGACTCTTGCACCACGGTGGAGAAGCCGAGCATCTTGGGGTATATCTCGAGCGGCGAGATTGTGCCGGACGTGATAATGACGGAGGAAAAGCGTTCAAAGACCGGCTTGATAGCGATGGCTGCGTCTAGGCAAGTGAAGTGGAGGATGGGGTTGGGCACCTCCGCCGTATCAGACTCGTAGGGCTCAAGGATGAGTAGGAAACCCTTTTCGTAAGTTGCGACTAAGGTCGCAAAGGTGGCTACCTCCTGTAGGGGCTGGTAATCCTCAATGTTCGTGAGCTCGAGCGTCCGCACCAGGGACGTCAGGCGTTCGGCGCAGAACCTCAGTGGCTTCTTTTCGATGAAAGTGTACTCCTTGAGGTGTGACAAAAATGAAGGCGGCGTTTCTGAAATGACCTGTCGGACCTTCATGCGTGTCTTGAGGTATTCGATAAAGCGCTTCAAGAATGCAACAAAGTGCTCCGCTCTCCTAATATTTCCCGGTACGGCCTCCTTGAGCAAATCCTCTGGAAGCACCGGGTTCGCCATGAGGGAGCCTTCATCGCGGGCCTCGTCCGCATCCCTCAAGCCCTCTACAAGCTTCTGGTACTCGTTCTCGAGCGCCTTCTGATCTGTCTCTCGCATGTCCGAGATCTTCCTCTCCAGGTTCTGGGCCCCGCGGGTAGCTTTCCTTAGCGAGTCCTCTGTTATATCGGTGCTGAGCGATTCGATACAGACATTGTCAATGTTGTGGGCCTCGTCAAACACGACAATGCAGTCCTTGGACAGATCCTTTGAGACGCGCTCGGCAATCTTGGGGTCCAGAAGATAATGGTAAGAGTAAATGATGACGTTGCAAAATTGCATCTGGCGTGGTCAGGACTACGTGGAGGGCGGACCAGGAAGAGCGAGACATGCCGGGGGACTCACCATTCGACGAGCAGTGAAGTAGGGGCATTGCTTGTGTTGCTCGCCGTAGCGGAGAAGGCCCTCAAATGTCCATACACCATTTGGTATCAGGTTGTGAGCCTCGAGAAGATCCAGGTTCTATCAATGTCAGCACCCTGGGTCGGAGACGCGGGATTTTGTTCATTGGGGAGGGGTGAGAATACATCGTGATAGACACAAAGATCTACGTCTTCGCCGCGTTCCTTCTTCTCCTTGACAAAGCCAGCGGTCAAGCTGCGACAGCGAGCATCGACAACGGCGCCGCTCTTCTCACGCTTGACCGAGGGGTGCAGGCAAAGGTTCTTGCGACTTGACAAGCCGAGTGCCCTGAATTCCTCCTCGTAGCCCAGCTGCTCGGCACGGTATTTCATCAGGGCCTTCAGCTCGGCCAGTGCCTTTTCGATCTCGGACATGGTACCTAGCCGAGACGAGCTCTGTCAGGGCAGGCCGGCGGGAGGGGGGGCCGGGGCCGGGAATGAAGAGTTTGCTTACGGGAGCAGTATATCAGCTTCCGGCTCTCTGGGTAGTAGATCTGATAGGCGACAATGAGAGAGAGCAACGAGACGGTCTTGCCGGTGCCCGAGGGCATCTCCAAGACAGAGTGACCTCCAGCATCGAGGGTTTCTATGCAGGGGTCAGCGAGTGGTCCTGGCCGGCCAGGGCAGGCTCAGAGGAAGACGACGCATACTTTTCAGATCACACATGTAGCTGAGGACAAGCGTGTAGGGTCAGCATGGTGATGAATGACTGCGGGGCGGCGGACGATGATGCCGTGGGCCGACTCACGCATATTGTTCTGTAGACGGGGGTCAGTTGAGGGGGAAGAATGGGTAAGGGGGATAAGGGGCACCGACCGGGATAGATGCGAGGGTATGGGAAGAGAACGGGTAAATCACTAGGTTGTCCTGTCAGTGGGGAGTGCCAGACCGGACAAGCTCTCTTGCTGGGAGAAATGAGCCCCCAAGGGGCCACGTGCGTACTCGATGTTGAACCTCATGGCGGAGATGCTGGTGGGGCTCGAGGCGTCTTAGCCGAGCCCGAGAGAAAGAGTCAAGGTTCAAGGTTGCAGGGGCGTCGTGGACGGGTTAAGAGGACAGGCAAGAGGACGGGAGGATGGACGGAGGCGGAAGACCTTGGGTGCTCAGTGTCGGAGGGCCCAATCCAAGACGACAGCTACGCAACAAGGCAGGCAGAAAGGCAGGCAGGCAGGCAGGGTGCGGGTCTCGAGCACGTCCTGGGACCCGAGCGAGGCCTTTGATAACAGGCCAGGCGATCCGGCTGCACTATCTGTGTTGTTGATCAGGGCTTGGGAGCTGTTCATGGGCTTGGTTCCGGCGTGGATTCTGGGTGTGATGCTGACATTGGCCTTGATGTTGGATGCCGATGCCGACGACGCCAGCAAAGGTGATTGCGCTTCAGGCAGTCGAGACTTGAGGTCCCGCAGGGTGCATTTGAAATGTCACTGTCCGCCTACCGCGCGCTGTCCACGCTGTCACGTGCGCGGCAATGCAGTCCAGTCCAAGGTACCTAGGTACCTAGGTCCCTAGGTCACCACCCACCTACCGAGTCGGCAGGTAGGCAGAGGTAGGCAGGCAGGCAGGCAGGCAGAACACACAGCAACGTCGGTCGGTCCCGATGCGTTGCTTTACTGGGTCGTTCAATCGATCTGCCATGCGTCCAGCCTTATTCACCCGTCCCGAGCCCGGGGTTGGTACTTTTACGCAGCCTGCTTCTATAATAAGACGGACGGGCGGGCGGGCCCAACTGCCAGAACCACAGCATACCAACAGCGACAGCCAACTGCCAACAGCCAACTGCCAACAGCCAACTGCCAACTGCCATTTTTATCACCCAGGGTATCATCGCCTGTACCGAATTGATACGTGCTCTCACCGCGCGAGCCCTTGTTCGCTTGCATCTGGCCATCGGGCCCGCCCCTGTGTCTAGAATCGCCTCACAAGGGAGATGGGCGGCTGCGCGTCTAAAAGACTGCACGCTGTGCGGCGGGCTGCGTCTGCAGGCTCCACCCGGCCTGTCTTGCAGTCCAAGGTGTGACGCACTTTGCACTTTCCAACCATGTCGTTCGACATGGTGTAGTGCACGGGGTCCCGCTATTCACACTGGCACGGCGAAGTGTCCCCGACGTGTGTGACAGCGGCCACGCTCTTGTGGGGTGTGCATACCGTGTTCGCCAGGTAAAGTAGTGTACAGACCAGAAGTCGCGGGTAAACCTCTGGTGCAGGGATTGTGACCGTACGGCCAATGCTCGAAGACCCGAAAGAATCCACCCGGGAGCGTCGCCGCGGCCCTGGGCGAAATCAACGACCGTGCACCCCTCGACGCTGGTTGGCTCTTGAACGGCACAGCCAACAGCCGTGCGCGATAGCCAGATGCAGCCTCAACCAACATGTCAGCCATGTCCATCCAGAACGAGCTCTTCATTTACCAGCCCACCGGTTCTCTTTCATCATTCGCTGCAGGGCCCTGACTCGGTGGCCACCTCATTTCTACTCGCACAGAGGGGGGGGGGGAGAGGGCACGCGAGAGCCTGAGGACGAGTGACAGTGAAAGAGCGGCAATAGGTCATCTCGAGGACATCTTCCACGGCTTCGACAACAAACCATGGCTTCATCTGGTCGGGTCAAGGATGGCTTAGGCTTTTCCGGAACCCATCGTTGGCTCCATGTTGCGATGCGGTTGACTGACCCATGCTTATCAGCCTTCCGGCCCTCCAGCCCTCCAGCCCTCCAGCCTTTCTTGGTCGCTGACCCATCAGCGATACTACGGGCCGTTGGCACTAGGTGCACTAGACCGAGGGTCCATCTAAGAGACGGCATTTACGTAAGGTCGCAGAGCGTGCAACTACCTCCGTACAGTATGCTGGTGGCACCCTACAGTCGTCCGCGGCATGACTTCGAGTTCATCATTGGGATGGCCAGTTGTCGAGGCGTTTGCGGGGTGTTTGCAGCGGCCCTACGCGGTGGCTGAGGCGCAGCCCCCAGAATGCCGACCTTCCGGCCCTGAGGAGCTACAATTCTTCGAGGTGTGCACATTCCGCATGCTGTGGCAGGTACACAGTACCCAGACACTATGCCCTGTTGTGCTGGGCTAGGCTCGCTTTGGAAATGATAATTTTCGCCCTTGGGGCAGCGTTTCATTTTGGATCGAATCCTTTCAGTCGCCTACCGTGTATGGCCTGCAAAAGATCCCTGCAAGGGTGTGCGGGTGGTTGCTCGAAATAGTCCTCAGAGCTTCTCAGCTCACCCTTGGCCCCACCGTTGCACTTGTGGCCGGTCTTACTCGCATCTGTGGCCCTGTGCCTGTGCCAGTGCCTTGTACCTGTGACTGGCACTTGTGCCGCGCCGACCGTTGACGAACTGAATGCGTCCCGGCCACCCGATTCGACCGTCTCGAGAAACAAGTCCTCCACCAAGTGTCATAGGGCTACTTTTAGCTCATGCCTGCTTCGGCTTCAGCTTCAGCTCCTGCGTCGGCGCCGGTGTCTTTGCTGCGTCTGGGCCCGCAGGCGCTGCAGGTGCACATGCACATGCACATGCAGATTCGCCTGCACCCGCACCGGTCTCTGCGAGTGCAACCACTACAGCCTTGCCTCCAAGCGTGTTCGACTTCTTTGCACAGAAGCCCGGCCAAGGCACGCGCAGGTGCCTGTTCTCGACAGGTTTCTGCCTGCCTGCCTGCCTGCCTGCCTGCCTGGCCATATATTGTCTCTGAGTCACAGACCAGCCGGCTCGTTGGGTGCTAACTCATGTAACGCAAGCCGGACCCAAGAGATTCGGCACATGAAGAGAAGTTAGCCGGTCATGTGGGTTGTGGGCTCTGCATCTCGGTCTATGGCGGCCCATAGCCCATGAGGCTCTGCTTCATGTGTGCCGTCATCCGCGAAACGTGCCGGGACACCCACCCGGCCACAGCAGCAAGCACTGACACCACAGACTCACCTATAGCGCACTTATCTCGGGGCCCCAGGAAGGATCTGCACATTTGGTCACTGCTATCCAAGGTCGCATCCCACATGGGGTTGGTTGCCCGTTTATGGCCTTTGATATCATGTTGCGGCCCCCAGACCCAGACTCGGGGTGGTATTCCCCCCCTTCCCCCCTGGCCCCCATCTTGTCTGTGTCTGTTGGTTCTACCCCGGCGCCCTCCTCAGCCCACTCAGCCCACCCACCCTTGTCCATGTCGGCGACCATGTCCATGTCCACATCCGTACAGCAACGCCTTGCCCACACATCCTTCCTCTCGTCTTTCCGTGTTGTTGGTGACAGGTTAGTGTTGGTGATGCGTGTGTTGGTGATGGGTGTTGGTTGACGTTCCTGCTGCCAGCACTGCACCATGAAGTATCCTGTGTGGTCAGGGACTGGACAGCCCCATCCTGTCCGTCCCCCCTCCCCCTTCTCCGGGCAGAATCTGCCTCGGTCACGGAACCAACCCTCCCAATCCAAGCTTTTGACCTCATCGCATCATTATCAAGCGACTATAAACAAACCGGTGGGATCCATCAGTTGCAGCCCGGCCCAGCCCTCCTCCTTGGCGCCGGTATATCTGCACCCCAGTCTGCCCTACCACAAGTGACAGGAACAGCTGCCCATCCTTGCCTCCAGTCTGACTCCCATTTCGAATGATAAGTCGGCGGCTTACCTCTAGGAAACGAATAGACTATTGATGTAACTACTTAAAATATCCAGTCTCACCCGCGCCGCCTCCGCCTTCTCCTTGCTCACACCCACACCTCATCCACGCCTTCGTCCGCCACGCCCCCACTCCCCTGTTTTCCTTAATTGCTGGTATCCTCCCTGGGCCTCCCAACATACCGCTTGACAAGGCCCGTCATCGCTTGGCTCGTCCCTTCGAGGCCACTTGCATACACATATCTGTTTGGCGTCCCCTTCGTTGGGTCATTGTTGTGTTGGCCAACGTTGAACCCGCTGGCCTCAACCCGGACAGCCTCGTCCACTACTTACAAACCCGAACAACCCACAAAGAACCACCCTTTCTGTCGAGAGTACTGCTTGCCACGACGTAAGCCGTCTTTTTCGGAGACTCTGCTTGGCGCGCCAGCCGGTCCTCGGACGTATCGATCACCACTTGGCTCTTCTTCTTCGCCTCGAGCCATGGACCTCACGCCGCCACTCACCAGATCACCCGCCTCTACACCGAAGACGTATTGCCCATCAGAGTCATCCTCCTCGGACTATCCCTCCCCTGACCTGGTGGAGCAGCACTACAGGATTTCGTCCATTTACGAGTCTGATGCTCCCTGCTCAATGGCACCAGAGAATTCACTCCCTCCCCTCGACGGCCTGGCCCAAGGAGAGTGGAACCCCGCCGCGGCTCTGCATCCGTCCTTGACTACCGCGTCCATGTCCAGCGTGCTGAGTGCCGAGTACGACCCCTTTGCCGCTTACGGTGGCTCTGTACCTGGGCCCTACCCCCACGACATGTACGGCAGCAACCCGCACACGCCACCCCATACCATGGCTGTGTCGCGCTCTCCAGATCCATCGCTTCGAAGGTCCTCATTGGCTTACACACATGTGCCAGCGGCGTCAAACCCAACAACACCCAGGATAAAGGCAGAGACACCATCCGAGTATGATCACACAGAGGGCTCGCAGTACCCGTCGCCGCGTATCACGAATGCCCCATACTCGACAAGTATGGGCTCGTACCCACCACTACCATCGCTTGGGCAACCAGCCAGTGGGTACGCTTCAGAGGGTCCTGTGACATCCTGGACCAAACCGGATGAATATCCGCTGGAGCCAGAACGTTTCTACTTGACCGCAGGTAGCCATTCGCCAGCTACCATGTTTGGGCAGCAAGAGGCAAGGAGACCGGGGCGGATTGGAAGTAGGTCGAAACGGGCACCGAGGAAGCTCACGACCAAGGAGGAGGCCAACTTTCAGTGCGATGTGGAAGGTTGTGGCAAGCTGTTCAGCCGAAGTTATAACTTCAAAGCCCACATGGAAACACACGACGAGAAGCGCGAGTACCACTTCCCGTGCCAGGTTGAAGGTTGTACCAAGAAGTTCGTGCGCAAGACCGACCTCCAAAGGCATCACCAGAGTGTGCACGTGAAGGAGCGCAACCACAAGTGCGACTACTGTGCGCGCATGTTCGCCCGCAAAGATACGTTACGAAGGTATGTTGATGTGACTCGTTCAATCTGCAGATCCTCGCGCTGACTGCTGACTCTCTGTGTAGACACATGGATGATGGTTGTTCCAAGAGATTCGATATCGGCACCTTGGACCTGCGTGCCAGCGACGAGGATAACGACTCCCGCACCCTGCCCCCTCTGACGATGCCGCCATTGAGCCGGGGCTCGTCTGAACTGAACTCAAACTATTCGTGGGCAAGATGAAAACAGGCCAAGAAAGGTGTCCTACTGGTAGGATATCCGTGTAAATCAAGGAGTCAGACTATCCGCGTCAGCCAGTGGTACGGACTGAAGTCTCAGCGGTATGGCTTTTGTACAATATAGCCTCGAGGTCTCACGACCCCGGCAAGAATCTCGCATCGTGGTGTCATTGACGGCATGAAGCTCAAGCGAGCTGAGAACCGCGGCCTTATAGGGCCGAGTTCTAGCATGGTGCCCTGAAGGGTGCCACCACTTGCGGACATAGAGGATGGTTGATCTCTTTCCATCCGAAGCAATCAATCCGTAGATTTAACTCAGGTGTGACGGAAAAGACTAGTATCTACTCTGATAAGTCGTGCTCCAAGAATGGCCAGAATGGCAACAGGCCCCCTCCAGCCCGTACATCTCCAACCCATAACATCATCGTGGTATGTACGATGGTAGATAGAGATAGCTCGGACGCGATGATCGAGTGTATAGATATCTCTATCGCTGAAAAATTACACGGGCTCCCTGAATACAGTAGCAATTTCACTATGTATGCTGTGGACGAAGCTGACGAAGATCTTTTCCGGAAACAAAAGTGACGTCCCTTTTTGTCCTTATGCTGTCGGGTGTGACGGAATCAACGTGCCCAATCCCTTGACCCTCCAGTAGGATTTGGAACTACGTGCACCTATCTACTTCCCGGGAACAAGCAAGAAGTGCGTGGCCATCGATTGTGTGATGTGCCATGATGCCGCGAAACCAGAGCCGATACAACTCCACGCCGCTCGTGTGACCAACTGAAGGGCTCTGGTTGCGCACGATTTCTTCGGCTGAGTGGGACTGACTTCTCAGCCCGATCCCCCAATGGAAGGTGCGACGCTGGAAGGATTCAAGCTGGCAGAACACAACGTCAACTTGAGACCCATTCATTGGCCAAGAAGCGCGCGTTGGGACAGGGTATTGGGGCCCCTCGCAGCCAATATGCAGTTGGGTTGCTGCCCCGTCCAATGCTTGGACAGCGACAGAATCAGGAGAGCCTTTCTTCCATGAGCCATTGGGCACGCCTTCCAGGACAAGTTAATATGCATACGGCCCCTCGTGATCGTCTGCTACTCATCGGCTTGGAATTCCAACGCAGTTCAGGGGTATCGCGCATTCATTCATTCGAGCTGGATCTGCAAGTGAGCAGGCGACGCGGTGTTTGGACGGGTCCACAATGACCGGGTCACCTGTGCAAAGGTAGTCAGCAAGCAAAATTATGAGACATTCTCTGGTGAGAGGGGTTCATCGTGCTAGTTCTGTGTGTGATTGTAATAATTCTCTACGTCCTATGGTTGATCTTCACCATTTAAAGCATCCCACAATGCGTCGGTGGTAGATCTGTTTCGACCAGATTGCGACCATCAGATACCGGGAGAATGCATGGGCGAGTGGCCCGTTTTCGGAGGGCTTGGTGCAACAGAAAGACAGCACTGGTATCAATGATGATGAAGCCTTTCGCTATCGACAGCCATGGAACTACCGCAAGCCCTGGTCACGATGGCTTAAGCACCGGAGACGCTGCGGCCATATCCTTTTAACCCTGTACTAGCCACTCTCGTAAAACGGATAGAGCCTCACCACCATCTCGTCCTGTCGCCCCAGAGATAGGCAAGACTTCTACGCGACCGGCAGAAGTCTTCTGCTTTCAGCTTAGCTGACCCCATTCAATCCCCATGCGGCCCGACTGCGACCCGAGACTGGTCAATGCTCCAGGTGGCGGTGCTGGCTTCGGCCGTGGGCGAGGCGAGCACGCTGTCCCATCTGAGGGTTGTCGAGAGCGAATTGTATCAGGCCGGCCTATTGCACGACCCGCGATGCGAGCAGATGCATCCAGTATTTAATACCTTGTTCTGGCTTCGGGTGAAAGTGACGTTTGTGAGGCAGGAACGGGGCACCAAGCGGCGAAAAAGGCCACAGCCCGTGCGGTACTGCTGTAGAATCAAGCCCTCAACCTCCCCTTCCATCAAACTCCATCAATCCGGCGAAATCGCTTGACCACGCGCGCAGATCTTGAGCAATCACCGAGAAGTAGCTTGAGCGAAGTGAGACAAGGCATCGCCATCACCTGGCTCACCACTTATCAGGCCATACTTCTTGCCTGTGACCAGAAGTTCTCCATCTTCGACCGGGCAAGAATATCACGCGCTTCGCCATCCGTCTCAGCTACCTTTGAAGTCCAGCGCTTGAAAGCCCTGGCCTTGACCTCGCCTTCAAAGACAAGTTTGCAATAATTGAGGGTCATGTCCCTGAGAGCGCCACTCTCGTCTTCGGCCACGAGCCACTGCTTCTGTTGGGCTGGCTGGGCATCCCGAGATGGGGCGTTCTCGGTCCAGTCAATACGGTTGCACATGAGCTTCTTGTATTTGTTGATACTCCATTGACCGCCCTCTGCCACTACCAGGTTGAATTTTGGGTGCATGATGCAGACTCCCGTAAGGGCCAATTGCTCGGCATTCTTGTGAATCTTGAAGCGATGCTGGCCGTTGGCTAAGCTTCCGATCTTGAAGACCAGAACGTGTAGGCCTTTGGCTGCATCCTGTTCTTGGTTCGCTGCAAGTTTTTCGTGTTGCTGTTCCTTGGTCAACTTTCGCTCCTCGTTGGTCTGCAGGTGCTTTTGGTGTCTCTCGGCAATCTGCTGGTTCACCATCGCCTCGACGGCGGTTGGGTCCTTGACAGCCTCCTCGCCCAAAACACGCATAAGATTGCCCTTCTTGACCTTGGGGGGAGGGGCAGGAACGAGACCCAGTCTGATCTTTGCCTGCTCCTCCTTGAGCTCTGCCATTCTACGCTGCCTTCGGAGCTTGGCTTGTTCCTTGGACGTGAGGTACATGGGCTTCGGGGCCGGTGTGTTTTTCTCCTGTGGGGGTTCCAGCGCCACAGGATGCTGAATCAAGTTTGTCACAATGCTGTCCTCGCTGTCGAGTTTGATGGAGAAGGGATCGTCCAGGGCGTCGTACGAGGAAACCAGCGCCTCATCCCACCATTCGATTTCTGGGGGTGCCTCTACGACAAAATTCTTCTCGCCGAGGTCCTCGTCTATGCCTGCCCTCCTCGTCTGCTCTGCGATCCTCTTCTTCATTGCTTCGAGGGCGGCTTGCCTTCGAAGGGCATTCGCCTGCTGTATGTATTTTCCCTTTTGATTGAAGAGAAGCTGACGGGGCAACCTCTGCTTCCCGGTCGGGACGGTCGAATCGGCCGGAGGTAAGTAGGGGTTCACCCCAGGGCCTCCAGTTTGCGCGTTCCGCAGGGCATGGTTCTTCTTGTTCGTTGGGAGCTTCCCTTGTTCCGACTGAAATCGTGAGGACGGGCCAGCACCCGGCTTTTGGTCGGCTGAAGTGGAAGAGGATGGCCTCCACTGGCCCAAGTCTTCCAGCGCCGGGTGGAGCCCAACGTTGAGACCTCCTTTGGCTTTGCTGCCATCGATGGCAGCAGCCACACGTGCCTTGAGGGCAGCCATCCTGTCGGCGGGGGTCTCTTGTTTCTGTATGCGCGATGAGGCGTCATGGCGCGGCCCTAGGCCGTTGGCTGGTGGAGTCTGATGCTTGTCCATGATGGAGATTCCACCGGCAAAGGGTCGTGGTGCAGGCCAAGGTCGGGAGACACCAGAAGCACAATATTCAGGGGGGCGAATGGCGATAAACAAGAGGAACGTGGTCGATGACCGGCGAGCGCGACCGGCCGGGGAGGGGGCAGCTGCGCACCGTTTGCGGCAAGCTTCGGGCTCGACCGTTTTGGCTGGCCGTGAGACGGCGCTGGGTCTTCGTATCTGCTGTATCGTGGCAGCTAACCTGCCAGCCACGACAGTGACAGAATACTAAATCGGTGAGATATGCGACAGCAGAGGCGCACGAGGGAGACGGCGAGGGCGAGGGCGAGGGCGAGGGCGAGGGCGACAGGCTTGTGTTGGCCAGGTTGACTTTGAATACTGAACGGGGCCTGCGACTAGATGCCCAGCTAGACCGGGCTTGCTGGGATACATGAGTAGCGCTGGGCGGCAGCTTATCGATAGTGTCTACTGCTTTCCTCTGTCAGGGTACCGCGACGGTTTGATGGCCCATACAGTATTGCCGCCGTTCACCGCCAAACTTTTTTCTTCGTCCGGCTCTTCTCGCCTCGTCTCTTTTCCCATCGGTCGCGACCCGGCGCAGGGGGAAAATTTCACGGCGGCTATCATCGCAGTTCGTTGGCTTGGTGTACTGCAGCCAAAATTGTCCGCCCATCACCCACCTCCCACTTCACCAGCTCGATTCCTCACCACCTCAGTAGCTTGCACCCCGCTTCTCGCAACGCACCGGCTGCGTCGGTCCCAACGTCAGTGCTAGGCCGGCTACTTCAGTAGTAATACCGTTGTAGATCGCGGCTCTCGTGCACTAGACATCCCTTCACAACTGGCCCACGGGTCTCCACGGCGCAAGCGGTGACGCCGGTGCCATCACATCCTCCTGAGCCATCATGAACATCTCACAGCCGGTGTCGTCCTCGGTCGACCGGGTCGAGTTCACATTCCTCACAAAGGAAGAGATCCACGCCGTGTCAGTCAAGAAGATCGAGAATGACACCACCTTCGATACCCTGCTGAATCCGGTCCGTGGCGGCTTGTATGACCCTGCCCTTGGGTCATGGGGTGATTCAATGTACGTGACCCATGCGAATTCCCGCCCGCCTCTCCGTGCCTCTCGCCTTTGCATCCAAGTGTAAGCTCACACGCCGCCGCCTGACAGCTGTACCACGTGCAATCTTGGCCAGCAGTCCTGCCCCGGCCATGCTGGTCACATCGACCTTCCCGTCCCAGTTTACCACCCGACCTTCATGGACCAAGTCCTTCGGCTGGTACGTGCTCAGTGCGTCTACTGCCATCGCCTGCGTCTAGCAAGGCGAGAAATCCACCGTTATGTCTGCATCTTCCGCCTGCTACAATATGGCCTCCTCAAGGAGGCAGGCATGGTCGATGCCATAGGAGAGAACTTCCATGGTTTGGCCATGCCCGATGTCCCCCAGGCCGATGTAGCCGACTCCGACTCTGAAGATCAAGCCGGTGCTGCCGACGGCGTCATGCGGGCGCGTGATGCGTATGTCCGCCGGGTCTTGCAGGAATATCGGCCTGCTCCGGGTCGCCGGAAGCACGAAGGTGCCGCTGAGCTGCGCACCGCCCTAGTTGGCGAATTCTTTAAGGATATCGTCAAGACAAGGAATTGTGCTTCATGCCGTGGCATTTCTCCGACCTATCGTAAGGACCGATCCGTCAAGATTTTCGAGAAGGCTCTGTCGGGAAAAGAGCAGGCCAAAATGACACAGGCTGGTTTAAAACGAAGCGAAGGCATTCCTAGCCAAGCATCCAAGAAGAACGACAGGAGAAGCGGTTATGGGTCCGATGAAGGGGTCGCCGATTTGTCGTCCACCGACGAGGAAGGAGACGCATCGGACGAGGGCAGCGGCGACGCATTGGACGAGGACGGCGACGTTGTCCCACGCAAAGCCTCTCGAAAGCAGCCCTCGGAACAGGAGGCCACCGCTCAGCGGTACCTCTCCCCGGCTGAGGTGCGGCACAGGCTGACGGCGCTGTTTGAAAAGGAGCAGGAAGTCCTGGCCCTGGTGTACTGCAGACAGCCACGCGCCAAAACGACGCCGCTGCTTGCCTCGAACATGTTCTTCCTAGAGACTATCCTCGTGCCGCCCAACCGTTTCCGACCCGAAGCTCGCACCGGGGACTCTCAGATTGCCGAGGCGCAACAGAACAGCCTTTACAAGAACATCATCAGGGCGTCTGCGCAACTAGCATCCATCTATAGGCAGATACAAGACCAGTCGAGAGGGGTAGTCGATCCGAGAGGGCGAAGAAGCATGACAGCACTTCATGAGGCATGGACCGAACTGCAGGACTCGGTAAACGCTTTGATCGATCGAAATCTTAACCCGGTACAAGGAGCCGCGGCGAAGCGGAATGAGGAGGGCATCAAACAGAAGCTCGAGAAAAAGGAGGGTCTTTTCCGAAAGAACATGATGGGAAAGCGAGTCAATTATGCCGCCCGAAGTGTGATTTCCCCGGACCCCAACATCGAGACCAACGAGATCGGTGTTCCTCCGGTCTTCGCCCGAAAACTGACATTCCCCGAGCCTGTAACAAGCCACAATTTCAAAGACATGCAGCAGGCCGTCATCAATGGAGTGGAGAAATGGCCCGGCGCGTCCGCCATTGAGAATGAGA
This sequence comes from Diaporthe vexans, assembly GCA_021188095.1. Lineage (NCBI taxonomy): Eukaryota > Fungi > Ascomycota > Sordariomycetes > Diaporthales > Diaporthaceae > Diaporthe > Diaporthe vexans. The sequence continues at coordinate 513,964 of JAJLLZ010000015.1, forward strand.
ATGGCCAGACGATCAACCTGCGGAACAAATCCTTGGAGGACCGTATCGCACTCGCCAACCAACTGCTTGCCCCAACCAACAACACCTCCAGCGGGCTGAGGAACAAGAAGGTTCATCGTCACTTGGCGAATGGTGACGTGGTCCTGATGAACCGCCAACCGACTCTTCACAAGCCCTCCATCATGGGTCATCGGGTCAGGGTCCTGCCTGGCGAGAAGACCATCCGCATGCACTACGCCAATTGCAACACCTACAATGCCGATTTTGATGGTGACGAGATGAACATGCACTTCCCTCAGAATGAGGTGGCGCGCGCGGAGGCGTTACAGCTGGCCGATACAGACCACCAGTACATTTCGGGCACTGCAGGCAAACCTCTACGTGGTCTCATTCAAGACCACCTGTCGGTCTCGGTCGCGCTCTGTGACAAGGACACCTTGTTCGACAGGCAGGCCTACCAACAGCTCATTTACGGTGCTCTTCGTCCTGAGAGTGGTCATATTCTAGGGGAAAGAATCGAAACGGTACCTCCGGCGATCATAAAGCCCCAAGCACGATGGACAGGCAAGCAAGTCATCACAACAATCCTCAAGAACATCAAGCCGCCAAACTGCGGTGATTTGTGGATGAGTGGCAAGACCCAGATCCCCGCTGCACGGTGGGGGCCAGACTCGGAAGAGGGTGCTGTTCTGTTCCAAGATGGCGAGTTCATTTGCGGGATTCTGGACAAGTCTCAACTTGGACCGAGCTCTGGTGGCTTCATTCACTCCGTTCACGAAGTCTACGGACCTGCAGTTGCCGGCAAGCTGCTCAGCAGCATGGGCCGTCTCCTGACAAGATATCTCAACATGAGGGCATTCACCTGCGGAATGGATGACTTGAGGCTGACACGAGAAGGGGAAGAGAAGCGAAAGGCCACGCTTGCCGATGCTCCTCACATTGGCCTCCGTGTTGCTGCCAAATACGTGACACTTGACGAGCAGAAACCTGGGCCCTCGGACCCTGAGCTTCTCAGCCGCCTGGAGGAGGTCATGCGAGATGATTCGAAGCAGGAGGGTCTCGACGCGCTGATGAACAAGGGCTCGTCAGAGCTATCCAGTGCCGTGACACAAGCATGCCTGCCCAACGGTCTTGAGAAACATTTCCCAAAGAACCAAATGCAGTCCATGACAACCTCCGGTGCAAAAGGCTCTCTGGTCAATGCGAACTTGATTTCCTGCAACTTGGGTCAGCAAATTCTGGAGGGCCGGCGAGTTCCACTCATGGTCAGCGGTAAATCACTGCCAAGTTTCCGGCCATACGACACGGATATCCGGGCCGGCGGGTACATTGTGAACCGATTTTTGACCGGCATACGGCCACAGGAATACTACTTTCATCACATGGCTGGCCGTGAGGGCTTGATCGATACAGCTGTCAAGACGTCACGTTCTGGTTACCTTCAAAGATGTCTCATCAAGGGCATGGAGGGTCTCACGGTTGGCTACGACAGCTCGGTGAGAGACTCAGACGGAACACTAGTCCAATTTCTATACGGCGAAGATGGGCTCGACATCGCGAAGCAGAAGTACTTGACAAACTTTGGCTTCGTGCTCCGCAACTTTGAGTCGCAGCTCGCGCAGACTCATTACAACGAGGCCGCCGCGCTAGGGTTATTCGACCACAAGGATGAGTTCCTCAAGAGGAACAAGCTGGCGGTGAAGAAGGCGAAAGCGAAGTTAGTTAACACCGATGAGCCTGTCAATTGTGCGGTCGCTTCGGCACGGAATGCGTTCGCCACCTCGGAGAAATTTTACGAGGCCATGTCGGAATACATTAAATCCAACCCGGACGAATTGATCAGGGACAAAAAGGACAAGCATGAGAGCAAGCGCTCGGTGGGACCCACCACCTTGCCTCGGAAACAAGTGGAAAAAATCCTGGCGGCCAAGTACCTGAGGTCTCTTGTGGAGCCCGGTGAGGCGGTTGGCATTGTCGCCGGGCAATCAGTTGGGGAACCGTCGACACAGATGACGTTGAACACGTTCCACTTGGCTGGTCATTCGGCTAAGAACGTCACACTGGGTATTCCTCGACTTCGCGAAATCTTAATGACAGCGAGTGCGAACATCTCCACTCCGGCCATGACACTCGTACTCAATGAGGAGCTGTCAGCGGATGACGGTGAGAGGTTCGCAAAAGCCATTAGCGTCTTGCCACTCTCCCATGTCCTAGACAAAGTTTCCGTCAGTGAACGAGTCGGAAAAGGTATTGGGTATGCGCTGGCAAAGGTATTCCGCATACGCCTCAAGTTCTTCCCTTCGCATGAATACACAGAAGCATACAACATCAGTATCTCCGATGTGCTAGACACAGTAGAGAACAAATTCTTGTCGCAGCTGGCCCGGGACATCAAGAAGGAAATAAAGAAGAAGAGCAGCGGTGTGACCTCGGCGACGCCAGTCGTCGGCATCAAGTCTGGCACCATAGAAATGGCCGACCCTTCACGCGACATGGATGGACCTGTGGGTGACAACGAGGACGGAGATGACGACGACGATGAGGACGGCGGTGACGGCGACGCTACAAGTGCAAAACGACGAGCTAACCGTGGTGAGGAGGCGTCATATGGTCCCAACGACGACGAAGATGACGCAATTCAACAGCGGCTGGATAGGGAAGCGGACCTTGGCAGTGAGGATGAGGATGAAGGCCTCGGCGGGAACCCAGCTGCAGAAAATGATGACGTCCCGACTGCTGAGAAGGGCGCATCTGCAAGCCAGACCGTCGAGGGTGCCTCTCGCGAGAGCCGTGTCAAGGAGAAGACTCCCAACGTCACGGAGTTCCGGTGCGACGAGTCAAAGGGCGAGTGGTGTGACTTCGTTCTGGAGTACGACGTCAATGTGCCCAAAATCCTCATGCTCAACTTGGTGGAGGCTGCAGTACGGAAGACACTCATTCAGCAGATACCCGGCGTGGGCCAATGCACCTTCGTGGCAAAGGACAAGATATTTGATATTCGGGCTGGCGGGGAGGTGGAGGCGGCGGTGGTTCACACGGCCGGCGCTAACCTACAAGCCATGCAAAAGTACAGCGACTATATCAACCCGAACAAGATCTCGACAAACGACATCGCCGCCGTGCTTGCTGTATATGGTGTCGAAGCAGCGCGGAACAACATCATTCGGGAATTGAGTAATGTCTTCGGCGGCCACGGTATCAGCGTTGACAACAGGCACCTGAACTTGATCGGAGACCACATGACAAGGAATGGCGGCTTCTCCCCGTTCAACCGGATGGGCCTGCGGGGCAATGTCAGCCCTTTCACCAAGATGAGTTTCGAAACAACGCTGGCAGTACTCAAGGATGCGTTGCTTGATGGTGACTGGGACGACCTGAGCACACCGAGCGGGAGGCTGGTTTTGGGGAGGCTAGGGAAGGCTGGCACAGGATCGTTTGATGTATATACCGCCGCGCCCATGAGGCATTTCGATCCGATGAGGGCAGATGCGATGGAGGAGTAAATCAGGTAGACATAATATTTGAGTGAGACAGGCCAGAACGGCGCCGGCTTTCGGGCTTTCGACGAATGGAATGAATATGGGTTTCCAATTACCATCCTGATAAGCATTGCACCGACTGACATGTTCAATCGGGGCAGACCACGGAACCCAACATGCAGCGCGATGTCTGCCCGACCGCCAGCCAGCCCGCCAGTGAGTCAGGTTGAACAGTAACTGGACCCGTATAATGGCAGTGTGGTAAACAGAGTCCTCAAGGAGGAAGCAAGGCCCAGGCTGAGGTGAGTGCCAGGGTGGCTCGACTGGCGATGCTGTAAAGAAGTCTGCAAAAGGGTGTCTTTGAGCCGCCTGGGCACACACAAGCTGCAGCAGCCATGCCTAGATACCGAGAAGCTCAAACGCAGGGCAGACGGCAATGCCCACAACCAGCCCCTTAAGCACTCGGGGCACTGACGCTCACCACAGTAGATTTACGAGGCACAGCACGGCGGCGGAAATTGGATCCGTGTTTGTTGACCTGTGGGGTCAAATCGCGTCGCGTCCCGGCGCGCTCCGCAACGGGAGCGCGAGGGTGAGTGACGAGTTACTAATATTGGGCAGACAGGCAAGGCGAGGTGCACACCTCGGGACATAGCAAGCACAGGATGGTGAGTGTTTTTGTTCATGAATTTCCCTGTTCAATATCGGGCGGCGGCAGCGTCCCATTAGCTGCGTAATCTAATGTACAACCCGCCCCAAGAAAGCATCGCAACTGAACGCCATGGATCCCCTTTCCCTGTGGATATGACCATCGTCAACCGAGCATTGCTGTTTAAAAATCATCGTGACCGTCCCAAAAACCAACCCATCAAGAAATCCCAGTGCACAGTAGGTTAGAGAACCTAGTTGCGCTCACCACGGAGGCGGCGGGCGAGCTGGATGTCCTTCTGTGAGGTTGTTAGCGCGTGTCCCAAGGCGCGTGGCGCGTGTGGGTCAGGAGGGTGTAACGTACCGACTGGATGGTGACACGCTTGGCGTGGATGGCGCACAGGTTGGTGTCCTCGAAGAGGGAGACGAGGTAAGACTCGACGGACTCCTGAAGAGCACCGATGGCGGAAGACTGGAAGCGCAGGTCGGACTTGAAGTCCTGGGCGATCTCACGGACCTGGAGAGGAAGGCGGCGACAGTCAGCAAGGTGTAGGATGATGAGGCTGGTTGGTGAGGTGCAAAACATACCAGACGCTGGAAGGGGAGCTTGCGGATCAGCAGCTCGGTGCTCTTCTGGTAGCGACGGATCTCACGCAGAGCGACGGTACCGGGCTTGTAGCGGTGAGGCTTCTTGACACCTCCGGTGGAGGGCGCGGACTTGCGGGCAGCCTTGGAGGCGAGCTGCTTGCGGGGAGCCTTGCCACCGGTGGACTTACGGGCGGTCTGCTTGGTGCGGGCCATTGTGATGATGAAAAGTGATGATTTCTGGGTGTTTGATTGATGACGCGACAAGACGCGATGCAGTTGTTGATGGAAGAAGTTGTGGTTGGTTGGTGGGTGGGGTGGAGTGGTGGATGGATGCAGAGGGAAGAAAGCGGGAGAGGGAAGTGGGTGGGGGATTTGAGATTTAAGTAGGTGGCGGCAGCTGGAATCGGGCTGCTGGCTGATTCGGGTGGTGGTGGTGCAGTGCAAGGGGCGGGAGCGTGGGTGCGGGTGGGCTGGTCTGTGCTTTCCCGTTTTGGGTCGGGCTGGCAGGCTGGGTTTTGCCAGGTCGAGTGTGATGGCAAAAATGAAAAAAACAAAGGGTGGTTTTTGGAGGGCGAAAGTGAGCCTGTTTGGCAGGGAAAGTGTGGCAGCGTTTCTGGTGGGAGATTTGGGGTGTGCATACAGGGATCAGGACTGCGCCGATTTTCGATTGGATGCAGCAGCGCCCCGCCCATCAGACCTTTCCCTTTCGAGCCGAACTCTCTTTTCCTCTCTCTCTCTCTCTCTCTCTCTCTCTCTCTCTCTCTTGTTCACCTTGTCAGCCGTCACTGCCTAGTCGTTTTAGTCGCTCGTCGCTCGTCACTCGTCACTCGTCATCTGTCACCCGTCGGTCTTGCCCTTCCCTGCCGGCTGTCACTACTGCACAATCTCTCCTGCTTGCTCCTAAATCCACATCATTCCTGTCTTGTCCAGTCGGGAGGGCGGACGCCTGCAGGCAAGGGGCATCGGAGGGGCCAGCCAACCTTATTATTGCTAATTGTGGGTGATCAAGATTCCTACTGTGTATCCAACAACCGACCACAGACAGACCACATGATATGCATCATGAAGCCTTTCTACTACGCATGGGCCTAGAATACTGCTTGAAGATACTGCCGAGACGCCCAGATACCCAGATACCCAGATACCCAGATGGCAAACCCAGCATCAACCTACCTTGGGAAGGCAAGGAGGAAATCATAGATGCTGTGTAGGCCGTGCCGTTCAGCCGTTGCGACCAGGTGGTGTGGTGGTGTTGTAGATGCGATACACATCTACGCGGATATCGTTCCAAGTGGGGCGGCATCTTACAGCAGATCCAATGAATGCATTGATCAAGTGAACAAACAACCATGGTGAATGAATGATTGCATTGCCCCGAAAGAGACAAGAATGCCGCCAGCAACGGGTCCCAAGCAGAGGTGGGTGCGCAGGCTCCAGATCTGGCTTAGTTCGGCAGCGGCTGGCCAATCACAAAATTCGGCTGCTCTGTCTTGGACATCTTTGATGGGGCCCCTGCAGCCCAGGGAGCCACGAGCTGCGAGCTGCAAGCTGCCCGCTGCCTGCGACGGGCCTAGCGTGCTGATCTGAGAGGTTTCGCCCCTGGCAGCCTGGCTGATTTGCGGCGCCCAAGTCCCAACTCCTGGCGGGCCCCGACCCTTACTTAAAACCTCCCGCTTCCCCGCGTCACATCTCTTGTCGCGATTGTTTGTTCCCCATCTTGATCCCACCCATTCGTCAACCACCAACCCAAATACAACATCTCTGCCCTGTGATACCCGTTGCGGTACTCCATCAATCATTCTACATCAATCCACTCTTCTTCCCCCCCACAAATCAACATGACTGGACGTGAGTACTCCTCCCCCTCTGCGTGCATGCACACACAAGCCCACCCTCAGCGTCGCGCCTCATTGAGACGCGTCGTTGGCCCCGCCTACCATTCTTCCTCTCCACGGGCATGTCCGCTGACCAGGCTCTCAAACAGGCGGCAAGGGCGGCAAGGGCCTCGGCAAGGGAGGTGCCAAGCGTCACCGCAAGATTCTTCGTGACAACATCCAGGGTATCACCAAGCCCGCTATCCGACGTCTCGCCCGTCGTGGTGGTGTCAAGCGTATCTCTGCCAGTGAGTTCTACCCTGTGTTCCGACGCGTCTGGTCTGCCTGCAGGCGGCTGACCATGCTCGTCTGTAGTGATCTACGAGGAGACCCGCTCCGTCCTCAAGTCCTTCCTCGAGGGCGTCATCCGTGACGCTGTCACCTACACCGAGCACGCCAAGCGCAAGACCGTCACATCTCTGGACGTTGTCTACGCCCTGAAGCGACAAGGCCGCACCCTGTACGGTTTCGGTGGTTAAACATCTCATGACTCGGCATTGGCTGGCGATTCACAATTGTTTTTCTGTTTGAGGCGGGGGGGTTGGCATCGGCACTAGGGCAGGTTTGGATTGTGCCTACTATGATGATTATGGGATTCGGTTTCTGCTTTGGGTTCTCTGTACCATACGGGCAAACGGTGTTCTGAGTGGATAACATAATTGATACCTCCATGCTTCAGGAGGGCGGTACCTGATGGTACTTGATGAAAACACTGCCCCGACATGCTCTATGCCTTCGTCTGTGCGCCCCGCTCCACTCTGTTCATGCCAAATCACTGCGCCCCAAGCGTCATGTTCTCGGGCAGGTCTGCAGAGTCGGCAGCCTGCTGGTCCTCCTACGTGCCTGCGTGCCCGGGTCCCTAGCCACCCAGGTCGGTGCGCAAATTCTTACAAGGACACCACCTATAAAGCTGGCTCTTGCGGGTCTCGCTCTCCCCACAGGAGCTCGTTGGAACATGGAGGCTGGCCAGATACCGGGCATCGAAGCTTTTCTCCCGCATCAATGCACACGCTTCAGCGGGCCCTCTCTTCATGCTGATGAGAACAGGTACGCTTTGGAGGGTCGGAGCTGTCACGGATGCCCATGGGGCGTTGCTCGATCATTCCATTCCGTTGGGAGTCTGCTGTGGTCCATCAGAGACGACCTCAGCAGTCCCTGGCGGGCTCTATGACCCAAGCTCGTGACGGAAGACATCCTGATATGTTTTCTTTGTTCAACTGTATCGACATTTTATTATAATGAGCATTATTTTTTATTTTTTTTTTTGTTTTTATTACTTTTTGAGCGCTGGGTCTTGAGCGCTCACTATTGTATGAAGGCACCAACCACACACATTTTACATGTATGGGGGATTGGAAACGCAACCGCTTCTTTTGTTCATGAATGAGAGCTTACTTTGACTGTTTCTTTTCCGGGGCATATCGCACGACAGTGTGTTGCTGGAGCCGGATCTCTGCTGTTGGAACCCTCTCGTAATGAGATCTAGCTAGTTCTTAGTTTCCGTCTCAGGTCTTCGAGTACAGTTGGTTCGTTTCTATTCCGCATATGTTCAAAGCCACACATGGCGTCTTCATATAGTAGTAAATACTCAAAGGCCCAGTACTTAAGAACACATGCAGTACTACTAATACATTGGGTGTCTACTACTACATGAAGGCGCTATGTGTGGCTTCGGCTATATGTGGAATAGAAATAAAACCATTTAAAATACAACAAGTTAGTAAGACGTAGCCGGCCTTGTGACGTGCATATAGACTAGGGGTGACCGCTCCTACAATGGGCATTGCGAATACTAGGCAAGCAATAGACCGCCCGGCTAAAAGACCACAGTAACCGATCTACCTATTACTTATTCCTAGCATTCTTAAGAGCTGTACCGTCACAGCTCCCAACAGCGCTGTTACTTAGAATGACGGCGAAGTAGTTATATGGCAAGGCGAGAACAGTTTCGATATAGCCCCCACATAAGTGTTATATTTTCATAGAGATAATTAAGACGGTCTCTGCACAGTGCTGCGCGCAGACGCCTCGGCTAAAAGACTATAATTCGAAGAGTACCCTAGTCTTCGAATCCAACAATTATAAGAGCTAACCGCTATAACAATCCTAGCTAAAAACTTAGTCCCTCTACTATTAGTAGTTATAGTAAAAAAATATATAGTAAAAGAATATATAATAAAAGAATATATAATAAAAGAATATATAATAAAAGAATATATAATAAAAGAATATATAATAACTTTATAATTCTACTTTTATAACTTATTTATAACTAAAAGTTATTATTTTATACTAATAACTATAATATTAAATTATACTTATTAATATTAAAGCTATTATAAACTATAAGTTAATTTAATATTATTAAATATTATATAAAAGTATTATTCCTTTTAAATATAAGATTAAAAGACTTATAATTATTTTTTAATTAATTTTATTTAATTATTTTAAAGATATAACTTAGTTTAACCCTTTTAAATATAAAGTTAAAAGACTTATTAACTATTTATATTTTTTAAGTTCCTCTATTAAGCTAAAATTAATAATAAAAGAAGATATAGTAAAAGAAGATATAGTAAAAGAAGATATAGTAAAAGAAGATATAGTAAAAGAAGATATAGTAAAAGAAGATATAGTGATTTTATAATTCTCTATAACTTATCTATAGCTAGAAGTTACTATTCTATACTAGTAGCTATAGTGTATTAGGCTATACTTATTTATACTAGTATTGTTAATAAGCTATTAGCCTATTAAAGTTGAAGCTATTATAGACTATAGGCTAGTTTAACGCTGTTAAGTATTATATATAAGTACTATTACTATATAACTTAGGGCTTTATAAATATAAGTTAGCTAAAATAGGTAATAATATAAAAAGCTACTATTACTCTAATTAAGGTTCTAGCTTTACTTAAATATATACTTATTATAAGCTTCTTATATAAGACTACTTAAAAGTAATCCTCTAGCTTACTATACTATTAAAGCTAAGATAACTATCTTTAATATAGGTAAGGTAACTATAATCTATTATCTAGATATATAAAACTAATAGCCTATAAATAGCTATAGAAATAGACTTTAATTATAATAAGTAAGTTCTTATTTATATAAGGGATATACTTTTAAGGGTAAAGAAGTATAAAGATAATAGATCTTATATAACTAAATAGATTAGTATATTTATTATTATTTTAGAGAGCTTTAAGGACTATTTAAAATAAATAAAGGAGCTTATTACTTTTAGAATAAGGATTATAACTAACTTTAGTAAAGGAGGAAGGAAGATAGTTTATTATATAATATACTTCTTTAAGAAGATTATATATTTATCTAGGTAGATAAAACCTTATTATAGATTTAAAATAGTTAATAAAATTAATAAAAAAATAACTATAAGTCTTTTAACCTTATACCTAAGAGGTTAAAAGACTTATAATTATTTTTTTAATTAATTTTATTTAACTATTTTAAATTTATAACTTAATTTAGTTTTTAACTTTTACTAAATTTTCCTTTAAAGCTTTTAAATACCTTTCTTTTACTAATAATACTTTATTTTAAAGAATATATAGAGTTTAATAGTATTAGAGTTTATATTATATTCTTTTAGTTTATTAATAAATAAATTAAGCTTTTTTAATATAAATATAGTATTTATAACTTTAAATTTAAAAGCTTTTTATATAAAGATATATTTAATTATTAATTACTATTTAATAGTTATTTATATAGAGCTATTAGTTTTATATATTTAGATAATAAATTATAGTTACTTTATTTATTATTTTAACTTTAATTAAAAATTACTTTTAAATAGTTTTATATAAAAGGTTATAATAGGTATATATTTTATTTTTATTGATTCCAGCTTAATAGAGGAACTAAAACAATATAAAAATCTATAGGTATATATTTAAATAAAGTTAAAACTTTTAAAGTAATAATAAATTTTTATATTATTATTTATTTTAGTTAATTTAAAGCTTTAAATTATATAATAATAATATTTTTATATAATATTTAATAATATTAAACTAGGTTACTTATAGTTTATAATAACTTTAATCTTAATAAACTAATAGCTTATTAATAATACTAGTATAAATAGTATTAAAGACTAAGTATAGCTTAATATTTTATAACTACTAGTATAAAATAATAACTTTTAACTATAAATAAGTTATAAAGAATTATAAAGTTACTATATTTTCTTTTACTATATTTTCTTTTACTATATCTTCTTTTACTATATCTTTTTTATTATCTTCTTTTATTATAAATTCTAATTTAATAAAGGAATTAAAATAATATATAAAGTTTATAACTTAGTTTAATATCTAGATTAAAAACTAGTTTTATTTTAAAAAAACTTCTTTTAAATAATAATCTTTATCTTTTTTTACTTTAATAATAATATATTATTCTTTTATTTAACTTTAAAGTTTATAAAATAATTAATAATATTAAAATTTATATTAATTTTTTTATATAATTTATTAAAATATTAAGAATTTTTAATATAAAAAGATTATCTTTAAAAACTTATTGTTTCTTTTATATAATTAAAAATATTAACTTAACTATTTATATTTTTAAGTTCCTTTATTAAACTAGAATTAATAATAAAAAAGAAATAATAAAAGAAGATATAGTAAAAAGATATAATAAAAGAAAATATAATAACTTTATAATTCTTTATAACTTATTTATAATTAAAAGTTATTATTCTATATTAATAACTATAGTATATTAAACTATACTTATTTATACTAATACTAAATATATAGCTATAGTGGGTGGAATAGTAAGTAGTAAGGTAGGTTAACATAGCTAATCACGTGACAAATAGCACGTATATAGTAGAGCTAGTTTAGCACGCCTTCGGTAGCCAGACCTATAAGGAATAATAGACGATTACTACCTAACCTACGTATGTATGTATAAGCTTAACTAATAAAATAACTATAATTTATTATTTAAATATATAGAACTAATAGTTAAATAGCTATAAAATAGTAATTAATAACTAAATATATCTTTATATAAAAAGCTTTTAAATTTAAAACTATAGATATTATATTTATATTAAGAAAGCTTAGTTTATTTATTAATAAACTAAAAAAGTATAATATAGACTTTAATACTTTTAAAATCTATATATTTTTAAGATAAAGCTATAAAGAAATATAGGTTTATTATTAGTAGTAGAAGAAGGTATTTAAAGGTTTAAAGAAAGATTTAATAAAGGTTAAAGATTAAAGTAGGTTATAGATTTAAAATAGTTAAATAAAATTAATTAAAAAAATAATTATAGGTCTTTTAACCTTATATTTAGAAGAGATAATTAAAGATATATAAGTTAATTTTTATTTTATAATTATAAAGTTATTAGGTTTATATATTTAAAATTAAATATAATAATAAAATATAGTTATTTTATTTATTTTAATTTTAATAAGTTAGTTAATTTAAAAACTTTTTTAATAATAAATATTTAATAATAATAATAGGTCCCTCCTAGGTATAAGGTTAAAAGACCTATAGTTATTTTTTTTTAAATAATTTTATTTAACTATTTTAAATCTATAGCCTAATCTAGTCTCTAGCCTTAGCTAAACCTTTTATTAAAGTTTTTAAATACCTTCTTTTTTACTAGTAATAACTTTATACCTCTTTATAGCTTTACTCTAAAAGATATATAGGTTTTAATAGTATTAGAGTTTATATTATATACTCTTAGTTTATTAATTAATAAACTAAGCTTTATTAATATAAATATAGTCTCTATAGCTTTAAATTTAAAGGCTCTTTCTATATAAAGATATATTTAATTATTAATTATTATTTTATAGTTATTTATATAGAGCTATTAGTTTTATATATTTAGATAATAAATTATAGTTACCTTACCTAGTAGTTATCTTAGCTTTATAAGTATAGTAGGCTAAAAGATTACTTTTAAGTAGTCTTATAATATAGTATAAGAAGGTTATAATAGGTGTATATTTAAGTAGAGCTAGAACCTATATGTGTTCTATAAGAGTATAGTTTAGGGTAATAGCAGCTTTTTATATTATTACCTATTTTAGCTAACTTAAAGCCCTAAGTTATATAGTAATAGTACTTTTACATAGTACTTAACAGTATTAGACTAGCCTATAGTCTATAATAGCTTTAACCTTAATAGGCTAATAGCTTATTAATAGCATTAGTATAAATAGGTATAGCCTAATATATTATAGCTACTAGTATAGAATAGGGACTTTTAGCTATAAATAGGTTATAGAGAATTATAAAGTTACTATATCTTCTTTTACTATATCTTCTTTTATTATATCTTTTTTTATTATTAATTCTAGCTTAATAGAGGAACTTAAAAAATATAAATAGTTAATAGTTAATATAAATAGTTATATTTTTTTAAATATAAAGTTAAAAGATTTATAATTTTTTTAATTAATTTTATTTAATTATTTTAAATTTATAGTTTAATTTAATCTTTAACTTTTATAAACTATTTTTAAAGCTTTTAAATATCTTTCTTTTATTAATAATAAAATTATATTTTTATAACTTTAATTTAAAAATATATAGATTTTAATAATATTAAAGTTTATATTATACTCTTTTAGTTTATTAATAAATAAATTAAGTTTTTAATATAAATATTATCTTTATAATTTTAAATTTAAAAACTTTTTTATATAAAGATATATTTATTTATTAATTATTATTTTATAGTTATTTATAAACTATTAGTTTTATATATTTAAATATATAATAATAAATTATAATTATTTTATTTATTTTTTAGTTTTATAAATATAATAGATTAAAAGATTATTTTTAAATAATTTTATATAAAAGTTATAATAAATATAAAGTTAAATAAAGTTAAAACTTTATTTAAAATAATAATAGTTTTTATATTATTATTTATTTTAGTTAACTATATTTATTCTTAAATTATATAGTAATAATATTTATATATAGTATTTAATCCTTTTTAAATATAAAGTTAAAAGATTTATAATTATTATTTTTAATTAATTCTATTTAATTATTTTAAAACTATAACTTAGTTTAAATTAAGAATTAGTTTTATTTTAAAAAAACTTTTTTAAATAATAGTTCTTATTTTCTTCTTTTACTTTAATAATAATATATTATTCTTTTATTTAGCTTTAAGGTTTATAAAAGTTAATAATATTAGAATCTATATTAAATTCTCTTAGATAATTTATTAAAATATTAAGATTTTTAATATAAAAGGTATCTTTAAAAACCTACTTAAAGGCTTTCTTTATATAATTAAAGATTTATAACTTAATCTTTATTTTATAACTATTTATTTATAAGTTATTAAATTTATATATCTAGATAATAGAATATAGTTACTTTATCTATAATCTTAGCTTTAATAAGTTAAAAATTACTTTTAAGTAGTCTTATAATATAGTATAAGAAGATTATAATAGATATATATTTAAATAAAGTTAAAACCTTAGTTAAGATAATAATAACTTTTTTATTATTATTTATTTTAGTTAATTTATATTTAAAGCTTTAAGTTATATAGTAATAATACTTATATATAGTACTTAATAATATTAAACTAGATTACTTATAGTTTATAATAGCTTTAACCTTAATAGACTAGTTTATATTAAAACTAATAGCTTATTAATAATACTAGTATAAATAAACTAGGTATAGCTTAATATACTATAAATTAGTATAGAATAATAACTTTTAGCTATAAATAAATTATAAAGTAAAATTATAAAGTTATTATATCTTCTTTTATTATATCTTTTTTATTATATTTTCTTTTACTATCTTCTTTTATTATTAATTCTAGTTTAATAAAGAAACTAAAATAATATATAACATTTTTATTTATATTTATTTAATAAAGTTATACTTTATAAACTAATTAAAGTTAAAATTTTTAGCTTCTTTTTATAATAATAGCTTTTTTAAGTATTATAGAATCTATATTATTTATATTATTAACTTTATTATCTACTTTATTTTAAACCTTCTAGGTTTTTATTTTTAAATTAAAATAAACTTTAAATAAATAAAGATTAGTTATATTTTATTATACTTATATTTATTTTTAAATATAATACTATTTAGATAGTATTTATTTATAACTATATTAGCCTTTATTACTTTAATTACCTTAGAGAATAAATACTCCTTATAATAGTATTAATATAACTTTAATTTAATCTTATATTTAATATAAAACTAATTAACTACTTATATAATAGGTATACTAACTAAAAGACTAGAATTTTAAGTTAGTAACTTAAACTTTAAATAGTATATAAGTATTAATATATTCTATAATACTACCCCCTTTAAAACCCTTATAGAGCTTTAAATACCTTTAGAGTAAGTAAAGTACTTATATATAGCTTAAAAATTAAATAAGATATATTTTTAGGTAGCTCTAAATATCTACTTTTTAGCTATTTATTAAATAGAGGCTTACCTAGTTATCTTAAATTTAAATAACCTATTTATCTAAAAAGCCTAAATAATTTCTAAATATAAGTACTTAAACCTATACTCTTTAACTTAAAATTAATATAAAACTAATTAACTACTTATATAATAGGTATACTAGTTAAAAGACTAGAATTTTAAGTTAATAACTTGAACTCTAAGACCGGATATTCGCGCACCTAAATTCGGATCCCGCGCACCCTTTACTAACTAAGCAGCCCCACCTATGTAAATAAAGTAACTTTAATATTAATTTTTTTATTTTTTTATTTTTACTTATAAGAGTATAATAGTTAATCCTTTTTATAATAATAATAAAATATAAAAATTAAAATAAATATTTATTTATTTTTCTTATATTTATTATTTAAGATTATATAATAAATTATTATAAATATAAAAATATAAATTAAATAAGTATTATATTATATTTAATTAAATTATTAAATTAATTTTATTTAAATTATTTTATTTAAATTTTTTATTTAATTTTTATTTAATTTTTTATTTAATTTTTATTTAATTTTTAATTTTTTTTTTAATCTTTTATAATTTTTAATATAAAAAGATATATAATATATAAAGTATATAAATATATTAATTTAATTCTTTTATTAAACTGAAATATATATAAAGATATATTAATATATAAATATATTATAATAATTTTAAAAAAAAAAAGAAAAATTAAAAAAGGATTTAAAGAATTAAAATAAATAAAGAATTAAATAAAGAATTAAATAAAGAATTAAATAAAGAATTAAATAAAGAATTAAATAAAGAATTAAATAAAGAATTAAATAAAAAGTAGTATTTTTAAAGATTTTTATATACTAAGTTATTAAATTAACTAGAGAGGGGGTAGTGTTTTTAACGAAATACTAAGAGCTTTAATTAGCTGGAAGACTGCTTAGTCAGTATTAGGTGTGCGGTATCTAAAAATAGGTGCGCGAATATCCGGTCTCTAAACTCTAAGTAGTATATAAGTACTAATATATTTTATAATAATATTTAGTTTTATATAAATTCTTAAATAAAAGCTTTACCTTATTATAATATAACTTCTTTTTTTTAAATAAACCTAAGTTTTACTATCTATATATATATTAAAAAGAAGAAATATAATTAAAAGGTTTAATATACTAGTTAATACTATTTATCTTTTTATTATAAATAATATTAACTTTTAATTAATAAAACTACTTTTTAATAAACTTTATTAACTATTTATATTTTTTAAGTTCCTCTATTAAGCTAGAATTAATAATAAAAGAAGATATAATAAAAGAAGATATAATAAAAGAAGATATAGTAACTTTATAATTCTCTATAACCTATCTATAGCTAGAAGTTACTATTCTATACTAGTAGTTATAGTATATTAGGCTATACCTATTTATACTAGTACTATTAAGGTTAAAGCTATTATAGACTATAGGCTAGTTTAACACTATTAAGCACTATATAAAAGTACTATTACTATATAATTTAGGGAAGTTAGCTAAAATAGGTAATAATATAAAAAGCTACTATTACTCTAACTAAGGTTCTAGCTCTACTTAAATATATACCTATTATAACCTTCTTATACTATATTATAAGACTACTTAAAAGTAATCTTTTAGCCTACTATACTTACTATTAAAGCTAAGATAATAAGTAAGATAACTATAATCTATTATCTAAATATATAGAACTAATAGCCTATAAATAGCTATAAAATAGTAATTAATAACTAGATATACCTTTATATAGAAGAAGCCTTTAAATTTAAAGTTATAAAAACTATATCTATATTAATAAAGCTTAGTTTATTAATTAATAAACTAAGAGTATATAATATAGACTCTAATACTATTAAAACCTATATATTCCTTAGAGTAAAGCTATAGAGGGGTATAAAGTTATTACTAGTAGAGAAGAAGGTACTTAAAAATTTTAATAAAAGGTTTAACTAAGGCTAGAGACTAGACTAGGCTATAGATTTAAAATAGTTAAATAAAATTATTTAAAAAAAATAACTATAAGTCTTTTAACCTTATACCTAGGAGGGCTACTTTTTAATAAACTTTATATATTTAATATATATATTTACTTATTAAAGCTAATAGATAATAGTTTAAAGATTAAACTTAAAGTTTTATTAAATTATTAAAAAAGTAGTATATAATAAATTATAGTTACTTAGTTATAATAACTTAATATTTTATTATTAACCTTATATAAATTATATAAATACTTTATTATTATTAACTATCTTTCTTAATAAAATATAGTTTATAGTTATATTATTAATAATATTGATTAATTATAGTTTAAAGTAGATAGTTAATATATTAAATAAATATTTAGTTTAAGATAGTTATAAATTACTTTAAAGAACTAAGATTATTTATTTATTAATAGTTTATTTTTTATAAATTTTATATATTATTTTAGTTTCTTTATTAAGCTAGAATTAATAATAAAAAAAAGAAAATAAAAAGATATAATAAAAGAAGATATAGTAAAAAGATTATAAAAAAGATATAATAACTTTATAATTCTTTATAACCTATTTATAACTAAAGTTATTATTTTATACTAATAATTATAATATATTAAAATTATATTTATTTATATTAGTATTATTAAAATTAAAACTATTTATAAATTATAAACTAGTTTAATACTATTTAAATACTATATATATAAGTATTATTATTATAAAACTTAAAATAAGTTAACTAAAATAAATAATAATATAAAAACTATTTTTTTCTTTAATTAAAATTCTAGTTTTACTTAAATATATACTTATTATAACTTTTATATAAAACTATTTAAAAGTAATCTTTTAACTAAAACTAAAATAACTATTAAATTATAATTTATTATTTAAATACATAAAACTAATAGTTAGTTATAAAATAATAATTAATAAATAAATATATCTCTATATAAAAAAGCTTTTAAATTTAAACCTATAAATATTATATTTATATTAAAAAGCTTAGTTTATTTATTAATAAACTAAAAAAGTATAATATAAACTTTAATATTATTAAAATCTATATATTTTTAAAATAAAATTATAAAGAAATATAGATTTATTATTAATAAAGAAGAAAATACTTAAAAGTTTTAAAGAAAAGTTTAATTAAAGCTAGACTAAGTTATAAATTTAAAATAGTTAAATAAAGTTATTTAAAAAAAAAGTTATAGGTTTTTTTAACTTTATTTTAAAGAAGTTTATTTTTTTATAAATATTATTAAAATTATATATTATATATATTAAACTTTATATTAAAAGTATAGAAATTAAAGATAGTTAATAAATAAATTAATATTATAATAAATAGTTTAATTATTAGTAATTAATATTAGCTTATTATTAACTTTAAGTTTTAATTAAAAATATTTATATTTTTTTTTTTAAATAGAGATTTATAATCTTTTAAATATAATTTAAAAGTTTAAAGATTATTAGAGTTTATATTATTAAAGCTAATTTTATTTTATTATTTAGTTTTTATATTTTATACTTTAAGTATTTATATTAAAGTTAGATTTAGAAGTTATTTTATATTAATAAGCTTTTTAATTTAAGTTTAGGTTTCTAGCTTTTAATATAATTACTATATAATACTTTTTATAATTTAATTTATAGATTTTATATATTATTAGTTTCTTTATTAAGCTAAAATTAATAATAAAAAAGATAGTAAAAAAATATATAATAAAAGATATAAAAAAGAAATATAGTAAATAAAAATATAGTAACTTTATAATTCTTTATAACTTATTTATAATTAAAAGTAATTATTTTATACTAGTAACTATAATATATTAAGCTATACCTAGTTTATTTATATAATAAGTTATTAGTTTATTAAAGTTAAAGCTATTTTAAATTATAGGTAACCTAGTTTAATACTATTAAGTACTATATATAAATATTATTATTATATAATTTAAAGAATTTAGTTAAAATAGATAATAATAAAAAGCTATTATTACTTTAATTAAAGTTTTAACTTTACTTTATAAATATATATCTATTATAACCTTTTTATACTATATTATAAGACTACTTAAAAGTAATTTTTAACCTACTATATTATTAAAGCTAAAATTATAAGTAAAATAATTATATTTTATTATTTAAATATATAGATCTAATAACTTTATTATAAATAGTTATAAAATAAAGATTAACTTATAAGTTTTTAATTATATAGAAAAAGTCTTTAAATAGATTTTTAAAGATAATTTTTTATATTAAAAATTCTTAATATCTTAATAAATTATTTAAAAATTTAATATAAATTCTAATATTATTAATTTCTTTATAAACCTTAAAGTTAAATAGAAGAATAATATATTATTCTTAAAGTAAAAAGAAAATAAAAACTATTATTTAAAAAGGTTCTTTTAAAATAAAACTAGTTTTTAACTTAGATATTAGACTAAGTTATAACTTTAAAATAGTTAAATAAAATTAATTAAAAAGAGTAATTATAGGTTTTTAATTTTATACTTAAAAGAAATAATTTAATTTATATAATAGATATTTATTTAAATAATTATAAAAATATTTAGTTCTTACTTTTTATATAGTTTATAATTATTATTAAGGTTATAGTTTATTTAATAAAAATAAAAAATAAACTTTATTATTAAAATAAGTATTTAATTAAGATAATATAAAAGCTTATAAAGATTACTTTTAAGTAGTTTTATAATATAGTATAAGAAGGTTATATTACTTAGTTTAGCTAGATAGATATATATTTATAGAGTAGAGCTAAAACCTTAGTTAGAGTAATAGTAGCTTTTTATTATTACCTATTTTAGCTAACTTATATTCCTTTAAGTTATATAGTAATAGTATTTATATATAGATTTTAGATTTTTTATATTATTTTAGTTCCTCTATTAAGCTAGAATTAATAATAAAAGAAGATAGTAAAAGAAGATATAGTAAAAGAAGATATAGTAAAAGAAGATATAGTAACTTTATAATTCTACTCTATAACCTATCTATAGCTAGCAGTCCCTATTCTATACTAGTAGCTATAGTATATTAGGCTATACCTAGTCTCTAATACTATTTATACTAGTACTATTAAGATTAAAGCTATTATAGATTATAGGCTAGTCTAATACTATTAAGTACTATATAAAAGTACTATTACTATATAACTTAGGGCTTTAAGTTAGCTAAAATAAGTAATAATAAAAAGCTACTATTACCCTAACTAAGGTTCTAGCTCTACTCTATAAACATATACTTATCCACTATAACCTTCTTATACTATATTATAAGACTACTTAAAAGCAATCTTTCAGCCTACTAAAGCTAAGATAGGTAAGGTAACTATATTCTATTACTATATATCTAGATATATAAATCTAATAGCTCTACTATAAATAGCTATAAAATAAAGATTAACCTATAAATCTTTAATTATATAAAAGATACCCTTAAATAGGTTCCTAAAAATAACCTCTTTATATTAAAAATCCTTAGTATCTTAATAGATTACTTAAGAGAATTTAATATAGATTCTAATATTATTAACTTTTTTATAAATTTTAAGGCTAAGTAGGAGAATAATATACTATTATTAAAGTAGAAAGTAAAGATAAAAACTACTATCTAAAAAAGGTTCTTTCTAAAATAGAAATAGTTCCTAACCTAGATACTAGACTAGGCTATAGCTTTAAAATAGTTAAATAGAATTAATTAAAAAAAAATAATTATAGATCTTTTAACCTTATACTTAGAAGGGATAGTATTTATATATAGTATTTAATAGTATTAGACTAGCTTATAATCTATAATAGCTTTAACCTTAATAATACTAGTATAAATAGGTATAGCCTAATATATTATAGCTACTAGTATAGAATAGAGACTTCTAGCTATAAATAGGTTATAAAGTAGAATTATAAAGTTATATATCTTTTACTATATCTTACTATATCTTTTTACTATCTTCTTTATTATTAATTTAGTTTAATAGAGGAACTAAAATAATATAAAAAATCTATAAAGAAAGCTTATTAATTAATTAAAAATACTAATACTAGTATATTATTTTTCTAACTTAACTAATAATTATATATTTTTTTCTTTTAACCTTAACTATATTAGTTATTATCTTTATATTACTTTAAAGATAACCTTAATTAGTAATTAAAGTTATTATATTTTTTAGAGTTTTTATATTAAAAAAATCTTATTTAAAATAACTAAAAATTAATAATTTAAAATAATAAGTTTTATTTATAATATAAAGATAGATATATTTTTTAATAATATAAATATAAGTAATTTAAATTCCTCTTAGGTATAAGGTTAAAAGACCTATAGTTATTTTTTTTAAATAATTTTATTTAACTATTTTAAATCTATAGCCTAGTTTAGCCTTAGTTAAACCTTTTATTAAAGTTTTTAAGTACCTTCTTCTCTATTAGTAATAACTTTATACCTCTCTATAGCTTATAAGATATTACGTAAGCAAAATACACTTACGTAATACTAATTTAAATAAGGTTTATAAATATATATAATACTAATAATAAATAAAATCCCTCTAATAATAAAATAAATAAAAAGCCCTTTTATAATAATAAAATAATAACTACTTTTATTAATAACTTATTAACTATAAGGGCTATTTAGCTATAAGCTATATATTTAGTATACTATTAACTTATACTATAATATAACCCTATAATATATACTTATATAATCTGCTTACATAAGCGGATTTCTAGAACCTTCTATGTGGAAGACTTCTTTAACTATATAAGAAACATAACCTTCCTTCTTTAAGTCTAGCCTTCTTCCACCTACTTTAACTAAATTCGATATTAGCTAATTATTAGCTAATATATTACTAATTACTAGTCTCTAATTAGTAATTAAATAATTCTTGAATATTCTATTTAGTTTAAAAATAAATATAAATAAAAGAGTATTCTCCCTCTTAGAATAAGCTAGTAAAAGGTCTAATAAGGACTAAGGAATATAAATAATATATTCTATTACCCCTATTATCTATCTCCTAACCTTTATCTTTTATCTATAACTTATTTATTCCCCTATTTAATCTAGTAACCTCTAGTAGGTTATAAGCCCGGATACCTTAACTTTTTATAATAACTATATATCTATTCTAACTAATATAACTTATACCCCTATTTTAACCTATAAAAACGACTTAACAAGCTATATTCCTCCTGAATTTGATTTTTTGAATATTTATTTTAACGAATTACCTAAAGAAATACTATTACCTACCTGATTCAGCTTAACTTAAATTTTCTTAGCTATTCAACTAATCATATATAACGAATATATTATTAACAGAACCCACTATTATATCTATAATAATATACAACACTAGATTAATACTATTAGTCTAAATCCTATATAGGAAGACTATTATTAACCTTTTATTATCTATTATAAAGATAAAGCTATTATAATTACACCTTATTAATATATACTGTATATATATATATAACTATATATATATATATATTCTATATATTAAAATATAGAAAATTCGAATACTTATAATTTGAATTATCTTAACTTTGTTTAAATAATATTTTTAATATATATATATATATATACGACTTATATATATATATTAAAAATGACTTCTTTAGATAAGATAATGATTTTTAAGCTAAAAGGGACTGAAAATTATGTTATTTAGTCTTTTAGAGCTGAAGCTTATCTTATTGAAAAGGGGTATTTTTTAGCTATTACTAATAATAATGAAGAAATAGCTGAAAATTTATTTAATAATAAAGTGCTAGTAGTAATAAAATTACTATGTAAAGATAGCCCTTTATTATACCTAAGGGGTATAAATAGTATTAAATAGGCCTAGGAGAAATTAGAATCCCTATATAACTTTAAAGGGTTTACTATAAATTATTTAATTCTCTAAGAGTTCTTTAATACTAATCCCTCTAAATTTAATAATAATATAGAGGGTTATTTAAATAAAATTAAAGAACTAGTTAATAACCTAAATATTAAGGAAATAAAACTACCTAATAAGGTAATTATTAGCTAAATTTTATTTAATCTAGAGGATAATTATAAAGGTTTTATTTCTAGGGTTATATAGGCCTTAAGAAATAACCCTAAAGTATATACTTTTAAATCTTTATTTTTAGCTATTATAGATAAATATAGAGGAAAAGAAAGTAATACTAAAGTTTATTATATTAAAGGGTTATTTAATAAAAATAATAAGTTTTTTAAGGCTAATAATAGCTTTAATAAAACTACTAGTTTTAATAAAGTTAAAATTAATAAAAAGCCTTATAAAAAGACTAAAGGTACTTATTATATCTACTATAAAATAAATAATTATATAGTAGATAAGTACTAGTTTTTATACTCTTCTAAGGCTCTTAAAGGGTAGAATTTACCTAATAACCCTAACCCTATTTCTAATAAGAATAATAGGGATAATAAAGCTTTAAAAGAGTATAATAAAAATTAAGAAGCTTTATTAGCTAATTTTAATAATAATACCTTTAAATCTAATTCTAATTTAATAGAATTAGATAATAATAATAATAAAATAATAATAACTTTAATATAAAGGAAGAAGAGGTAAATAATAACCCTTTATATAAAAATAATACCTATAGTACTATATACTAATAATAACCTAGGAAATAATTTAAATAATAATAATAAATATTCTAAATATAAAATATAAATAAAAATACTAGATTAAATAGTTTAGTTATTAATAGTACTACTAATATAAATATAGTTTTTATAAAAGAATATTTATTATACTATAAAAATATAAATAATAAAACTATTAATTAGAGTAATACTAAAGAGCTAAAATAAAAAGTATAGGTAATTTATTAGTTAAATTTAAAAATAGTAAAATAAAATAACTAATTAAAAAAGTATATTATATACTTAAATTAGATATTAATTTACTATCTATAAATAAACTAAAAGATAAATATAATATTAATTTTTAAAATAATAATATTATACTAATAAATAAGACTAATAATAAAATAGTTTCTAAAGGAGAAGCCTTAATAATATATATTATATTCTCTTTAGACTATTTTACTAAATTACCCTAAAATAACTTATATAACCTCTTCTAATAAAAATAATAATAATATATATAATAATATAATATATAAGTATATTTACTATAGGTATATAAGTCTAATTCTTAATAAAGGTATTAAAATTAAATAATATTAAATATAATAAAGATAATATAAAGGAATTTAATAAAACTTATATAAAGTATATATAAAAACTAAATTTACTAGTAAAGTAAATAAAAGCTCTCTAAATACTACTATATATAAAGAATTTAAAAGAATTTATAATATAGGTAGTCTTATTAGTTCTAATATATAATAAATATAAATACTATATAATATTTTTAGATAAAAAGATATATTATTTAGATATATATTTATTAAAATATAAGGATAAAGCTTAGATACCTTTAATATTTATATAAATAAAGTAAATAATAATAATAAAGGTACTAAAATTAGAGAGTTATATACTAATAATAGAGGAGAATATATAAATAAATATTTTAAAATAACCCTAAATAATAAGGGTATTATATATTAAAATTTACCTCTTTATACTAAAAAGCTTAATAGGTTAATAGAAAGAATTAACTATACTTTATTTAATAAAGTTAGAGCTCTATTATATACTAGTAATTTACCTAAATATCTATGGGGAGAAGCCCTATTAGCTGCTACTTATATATATAATAGGACCCCACATAAAGCCTTAAATTATAAAACTCCCTTAGAAGTATTAAATAATACTAATACTAATAATTATAATAATATTAAAACCTAGGGATCTATAGTCTATTATAAAAATAATAATATAAATAAGGCTAAATTAGACCCTAGGGTTAATAAGGGTGTTCTAATAGGCTATAGGGAAAATAATAATATATATAAAATTTAGGATTCGTCTAATAAACAAAGTTTATAGGTTAGAGACCTACAAATATTAGAAAATCAGTTTCTAATTCCTAATAATAATAATAATAATAACCCTATAGAAGAAAATAATACTAGTAATAATAATAATAATAATAATAATAATAATAATAATAATAATAATAATAATAATAATAATAATAAAGATAATACTAGTATTATAAATAATAATAATGATAACAATAATATAAATACTATTAATAATAATAAGATAATAAAATCAACTAAATTTCAAATTAACTTCCCTATAGCTAAGAAGGGCAAATATAATAAATATAAGTACTATGATGAATTATCTTTATTAACTTATAAAGATACTTTATTATATACTTATAATTTTAATAATACTAATAGTTTTATACTAACTACTAGTATTATTAATGAACCTAATAGTTATAAAGAAGCCCTAAATAGCCCTGAATATAAAGAATAGCTATTAGCTATAAAAGAGGAAGTTAATACATTTATAAATAAAAATACATACAATATAGTCAATTTACCACCTAATAAAATAGCTATAAAAGGACAGTAGATACTAAAGAAAAAGCCTATAAATAATAACTATATTAACCCTAATTAGATAACTAATAAAGATAAAACCCTAAGATTTAAAGCCCATTAGGTTATACAGGGTTTTAATCAAATATTAGGGGTAGATTATTTAGAAACTTTTTCTACTACTTGCCATACAGAAACGTAGCATATATTATTAATATTAGCTATTAATAAAGGGTAGTCAATAACCCAATATAATATTAAAAATACATTTATACACGCTAGTATAGATACAGAAATTTATATAATTTTACCTATAGAGGTATATACTAATAATAAGTATAAAAATAAGGTAGCTAAATTAAATAAAGCCTTATACAAACTAAAACAAGCTCCACACCTATAGAATAAATATTTAACTAATATATTAAAATCCTTAGGCTTTAATATATACCCTTACAATAAAGGGGTATTTATAAATAAGGAGCTAAAAATTATAATTATATACTACATCAACAATATACTAATTATTAGCGCAGATAATACTAAATTATCTTTATTAGAAAATAAAATAAATAAGCATATCAAAATAGAGTATATAAGGCCACCTAAATCGTTCTTAGGAAACAATATACAAATAGACTATAAAAATAAGAAGTTATATATAAACCAAACTTCTTATACTAATAAACTCCTTAATAAATTTAATATAAATATAAATAATAACTATAAGCCTATTTTAATACCCAGAGTCCCAAAGTTAAAATTAAATAAAAATAATAATATAAGTCCTAAAGAGGAAATTACTGAATATTAGAAAAGAATAGGGTCTTTATTATATTTAGCATTAAAAACTAGACCCAATATAACTTATAGCGTTAATTATTACTCTAGATTTATAGCTAACCCTAATAAAGAGCATTTAAACACTATTAATTATATATTTAAATATTTATATAAATTTCCAGACTTAGGGCTTATATATAACTACTCAGAGGATAATTTTATAATAAAAGGCTATATAGATACTAATTAGGCTAATAATTTACCTGATAGGCATAGTACTACAGGTTATTTATTTAGCTTATCTAATTCCAACACTAAAAATATATCTAATAATAATATTATTAGCTAGAATTCACAACTACAAAAAACAATAGCATTAAGTAGTTATAAAGCCGAATATATAGCGTTAAAAGAAGGAATTAGAGAGGCTATTTATTTAAATAACCTATATACCTATTTTAATAATAACCTAGAATTAGGTTATAATATACCTACACCTATTATATTCTTAGATAACCAATCAGCTATTAAATTAGCTAATAACCCTAAATTTCATAAAAGGTCTAAACATATAGACCTAATATACCATTATTCTAGACAAGCTATAAACAATAATAAGGTTAAATTATTATATATCCCTACTAAAGAACAATTAGCTAATTTTAACTAAATCTACCTAATCCCTAGCAGAAACAATTAATAAAAGTAGCTAATATATAAATAACTTAGAGGATCCTTAAAATTATATATATAGAGATATATATACTAATAATAATAATAATAAAGATAATAATAATAATAATAATAATAATAAATAATAATAAGTAGAATAAAAGGATAAAACAACATACTATAAGACATCTATATACATAGTACATACTATATATATATATTATAAGTCATACGGAAACACATATATATATAATATAAACTACACTATATAAATAAAATAAGGGATATTACTAGCAAATAATAATAATAATAATAATAAACCTAGGTATATATTTAAAATAAATAAATAGACATAGCACTATAAATAAAAATAAAATAAATAAAATAAAATAAATAATATAAATAATAATAAACTTATAAAGCTAATAAAACCAGCCGTTTATAAATAATAATAATATATATATATAATAACTTATATATAGGTTATATATAATATAAAGGTCTAGATATATAAGAAGTACAATATTCACTATAAAACGTGAAATTATAGATACTATAGGTATATACACGCTAGACCTTAAATTATAAATAATTACAACCCTTAAAATATACATACCTATAGTATACAAATACATATAAATAAAATAACACAATAAATATAAGTATTATAAAATTATAAGGCCTTAAGTTTAACTTAGACTTAACTAAATTTTATAATTTTTATATATATATATATATAATTTTATATAAATATAAGAATTACAGGAGTATAAGATATTACATAAGCAAAATACACTTACATAATACTAATTTAAATAAGATTTATAAATATATATAATACTAATAATAAATAAAATCCTCTAATAATAAAATAAATAAAAAGTACTTTTATAATAATAAAATAATAATATTTTATTAATAACTTATTAACTATAAGGGCTATTTAGCTATAAGCTATATATTTAGTATACTATTAACTTATACTATAATATAACCTTATAATATATACTTATGTAATCTGCTTATATGAGTGGATTTCTAGAACCTTCTATGTGGAAGACTTCTTTAACTATATAAGAAATACGACCTTCCTTCTTTAGGTCTAGCCTTCTTCTACCTACTTTGACTAAATTTGATATTAGCTAATTATTAGCTAATATATTACTAATTACTAGTCTCTAATTAGTAATTAAATAATTCTTGAATATTCTATCTAGTTTAAAAACGAATATAAATAAGAGGGTATTCTCCCTCTTAGAATAAGCTAGTGAAAGGTCTAATAAGGACTAAGGAATATAAATAATATATTCTATTACCCCTATTATCTATCTTCTAACCCTTATCTCTTATCTATAACTTATTTATTCCCCTATTTGATCTAGTAACCTCTAGTATAGCTTTACTCTAAAAGATATATAGGTTTTAATAATATTAAAGTCTATATTATATACTTTTAGTTTATTAATTAATAAACTAAGTTTTATTAATATAGATATAGTCTCTATAGCTTTAAATTTAAGAGCTCCTTTTATATAAAGGTATATCTAGTTATTAATTACTATTCTATAGCTATTTATAAGCTATTAGTTCTATATATCTAGATAATAGATTATAGTTATTTTACCTATTATCTTAGCTTTAGTAGTAAGTATAGTAGGCTAAAAGATTACTTTTAAGTAGTCTTATATAAGAAGGTTATAATAGTTACTTAGTTTAGCTAGATAAGTATATATTTAAGTAGAGCTAGAACCTTAGTTAGGGTAATAGTAGCTTTTTATATTATTACCTATTTTAGCTAACTTAAAGCCTTAAGTTATATAGTAATAGTACTTTTATATAATACTTAATAGTATTAGACTAGGTTATTTATAGTCTATAATAGCTTTAACCTTAATAGTACTAATATAAATAGTATTAGAGACTAAGTATAACCTAATATACTATAGCTACTAGTATAGAATAGGGACTTTTAGCTATAAATAGGTTATAAAGAATTATAAAGTTACTATATCTTCTTTTACTATATCTTCTTTTACTATATCTTCTTTTACTATATCTTCTTTTACTATCTTCTTTTATTATTAATTCTAGCTTAATAGAGGAACTAAAATAATATAAAAAATCTATAAAGCTATTAGGTTTATATATCTAGAACTATATATATTAATAGAATATAGTTATCTTATTTATCTTAGTTTTAATAGTATAATAAGCTAAAGATTACTTTTAAATAGTTTTATAATATAGTATAAAAAGGTTATAATAAATATATATTTAAGTAAAACTAGAATTTATATATATTTTATAAGATAGTTAGAGTAATAGTAGCTTTTTTATTATTTATTTTAACTAACTTATCTTTAAGTTATATAGTAATAATAGTAATAATACTTATATATAATACTAGTATAGACTTAGCTTATATAGTTTATAATAACTTTAATTTTAATAAACTAATAGCTTATTAATAATATTAGTATAAATAAATATAGCTTAATATACTATAACTATTAATATAGAATAGTAACTTTTAGTTATAAATAAATTATAAAAGATTATAAAGTTATTATATTTTTATTTTATTATATCTTTTTTTTATATCTTCTTTTACTATCTTCTTTTATTATTAATTTTAGTTTAATAGAAATTAAAATAATATATAAAATCTATATAATAAAAAATAAAAGATATATTAAATATTATTTTCTTTATACTATAGTTAATTAAGTATTTTATTTAACTTTTTTATTATTTATATATTACTTATACTAGATACTTCTTATACCTTTAACTTATAAATCTATTAAACTCTTTTAACTTACTAAATAATACTTTTTACTAACTATTTATTATATTAAATATTAACTAAATTCTTTTATAATTAATTTTTCTATTATTAAAAATATATTTTATTAGATAAAATTAAGTTTTAATAATAATAATAGTATAAATCTCTAACTATATTTATTTTAAATATAATAATAAATAGATTATTATAACTAAAATATAATATTATTATTATAAATACTTTAATAGATAAAAAAATATAATAAAATATTTTAAAAAATAAAGATAAATAAAACTAATAATAATAATATTAAAATATTAATATATAGAAGTATATTTATATTTATATATTTATTAACTATTTATATTTTTAAGTTCCTTTATTAAGCTAAATTAATAATAAAATATAATAAAGATATAATAAAAAATATAATAACTTTATAATTTTACTTTATAACTTATCTATAGCTAGAAGTTATTATTCTATACTAATAGCTATAGTATATTAAACTATACTTATTTATATTAGTATTATTAATAAGCTATTAGCTTATTAAAGTTAAAGCTATTATAAATTATAAACTAATTTAATACTATTAAATACTATATATAAGTATTAAATACTATATATAAGTACTATTATTATATAACTTAGAACTTTAAATTAACTAAAATAAGTATTAATAAAAAGCTACTATTACCTTAACTAAAGTTCTAAACTACTTAAATATATACCTATTATAACTTTTATACTATATTATAAAACTATTTAAAAGTAATTTTAGTCTATTATACTATTAAAACTAAAATAATAAATAAAGTAACTATAATTTATTATCTATATATATAAAACTAATAATTTATAAATAGTTATAAAATAATAATTAATAACTAAATATATTTATATAAAAGAAGTTTTAAATTTAAAACTATAAATACTATATTTATTTTAATAAAACTTAGTTTATTAATTAATAAATTAAAAGTATATAATATAAACTTTAATACTATTAAAATCTATATATTTTTAAAGTAAAGCTATAAAAAGTATAAAGTTATTATTAATAAAAAGAAAATATTTAAAAACTTTAAAAAAGTTTAATTAAATAAGAATTAAATTAAATTATAAATTTAAAATAGTTAAATAAAATTATTTAAAAAAATAATTATAAGTTTTTAACTTATATTTAAAAAGGATTTATATATTTATAAATTTTTTATTTTCTTTTTAAATATAAGGTTAAAAGACTTATAGTTATTTTTTAAAATAATTTTATTTAACTATTTTAAATTTATAATCTAATTTAGTCTTTAGTTTTAATTAAACCTTTTTTAAAAATTTTAAATACTTTTTTTATTAATAATAACTTTATATCTCTTTATAGTTTTACTTTAAAAATATATAGATTCTAATAATATTAAAGTTTATATTATATACTTTTAATTTATTAATTAATAAACTAAATTTTATTAAAATAAATATAGTATTTATAGTTTTAAATTTAAAAGCTTTTATATAAAAGTATATTTAGTTATTAATTACTATTTTATAATTATTTATATAAAGTTATTAGTTTTATATATTTAAATAATAGATTATTATTAATTTATTTATTATTTTAGTTTTATATAGTAGATTAAAAATTACTTTTAAATAGTCTTAGTAGGTTTAGTTTAATAGTATTAATAAAGCTTTTTATTATTTATTAATTAATAGTAATATAGTATAAAAGTTATAGTAAGTAAAATCTTTTTAATAGTATATCTTAGTAGATTTATAATTAATATTAATATCTTAGTTACTTAGTTTAGCTAAATAAATATCTATTTAAGTAGGGCTAAAATTTATATATATTTTATAAAATAGTTAAGGTAATAGTAGTTTTTATATTCTTATTTATTTTAGCTAACTTTTTAAAGTTATATAGTAATAATATTTATATATAGTATTTAATAGTATTAAACTAGGTTATTTATAGTTTATAATAGTTTTAACTTTAATAAGCTAATAGCTTATTAATAGTATTAGTATAAATAGACTAGGTATAATTTAATATACTATAACTACTAGTATAAAATAATAACTTCTAGCTATAGATAGATTATAGAGAATAATAAAGTTATTATATTTTTTTATTATATCTTTTTTATTATATCCTTTTTATAGATTTTTTTATATTATTTTAGTTTCTTTATTAAGCTAGAATTAATAATAAATATTTTTTTATTATATATTTTTTTTATTAATTTTAGCTTAATAAAGAAACAAAATATAAATAGTTAATAAATATTAAATTTAAAAGTTAAAATAACTTTATATTTAGAAAAATAAAGTAAATTTATAATTTAAAGTTAAAAATCTATATTTATTTTTTAATTAATTTTATTTAAGTATTTTAAATTTATAATTTAATTTAATCTTTAATCTTTATTAAACTTTTCTTTAAAACTTTTTATTTTTTTCTATTAATAATAAATTTATATTTCTTTATAGCTTTACTTTAAATAAGATATAAATTTTAATAATAAAAATCTATATTAACTAAACTTTTTAGTTTATAAATAAATAAATTAAAGCTTTTTAATATAAATATAATATTTATAATTTTAAATTTAAAAGTTTTTTATTTTAAAAAATCTTTTTAAATAATAATTCTTATTTTCTTTTCTTCTTTAATAATAGTATAATATCCTTCTTTAATAATAGTATAATATCCTTTTATTTAGCTTTAAGATTTATAAAAGTTATTAATTTTAAAATCTATATTAAATATTAACTATAAACTTAATTACCTTTTTTAGATATAAGATAAAAACCTATAGTTATTTTTTAATTAATTTTATTTAACTATTTTAAATTTATAATAAGATTTTATATATTTAGATAAATATATAATCTTCTTAAAAAGTATATTATATAATAAACTATCTTTCTTTCTTTTTATTAAAGTTAGTTATAATTCTTATTTTAAAGTAATAAGTTTCTTTATTTATTTTAAGTTTTTTTAGTTTTTTAAAGTAATAATAAATATACTAATTTATTTAGTTATATAAAATCTATTATTTTTATACTTTTACTTTTAAAAGTATATTCTTTATATAAGTAAAAACTTACTTATTATAGTTAAAGTCTATTTTATAGCTATTTATATAGAGCTATTAGTTTTATATATTTAAATAATAGATTATAATTATCTTATTTATTATCTTAGCTTTAATAATAAATATAGTAGACTAAAAGATTATTTTTAAGTAGTCTTATAAAAAGGTTATAGTAGTTATTTAGTTTAGCTAAATAGATATATATTTAAGTAAAGCTAGAACTTTAGTTAAAATAATAGTAGTTTTTATATTATTATTTATTTTAACTAATTTATATTTATTTTTAAATTATATAGTAATAATACTTTTATATAGTACTTAATAGTATTAGACTAGATTATTTATAGTTTATAATAGTTTTAACCTTAATAGTATTAGTATAAATAGTTTTAAAGATTAAGTATAGTCTAATATATTATAGTTACTAATATAGATAGAAATCTAATTATAGATAAGTTATAAAGAATTATAAAGTTACTATATCTTTTTTATTATATCTTTTTTTACTATATCTTTTTTATATATTTTTATTATTAATTCTAGTTTAATAGAAACTTAAAAATATAAATAGTTAATAAACTTAATTAGCTTATTTAAATCTATATATAAATACTTTTATAAAATATTTATAAGTACTAAATCTAATAACTATATATATTATTCTTTTTTTTTCTTTATATAAAAACTAAACTAACTAATATTAATTAATTACTAACTAGTTTTTTTACTAACTAGCTTTAATAGCTAAATTAAAAAAATAGTTAACTATTTTAAAGCTTATATACCTACTATTAACTTTTAAAAGTAACTATACTAATATTATAAAGTTTTTATTAAACTTATATATCTAATTAGTTTTAAAATATTAATTTATTTATTAAATTATATACTAAAATCAACCCTCCTAGATATAAGGTTAAAAGATCTATAATTATTTTTTTTTAATTAATTCTATTTAACTATTTTAAAGCTATAGCCTAGTCTAGATTAGGAACTATTTCTATTTTAGAAAGAACCTCTTCTAGATAATAGTCCTTATCTTTACCTCCTACTTTAATAATAGTATATTATTCTCCTACTTAGCCTTAAGGTTTATAAAGAAGTTAATAATATTAGAATCTATATTAAATTCTCTTAGATAATCTATTAAGATACTAAGAATTTTTAATATAAAGAGATTATCTTTAGAAACCTACTTAAGGGTATCCTCTATATAATTAAAGACTTATAGGTTAATCTTTATTCTATAGCTATAAAGCTATTAGGTCTATATATCTAGATAATAGAATATAGTTACCTTATCTATCTTAGCTTTATATAGTAGGCTAAAAGATTACTTTTAAGTAGTCTTATAACACAGTATAAGAAGGTTATAATAGATAGGTATATATTTAAGTAGAGCTAGAACCTTTAAAATAATAGCAGCTTTTTATTATCACCCATTTTAGCTAACTTAAAGCTCTAAGTTATATAGTAATAGTACTTTTATATAGTACTTAATAGTATTAGACTAGGTTACCTATAGTCTATAATAGCTTTAACCTTAATACTTATTAATAGTACTAGTATAAATAGACTAGGTATAGCCTAATATACTATAGCTACTAGTATAGAATAGGGACTTCTAGCTATAGATAGGTTATAGAGAATTATAAAGTTACTATATTTTCTTTTACTATATCTTCTTTTACTATATCTTCTTTTACTATCTTCTTTTATTATTAATTCCAGCTTAATAGAGGAACTAAAATAATATAAAAAAAAAATCTAAAAAAAAATCTATATACTAAAATTAATATAGAATATTAACTTTAATAATAATTAAACTTAGTTATTATAAATATAAAGTCTAAATAATACCTTTTAGAAAAAGTAAGGACTTTTACTAAGCTTTAGACTTTTTCTTTATTTTTATAATATATATTTATTTAGAATTATCTTTATATATATTTATTATACTTTAAATAACTATAATATCTTCTAAAACTTAAGTTTTATTATATACTCTTATTATAAACTCTTCTTTATATTCTAATAATACCTTAGTATAAATAAAGATTCTTACTAAGTTTTAGATTTTCTTTTACCCTTATAACTATAATAAATAAAATATCTTTATTAGTCTAGCTTTATAAAATAATCTTATATACTTCTTTTAAACTAATATAATTGAAATAAATAAATAAGTATAGAAGTAGGTAATATTATAAAGAAAGATAAATAGATAGATAAATAAGTAGATAGGTAGATAGGTAAATAAATAGATAAATAAATACTTTAAAGAAATACTTCTAAATACTTTTAAATAAATATTATAAAAGAAAACTATTAGTATTAGCTATAAGTTTAGTTAGCCTATATAGATCTATATATAAGTATTTTTAAAAGTATTTATAGATATTAAATCTAATAACTATATATACTATTCTTTTTTTTCTTTATATAAAGAACTAAGTTAACTAATATTACATTTTCTTAAATAATTTATTAAAATATTAAATATTTTTAATATTTTTTAATATAAAGAGATTATTTTAGAAATCTATTTAAAAGCTTTCTTTATATAATTAAAAACTTATAAATTAATCTTTATTTTATAACTATAAAGCTATTAAATTTATATATTTAAATAATAAAGTATAGTTATTTTATTTATAGTTTTAATTTTAATAAACTAAAAGATTACTTTTAATTAGTTTTATAATATAATATAAAAAGATTATAATAATTATTTAGTTTAACTAAATAGATATATATTTATAAAGTAAAGCTAAAATCTATATATATTTTATAAAAGTATAATATCTAATAATATTTAAGTATTTAGCTAAATAGTTTATAGCTAACTTTATATAGTAATTAGAATAATAATAGTTTTTATATTTTTATTTATTTTAACTAACTTAAAACTTTTAAGTTATATAATAATACTTTTATATAATACTTAATAATATTAAACTAAGTTATTTATAATCTATAATAGTTTAAACTTTAATAAACTAGTTTATATTAAAACTAATAATACTAATATAAATTAAAATTAAATATAGTTTAATATTATAGCTATTAATATAAAATAGCAACTTTTACTATAAATAAATTATAAAATAGAATTATAAAGTTACTATATATTTTATTATATGTTTTTTATTATATTTTATTATATTTTTTTATTATTTTTTTATTCTAAATTTAATTTAATAAAGAAATTAAAATAATATATAAAGTTTTTAATCTATTATTATATATTTAGATATATAAAATTAATAGCTTTATATAAATAATTATAAAATAATAATTAATAATTAAATATATTTTTATATAAAAGAGTTTTCTTTTAGGTATAAGATTAAAAGATCTATAGTTATTTTTTTTAATTAATTTTATTTAATTATTTTAAATTTATAATAAAGTTTTATCTATCTAGATAGATATATAATTTTTAAAGAAGTATACTATATAATAAGCTATCTTTCTTTCTCCTTTACTAGAGTTAGTTATAATTTTTATTTTAAAAGTAATAAACTTTATTTATTTTAAATAGTTCTTAAAGCTTCTAAGATAGTAATAAATATACTAATTTATTTAGTTATATAGAATTTATTATCTTTATACTTTTTATCTTTAAAAGTATATCTCTTATATAAGTAAGAACTTACTTATTATAATTAAAGTTTATTTTATAGTTATTTATAGCCCTCCTAGATATAAGGTTAAAAGACCTATAGTTGTTTTTTTTAATTAATTTTATTTAACTATTTTAAATCTATAATAAGGTTTTATTTACTTAGATAGATATATAATCTTCTTAAAGAAGTATACTATATAATAAGCTATCTTCCTTCCTCTCTTACTAGAGTTAGTTATAATCCTTATTCTAAGAGTAATAAGCTTCTTTATTTATTTTAAATAGTTTTTAAAGCTCTCTAAGGTAGTAATAAATATACTAATCTATTTAGTTATATAGAATCTATTATCTTTATACTTCTTTACCCTTAAGAGTATATCTCTTATATAAGTAAGAACTTACTTATTATAGTTGAAGTCTATTTCTATAGCTATTTATAGGCTATTAGTTCTATATATCTAGATAATAAATTATAGTTACCTTACCTAGTAGTTGTCTTAGCTTTAGTAGTATAGTAGGCTGGAGGATTGCTTTCGAGTAGTCTTGTAATATAGTGTAAGAAGGTTGTGGTAGTTGCTCGGTTTAGCTAGATAGGTATATATTTAAGTAGAGCTAGAACCTTTAGGGTAATAGCAGCTTTTTATATCATTACCTATTTTAGCTAACTTAAAGCCCTGAGTTATATAGTAATAGTACTTATATATAGTGCTTAATAGTGTTAGACTAGCCTATAGTCTATGATAGCTTTAACCTCGACAGACTAGTCTATATTAAGGCTAATAGCTTATTAATAATACCGGCACAAATAGCGTTAGAGACTAGGTATAGCCTAATACACTATAGCTACTAGTATAAAATAGTAACTTCTAGCTATAAATAGGTTATAGAGAATTATAAAGTTACTATATCTTCTTTTACTATATCTTCTTTTACTATATCTTCTTTTACTATATCTTCTTTTACTATATCTTCTTTTACTATATCTTCTTTTACTATATCTTCTTTTATTATTAATTCTAGCTTAATAGAGGAACTTAAAAAATATAAATAGTTAGTTGATAGTTATTTATAGACTATTAGTTCTATATATTTAGATAATAGATTATAGTTATTTTATTTATTATCTTAGTTTTAATAAGTTAAAAGATTATTTTTAAGTAGTTTTATATAAAAAGTTATAATAGGTATATATTTAAATAAAGTTAGAATCTTAATTAAAATAATAGTAGCTTTTTATTAACTATTTATATTTTTAAGTTCTCTATTAAGCTAGAATTAATAATAAAAGAAGATATAATAAAAGAAGATATAGTAAAAGAAGATATAGTAAAAGAAGATATAGTGACTTTATAATTCTACTCTATAACCTGTCTATAGCTAGAAGTTGCTATTCTATACTAGCAGCTGTAGTGTATTAGGCTACACCTAGTCTGTTTGTGCTGGTGCTGTTAACAAGCTGTTAGCCTATCAAGGTTAAAGCTATCGCGGACTATAGGTAACCTAGTCTAACGCTGTTAAGCACTACGTGAAAGTGCTATCGCTGTGTAACTTAGGGATAAGTTGGCTAAAATGGGCAATGATATAAAAAGCCGCCATTGCCCCGACTGAGGTTCTGGCTCTGCTCAAACATACACCTATCACGATATAGTAGCTTTTTATATTATTATGTATTTTAGTTAACTTTTTCAAGTTATATAGTAATAGTACTTTTATATAGTACTTAATAGTATTAAACTAGTTTATAGTCTATAATAGCTTTAACCTTAATAATACTAGTATAAATAAATTAGGTATAGCTTAATATAGTATAAAATAATAACTTCTAGCTATAAATAAGTTATAGAGTAGAATTATAAAGTTACTATATCTTTTTATTATATTTTCTTTTACTATATTTTTTTATTATATCTTTTTATTATTAATTCTAGCTTAATAGAGAAATTTAAAAATATAAATAGTTAATATAAAAGAGTTTTTAAATTTAAAGCTATAAATATAATTTTTATATTAAAAAGTTTAGTTTATTTTTAATAAACTTAAAAGTATAAATTTAAATTTTATATATTATTTTAATTTCTTTCTTAAGTTAGAATTAATAATAAAAAGATAGTAAAAGAAAATATAGTAAAAAGATATAATAACTTTATAATTCTCTATAACTTATTTATAATTAAAAGTTACTATTACTATAACTAAGATTCTAACTTTACTTAAATATATACTTATTATAAGCTTTTATATAAAACTATTTAAAAGTAATCTTTTAATCTATTATATTTATTATTAAAGTTAAAATAACTATTAAATAAAGTAACTATAATTAATTATTTAAATATATAAAACTAATAACTTATAAATAACTATAAAATAGTAATTAATAAGTAAATATATCTTTATCTATAAAAAGTCTTTAAATTTAAAGCTATAAATATTATATTTATATTAAGAAAACTTAGTTTATTTATTAATAAACTAAGAAAATATTATATAAACTTTAATATTATTAAAATCTATATATTTTTTAAGGTAAAGCTATAAAAAGTATGTTATTATTAGTAGAGAAAAGATATTTAAAAGTTTTAAGAAAAGTTTAACTAAAGTTAGAAATTAAATTAAGTTATAAATTTAAAATAGTTAAATAAAACTATTTAAAAAAATAACTATAAGTCTTTTAATCTTATACTTAGAAGGAATATTTATATTTTTAATAAATTATTTAAATACTTTAAAGAATATTTATATTATTATAAATATAAGATAAAATAAAAGTTTATATTATAATTTAAAGTTACTATATAATATTTATTTTAATTAAATACTTTAAGAATAATATTATAGATAAAACTTTATTTAAAAATATAAACTCTATTATAATAGAAGAATATATTTATTTATAAATTATTATATAAGTTATTAAGGATAGTTTAGATATAAAGCTATATTTTAACTTTAAAGCTTTATAAAAATTAGTATACTATAACTTTTAAAAAACTTTAATAATATTACTATTATTAAATTTAAATTTTATATTATTAAAGGTATTAGCTTAGACTTTATTATTATTTTAAAATCTATAAATTAGTTTTTTTAGCTTATAATAAATAAGCTAATAAAACTCTAAAAATACTTTAATAAACTATTAAGATATAAATAATAAATAATCTCTATTAATATACTATTTAGTAATATATAGATTTATCTTTATTAAACTTTAATTAACTATAGTAACTATATAGTTATTTATTTAATAAGCTATAACTTTAAAGTTTTTTAATAATTATTAAAAGATATTTAATTTAATAATATATAAAGTTATAATAAATTATAAATATACTTTAATTCTTAAAAAACTATATTACTATATATTATATAGATTTATAGATTTTATATATTATTTTAGTTCCTCTATTAAGCTAGAATTAATAATAAAAAGATATAGTAAAAGAAAATATAGTAAAAAGATATAGTAACTTTATAATTCTCTATAATTTATCTATAACTAAAAGTTATTATTTTATATTAGTAGCTATAGTATATTAAGCTATATTTATTTATACTAGTATTATTAATAAACTATTAGTTTATTAAGATAATAATAAGTATTATTTTAATAAAGATTAAATAATATATACTTTAAATAAAGTATATTAGTAAAAAGTATCATTTAATAATTATTTACTTATAGATTTTTTTATATTTTAGTTCCTCTATTAAGCTAGAATTAATAATAAAAGAAGATAGTAAAAGAAGATATAGTAAAAGAAGATATAGTAAAAGAAGATATAGTAAAAGAAGATATAGTAAAAGAAGATATAGTAAAAGAAGATATAGTAAAAGAAGATATAGTAAAAGAAGATATATTAAAAGAATAAATAGTAACTTTATAATTCTCTATAACCTATTTATAGATAGAAGTCTCTATTCTATACTAATAGCTATAGTATATTAGGTTATACCTAGTCTCTAATACTATTTATACTAGTACTATTAAGGTTAAAGCTATTATAGACTATAGGCTAGTCTAATACTATTAGTACTATATAAGTACTATTACTATATAACTTAGAGCTTTAAGTTAGCTAATAGGTAATAAAAAAGCTATTATTACTCTAACTATCTTATAGAATATATATAGATTCTAGCTCTACTCTATAAATATATACCTATTATAACCTTCTTATACTATATTATAAGACTACTTAAAAGTAATCTTTTAGCTAAAGCTAAGACTTACTAGGTAGGTAACTATATTCTATTACTATATATCTAAATATATAAACCTAATAGCTCTACTATAAATAGCTATAAAAAAGATTAACCTATAAGTCTTTAATTATATAGAGAATACTCTTAAATAAATTCCTAAAGATAACCTCTCTATATTAAAAATCCTTAGTATCTTAATAGATTACTTAAAAGAATTTAATATAGATTCTAATATTATTATTAAAGTAGAAGGTAAAGATAAGAACTACTATTTAGAAGAGATTCTTTTTAAAATAGAAATAGTTTCTAACCTAAACTAAGTTATAGTTTAAAAATATTTAAATAAAATTAATTAAAAAAATAATTATAGGTCTTTTAACTTTATACTTAGGAGGGTAATTATTTACTTATATTATTACTATTAGTATAATATTTAAAAGAAAGATAATTAATAATTAATTAGTAATTTATAATTAATTTAAACTTTATAAAAACTAATATATATAATATTATTAGACTTTATTATTAGATTTTTAAAATACTATTAGTTAATATACTATAGTAGTTAAAGAAATTTAAGATCTTTAATTTACTAATACTAGTTATATATAAAACTTTTAAATATATATTATTAATTTCTAATTATAAAATATATATTATTAATTTCTAATTATATAATTTACTTAGCTAAATAATAAAGTATAATACTAGGTTAATAGTTACTATTAAGTAACTAGTTTTACTTTAATTTATTATTTTAAACTATAATATTAAATTTACTTTTTATTTTTAAATAAGTATATAAAATTAAAAGTAGTAGTTTAAGAGTAGCTAAGGGTTTTTATAAAAGTCTTTATAAAGTCTTTTATTAATAAAAAACTATTTACCTATACCTTTTATTTAAAAACTAAAAGCTCTCTTTTTTTTTTAAATAGATTTACTTATAAAATTTATAAAATTTAATATAAACTTTAAGCTTTTATACTATAAAACCTAAGTAATATTTTAATTTTATAAGTTAAAAATCCTTATAGCTTAGAAAGCTATAAAAATATTAATTTAATTATTTTTTTAATTTAAACTAACTATCTCTAACTATTTAACTAACTAATCTAACTAATTTAGTTAACTTTAACTATATAAGAAAAATAAAATATTTTATTAAAATACTACTAATTAAAAATAAGTTCTTTAAAATAAAAAATCTATTAATTATTAATATAGTATTAATTCTAAATATTCTATATTTATTATTATTTAAAAATAATAATAGTAATTTATTAACTTTATAAAGTACTTAAAAGATTATTTAATTTAATATAGATAATTGTTTAATTATTTAAACTTTTATAATTAATATTATTTTAATCTAATTTTATATAAATATTTAAAAGTTAAAGGTTTAAGATATTAAAGCTATAGTTTTATTTATTATAGCTAATTAGAAATCTAATAATAAATATAATAAAGAGATTAATAGTATTAATTTCTTTATATTATTATAAGAGGGGAAATAGAGTTAAAGTAACTATCCTTAATATATTAATTTAGATTAAGATAATACTACCTTTTATATAAGAGGGAAGGTTTAAAGGGGTTATATAGGGAAGGTCTAGTCCTTAGAGGGTATAAGTAAATAGGCTACCCTAGATAACTAAGTAGCTAGTAGAGCTTTTAGTCTATATATATACTCTTATATTACTCTCTCTCTATAGTAAAAAATTAGAGTACTAGTATAGGTAATAAGAGTTAAACCTAGAGCTTTATAATTACTTTCTAGATAGAGAGGGGGTATCTTTAGCTATACTATTATACTAAAGGCCCCTATACCTTAGTATATAGTTAGTATAATTATAGTATAAAGTAATTATAAGGGTTCTTTATAAAGCTATCTAGCTCTATATATATATACTCTATTATAACTTTATTATATTACTACTCTTCTTAGAGAAGAGAAAATTATCCTTAGGGTAATTTTTATTATACTAATTCTCTAGTATAGTATATTTCTATACTTTAATTTACTTAGATAGCCCTTTCTTATTAGAATAAGCCTTATAGAATTATTATAACTTTATTATTAAATTCTTAAAGTCTAATATAGAGTAGAAGATAGAGTTAGGGTTCTAACTTATCTATTTAACTTAGTACTTAAGTTATTCTTATATAAGATAGAAGGTAAAAACTTATTTAATCTTCTATTCTTTAGCTTTATTATATACCTTAGAATTAAGTAATATATAGTCTTAACTAGGAGAGGATTCTTTAAATCCTTCTATAGTTAGTTAGTATAAAATATATCTATTATATATTATCTATCTAGAATCTAGATAGTAGGAGTAACTATATATCTCCTTAATCTTATAAAAGTATTATATAAGAAGAAAGCTTAGTTTATTACTAGGTTAGATAGTAGACTATTCCTTTTAATAATAAAAATATAGTCTCTAATACTAAAATTAGGTTCCTATTAGTACTAATTTACTTATTTAGTTATATATTCTTATATCTTAATAAAAGCTTAGTACCTAATCTTATTATATTTATATAAAGTCTTAATTATATATTATATATTTATATAGTTAAGTTTCTTTATAGTAGGGAGGCCTTTTAGTTTAGTTTATTAAGTTTAGTTATACTTAAGTAATATAAAGTACTTATATAAGATCTTAAAGAGGATATATTATTAAGTACCTTATAAGGAAGAGAGGCCTATACTATATCTAGAGTAGATAATATTAGATCTTAGTTATTCTAATAGTAGTTAATATATATTTTTAGCTACTAATCTATCTATTAGTAATAGTTCTCTATTTACTTAAAGGTTTATAAATAGCTAGAGAATACTAGTTTCTACTTAATATCTAGAATATAAGAGACCTTATCTATAAAGTTTATAATAAACTAGGGTTCTCTATTAGATATTATAGACTATAGAAGTTTATAAATATAGAAGAGTTTATAGTAATATATTTATATAATATTTTATTATTATTATTTTAAAATAAATAATAGATTATAAAAGCTTTATAAAGTAGTTAATTATATTAAGTATATTATTAAAACCTTTCTTACTTTTAATATCTTCTTAAAGTCTATTATAATATACTACTATAACCTTTTAGGTATTAAGAGAGGATAGAGTAATCTAGAGGTCTTATTATATAGATATTTAGTAAAAAAATAAAGGTAGTTTACTATAAAGATATTTATATCTTTATATTAATTTAGCTAAAAATATAGCTTAATAACTATATTTTATATCTTATATATATTAAAGTATATAGATATTATACTACTATACTCTAGATAATATAGATTTATAAGTTATTATAAGCTAGTACTACTATCCTCCTTATATATAAAGTATTTACTATTAAGTATCTTCTAATCTTTATATCTTATATAGACCTTAATATAGTTCTCTTTAAAAAAAGGTATATTATATTAATAGCTAGGATTATATCTATAAAGAGTATACTTAAAAGAATAGCTAGTTTATTACTATAGTTAAGAATATATAGAAATATAGTATAGTTAGAATTAAATAACTTAAGTATATATATATTTATACTAATTAGGTAGAAGATAGCTATAGTATACTTAGTTTTTATTTCTCTTATAAAGTCTAGAGTTCTTAGGTTTTTATAAAAAAGGTTAGAAATAATATTATTAGCTTCTAAATAATATATAATAGTAAAATAGAATTTAGCTAGTTATACTATTTAGTTAGCTTATTATATATTTAATAGTCTTTAATTAAAAAGAATTCTAAAAGTTAATAATTAGTAATAATCTTAAAGAGTTCTTTCTATTAGAGGTTAATTAGTTCTACTTACTATATATCTAGGGAGTAGACTATAGCTATTAGCTTTTATTATAGATAAAATAGTTAAGCTTTATTCTTTATATCTAGTATAAGTAAAATACTACTAAGTATTAGCTATTATTATATATCTAGCTTATTATACTAGTTATTACTCTATTT
Source organism: Diaporthe vexans (assembly GCA_021188095.1). NCBI lineage: Eukaryota > Fungi > Ascomycota > Sordariomycetes > Diaporthales > Diaporthaceae > Diaporthe > Diaporthe vexans. Next base: position 558,775 of record JAJLLZ010000015.1, read on the forward strand.
AATATATTAGTTTTATCTAGATTTAATATTTATACTTAAAGTACTTTAATATTAGTATTAAGATTATAGTTTCTTTAATCTTTTAAATACTATTTATAGTTTATTATTAAAATTAAAGTAAGTATTTTTTAAGTAAAGTTAGTTAATAGTTTAACTATTCTATTATAAATTAGAATAAACTATTTATAGAAATTATAGAATCTTAAAAATACTTAAATCTATTTTATATTTATAAACTTTTTTAATTCTTAATTATTTTAGATAGATTTATAGATACTTTATTAGTACTAATAATAAAACCTATATACTTAGTTTTTATAATATAAAACTTATACTTATTAATATTAGTTTAAAGGCTAGCTTCTATTAACTTTTTAAGAACCTACTAGATATACTTCTTATAATTAGCTAGGGACTTAGAGTAGATTAGGATATTATCTAAATATATATAATAGAAAATATTGTTTTTTTAAAGCTAGTTATTAATAAATAACTAAAATATAACTAGGCTATTAGTAAGGCTAAAGAGGAGGACTTTATACTTAAATAAGCTATATTTAATATAGAATATAGTTAGGTTAATATTTAAATCTTAGATCTAAACTTAGTAAAATATCTATTAAATATTAATTTTAAAGAAAATCTTAATCTTAGTAATCTTATTTAGAGTTTTATTAATAAGGGGTAAAGGATATTAGTTATATTTAGTAAGTATATTTAGCTTATAATAATTTATATAAAACCTTAATTCTCTATTTACCTTCTAGGTAAAAAAAATTAGTATAATCTAAGGTATAGTACTTATTATAATAAAACCCTTTTTTAGAGCTTTAGTAATATACTTCTAGTATTCTTCTAGCTTTTTAAGTAACTATTTATAAAGTAAAGTAAAACTAAGGTTTTTTAACTACTTACCTTTTTAGAGCTTAATCCTATAGTTATAATAGTAATAAGGGGCTATTATATTTAAGTTATACTTACTAAATATATTAAGTAAGTTATAATAGTTATCTAGTATTAGCTATTATACTTTTATCTTAGGTCCTCTTTATTATATAGTAATACCTCCTTATACTTTTTTTCTCTTTTTATCTTAGATAAAATACTTAATTTTATAAAGACTAGTAATACCTATAATATTATCTTTACTAATTAAAGAAAAGAATATAGTATTATAATAGTAATATTAATATACTACTTATACTATATTATATCTTTCTTTAAGATATACTTATATCCTTATATATCTATTAGGATATTTAGGCCTAGTACTTTTTCCTCCTCCTCCTTAGTAGAGTTATTATTATTATTATTAGAGATAGATATATATAACTATTTATTTATCTTAGTCTCTTTAGCTATTATATCTTTAGTTAGGTAGGTAAGGATATAAAAAGAAGGTTATATTAGAGGTAGAGGTTTATATAATAAGATATTAGTAGGATAGATAGCTAGCTTAGCTAGGGTTATTTTACTTTATTTTATATCCTATAGCTTATATATATAGAACTATACTTACTAAATAGTAGTATAGTTAAGCTATAGCTAGTAGCTATTAAGTTTATACTTCTTATTATTTATAAATACTTTATTATAATAGTCTATATCTACTTAATATACTAGATTAGATAATAGTATAGCTACTATATTATTTATAGGGATATTATAAATAACTAGGCTAGATACTTATATATTAGGAAAGATAATATACTAGTATTATATATTAACCTATATATTATATATCTCTAGCTACTTATAGCTTATAATAATATTATATCTTATATTAAGAACTAATAAGGGTATATACTTAGTTAAGTAGTTGCTTTAGTATTATATTAAGAGTAATATTAATATACTATAAAGCCTTACTATTATAGTTACTAATACTTTATAAATTAAAATTCTTAATTTATAAAGCTTAAAGATACTTAATTACCTAGTATACTAGTTATATACTTATAAATATATATTTATCTACTTTTATATCTACTAAGGTATTATTTATTATTAAAGATAGTCTATTATATACTATATTATATAAGATTATAAAGAGTAAGTCTTTAAGATATTTCTTTAACTAGTTATTTACTATCTTCTTTTACTTTAGTAATACTTCCCTTAAAAGGGAGTTAATTTTACCTAGGGTATAGTATTTTCTAAGTTATTAGAAAAGTTAAGCTTTTTATAGTTAAAGAGACCGGATATTCGCGCACCTATTTTTAGATCCCGCGCACCCTTTACTGACTAAGCAGCCTTCTAGCTAATCAGAGCTCCTAGTATTTCGTTAAGAACACTACCCCTTTCCTAGTTAATTTAATAACTTAGTATATAAAATTTTTTAAAAATACTGCTTTTTATTTAATTCTTTTTATTTAATTCTTTATTTAATTCTTTATTTAATTCTTTATTTAATTCTTTATTTAATTCTTTATTTAATTCTTTATTTAATTCTTTATTTAATTCTTTATTTAATTCTTTATTTAATTTTCTTTAATTCTTTTTTAATATACTTTTAATTCTAACTTAAAATTAGATTTTTCTAAGTAATAAAGCTAGTATTTATATAAAATAAAGAATTTATATATATTTTTATAATTATAACTTTACTAGAACTTAAATTATAACCTTATAAATTAAATATTATTTATTAAATAAAACTTTAAATAAAAATATAAAACTAATTTTAAATAACTTTAAATTTTATATACTTAAATACTTATAAAGGTATTAATATAAAATTAGAAAGATATTTATATATATCTTAATAAATACCTTAAAAGTTAAAAAAAGGGATTCTACTCTATACTATCTATTTTTACCTTATAAATATCTATTCTTTAAAAAATTAAATAAAAATTAATAAAATATTAAATAAAATATAATACTTTTTTAAGTTATATTATTTAATATATATTATTTAATTTATATTATTTAATTTATATTATTTAATTTATATTATTTAATTTATATTATTTAATATATATTATTAAATATATATTATTTAATCTATAATAATTTATAATATATTTTTAAATAATTAATATAAGAAAATAAATAAATATTTATTTTTATTTTTATAATTTATTATTATTATAAAAATACTTAACTTTTATAGTTTTATAAGTAAAAATAAAATAATAAAAAAATTATTATTAAAGTTACTTTATTTATACGGGTGGGGCTGCTTAGTCAGCAAAGGGTGCGCAGGATCCGAATTTGGGTGCGCGAATATCCGGTCTCTAGTTAAACTAGAGAGTATTCTAGAGATAGTTCTTAGACTCTACCTTTAAGAAGTATTATTTATAGAGGTTATTAATATATACCTTATATTCTATATTAACCTTACTAATAGTATTATTTTTATTTAAGGTAGAATACTTACTAGATCTATATTTTTTCTAATAGTATTAGAAATAAGTATCTTTTTTTATATTTTTTCTAAACTATTTATAGAATAGAGAGTTAGTATAGATATTAGATAGAATTAAACTATTTTAACTACTATAACTATTATATTATTTACTTTAGTTAAACCTATTATAATTTAATTTAGATCTAGAGGAAGGTTTAATAACTTTATAATAGTAGTAGAACTTATTATTTATCTATTAGTTAGTAAAGTTAATATACTAAGCTAGGAGTAAAATACTCTAGAAGTTAACCTAAGAGTTAATAAAGTAAATAGTAAGTACCTTCTAAAGAGTTAGAGAGAGATATTACTTAAACTTAGCTTTAAGGTTTAACTTAGGCTTTTCTAGCTATACTATAAGCTAAATAAAAGTATTTTAGAATATCTAGTAGTTAATAGGCTTCTTCTTAGTATTTATAAGATAGTAGATTATTAGATTTATTATATATAACTTCTTAAAGTACTTAATAGCTTTATACTAAAGCTCTAGATTAGTATAGATATTATTAAGATACTTAATAATTTTATTTATAGTCTTAAAGGTAATTATAAAGTTATAGTTAATATATAGTAAAATATTTATAATTATCTATTTAGCTAGATATAATATAATATATTAAACTTTTACCTATAGTATTATATACTAATTTTAATTAGTTTTAACTTATAATAGATTTAAATAACCTAGAGTTTAAGGGAATCTCATCTTTCTTATTATTATTATAAAATTTAGATAAATTATTAATCTTAAGAGTATATTTAATTTTAGTTTTTCTAATAGTAAACTAGGTAACTTTATAAAAGGCTAGAGTTTACTACTAGGTTTTTTAATTAGAGTATACTAGGTTTATATTAATAATATAGTAGTTAAGGTTAGTATTAGTAGTAGAGTTAGTAGCTAGACTAATAATAAAAGTAGGGTTAAGGTAATTAATAGCTCTATTACTATTTATTTTTATAGTAGCTATAAGCTTTTACTTAAGCTACTAGATTTAGGTATTTTTATAGTTAATATTTTTATTATATTAATTAATTATAATCTAAGCCTTAGAAGATAAGGTATTATCTATATTAGTAGTATATTACTTAGTAGCTTTATTATTTAAGTAATAGACCTACTAGTATAAGGTATTTATAGTAATATTTAGTTACTTAGCTATTATATATATGTTATTAACCTAATAGATAGCTACTTTTAATTTAAGAGTTTATATTTTAAACTCTATAAATAGAGTAGGTAGATCCTTCTTTATTAGGTTTTTAAATATTATATATAATATAGATCTATTACTTTTTATTTATAATTACTTACTTATAGGAGTAATTACCTAGAAATAGTATATAAGGCTATTTTAGCTTCTTTTATAGATTATAGAGAGAATATTAATCTTCTTTTTAAAGTCTTAAGAGAGATTATAGCTACTAAATAAGTATTACTATTTATTCTAAGCTAATATTCTTCTTAATAGTTACTTATAGGTAATAATTTCTATAGGCCCCTCTTTAAGCTTACCTTCCTTACTATCTTCTATAATAGTAAGGGTAGGGACTAGCTTTTTAGGACTAGGTATAGTATATAGGACTATATTTATTATAGTAACCTTTAGGTAAGATATATTTAGCTTCTCTTATTACTTTTAGAGTAGTCTAACTTCTCTTTAATTAAAGTTAACTTTACTCTATATATACTTAAAGTATTTATTTATTAATATCTTATTAGGGGTATCTATAGCTATTATAGCTTATTAGTTATTTTAGTTAGTAGATAGTATTATACTTTCTTTATTCTTCTTTATTTAGGGTAGAATAGTTTATATCTTTTTAGACTAATTAATTAATAGAAGGGTAAATATAGTTAATCTAAATTATATTATAAGAGGGGAAATAGAGTTAAAGTAACTATTCTTAATATATTAATTTAGATTAAGATAATACTACCTTTTATATAAAAGGGAAGGTTTAAAGGGGTTGTATAGGGAAGGTCTAGTTCTTAGAGGGTGTAGGTAAATAGGCTATCCTAGATAACTAAGTAGCTAGTGGGGCCCCTAGCCTATATATATACTCTTATATATATAATATAAGAATTAAATTAATTTAGTTTTTTATTATTATTTAATAACTAGAGACTTAGATTATTATATTAAATAAAAAGTATAATAAATCTATAATAATTTCTCTAACTTTTTTACTTTTTACTTTATAATTAAAGACTTAATTTTTACTAAGTATTAAAATTTATTTAATTATAACTATTTTAAAAGGTTTTTCTAAATTAATATTAAAGTATTTTTTTATAAATACTATATAATAATTATTTTCTTTATTATAGATTTTTTATATTATTTTAGTTCCTCTATTAAGCTAGAATCAACAATAAAAGAAGATAGTAAAAAGATATAGTAAAAGAAGATATAGTAAAAGAAGATATAGTAAAAGAAAACACAATAACTTTATAATTCTCTATAACCTATCTATAGCTAGAAGTCGCTATTCTATACTAATAGCTATAGTATATTAGGCTATACCTATTTACACCAGTACTATTAATAAGCTATTAGCCTATCAAGGTTAAAGCTATCACAGACTATAGGCAACCTAGTCTAACACTATCAAGTACTATATATAAGTAATATCGCTGTATAACTCAGGGACAAACACAAGTTAGCTAAAATAAGCGATAATAAAAAGCTGCTATTACCCTGACTAAGGTTCTAGCTCTGCTTAAACACACACCTATCCACTACAACCTTTTTACACTATATTATAAGACCACTTAAAAGTAATCTTTCAGCCTACTACACTACTAAAGCTAAAACTATAGGTAAAGTAACTATATTCTATTATCTAGATATATAAACCTAATAGCTCTATAGCTATAGAATAAAGATTAACCTATAAGTCTTTAATTATATAGAGGAAGCCCTTAAGTAGGTTCCTAAAGATAATCTCTCTATATTAAAAATCCTTAGTATTTTAATAGATTACTTAAGAGAATTTAATATAGATTCTAATATTATTAACTTCTTTATAAACCTTAAGGCTAAGTAGGAGAATAATATACTATTATTAAAGTAGGAGGAGAAGATAAGGACTACTATCTAAGAGAGGTTCTTTCTAAAATAAAACTAGTTCTTAACCTAGACTAGGCTATAGCTTTAAAATAGTTAAATAGAATTAATAAAAAAAAAATAATTATAGGTCTTTTAACCTTATACCTAGGAGGGATTTTCTTTATTATACTTTAGAAGATTAATTATAAATTATACTTAATTACTAAGTATCTAAGTAATAGTTTTAATAACTTAAAGAGTTAGAGTTTTAAGTTAGTTAAAGTATATAAGAGTAATATTAAAAAAATATAAAAATAATTATCACTCTTAGATATAAGGTTAAAAGATCTATAATTTTTTAATTAATTTTATTTAACTATTTTAAAACTATAGCTTAGTTTAGTATTTAAGTTAGAAATTAGTTTTATTTTAAAAAGAACCTCTTTTAAATGATAATTCTTATTTTTTTCTACTTTAATAATAGTATATTATTCTCTTACTTAATTTTAAAGTTTATAAAGAAGTTAATAATATTAAAATCTATATTAAATTATTTTAGATAATCTATTAAGATATTAAAGATTTTTAATATAAAGAATTATTTTAGGAACTTATAAAGGCTTTCTCTATAATTAAAGACTTATAGGTTAATCTTATTTTATAACTATTTATAAATAAGTAGAGTTATTAGGTTTATATATTTAAAACTATATATAATAATAGAATATAGTTATTTTATTTATCTTAGCTTTAATAAGCTAAAAGATTACTTTTAAGTAGTTTTATAAAAGGTTATAATAGATATATATTTAAATAAAACTAGAATCTATATATATTTTATAAAATAGTTAAAGTAATAATAGCTTTTTATTATATTTATTTTAACTAACTTAAAGTTCTAAGTTATATAATAATAATATTTATATATAATACTTAATAGTATTAGACTAGATTATCTATAGTTTATAATAGTTTTAATCTTAATAAACTAATAGTTTATTAATAGTATTAGTATAAATAAACTAAGTATAGTTTAATATACTATAGTTATTAGTATAAAATAGTAACTTTTAGTTATAGATAGGTTATAAAGAATTATAAAGTTATTATATCTTTTATTATATCTTTTTTATTATATCTTTTTTATTATATCTTCTTTTACTATCCCTCCTAAATATAAGGTTAAAAGACCTATAGTTATTTTTTTTTAAATAATTTTATTTAACTATTTTAAATCTATAGCCTAGTCTAGTCTCTAGCCTTAGCTAAACCTTTTATTAAAGTTTTCAAGTACCTTCTTCTCTACTAGTAATAACTTTATACCCCTCTATAGCTTTACTCTAAGGAATATATAGGTTTTAATAGTATTAGGGTCTATATTATATACTCTTAGTTTATTAATTAATAAACTAAGCTTTATTAATATAGATATAGTTTCTATAGCTTTAAATTTAAGAGCTTCTTCTATATAGAGGTATATCTAGTTATTAATTACTATTCTATAGCTATTTATATAGAGCTATTAGTTCTATATATTTAGAACTATATATAGTAATAGATTATAGTTACCTTACCTGTTATCTCAGCTTCAGTGGTAAGCATAGTAGGCTAAAAGATTACTTTTAAGTAGTCTTGTAACATAGTGTAAGAAGGTCGTGTCGCTCAGTTTAGCCAGATAGGTGTATATTTAAGTAGAGCCAGAACCTTCAGGGTAATAGCAGCTTTTTATATCATTACCTATTTTGGCCAACTTGTGTTCGTCCCTGAGTCACACAGCAATAGCACTTTCATATAGTACTTAACAGCGTCAGACTAGCCTACAGTCCGTAATAGCTTCAACCTCAACAAACTAGTCTATATTAAGGCTGATAGCTTGTTAACAGCACCAGCGTAAATAGACTAGGTATAGCCTAACATACTACAGCTACTAGTATAGAATAGCGACTTCTAGCTATAGATAGGTTATAGAGAATTATAAAGTTACTATATCTTCTTTTACTATATCTTCTTTTACTATATCTTCTTTTACTATATCTTCTTTTATTATCTTCTTTTATTATTGATTCTAGCTTAATAGAGGAACTAAAACAATATATAAAATCCATCTTCTTTTACTATATTTTCTTTTACTATATTTTCTTTTATTATATTTTCTTTTACTATATCTTCTTTTACTATATCTTCTTTTATTATCTTTTTTATTATTAATTCTAGTTTAATAAAGGAACTAAAATAATATATAAAATTTATAAAAATAATTAGTTTATTAAAAAGAAGATTGAAGAATAAAGTAGCTTTTATAGAAATAAGAGTTAACTAAAAGGTTAATTAAGAGGCTAATTAAAATAATTAAGAAGCTAATCAAGATAAATTATAAGTTTAATTAAAAGACTAATTAAAAGAATAATTAATTAAACTATATTAAAAATAAGATTAAGTATATAAAGAGATTAGTTTAAAGCTAACTATTATTAATAAAAAAGTTACTAAATTTAAATTTAAAAACTAAAATCTAATAGAGAAGAACTAAAGGTTTTATAATATAGTTATAAATATATAATTAAAGTATTATAGTTATATATATTAGAAGTAAGCTATAAATAAGAAGATAAAGGTATAAATAATATAAATACTCTTATTACTAATATAATACTAAAGAAAGCTAATTATATATTTAATTATTATATTATTATTATAAATACTATTATAAATATTAAAGTAAATATTATTATAAATACTCTAAATAACTCTAATAACTTATTCTTATTCTTTAATAATAATAATAATAAACTTAACTATTATAATCTAAACTCTTTATTTAACTATAGATTATACTATAATACTTTAAGTAATTTTATTAATAATATTTTAAAAAAGTATTTAATATAAAGTTAAATACTTTATTAAATTTCTTCATTTATTTATATAGTATAATAACTTTATTAAAAATAAAAGTATTATTTTCTATACTTAACTATATAAACTTACTAATAAGTCTAAGGTAAATATTAATTACTACTCTATTAATTATACTTATATAGATATAATTAAAAGTAAATATCTAAAAAGATATACTAAAAGATTAGTTTATATTTTAAAAATAATTATTTAAATTAAATTATTACTTTTAAAATTACTTTAATAACTTAAAGTTAAATATAATAATTCTAACTATTATATAAATATTAAAGTTAAGTAGATTAACTTTAAAATAAAATTAAATATAAACTTTATTTTTTTAAAAATAAGTTTATTAGTTTTACTAAGCTTTATCTCTTTATAAATATTTTAAAAAAAAATTATATAATAAAATAATAAATTATAACTATCTTTATAATATATTATAAAGAAGTATATTAATAATAATACTATCTTTTAAGTATACTATTTATTTATTTAATAACTAAATTAAAACTACTATTATATTAAATAATTATATATTAAGTTTAATAATAATTAACTATTTATATTTTTAAGTTTCTTTATTAAACTAGAATTAATAATAAAAGAAAATATAATAAAAGAAAATATAGTAACTTTATAAAACTTATTTATAATTAAAAGTTACTATTTTATATTAATAACTATAGTATATTAGACTATATTTAGTTTTAATATTATTTATACTAATACTATTAAGATTAAAACTATTATAAATTATAAATAATCTAGTTTAATACTATTAAGTATTATATATAAGTATTATTACTATATAACTTAAAGTTTTAAATTAGCTAAAATAGATAATAATATAAAAAGTTACTATTACCTAAAAATTCTAGCTCTACTTTATAAATATATACTTATTATAACCTTTTATATAAAACTATTTAAAAGTAATCTTTTAACCTACTATATTATTAAAGCTAAGATAATAAGTAAATTAATTATAATCTATTACTATATATTTAAATATATAGAACTAATAGCTTATAAATAACTATAAAATAATAATTAATAATTAAATATACCTTTATATAAAAAAGCTCTTAAATTTAAAGCTATAAATACTATATCTATATTAATAAAGCTTAGTTTATTAATTAATAAACTAAAAATATATAATATAAATTTTAATACTATTAAAACCTATATATCTCTTAAAAGTAAAACTATAAAAGAGTATAAAGTTATTATTAGTAGAAGAAAGTACTTAAAACTTTAGAAAAGGTTTAGTTAAGGCTAGATTAGGTTATAGATTTAAAATAGTTAAATAAAATTATTTAAAAAATAACTATAGATTTTTAACTTTATATTTAAAAGGGAAGTTTAATAATAATAATAATAATAATAATAAAAGTAATAATAATAATAATTATAATTATTTTAATTATTTTTAAAGTTAATATTTATATTATATCTAATTAATTAGGTTTATTAGCTTTAAAGATTACCTAGTAATATAAAGTTTTTAAAAGTAACTAAAATATAACTATAAGGTTAGTATATATTATATTTATTATTAACAACTATATTATTAAAACTACTTTAATAAGCTAGTAATATTTTATATTTTTATAAAGATTATTATTATTAAACTATAATAATTATAAATACTATTTTTAATAAAGAAAGCTAAAGCTATAATTAATACTATTAGTATTAGTATTTATATAAATAACTTTACATATAACTAAAAAATACTTAACTTTAAAATAAACTTTATTTAAGTAATAGCTTATTATTAAGATTTTAATATTAGAGAACTATAAAAATCTAAATTTTAAAAAATAAGTTATTTTTAATTTTTTAAAATAAATCTTTAAGGAGATCTTTTAGTTTTAAAATATACTATAGTTTTAAATTTAATTTTTATTATTATAAAAACTTTAATAAACTAAAAAATAAATAAACTAATTTTTATAAATATTTTACTAGTTATAAAGATATAATATAACTTTAATTTATATTTATTTATATTATTATTTATTTTAGCTAACTTTTTAAGTTATATAATAATATTTTTATATAATACTTAATAATATTAGACTAGTTTATAGTTTATAATAGTTTTAATTTTAATAAACTAGTTTATATTAAAGTTAATAACTTATTAATAGTACTAGTATAAATAATATTAGAGACTAAATATAACTTAATATATTATAGCTATTAGTATAAAATGTATAAAATAGTAACTTCTAGCTATAAATAAGTTATAAAGTAGAATTATAAAGTTACTATATCTTCTTTTATTATATATTTTTTACTATATCTTTTTTACTATATCTTCTTTTATTATCTTTTTTTATTAATTTTAACTTAATAGAGAAACTAAAATAATATATAAAATCTATAACTTTAATTTATTATAGCTAATAGATTTTAAATTATAAATTATATAAGAATTTAATAAAAAACTATTTTAGATTTTAAATATAATTTTACTTAATAACTTTATTATTTAAAATAAACTATATTAATAGTTATCTTTAATTATTCTAAATATACTATATAAGATAATTATAAATAAAAATAGTTTATTAACTTTAATATAGCTATTAATATATAATATTATTAACTTAATTTAAAAAAAAAAAAATAAACTTTTAATTCTCTATCTCTACTAGTTCCTCTTTAAAAATAAGTTAATACTACTTATTATACTAGTTAAACTAACCTCTAATACTTTAAATATTACTTATTTAGATATAACTATATATATTAAAAATATAATAATACATATCTTTACTATATAGAAGTATATTAAATAACTTAAAAAAATCTAAAATTACTCTCTTTTAACTATAATAACCTAGAATTTATTTATTAAAACTTTAAATAAACTTTAATAAAAATAGAAAATAAATAATATACTGAATAAAACTTTATTTAAAATATATCTTAAAATACTATCTTTATAAGGATAGAAATTCATACACCTAATTTTAGACCTTACCCACCCTTATATAACTAATTAGTACCTATATATATATATAAATTTATTTTAACTAGGGGCTCCTATAGTAATTATTAAGGTTATTATATATAGCTAGTATTTAATATTATATCTTTACTAACTAACTAACTAAGGTAGAAAACTATATAAATAATATATATAAGGGCTTAATTCTATAGTATTTTTAAGTAGAATTTATACTTAACTATATACCTAACTCTTACTAAGTACCTTAATCTTTAATTATATACCCTTACTATTACTAATATTACTAGTAAGTTTATCTATAGTTAGGTTTATATATTTTAACTAGTTAATAGTCCTCTATATACCTATATACTACTTTTTAGCTAATAATAGTATACTTAAGGATATACCTAAAGTAGTAGAATATTATTTTAACTAGTAGTTTACTTACTTTATAAGCCTTACTATTAGCTACTAGTTTTACTAAATAGTCTCTTATTTAGTTCTACTACTATAGGTATCCTCCTAATCTAGGGACTATAGGGTTAAGTTATTCTACTCCTAAGCTAAATTTATATATTAAAGGGAAACTATTATTATCCTTATTTTATTACCTACCTTACTTTCTAAGCTAGTAGTTATTAAGTTTATTCTTTTACTTATTATAGATATTACTTAGTTTCTATTACTTTTAAGAATTCCTACTTTATTAGCTATAAATATAGATATATTATATAGTTATCCCTTTATTCTAATCTATTTAGGTAAGTAGACTACTAGTAGAGAGTTCTTAGCTAAAAGATTATAATTAAGCTAGAAGAATTTATATATATCTACCTTTATTAGAGGCTCCTTCTCTCTTTTCTTATCTATAATTTAATTAGTATAAATTAAACTATATTATATAAATATAGAGTAAATATAAGTTATAGGTAAGTAGTTAATATATAGAACCTTATCTCTAACTATTTATTTTAACTACTTCCTTATCTTTAAGAGAAGATCTAGTACTACCTATAATATCTATACTAGAAGACTATCTAGTTACTTCTATCTATTAAATTTCTAAAGGAAGGATATTTTCTAATATACTTTTTCTAAATAGAAGTTATATATAATATCCTCTAAAGCCTTATAAGTAGCCTTAATAAGATAAAGAAAATTCTCTATTCTATAACCTAAATAAAGTTTAAGCTTTTAGTATAAGCTCTCTATTAATAATATTATATATAAACTAAAGTTAAAGACTTTATAAATCTAATAGACTACCTATTTAATAATAATCTCCTCCTTCTAATCTATATAGTAAGTCTTTAAATACTTAAATTACTATTTAGTCTAAGAACTTCTCTTATAAATATTACTAAACTATATTATAGATATTATAATTAGTTAAATACTCTATAAACTTAAATAGGTTAAATAGAGCTTAGTAAATATAGAGGATATTATCTAGAACCCTTAATAGGATTATTACCTTATTCCTTACTAGTATATTATGTAAGGCTATTTCTTTATTATTCTCTTTCTTTTAAGATTCCTCCTCTTCTTCTTATATTATTATTAATTCTATTAGCTTCTACTACTTTTCTTAATATTAAGTATAATATTTATATTTATATAGAAGATATAGAGTTAGTAGTAAAAGGAAAAATATAGTTAATAGTATTAATTAAAATAGTATTATAGTTAGTAATAATTACTCTTAAAGCTATAGCTTTATACTCTACTAGTAGTAATTTAACTTATTTAAAAAGCTATTAAAAACCTATTTCCTTCTTATTATTAATAATACTCTAAAATAGAGTAAGTTCTTCTTTATATATATTATAGCTATACCTTAGAAGTATAGTAACTTCTTATTATTTATTAAATAGATATAATTAAAGAGATATATTATAAAAAATATTACTCTTAAATCTATATAATCTACTACTTTTTATACTAGAAGATACCTATAATATTTCCCTTCTTATCTTAAGTCTAATAGTACTAATAGCCTTACTTCTTAAGCTAGTCTAGAGTTACTTATAATAGTATATAGATACTCTACCTCTCTTTCCTCTATTCTACTAGCTAAGCCTTTATTATATAAGGTTTTAGCTTAATTATAGGATACTCCTATTAGAGTATAAGTTTAAGTTTCTTTAGCTTTATTAGGGAAGGGTTATATACTATTTAGGAGAGGAATTTATATTATTTAGTTATTAGCTTTATCTAGCCTTACTAAGCCCTAGTAACTACCTAAGGCCTATAATAGATATACTTCTCCTCTTAGATTATAAGCTTCTACTTATCTATTATTATCTTAGTTATATAAATAGTTACTTACTAAGGATAGTTTACTTTAATTATAGTAGTATTATAAGTAGTTATAGCTAAAGATTATTATATACTATAGCTATAAGCTAATATCCTCTATTTTAACTTAGAACTATATAAGACTATTAGCTAGCTAACTAACTTTATTACTTTATTTAACTTAGCTTTAAACTTCTTATAGATATTATATCTATTATTAAAAAGTCTTAGGAATATAGAGAGATTAGAAAGTACTAGTTAGTAATAGTTATTAGTAGTAATACTAGAGTTCTAGTTATAATAGTCTACTTCTTAGAGGTTACTAGATTGAATAGGGGAATAAATAAGTTATAGATAAGAGATAAGGGTTAGGAGATAGATAATAGGTGTAATAGAATATATTAGTTATATTCCTTAGTCCTTATTAGACTTTAAGCTAGCTTATTCTAAGAGGGAGAATACCTTCTTATTTATATTTGTTTTTAAACTAGATAGAATTTTTAAGAATTATTTAATTACTAATTAGAGACTAGTGATTAGTAATATATTAGCTAATAATTAGCTAATATTAAATTTAGTTAAAGTAGGTAGAAGAGGGCTAAATCTAAAGAAGGAAGGTTATATTTCTTATATAGTTAAAGAAGTCTTCTATATAGAAGGTTTTAGAAATCTACTTATATAAGTAGATTATATAAGTATATATTATAGGGTTATATTATAGTATAAGTTAGTAGTATATTAAATATATAGCTTATAGCTAAATAGCCCTTATAGTTAATAAGTTATTAATAAAAGTAGTTATTATTTTATTATTATAAAAGAGCTTTTTATTTATTTTATTATTAGAGGATTTTATTTATTATTATTATTATATATATTTATAAACCTTATTTAAATTAGTATTATATAAGTGTATTTTGCTTACATAATATCTTATACTACTTACTACTATAGCTTAAGCCTAGAGTAGTCTAGCACCTATATTATTATCTATAATACTAAAAAAACAATATCTAACTAGATATAATTAAAATTTAATCCTAAATTAACTATATTCATCAGTTAGATAGTTAATTTAACTTATAGTTAAGTAGTTATTAGTAAGTATTACCTAGTAGGAAGAGATATATTCTAAGGTATATTCTATAGGATATAAAAAAACACTACTTAGGGGGTATAATAAGGTTAAATAGGGTACTCTGATTAGCTAGAGTAGATCTTAGTTATATAAGGGTGCACGAGGTCTAAAATTAGGTGTATGAATTTCTATCCTTATCTTTATTATTACTTTAAAAGTATTAAATATAATAAGAAAAATAAGAAAAATAGAAAAATAACTAAGACTATATAATTAGAGTAAATATATATAAATATTATATCCCTTCTAAGTATAAGGTTAAAAGATTTATAGTTATTTTTTTTTAAATAATTTTATTTAACTATTTTAAATCTATAGTCTAATCTAGTTTTTAGCCTTAGAGGAACCTTTCCTTAAAGCTTTTAAGTACCTTCTTCTTTATTAGTAATAAATTTATACCTCTCTATAGCTTTACTCTAAGGGATATATAGATTTTAATAGTATTAGGGTTTATATTATACTCTCTTAGTTTACTAATAAATAAACTAAGCTTTCTTAATATAGATATAGTATCTATAGCTTTAAATTTAAAGGTTTTTTTTATATAGAAATATACCTAGTTATTAATTACTATTTTATAGGTATTTATAAGCTATTAGTTTATATATCTAAATAATAGATTATAATTACTTTATCTATTATCTTAACTTTAATAGTAAGTATAGTAGGCTAAAGATTACTTTTAAGTAGTTTTATATAAGAAGGTTATAATAGATATATATATTTATAGAGTAGAGCTAGAACCTTAGTTAGGGTAATAGTAGCTTTTTATATTATTACCTATTTTAGCTAACTTATATTTATAAAGCCCTAAGTTATATAGTAATAGTACTTTTATATAGTATTTAATAGTATTAGACTAGCTTATAGTCTATAATAGTTTTAACCTTAATAAGCTAATAGCTTATTAATAGTACTAGTATAAATAGGTATAGCCTAATATACTATAGCTACTAGTATAGAATAATAACTTCTAACTATAGATAAGTTATAGAGAATTATAAAGTTACTATATTTTCTTTACTATATTTTCTTTTACTATATCTTCTTTTATTATATCTTCTTTTATTATTAATTCTAGCTTAATAGAGGAACTTAAAAATATAAATAGTTAATATACTATATTTAATTATAATCCCTCCTAGGTATAAGGTTAAAAGATCTATAATTATTTTTTTAATTAGTTCTATTTAACTATTTTAAAGCTATAACTTAGTTTAAGTTAGGAACTATTTTTATTTTAAAAGAATCTCTTCTAAATAGTAGTCCTTATCTTTACCTTCTACTTTAATAATAGTATATTATTCTTCTACTTAGTCTTAAAGTTTATAAAAAGTTAATAATATTAGAATCTATATTAAATTCTTTTAGATAATTTATTAAAATACTAAGGATTTTTAATATAAAGAGATTATCTTTAGGAACCTATTTAAGGATATTCTTTATATAATTAAAGATTTATAAGTTAATCTTTATTCTATAGCTATTTATAGTAGGGCTATTAGGTTTATATATTTAAATAATAGCCCTCCTAGGTATAAGGTTAAAAGACCTATAATTATTTTTTTTTAATTAATTCTATTTAACTATTTTAAAGCTATAATCTAGTCTAGATTAGAAACTATTTCTATTTTAGAAAGAACCTCTTCTAAATAGTAGTCCTTATCTTTATCTCCTACTTTAATAATAGTATATTATTCTCCTACTTAGCCTTAAAGTTTATAAAGAAGTTAATAATATTAGAATCTATATTAAATTCTCTTAGGTAATCTATTAAAATACTAAGGATTTTTAATATAAAGAGGTTATCTTTAGGAACCTACTTAAGGGTATTCTCTATATAATTAAAGACTTATAGATTAATCTTTATTCTATAGTTATAGAGCTATTAGATCTATATATCTAGAACTATATATAGTAATAGAATATAGTTACCTTATTTAGTAGTAGTTTTAGCTTTATATAGTAGGCTGAAAAATTACTTTTAAGTAGTCTTATAATATAGTATAAAAAGGTTATAATAGGTATATATTTATAGAGTAAAGCTAGAACCTTTAGGGTAATAGTAGCTTTTTATTATTACTTATTTTAGCTAACTTAAAGCCCTAAGTCACATAGTAATAACACTTATATATAGTATTTAATAGTATTAGACTAGGTTACCTATAGTTTATAATAGCTTTAACCTTAATAGTCTATATTAAGGCTAATAGCTTATTAATAGTACTAGTATAAATAGACTAGGTATAGCCTAATATACTATAGCTACTAATATAGAATAGGGACTTCTAGCTATAAATAGGTTATAGAGAATTATAAAGTTACTATATCTTCTTTTACTATATCTTCTTTTACTATATCTTCTTTTACTATCTTCTTTTATTATTAATTCTAGCTTAATAGAGGAACTAAAATAATATAAAAAATCTATATTTAAATAATAGAATATAGTTATCTTACTTATTTTAACTTTAGTAGGTTAAAAGATTACTTTTAAGTAGTCTTATATAAGAAGGTTATAATAGGTGTGTATTTATAGAGTAGAGCTAGAACCTTTAAGGTAATAGTAGCTTTTTATTATTACCTATTTTAGCTAACTTCCCTAAGTTATATAGTAATAGTACTTATATATAGTACTTAATAATATTAAACTACTAGGTTATATAGTTTTAATAACTTTAATAATAGTACTAGTATAAATAGATATAGTCTAATATATTATAGCTACTAGTATAAAATAGAGACTTCTAGTTATAGATAGATTATAGAGTAAAATTATAAAGTTACTATATCTTCTTTTACTATATCTTCTTTTACTATATTTTCTTTTACTATCTTCTTTTATTATTAATTCTAGCTTAATAGAGGAACTAAAGAACTAAAATAATATATAAAATCTATATTTAATTATAATAATTAATAATTATAATATATATACTATAAAGCTATTATTTAATTTTAATATTTTTCTTTTAATTTTTTAATAATACTATTTTTATTCTAATATCTTTAAAATTAACTAAAAATATATAAGTATTTAAAAAGTAATAAATCTTAAGTTATCTATATAAAGCTATAAATAAAATAATAAAGTTTATTTTAATTAACTCTTTATAATAAAATATTTAATAAGAATTATTTAGATTTATAATATCTAAATATTATTTAAATTATTCTTTAACCTATTATATAAAAATATAAAATCTAAGAGAAATTCTATTTATACTAGTTTTAGTTATATATATATAATTTATAATTATATACTCTCTTTTTAGCCTTAAATCTATTTATAATAATAAAATCTATAAACTTTATTAGTATTATATTAAATAGAGTAACTATTATAGTATTAGTAATAGAATTATTAAATAATAAGAAATTTAAACTATTTATACTTATATTATTAGAATACTTAATATACTTTAAGTTAACTATTAAAGACTTATTATTATAGATAAGTTAATTCTTAATAATTATAAATAAAATTTTTTACTACTATAAATAAATTTTAAAATAATATAATTATAATAGTTACTAACTAAAGAATTATTATAAAAGTAATAAAGAAAATAACTAAGAATATAGTAAAATTATTAAGTAATAAGAAAGTAGAATCTCTAGTTAAGATAAGAAATAACTAATTTATATTAGTATTTTTAAAGCTTACTAATAGTCTTTCCTTTATTATCTTAACTAAATATTAATTTTTATAATAAAATTAGTTTTTATTATTATTAGTTAAACTAAATAATAACTATAAATTATATAAAAAGTAATAATTAATTACTTCTATAACTATTTTAAATAAATATTAGTAATATAAATTAAATTATAAAAGAATATTACTTACTATTTATATAAGAGCTTATAAACTAAAATTCTAAATATAAAGTTATCTTATATAAAGTAAAATACTAAATATAATTTTAGTAAGAATATTTTAAGTATAAGTATTATAAATAGAAATAAAAGAAAGCTAAGTATTAGAAGAATATAAACTTAAAAGATATAAACTTAGATAATCCCTAAGCTTTTAAATTATATTTAAAAGACTATAAACTTTTATTTAAAAAAATATAGATATTTTTAGCTAAAAACTTAAAATTAATAATAAACTAATATTAGTTATTAATAGTTAAATTATTTATTAAATATCTTTAATTTCTATATCTTTAATATAAAACCTAGTATATATAATATATAGTTTTTATAATCTTTATAAAAAAGTAGCTAGTAATAATAAAGTATTTATATAGTATATATAGAGTTAATAGTAAAATACTAAGTTTTTATAACTAGATAATTATAGTTTACTATATATTACTTTTTAATAATTTAATAAAACTTTAAGTTTAATCTTTAAACTATTATTATTAGTTTTAATAAATAAATATATATATTAAATATATAAAAGTTTATTAAAAATTATTTTATTAATTAAAAGTTAGTATTATTTATAATAAAAAATAGATAGTATTAACTAGTATATTAAGTTTTTAGCTATATTCCTTTTAATATATATATAAATAGTAGAATTTAGATTTACTTAAAAAAGGATTTATACTATAGTAAAATAAAATATTTATTTAAAGATTTATATAAAGTTAAGTATAAAGTTAAATTAAAGCTATACTAATATTATTATAAAAGTATTTATTTTTAAAATAGTTAAAATAGTAAACTAATATAATTATAAATAAATATTATCTAAATAATATTATATTTAAAAATAAATATAAGTATAATAGAATATAATTAACTTTTATTTATTAAGTATTTATTTTAACTTAAATATAGAAACTTAAAAAGTTTAAAATAAAGTAAATAATAAAGCTAATAATATAAATAATATAGATTTTATAATATTTAAAGAGAAGCTACTATTATAAGAAAATACTAAGAACTTTAACTCTAATTAATTTATAAAATATAACTTTATTAAATAT
This sequence comes from Diaporthe vexans, assembly GCA_021188095.1. Lineage (NCBI taxonomy): Eukaryota > Fungi > Ascomycota > Sordariomycetes > Diaporthales > Diaporthaceae > Diaporthe > Diaporthe vexans. The sequence goes on from JAJLLZ010000015.1 coordinate 579,485, forward strand.
ATATAAATATATATATATAATAAAGATTATATCTATTAATATTATTATATATAATTTAATATAATAAAACTATATAACTAATATAAAAAAACTTATAAATTATTATTCCTTATAGAAAAAAAGCTAAAACTATAAACTATAATATTTCTAATCCCTCCTAGGTATAAGGTTAAAAGACCTATAGTTATTTTTTTTTAAATAATTTTATTTAACTGTTTTAAATCTATAGCCTAGTCTAGCCTTAGCTAAACCTTTTATTAAAGTTTTTAAGCACCTTCTTCTTTATTAGTAATAACTTTATACCCCTCTATAGTTTCACTCTAAGGGATATATAGGTTTTAATAGTATTAGGGTCTATATTATACTCTCTTAGTTTATTAATTAATAAACTAAGCTTTATTAATATAGATATAGTCTTTATAGCTTTAAATTTAAGAGCTCTTTCTATATAGAGGTATACCTAGTTATTAATTACTATTCTATAGCTATTTATATAGGGCTGTTAGTTTTATATATCTAGATAATAGATTATAGTTACCTTACCTATTATCTTAGCTTTAGTAGTAAGTATAGTAGGCTAAAAGATTACTTTTAAGTAGTCTTATAATATAGTATAAGAAGGTTATAATAGGTATATATTTAAGTAGAGCTAGAACCTCAGTCAGGGTAATAGCAGCTTTTTATATTATTACCTATTTTAGCCAACTTATATTTATAAAGCCCTGAGTTATACAGTGATAGTACTTTTATATAGTACTTAATAGTATTAGACTAGGTTACCTGTGGTCTATAATAGCTTTAATCTTAATAGGCTAATAGCTTGTTAACAGTACTAGTGTAAACAGACTAGGCGTAGCCTAATACACTATAGCTACTAGCATAGAATAGTAACTTCTAGCTACAGACAGGTTATAGAGAATTACAAAGTCACTATATCTTCTTTTCTTCTTTTACTATATCTTCTTTTACTATATCTTCTTTTATTATATCTTCTTTATTGTTAATTCTAGCTTAATAGAGGAACTTAAAAAATATAAATAGTCGATAGTTGATAATATTTCTAATATTATTATTAGTTTATACTTATAATAGATATTAATAAGTATTTAATTTAAAAACTTATTATATAAATATATCTAAATAAACTATAACTCTTTAAATACTATTAAGTTTAAAGTAATTATACTATTTAATTATCTTTTATAAAGTAAACTTAATATAATTAAAATAAAAACTAAATAGATTTAATAATAGTTTTAGCTTTATTATTATACTTATTAGTAGATTATTATATATAACTTATTTTTAATAATAATCTTACTATCTATAATAATACTAACTATAATAAGAGTTTTATTAAAAAGAAGTTTTATTTAACTTTAAATATAAGGTAAAAAAAAAACTATAAATATTTTAAATTTAAAGTTATATTAATATATATTATTAAGATTATTAAAATTATATTTTATATATTAAAGAAATAAGATAATTAACTTTAAGTTTTTAAGTATATAAAGATATTTTTAATAGTTAAAGATAGTTTTAAACTAAATATATTATTTAGAAATAACTAGAATAATTTTTTAGTATTTTAATTAACTTTAATATAAATATTCTTTATTTTTATTATAAGGAAACTTTAAAGTTTTATTTATAATAAAATATTAGTTTAGTTTTATATTAAATATATTTAAATAAAGATAAATATTATTATATTATTAAAATAGTTAGTTTAAATAGTTATTAATTATAAACTATTATTTTAAGACTATAATTTTATTTTTAATAAAAATATTCTTTAGTAATAAATACTTTTATATTATTTAACTCTTTAAAAACTATTTTAATAAAAATTTAAATATAAAGCTAGTTAAGATTAATAAATATATAAAATTAGAAACTATCTTTAAAAGCTTAGATCTCTACTTTTTATATTTTAACTTTTAATACTTAAAAGTTTTTACTATAAAACTAATATTTTTATAATAGTTAGTAATATTATAACTTAATTTTATTAATTTTTTTAATATAGTTAATTTTACTATTTTTCTATATTAATAAAGTTTTTTCTTATATAACTATTATTAGATATAGTTATAACTAGTATTATATTAATTAATATTATTATTTTAACTAAATTTATTATTAAAAAATTATAAATTAATTTATAGATTTTTATATTATTTTAGTTCCTCTATTAAGCTAGAATTAATAATAAAAGAAGATAGTAAAAGAAAATATATAGTAAAAGATATAGTAAAGAAGATATAGTAACTTTATAATTCTCTATAACCTATCTATAGCTAGAAGTCACTATTCTATACTAGTAGCTATAGTGTGTTAGGCCACACCTAGTCTATTCACACTAGTACCATCAAGGTTAAAACTATCACAAACCATAGGCTAGTCTAATACTATCAAGCATTATATATAAGTAATATTACTATATAACTTAAAGCTTTAAGTTAGCTAAAATAAGTAAATAAAAAGCTACTATTACTTTAAAGGTTCTAGCTCTACTTAAATATATACCTATTATAACCTTCTTATACTATATTATAAAACTACTTAAAAGTAATCTTTTAGCCTACTAAAGCTAAGATAGATAAGGTAACTATATTTTATTACTATATATAGTTCTAGATATATAGACCTAATAGCTCTATAGCTATAGAATAAAGATTAACCTATAAGTCTTTAATTATATAGAGAAAGCCCTTAAATAGATTCCTAAAAACAACCTCTCTATATTAAAAATCCTTAGTATCTTAATAGATTACCTAAAAGAATTTAATATAGATTCTAATATTATTAACTTCTTTATAAATCTTAAAGCTAAGTAGAAGAATAATATACTATTATTAAAGTAAAAGAAGAAAATAAAGACTACTATCTAGAAGAGGTTCTTTCTAAAATAGAACTAGTTCTTAATCTAAACTAGGCTATAACTTTAAAATAGTTAAATAAAATTAATAAAAAAAAATAATTATAGGTCTTTTAACCTTATACCTAGGAGGGATAAATTAATTTATTAACTATTTATATTTTTTAAATTCCTTTATTAAGCTAGAATTAATAATAAAAGAAGATATAGTAAAAGAAGATATAGTAAAAGAAGATATAGTAAAAGAAGATATAGTAAAAGAAGATATAATAAAAGAAGATATAGTAACTTTATAATTCTCTATAACTTATTTATAACTAGAAGTTACTATTTTATACTAGTAGCTATATATATTAAGCTATACCTAGTTTCTAATACTATTTATACTAATACTATTAAAGTTAAAGCTATTATAAACTATAAGTAACTTAGTTTAATATTATTAAGACTATATAAAAGTACTATTACTATATAACTTAGGGTTTTAAGTTAGCTAAAATAGATAATAATATAAAAGCTATTATTACTTTAAAGGTTTTAACTCTACGAAATATATACTTACATCCGTGCGCTCGAGAACTGTCTCACCTGCCGGAGCATCCACCATGAAGTGACTCCCGCACTGTACAGTTGCATCTATTTCACAGGCCCTACGATCGACCCTAACTTGCCCATTCCGCCCCACTTTCAGCATCCAGGCGCCGAAAGCCTCGTTTACTTCCTTCGAAGCATGGTGGAAAACGCGAGCCTGCATCAATACGTCAAACATCTTGCTTGTTTGATTCATTTGAGGGACAAGTGCTGGTTCAGGGAACAGATGGACATCCCGAACAAAGACTACGGGATACTGTCGGCATTTCAAACCTGCGAAGACATCAGAACTATGCGTCTACTCGAGTGGGCTGGCCTATGGATCGAACCCCTTTCTGTATCTCGGCTTGGTTTTGAGACTGTCTTTGGAGCAGCTTCCCGCCGACCAATCATTTCCCTAAGCCACCAAATCTTTGCCATGATCGCATGCCTGCTGCCAAATGTCACTTCGATTACTTTAAAGGCTGGATCTCACTGGACTCGTTACCCTGGGCATGCTGATCTGTACGATATCAACGCCGAAGACATAAACAGACACACTTGCTGCAACATGATTAAGCAACATACTTTGCAAAGTCTCACGATCCTCCACGTGCAGTACGAGCCTGAACACCTTGACGTCGAAGCATGCCGTGATCGCATCAAGCTCTCGAGACTGATGCCGATTCTTCAAAATGCGTCCAATTTGACACATGTACGATGTCACAGCTCTACCTTGGCTTTGGAAGATCTCCCAGGCGCTGTGGCATCGTTGAAATGCCGGGGGCCCCTTTCAGACCCGATTCTGTACACTAGCCAAGGAAGCCCAAAGCCTCAGCATTTGAAACACGTGGTGGTCCATTTAGACTGCGTCACTATGGGGCTCGACTTCGATCTAGGCTGTTTCTGCGGAGTTCTTCGTCGGCATGTTCCACAATTGGAACAACTCGAGCTGCTGCTGTCTCCTGGGACATGCATAAATGACACTACTTTGAGCACAATGGTGATGCTACAGGACTTCACCCGGCTTCGGCATTTCACTTTCGATACCCGTTTCATTTCTGACAGCCAGTGGGCTGACCATTCATGGAGATATCATTCATCATTTTTTTGGGGCCCTGAGCTTCGCTGCATCGAGAAATTGAGCCTTGTTGACACTGAACCGAGGCATAACTGTGACAGCATCCTTAAGTGGTTACAGTTACTCACACATGCTCCTGTCCAAGGCGAAAGCAGGTCAAGACTGAGAAACGTCGACTTCCTTCACATTCCGTTCTTCGCTGAGGTCAACGACAAATCAAGTCTCCGCAGTACTTCGACTCTGGCCAATGAATTGAAACAAGAGCTTGCTCTCAACGATGTGGACTTCCAGCTGTTCTTCATGAACGACGAAAACGGCGATTTCTCCAGGGCAGAATTGCCAAAGGACAGGAACATACCGCGTCAGGCCAATGACAATACAGATGACTGAATCGGACGCACATTGCTCTGGGACGGAGACTTGGTTTTGGTACGGATGAGTCTCGATGATGATGGGGCTTTAGGGGCTGGTCAGAGAAACGATTCCTCACGCAAGTTTTGTCCACTATGGTAATCATATGCTGATAATTTCTCTTACAAGCGTGGATTGCGGGTGACCGAAGGCCAGTGCTAAGTGGATTCGATGTTTTGTTTTCTACCATTAAGTGACGAAAAGATAGTAGCTAGCCCTTTGCACAACTCAGAAGCTAGGTCTTAGCACACCCCAACTTGAGAGCATCTGGGAGGTCGGGAGACGGAGGGAAAGGGAGTCTTTGCCATCAGGCTAGAGAATGCTACAGACTGGCTTCAACCCAGATGAGACTCGAATAGAAAGACTCCGAGAGCTACACGTTCATAGAAAGAATGAATGAACCATCTTTGTGATCAAATGATGTCTACGTGCTGTAATACCACAGTATACTCAGACTGATACACCGATGCATTCACACGCTCAGAGAGGTAAATGACTGCCTACCTAGGTACCAATGTAATGTATTGCACCATCCAGCCATCTCCTAAACGTTCATTTGTACTTGCTCAGTGATCGAGGAAACAGGTCCCGTGAATGGTTTACCTCGTGCTGTATTCTGATACCGCTTGACGCCTGCTTGAGCGTCCTTGGTTGAGCCGTTTTGAATTTCAAAATGTTTGTAACCAAATGAAATTTGTGACATAGAGAAGACTGCAGGTGACCTCCAGCTCAGAATAACCTCCTCGGTCTTGAATGCACACAAGATCTTGAGATGTCATCGAGAGCATGTGGGGCTCTCCGCTCTTTGGTCACGTATAGTCCACTGACACCCAACAGAACATGTCTGCTGCCTGGAAATGCAAAAGCCCGGTGGAATTAAGGTTCTGCTTCTTTCACCACAGAATTCGATCACATCCTTCCACAACCCTTCAACTCCGGTATTTTTGCAACACTTCCCAACAACGGAATGCCTGAAGACCCTACTATCGCCGTTATTCGCGGAGTTAAGATACAAATTCAAGTGCTCGATAGATTCTTCCATGGCAACGGTTGCCATATGACCTACGGCATCCCCTCTTTCTACGACGAGGACCTGGCTGGGTTTTCTACACTTCTACGTTCGAAATTGAGGCGCGACAACACGAAATTGCTTTTGTTTGTGCCCCCGAAGATGTGTCATGATAAATCTGACTTTGGCTACGTAGCTACGTAGCCTGGGCATAGGAACGGGTCTATTCACTAAGGGTGATCCTTTGAAACACCTTCCGGCGCAGCCTCCGAAAGGATGGGAGGCTCTGAGGTGAGATTCTATCACTCAGCACCAGCGAAGACGCGGTTTGGGAAGCATCTGGTCATGGGAAGACGGGAATCTTCGTCATTGTCAGTGACGAAACACTACACCCCACCGTCGATTCAACGGAGAGGCTTGGCATGTTCTTCATGATCTGCACTTTCTTCAGTTGCCGCTACTGACAGTTCTATAGTCGCCTCAGCATTGTGGCCAGTGTGAATCAATATTTAACTCATGGAACAATCGGCAAAGATGTCGTCAGCTTGAACATGGATCGGAGGAGGGCATGAGCCCGCTTCCAGATGACGAATAAATGTGCCTATCGTATGTACAATCGCCTAGATGCCACATAAACCTGCACACATTGATGTTACACATCGCACGTCTTAGACTTGCTGGTGATTATGGGTGATTTAACCCACCCTGCCTTATTAAGCACTCTTACCACAACACTCACCTGGACTCTCCAGGGAATTCTTCCGGAAGATGTAAGGATATAAATGGACTGGCGCAATGTGTACTAGAGCAGCCTTTCCAACAAGGTTCTTCCCCTGCAGCACCGAATGATTCTGCCAAATTCGCCTGGAAGTCTCATCCAGTCGTCAATTCGGACACGCGTAAACCTTCAATTGAGTTCGTCTCAGCCCCTAAACCCGGGATTCTACGAGCCACCCCCTGGTGTAATACTACGTGAGTCACATCAGCACAGTGCATAGCGGTACTGGCGAAGCAGAGATATTGACTCGGAGCGATGTAACATTTGGCCTGCGCTGGTGCAAGCAGACACTGATATTGATTCTTTCGGCCATGCCGGTCTCAAGACATATACCTGAACCTGGTCTTCGTCTTCTGCCAATCCAGCTCATCTGCCGTGAGATCCCTCGCCCTTGCCTCCATGACCTCCAACGGCTCATAGACAGCACCGAACAATGTCCCGTTCCACCCAATGCTATCGCCAGGGTTTGGCGTGGAGCCGACACCGTAGTCCTCCGGGTCCTGGTGAGGGGTCGTCAGTTCGCCGAGGGATGTGGAGTAGTTGGAGCTGAAGAACGGCGCCTCGTTGGCCAGGTTGTACTGCGCGGCGCAGATCTCGAAGCGGACGCTCGGCAGTGAGGAGTAGTAGAGGTCGTAGCGGGGGTCCAGGGCCTCAGAGAGGGACCTGACGGACCCGTCTGGGTGGAGGACCGACCACGGGGCCCGACATGAGTCGCCGATGCAGGTCTTGAGCAGCAGCATCAGGCCGTTGAGCCGCGACGTCAGGCGGGCTGCCTCGGCGGAGCTGTTGGCCTTGATGGGGTTCAGCTCGTATGGGTCTGCCACCGTATCGTAGAGCTCGCTCTCGCCGGTGCACCAGACCGCGTACATATAGCTATAGTCCTTCGAAATAATCCGGGCTGATGGTGACATTAGTCCTACTACGGGTCCCAAAGTTTTGCATTCTAGAACATTCAAAAACATGAAAGATAGGGATCCGGAATTGGTAAAAAGTGATGCTTACCTGTCTTGTAGGAGTTGTTGGCCACCGATGTCGAGTAACCCATGTCTGAGATTTCGATGATACCGTTGCCCCAGTATTCGACGTTGACAGTTTCAACAGCGGAGACATCCGTTAGAGGAGGTGTCGTTTGAGGCGCCGGCTGTGAAATACGGAAGAAGACTCCGGCCGTCCAGCCAGCTAGGCCACTCCGACTCGTCAACGCCGGCGAAATCGAGCAACGTCGGGGCAATGTCGATATGGCTCGACGGGATATCGGTGGACAACCCGGCGGGCACGCCAGGGCCGCGCATGAAGAAAGGAACGTGTGTGTCCTCCTTGTATGGGAGAGTCTTTCCACACGGCACGCGGTGCTGACCCAGATGATAGCCGTGGTCAGCACTGTAAACGATGACGGTGTTATCGAGCTCTCCCTTCTCCTCAAGTACGTCGATGAGGTGGGCAACCATCTCATCGACCGACTGCAGGGTTTGGGCGCGGGCGCGGGCGACCTCGTCAACCCGCTCGATGACGGTGCTGTTCATCAGCGGGAGCTTGCCCACCCACGACGGCTTGTCATTAGCAGCCGGGTTGAAGTTGGGCGTGCGCGGCGCAGATACGTTCTGGAAGAGGTTTGCGTGGCGGGCGGCCGGCACCGGCGGCCACTTGCCGCTGTCGTTGAAGGTCTGGTGCGGCGCTGTGGGCGCAACAACTAGGAACCAGGGCTCGCCGGTCGCGTTGGACGTGAGCTTCTCCACTCTATCTACGGCCTTTGCTCGCACGACGTCCTGCAGATAGGAACCGTCATAGTAGCGTGGCGTGGCTCCATCGATGGAGAATACAGGAGTATTATAGGTGTACATCCACGGGTCGAGCATACCGTCAAATCGGTCCCATCCGGCTGGTGGTGTCTCGTAGTTGTAGATGGCATAACCGTTCATGATCTTGCCGATGAACTCGGTTCTGTACCCAGCCTTCTTAAGGTAATGGGGAAGATTGTTATCGTTCTCCCCCGAGGCTTGGAACTTCTGGAAGCTTCCTCCCGGAAGTTGGACATTGGTGTTATTGGTGTTGTGTGCCTGCTGTCCACGGAGCATGGCAACTCGGGAAGGGCAGCACAACGCAACAGTCGCATAGTGGTTGTTGAAGGTGAATCCTGAGGCCCAGTGTCAATACGTCGTATTTAGGCCGAAGTTGGTTCTGTCTGAGTATCACTCACCCTCCTGCTGAATGCGACTGGTTACCGCGGGCAGAAAGTCCAGGGATCCCAGCTCAATGTCCTGGTCATCGGTCAGGACAAAAAGGATGTTAGGCTGCGCCGCCTGAACGAGTGACGCGGCGAAAGCACCAAGGGAGATCAGGGACCGATACATCTTGGATGTAGGGACAACAACGCCTGGGTATCAGGGTTGACAAATGATTGCGGTACAGAAGGTGCATCGTACATATATACCGGTGAGCTTTCATTTCTCCTGACGACCCAACTGGCCCCCTGCAGCCCGGGTATCGCTGACTCCCTCCATTGAGTAAGATAGCCGGGCATGCTACCATTGAGTTTTGCTAGTTCCACGGCATGGATGGGGGGTCTTTTCAATGATGGAAGGGTGTGGGTCGATGGCGCAATAGCACTAGCCAGCCATTGACGAAATCGTCGTCAGCTCAAATCAGACCTCTTGCTCCAATATTTGTCCCCGTCTTTTGGGCATTGCGGATACCAGATGAACCTACCGAATCATGTGCCACAGTTGCACTGTGGCGTCTGGTCGGGTGCGGTGACGAGTCTGCGTTTAGCACACGGAACAGGTGAACTCACGCCAAGACCACTGGTTGTCGGGTTATAAGTCGGCTTGTCTACCCTAGGGTACGAAGTGGTGCGCGGTATTGTCAAGAGATCTCCCGTTCCCATCACCCGCCCCTGGGGACATAATATGGGGTGTGCGGAACGAATGTGGGGTTGATCTCCAACGGCCGCTGAAGATTGAAGGTCGTCATGATCAAGGATTATATGCATATCAACACTGTCTTTACTCACCGCCGCCTCCCTATGGATCATCTATGGGCAGATAAACAGGATAAATTTAATCCCTCGATTGCAGAGTCAAATCAGACTTTCGTAATGGGCAGTTATCATCCGTATTCGGTGTATTCGTCCGGGAAGCTCTTGTGAAGATTTGATCCACTCCAAACTCGGATCAGTCTATGGAAAAGGTAGAAGCTATAAGCCCGAGCTTTGCGTATTTTTTTGAGCTTGTCTGCTCTAAGGCCAATATGCGCTAGTAAGAAAGTTTAACATACTCCGGCCGTTAGACTAATTTAGACACTTAAACTAGAGACTGACCCAACGTTCAGGTACCGGTCTCTCGGAACGTAGCAGCCTGCAAAGGTTCCCAGAATAGAAAGCTTATATTGAAGGACCGAGATGACTTGAATTACGGTTATGCATGTATGTCAGCAGTCTTGCTTTTGATCTTACTAGTTCTGTGCGTCGTGTACAATAGATTTTACTTAGTCTGTTGCTTTGGGTCCTGATCTTTCTGTTAAATAGTCACAAGCCAACCAAGGTACGTTGGGATCAAAAGTCGACTATCACAATACTATGCAACTACGCATATACTAAGATTGTGTGACAACTTCACGGTCTAGGTCACTTAGTCAAGCCGCATCAGAAATTCCACAATCGAGGAAACACCGAAGTCCTATCACTGGATAACTCATGATTGAAGGAAAAGGCTATGTACTGGTCGTATATCAATATGTACACCATCGAAAACCTCACACGAACGCTATACCTCACAAACTGATGCAGAGTTTGCGCACATTGCCGGCTTTGCGTTGGGTTTCGAGACGGCCACAAGTGCTCTAACAGCGAAAGCTTAGGCCTTATGCCTCGCTTGTGCCAACCCCTTGAAGTCCCCCAAACAGAAGAGCGCCCAAGAACGCTCTGCTCAACTCGCGAGTGACTCGCTCATGACGCCGTAGGTTGGAAAGCAAACCACTCCTTGACGCCGACAGCGGCGTACGCGCCACTCCTGCCCGAGGGATTCAAAATGGCCCTGATGGATTTTGTGGAGACGGTCGTGAACTTGGTCTCTGCAGGGCTGTTGGTGACCGCAGTTGAGAATGCAGTGCTGTTCGCGACGCGGGCCCACTGCCCGCTGTCATTCAGATACTCGACCCACCACGAGGCAGGAGGGGCAACGCCGGCGGTAGCCCCAGCGGGTGAGTCGGCAAAGAAGGCGATGGCGGCACCGTTGAGCTGCACCGTCGTGTTCCAGGTGTAGTACAGGGTGTTGCTGGACGGCGACTGCTCGGCCCACGAACTCCAGTAGTCCGGGGGCAAAGGGTTGGCCTCGACACGCTCGTCGTTGATTGCCTTCACCCAGTACTGGATGGGTGTGCCGTTGGCCGAGGACGGGGTCGCCGCTGGCGCGATGTTGCGGGTCGGTGTGCGCGGCGGGCCGGCCCTCTTGGTCGGCGTCACCTTCTTGATAGAAGGGGGCGACGTGGTGTCGTCCCAGTTGAGCTGGTCGAATGCGATGCTGCGGCGGAAGTGCGTCCCGCCGGTGGCGTCGCGGGTGTGGTAGACGAGGAAGTATTTCCCTGAGCCGGCTGGCTGCTCGAAGACGCCCGGGTGCGACGTCGCTGCTTACGATGTCCAGGGCTACCCCACGGTAGGTCCATGGGCCGGGGGTTGAAGCGGAACCGTAGGCGATGCAAGCATGATAGCTGGTCGGTGTGCAGGGCGAGTTGGGGCCGGCGTTGTTCCCAGCATATAGCATGTAGTATGTCCTTGCGTTTCATGAGCCAAGGAGCCTCGAAGAAACCGGTCAGGGAGTTGACCGTCACAATAGTGTTGCTCTTGACTGTGACCATGTCTGTGCCAAGCTCGGCGCCCTTGAGCTGGCCGAATGTCCCCCAGTACAGGTACACTTTGCCGTTGTCAACAAGAACAGTTGGGTCGATGTTCTGTATGTTGTTCTGCACCGGCACGCTCTGTGAAATGATTGGCCCCGAGGGGTGGGCATCCGTGAACGGCCCAAGAGGGCTGCTCGACACGGCAACACCGATTGCGAATGGGTCAGAATTGGGCGAGTTCGCCTGAGTGACGGGCGCATAAAGATAGTATCGGCCATCTACGCCGCGGACAATTTGACTAGCGTATGCAGTTCCCTGGCTCGCCCATTTGAAGACCGTCTGAGGCACCGCAACGTTTTGATGCAGTGTCCATTGTCCGCCTGAGGGTGTTGCGCTTTTGCTCTCGAATATCTGCCACTGGTTCATTCTGAAAGAGTTCTCCTGATGGTGATGTTAGTCCTGCTACGGGCCCTAAAGTGTGATATTCTAGAACATTCCAAACCATGAAAGACGGGGATCCGTGACAGGTGAAAAGTGATGCTTACAGTAGTACCGGCTTCGTCACGACCGGCCAGGATATATACGGTGTCATTGACCACTAGTGGTGCCGGATCCGCCGAGTAGATTGTTCCATCGGCCAGGATGGGATTTCCTGTTGAGGTAATGGTGGTGCTCGACTGGCGAGCCTCAAGCAGCACGGCTGCATGAGCTATTGAGGCCGCGGCGAGCCACGCTCTCAGGTACGATGCAAGACGCGCCATGAGGAGTTCTGGATTGTAAGACGAATGAGCGACGTCAGGCGGGATAGCCTTAGGTTTGAAACAAAGCAGCGTCCAGAGAGTCTATAAGTACTAGTAGAGCATGATCGTGGGATCTTATCGCTAAATGCCTTTGACACATTCTTCTTTTGAAAGGAACAGGACCATCCTACGTAACATTATCCAGGTGTAGCTCATTGACGTCCACAAATGGCAGTCATCCGCCCTTTCTTGGCACCTCAAGTGGTATTTCGGGTGCTTTATCGCCGAAGCGCGCCACGGAGAAATGAGAGCGTTAATGTGAGACCGCTTAGCAGGGCCAGGTGGAGAAACTCAGCGGGAAACTGGCGCCCTGCCAATATCCGCTTGTAGCAAGCTTCAACTCCCATGATTCAGTTCAATTGGGCCCATGGTCCTACAATTACTATGCGCACGACATTTTCCATCCACTCGAGCTTATTCTCCTTAGTATACAGGCATGGCGAATGCATCCAGATCATACTGCCAGCTATCAATGCTGCTCTGGTCATATACGCACTCCAGCGATGTGCCATTGTTGGCCCAGAGCGGCCGCAGAGGCCACGCGCATATCTGCTGGCTCTCTCCCAGGTTCTCGCCCTGCAAGATCGTCGCATTCAAAGTGAGAGGTTCAATGCCGTGCTCCACCCAGTCGGCCAGGTTGGTTTGTGGCCAGGGACCGTTTGGCTCGTAAGAATTGTAGTTGCAGTGCGCGCCACCCGGCACAAGAAACAGCTTGTAGAAGTCGTTCATGGCCTCGATGCTCTCATTGTACGTCACGCCTGGGTTCAACACCGCGCGAACGGATTCATAGTACCTCACCGAAGAGGCGGTTGGAATCGAAAAGTCAGATTCGCCGTGGTAGTGCAAAATCTTGGCGCCCGAGTTCTTGAGTGGGAAATGTCGGGCCAGTTGGTCATGAGGACGTCGTTGTACCGATTCCATCCTTTCCAGATCCAGTCTCGGAGGGTGCTGTAAGTAACAGTGTCGAGGTTTGCCCAGGTGGGTCCCTCCTCGAGGTTGAGTCGAACCGGCTCACGCGAACCGCCAAGAGATGTGACGGTGCCCTGCCACTCTCCGTTTCGTTGTCGTAGACCGTCTGGGCATCACTAAAGCTAGAAGACGGTGTGTAGCTGAAGTAGGCGCGTTTGCCCTCGTTGTCATGCAGGCCCTCCAGGATTTTCTGCGCCACAGCGATTCCCCGGGCTGAGACCGTTCCATTCTGCGCGGGACTGGCCGCGGAAAACGGCGTCGCTGGCGTTGCGGCACACGAGTAGGTCAAGCCCAGCGTCGCATTGATATTGTAACTCGCGGTACATAAATCAGTGCGCGAAACGACGCCATCAGCCTTCCCGTCGAGATCATCACAAGCTGCGATGGTCTCATTCATGATCTTCTGAAGCTCGCACGGAGGTGGGAAGTACCCCATAGTCTGCTCAACAACGTTGGCGTATAGATGTTGGACCTGTTGGAAAGCAAATCGAAATGCAGGGGCGCCAATGACAGCGCCGTCATAGGCGTCGTCAAATCGCTGCGCCTGGCTCCAGCCTTCGCGGCCACCCTCGGAACAGCCCTGCAAAAGATCACTGTCAGAGGTGTGCAAGACAATGTGGCCTCAGTCGTGGATCAAGGCACTGAAGTGACTCGCCTGATAGTATTTGTACAGCTTGTCGGTCTCAGTCAGGTTGAAGAAGAGCCTCGAGAATTCCCTTCCGAGAAGACTTTGCTCCCGGATTGCTTGATAACCGAACATGTACACGTTCTGCCAATCAATGGTACCATTCTGGACCAGGAATGTAGAGAGCGCGTTTGTTTGGTACTCGCCAAATCCACCATCTGTTTGGCTGGCCACGGCACCGTACATGACGCCGCCAGGAAGTGACCCGAGCCGCGAGTTGATCGCGTATCCACCTCCGCCAGTGGCAAGATAGCGATTCTGGAAGGCATCAGGTGTGGGCAACCAGAACGTCAAAAGCACGTTGTCTCCACGACCTTCGTGACTGTAGCTGAAGGTCACGTTACAATAGTCGAAACTTGCGGCTGGGAACATAGGCGAATCGAGAGGGCCAACGGTATAATTAGCAACCGGGTTGGCTCACAGAACCTGCGTTTACGCTGATCGCATAATCGCCATAGTAGCCGCTGGCCGGTACGTGCGATGCCACGTAGGAGGGAGTGCAGATATCGTCAAGGGTGATTGCCCTGGCTACAGAGAGAATTGTAGCGAGGAATAGCACACTGGAAGGCACGAACCTCATTTTTTTAACTGAAAACCAGAAGACGAAACTCGATTTGGGCCTCAATGTGATTGGTCAAAGGGCAGGAGACGATGCTGGCATGAAAAGACTGTCCAGGAATAAGCTTAAAGCGTATGTGCGCTTTTTATAACTTTTAGCTCATGGTCTGCGCAACATCAGTCGGATCTCTCAATTGTTTGTCTTAACCACGCAGCCCCGAGATCCGAGTACGCGCTAGCTACATCCTGAATAATTGTGTGCAGACTGGGATATCTGCAGATGACGCGTAATTGGCATGGTGGTCACAAGCAGATGTCCATGAGAATTCCGGCTGCTGCTCGGCGCATCGCATCGTAACACCGAAGATCCATGTTGGCGGGAGCTAGAACTGATCTGCAGCGTCGTGGGGGACGCCCGGATGGAGATTACAGCTCGTGTAGGAGAATGCGGGGGCAAGCCGGACTGTGATGGGTTAACCGCTTCCGTTTCTATTCCGTATACAAGCTGAGCCATACGCGTGGTGGGTTAACACTCGGCCGAATTGAAGACTCCCAGAATTCGGTCCTTTGTAGAACAGCAACAATATGACATGCAGTTAGAGAGATTGAGTGATTCAAAGTGTATGACAATGTGGAAGTCGGCAGAATGAGCCAAAATCAGAGAGATGGCCTTCACATCAAGTGCTTGATTTGTTTCAACTTATGCAGAATTACAATTTTATTTCTAAAGACTAACATAGTAAAAGGCCCAGCTACTTAATTAATTCATCAGCTGCGCATTGCTCCTTGCCGCGGAAGCCACAGCTCTTTGTCATGTGGTTTTGCCAAAAGTTGATTACGTCCAGGATACAGCTTGCCTAGGGAGATGAAGTATAGATCCACAGCCCTGTGCTTAGCTTTCCGCATCGGTTAGAGCTGGTAATCACTACACCCTATCTCGGTAGAGCAGCTTATGTAGGCAACACGAACAGCGGCTGCCATGTTGTGCGATACTTGACAGCTTTGTTTTGGATGCATGCATGTGAAACTTTGGTGTATTTAGGCTCGATGATATCAATGATCTTATAATATTAGACCTATTCGTAGATGACGAGTTGTTGGTGGAGAGTGTGTCTTGGCAATTGTGAAAAGACCAATGGACCAGTCGTTGTGCCTCGCCTTGGAGAGCTTCAAAACACAACTGAGACAACTTTGGAAATCCGATTCCTCGTCTGAAAAAGACCAGATATATTCCATCTGCGTAGTTCGAGCCCATCCTCTCATTTCCCGCTCTGTGGTCGAACAAGGACAGAAGTCTGGTGGCTATAACGGCACAAACGTCCCCACCTTTCCGACTTGGCGATCGAACCAGTGCTTCTTGGAAGTCTTGGTCAATTTTAAGGCTCTTGAGAAAGGAGTTCGTTTGTAGTGCGAACCTGGAAGGAGTCTGCCATTTCGCGAGGTAGGTGTCCGGATGCTATTCTCCCTGTCCTTCTATCATCTAGTTACCTTACAAAACCCCAGGACGGGAGGTCCTACTTAGGTAGGTTGGGTCTGGCTCAGGGTGTTTGGCAAATGGGGATAGCTACAACTCATCGACTAGCAGAATTTAGAAAAGAATAATCAATATCCAAAAGTCAGCTGAATTACTGAATATCCAGACTAACTCGAGATGTTTCATGTATGGTGTTTGTATCTGCATGTCTTGATCGTTTGATTATCCCGGGTGCTCGTGGGCCCCTTCATGTGGCCTGTTTCTATGATGGGTCAGATCGTGCCAGCGCCTACGTGCCGACTTATCCAGTTTTGCTGGGCCGCAGGATCAGAAGCGGTGGACTCAAGTCTCGGCAGGAGAACCTCCCAGCAGCTTCTCAAATGGATATAAAGAATGTTTATTGCTTCCTGTACCTTCTCACACTTGATCAGCATCCTCCTCATCTATATTCGCTCTTTGAAAACATTCATTTCTTTCTCAGAAACTGAGTTCTGTAGCATATTAAACTTCCAAGTTCTGTCCTTCGTTCAATCACATTGTCTATCAAGATGAAATTCACCAACGTCCTCAACTTTGCCCTTATCGGGCTTGCCTCTGCTGCGCCAACTCCTACGGCTGAAGAGGAGACCTTTGGAACCATCGCCAAGCGTGCCTCTGTCACCGAATCTTGCACCATTGGTTACGCCAGCACTAATGGTGGTACAACTGGTGGCAACGGTGGCGCGACGACCACTGTGTCTACTTTGGCCCAATTCACCAAGGCCGCCGAGTCGGATGGCAAGCTGAACATCGTTGTCAAGGGCTCAATTTCTGGTAGCGACAAAGTCCGCGTCCAGTCTGACAAGACCATTTTCGGCCAGAAGGGCTCCAAGCTTACAGGGGTTGGCCTGTACATAAAGGGTGTCAAGAACGTCATTGTTCGTAATCTGGCCATTTCTAAGGTCGAGAATTCGAATGGCGATGCCATCGGTATCGAGTCATCCACTAATGTCTGGGTTGACCACGTTGACCTGAGCTCCGACCGTAAGCAGCTTCTGGACACAACTTGTACCCCTTGAAGAGCAAACATGCCCTAGTCTTAGTCTACATAACAAAGACTTCATGGGCTACAGGTTTCAAGACATGCTATACCCAGCTAGCCTGCTCTTTGCTATTTCAGCATGAAAGCTAGTCCTTTACTTCTTCAAAGTTCAATGGCTGACTTTGAATACTACAGTCAATTCTGGAAAGGACTACTACGATGGCCTTCTGGATATCACCGTAAGCATCACTTTTCACCTGTTATACATCCCGGTCTTTCACGTTTTGGAATATTCTATAATACAACACTTGAGGACCTGTAGCAGGACTAACGTCACTGACAGAGAGAGTCCGACTACATAACCGTATCCAACAGCTACATCCATGACCACTTCAAGGCTTCCCTGATTGGTCATGTGGACACGCACACCAGCGACAAGGGCAAGCTCCACGTCACTTACGCCAACAATCGTAAGCAGCTTCTAGATATAACTTTTAACCCTTCAAGAGCACACCTGCCCCATCCTTGGACTATAAAAGAGAGACTTCAGAAGTTGCAGGCTTTATAATCCACTCTTCATTTATTGGCCTGAAGATAATCCTTTATTTCGTTGACCGCTGACTCTGAATGTTGTAGACTGGGCAAACGTCAACTCTCGCAACCCCTCAGTTCGCTTTGGTACCGTCCATATTTACAACAACTTCTACGACAACCTCGGCAGCACCGGTATTAACACGAGAATGGGGGCCCAAGTCCGCGTGGAGTCTACTGTATTCGAGAATTCGGGCAAGAAGAAGGTCATCCTCACCGCGGACTCCAAGGAGGACGGATACGCCACCGTCTCAGACGTTTCCTACGGCGGCGGCCTGAACACTGCCCCCAAGGGCGACTTTGGCTCCAGCAAGGTCCCATACGATTACACCCTGTTTGGTCGGGACAATGTCAAGGATAAGGTCGTTGGTACAGCTGGTCAAACCCTCAGCATCTAGGTGTAGACTGGATATGTCTGGACTCATCGGGTTATTGGAACCAGGGGCGCTCTTGAGGAGCGAGGGTCGAGACAAGCCACTCGACCGTGGCTGGGTGAAATTTACAGGCAGCCATGTGAAAGTGCTGCTTCATTCCGCTTCTGTTGGGATATTATAATGCACCGTGATGTCTTCAATCAGATGGCGATTTCAATTCATGGAATCTTGCGTGAGAGAGCATTTTGAAGGGCAAGCTCTTTGATAGCATTACGTTCGATTTCGGGGCTAAATGCCACAGTAACCTTCTTATACAACTATTATCGATATTTTGTTCCTTGCAGTGCTGGGTGTTTGAGAAATTGCCGCTGTATGAAGGGACTGTATATGGCTGCATATGTGTATATATCAAGAATAAACCCACTTTTGTCGAAAGGCTCGTAGAAGCTGTGCATCTTTTCTGAAGGAGACTTGCAACAAAAGCAACTAAATCACTTCATTGACATTTGAAGTCCCTCTGCCTTCAATCTCTACCGCGCCTTACTGAGTCCGTATA
This sequence comes from Diaporthe vexans, assembly GCA_021188095.1. Taxonomy (NCBI): domain Eukaryota; kingdom Fungi; phylum Ascomycota; class Sordariomycetes; order Diaporthales; family Diaporthaceae; genus Diaporthe; species Diaporthe vexans. Next base: position 598,079 of record JAJLLZ010000015.1, read on the forward strand.
ATACACTCATTTGAAACGTCCTAACCAAAGACGCCCGACAACGCTCAGTAATTTATCTCACTTCTGTAGCCTGTATTGTCTCTCCCGTAGACCCCCAGAACATCCAGTCTTGGTAAGCATCACCGTTGCTCGGCAAAAGAGCTTTCAAAATACAGCATCACGAACATAGTTTGTCAAAATAGATGATTTTACAGCAGCTGCGCGATGTGAGATTGTTGAAAGTCATGCATTAACGCGAGGTTCAAAATTGTGTTTACGCACGCACGTCCGTCTCTCAGCGGCGTTAGACTAAAGCCCTTGGCTCGGGATGGCTTGAACCCAAAAGGGACAACGGCCTCGAACATTAACAAGCTAGCAAAAGAATACGATTCATTTCAATGTTGACAGCACGGCACGAATGGGCACGGCCCGACACTACTAAGACTCAGTTTGTAAAATGGTGGCTGTGGATGGAAAATGTCTTGTGAAGAACTGAAAAGCCACTCTCCGAGCCTGTATGTGGGGATTTCACTGCACTTGTCTGCAAGATATATTGCTCCTGCTCCTCATAAGATAGTTGTTATAGTGCAGCCTATCAAGGGAACTGGAGAGTATCAACAAGCCATACGCCTCCTCACGGTCTACAATGCAAGCTAGCTTGTTGGCATGATGATAGAAATCAGCGTAGCAAGATTGGTAGAGACGTTGCTATCAATCACAGAACCGACAGAATCCATGCTCAAGCAAGGTACCTTCGTATTGTCCTCCCGAGTTTGTGTAACATTGCCGCTGTTCCGCCGATATCAGCGCACCAGGCTATCCAACAAACCTGTCGAAGCCGTCCGCCAAGTCAACCAACCGGGTTCACAAAGTTGATCAAGCTGAATCCAATCCAGCGCTCTTAATAAGGAGGCATCCACTCTGCCATGATCGCGTACAACAATCATCTCGAGCGCTGTGGGATTATTTCGCTCGCCCCGCCCAGAGCTGGATCGACTGACATATTGCAAAGGATTCTACACCATCTTCTCAATTCCCACGAGTGGCGACCCAAAAATGGGAATTGTGGGATGAAGAGGGCCTTTTTCAACCATCCTGGTGCGCTAGCTGTCGGCTTATCCACTCAGATGGCATCGAGAACGCGACCCGTTACATTCATCATGCCCTGCACTCATGGCGTGCTTTCTTGGCTGCACCTTACTTCGGAAGGTCAGGCAGGCCACATGCACAAGCGAGCACTTGATAAGTAAACCTTGGTCTGGGCGCTAAGCATTATGCAATTCAGCCCAGACATTTACCAGAGGGAGCAGACGGGTCGCGAGCGATTGATAACATTTGAAGTAGGCAGGCTCCGGCGCGCATACGTGCGGGCGCTTATCATGTTTGTGCCCGCATAGTTCGCGAACACAAAGCAGAATCTCGATTCTGAGATTGACGACCCTTGACCACCTGTTCTATCAGTGCCAGTGGGCACTGGCAACGTTGGGTCGTGCTCCTGCAGTTCTTTCGCAAAAGGTTCCACGAAGCAACACGTGTTCCTCGGCCAAAATGTCGTACAAGTTCTGGAACCGGCCTACGGCTGGCACGACGGAGGTGCCCGTCGACAATTATACTTCTGACTCGGAACCGTCTATTCTGCACGACGGTGACCTTGCTTATACGCGCGCTAAAGCCGGCAACGAGTCGGGTGCGACCTATCAAGAGGCTGTCGGCGCGCCTGTGGAGGTTCGCTCGCCATTGGGATACAATGTCGGTTGGGCGACGATCATTTTCTCAATGTCAACCAGATGGTTGGTACCGGTATCTTCTCTACGTGAGCTCGATCCATTGGCGTACAGACATAATGGATGGCTAACTCATCGACACGCAGCGGGCTCCATCTTGGGAAGCACTGGTTCAATTGGTTTAGCTCTATTCTACTGGGTCATAGGATTTCTGATGGCAGCTGCCGGATTAGCCGTTTATCTCGAGCTGGCCGCGTATTTTCCCAACCGAAGCGGCTCCGAAACTGTCTACCTGGAACAGGCATATCCGCGCCAAAGCACTTCTTTCCCATTGCCTTCGCGGTCCAGTCTGTTATACTGTCTTTTAGCGCTAGCAATGCTATTGGTACGTTTGAGCTTGTGCAGGGTAGGGCATCACATGAAGTCAACTTGGATTGCTAACAGGCTATGATCCAGTCTTATCCCGGTATATATGGCGAATCGCTGAAAAGACGCCCACGGACTGGGAGTCCAAAGGCGTGGCAGTCGCTGCCTACACGTTGGCCGTCATCTGCGTGATAGCGAACAACAAGTTTTCTCTGTGGGCGACCAACGTACTAGGCGTCTTCAAAATTGCTCTCCTCGTCGTCATCTCCATCACCGGTTTCGTGGTGCTGGGTGGCCATACAAACGTGCCCAGCCCAGGAGCGAACTTCGACAACGCGTTTCAGGGCACTACGACTAATGGTAATGATCTAGCTAGCGCAATGGTCAACATCGCCTTCGCATACTCTGGTCAGTTTTCAAATCAAAGTTATCAATAGAGAGGGTAGACTTAAACCAGAAATTAGGTTACCAGAACGCCTTCAACGTCGTCGCCGAGATCAAGCGCCCAATTCCGACCCTGAAGAAATACGCCACCATCTCTGTGCTGCTTGTCGCGGTGCTCTACATGCTTTGTAACATCGCTTACTTCGCGGCGGTCCCCAAAGAGGAATTTGCAGAGTCGAAGGAGATCGCAGCCGGTGTCTTCTTTACTGCCGTCTTCGGCTCGCGGGGCTCGAAGGCGCTCAATGTGCTTGTGCTGCGCGTTCGGCAACCTGCTCGCTGTCCTGATCGGACAATCACGTCTGATCCGTGAGATTGGAAGGCAAGGTGTTCTGCCCTGGACTCAGTTCTGGGTTTCTACGAGGCCGTTCGGGACCCCCATCGGGCCATACCTGTTGAAGTGGTTTGTCACATTCATCATGATTGTCGGGCCTCCCGCTGGAGATGCTTTCCAATTCGGTAAGCCTTGGAGCCTGATTTGCTCTTCCGAATGCAAGAGACTGAGATGCTGACGTTTTTCGCAGTTGTGAGCTTGAAGACCTACCCAGACAGTATGTTCCTTGTTGCAATGACGCTTGGAGTGTACATCTTCCGATACCGCTACAAACGAGTTGGTCGCGAGCGTGCAGAGTTCAAGGCCTGGGATGTGGCCGTCATCTTCTACCTCCTCACCAACATCTACCTACTGGTCATGCCGTGGTTTCCCCCAGAGGGAGGCCCATACGCAGGCGACGTCAGTTTCTGGTACGCGACGTACTGCGTTGTGGGCATCGCCATCCTCATCGTATGTGGACTATACTATATTGCCTGGATGTACGTCCTTCCTCGCCTTGGAAAGTATGAGGTACGGCCTGAGGTTCTCGCGGACGTGGACAACAGAGGAGCCACAACACATCGTCTTGTTCGGGTTCCACGCGATCAGATTGCAGAGTGGGATGCAAATCACGATGAAGCTGGAAACCTCAGACAGAGACACTTGGAAGTTCATAGTGGCCACGATAGTGCTGAGAAGTTCGGCAAGTCAGATGTTTGAGGATACGTTGGATTGGTCCGGTTACGTGGCGCATGGAGATATGGCAAATGAGCTTTCAATGCCTCGCTTCCCCTCCCATATTTGATCAGCTACATTGCATATTACAGAAGACACGTTGCAATGGAAGATGCGATACATTTGCTGCGCTACCGGGTAAGCTGGGAAAAGAGCGATGGGAATTGACGACCAATAATCCAAGACTATCGCAAGAGCACCAAGGCCACCGACACTGATTAACATTATACTACCTCCCTCAGAAGTCTGCAAACAATTGAATGTGACTCTCCAGCGATTCACCGCTTGGGCCCAAATCTGCTCAGTGCTGCGAACGGAAGACAGCATCTTTGTCAAAGTAGCGGCTGATGTCATTATCGTGACCGCACTTATCACACTTGTGAAACACCTTCGCGCCGTTTCCCGTCGACCCAGACTGCCCGGCAAAGCCAGTGACACCTGAGGCTGCACCGGAAGATGTGCTCTTCCCAGCTGTGCTGCCCGGTCCTTCTGTCCCAGAAGGTGCGTGTGGCTTGCCGTCCGACCCCAATGCCCGCTCCGCGACCTTCTCGGCCTGGTTGGTACGGGAGCTCTCCTCATGGTTCCTGCCCTGACCGTAATCAGCGGCGAGTCCAGCAGCCCCTGCGCCGAATGCCGTCCCCGCTGCGGCGTATTTGAGGTCAGAGTGCTTGCTGTCACCGCTCTTAACTCCACCAGGGCTAGAAGAGTCAGGCTGCTGGTTATTCCAAGCTTGTAGGGCGGCGGCCTGCGCTGCAGGTTGGCCCGCTTGGCCGGACGTGGTTGTCTGGTGACTAGCACTTGTGGTGTTGGAAGAGCCCGCTGGGTGCGAGTATTCGGAGCTTCCTGCGCCTACTACCGTGTTATGGATGCCGCCGGCGGAGGTAGGCTCAACTTGGCGGCTCGTAGTATCGCGTTCCGCAAAACTGCCTGGAGCCGCTATTCCTGAGCTCGTCTCGCGTGTATTTCCAGATAACTCGCCTCTGTCTTCATCTGTCTTTTTAGACGCCAAATAGCCTGTTCCAGCTAGAGCTGCGCCACCAAGCCCGGCCGCGGCAAGCCCTTTGTTGTCGCTGTCCTCCTTCTTTTGATCGTCCCACTGAGGGTAGTTCCCAACTCCGCTAGTAGCTCGCTTGGTGTCATTTTCTGGGTCGTGGTGACCTGAGGCGTGCGCGTGGTGCTCGTCGGTCTTAGATGTAGCCTGGCCAAGCGTCGGGGAAGATTGCTTATTCTCTCTGTGATCTTCCCGATCCCTGTTTGCCAGGTAGCCTGCGCCAGCGAGTCCCGCAGCTCCAGCACCTGCTGTGAGGACTTCCTTTTCTTTTCGGTGAGTGTCGTTGTCACCGCTTGAGGTCGTCTTGGACGGCGTTGCAGCCTCAGCAGGCGTGCTTTCCTTGGTCGGCTTGCCCCCATTATCGCCATCTTTCCAGTACGGGTAATTTCCCGCAGCACTGGTTGCCTTCTGCGCCTCTGTAGTCGGGTCATGGCGGGGAGTGCCAGTGTGGCTAGAAGTCTGGGTATTGCTTCCCTGCGCAGCGTGAGACTTGGCATCGCGGTTCTCCTCGTCCTTCTTATCTCCCTTTTGCGAGGCGTAGTAGCCCGCCCCAGCAAGACCTGCAGCTCCAGCTCCGGCGGCAAGAGCTTCTTCTTCCTTTCTGTGGCTGTTGTTGTCGCCTGCTGAGGTCGTCTTGGTAGGAGTAGCGGCCTCGACAGGCTTTTGCGCGGTCGTCGACGTCTTTGTCTCCTCTGTTGTCTTGCTCTTGTTCGCATTCGGGTCCTGAGATGTCTGTTTGTTTTCGGTCTTCTCGGCATCGTCCTTGTCTCTGGTGGCAAGATACGTTGCACCCGCGCTCCAGCGCCTTTACTGGCGTGGTCAAACTTCGAGTCTCCAGTCGAATCAGCTCGAGTTATCTCGTCGCCCTTGCTCGTGTCACTGTCTTTCAACTTGTCGGAGCCGAGGTATCCGGCCCCAATCGCACTGGGGCCTGCTGTCGAGGAGCCAGTAGGAAGGGTGGATTCGTTGCTCAAGCCATGATGCTGCTTCGTGGGATCGCTGTACGGTCCGTCGGACCTGTGAACGTGTTGGCCACCCTCACGAGGGAGGTTTCCCCAGTATGGATAGTTACCAGCGTCACTGGTTGCCTGCTTTGTTTCTGGCTCCGGGTCATGGTGAGCGTGTCCAGTATGGTGCTGCGCTCCCTTTTCCACATCTTCTTCCTTCTCCCGGCGAATATGTTCAGGGGCTTCCTTGGTCAGTTTATTGTGATCAGAATGATGCTTGGAAGGAGAGTCGTCAGACGGAAAAGCACCAGGCGCATTCACGTCAGGAGTTTTGACATCGCGTTTGTCTTGGTCGTGATGACCAGTGAACGTCTCCTTGATTTTCTGGCCGAGGGTGCTCATGATTATCTGTTACTAAAGACTTTAGAAGAGACAAGGTTATAATCGGTAGGAAGTTTGTCTTGATCCGCCCGAGAGTGCTGGAGGTCGTCGAAGACAAGCGACAGGAAGCTGTACCTTTAAGCTTGTCCTCCTGGGGGCTGTCACCAGCCACTTCACGTCTCAGGCAATTTCAAATCTGCGTAGAAAAGGCATGCCGGCTAAGCTCATTCACATCTTGTCAATCCGTGACATCACAACGGCAGCTTCACCAGCCACGGTATGATGTCGTTTTCACGATCGTCCGCCCGGATTGTCCTCAGCTGAGCCGCTTCTTTAGAGCTATTCTAGTTAGAGCTGTCGACCAGCGTTGTAATGGGTTAGGTGTGCGCTTTCTGAGACACTAACCGACGGCACTTGTGCGTCAATGACGATTGGCGCAAGCCACAGACAACTGTCAAAGTTAGCTAGATGATCGCTCTAGGCCGTACCGGCATAGCGGAACCTAGCGCCATCATGCAACGTCGATCCAGCGCAAATGCTTGATGGAAATCCAAATTATCGGGTTGTCAAAATCCGATGCTGCTAAATCTTGAGGGAACGTGGTTGGTAGCTCGATGCGATTGCATCGATGATTGAGCCTGTCGTTACCTGGATCAACCAGGGAGATACTTAGGTACAGTTAGCCTGCCCAGGTGGCCACATGAACGATTGAGAAACAAGGCCGTATTTGAGATGATGCACGTGGCGGGTTCTTGAAGCGATTCCTAGTGCATTGCTTAAAGGAATTCTGGTGTTCTTACCTTCACTGCTTGTGCTGCTTCCCCGTGTCCATGACCACCTCATAAGCCATCCTGGGACATGCTGGGAGAGATGTTAGGTCGAGATGCATGCAACGCCCATAGTAGTAAAGTATTTGGCCAAGATCTTATCTATCCACTTGGGCATGTATGTTTAGTCAACCACCAGCACGTCCTCGGCTACCAACCAACTTCTATTTATTCAGGTACGATCTCAACCTCCTCACGCACTGATAGGGCTATAGAAACTCTCGATTCAGAACCCTGGAAGCCTGGCATCCAGGGAAGGGTGCAACGGGAAACATTCTTTGTAGTCCTACCTTTTTCTAGAAACATAAGCTGAGATGTCCTTTTTTCATAAAAAAAAAACTCTTCCTAACCGGGGTGCAGTCACAAGTCTCGGATTTTCGAAAACCTTGGGCGGCGGCACGTGGCCAAGCTTTCGTATACCGTTGTGAATGCTTAGATCCTTCCTCTGACTCATTTTCCTCACAGCCAGATTCTCCGCTTAATACTTTTAATGTTTTTTACCTTTTTGGATGAGAGACTTGGGGAGTCGAACAATCTTGCCTCGACTACACAGAGGAAACTTCAGAGCTAATTGATTAGGCCCACAATTTGTTGTGTGCATCTTCAACCGCGGTCTGCATACCTACTCCTCTCGATGGTCACGCGCGTCTTTGCCCTATTGAATGCGCCCATTCATCCTGGCGATTTATCATACCCTCCCCATGGGCAACCCAATTATGACTACGAGACTTTCACATTTACTCGGCCCGTAGAATATATCTATCACATCGGATCTCATATTCCTTGCGTTCCAGTGGGTTAGGGGTCTCAAGTGGCGTGAGGAAGACGGAGATTACCGAACATAGTTGACGCAACTAAGGTTAAAAGATGGGGGCCACGGGGTTAGGCTGTCCGTCAAGCTAGAGACTTGGATGCGGGTTATGCCCGCGTACCATGGAACCGCTCGGTAGCAATATCCACGATGGTGCTCACGCCATTCAAGATTTCCCGCGTCATTTTCCTGCGATCGAGCTTCGTTGATCTTCCGAAATCTTGAAATACACGACAGATCTTCTCCCTCCCCAGCGCAATCTCGCCCCATCTGCACTGCACCCCAATCTTTCGAGCCTTGCATATATCAGTAATGCCGAGAGTGGCAACTAGGGATATTAACGTTGGGGCTGGATCGAGTCGTCACACACAATAAGCGGCAACCGGTGAAAACTGAACGACTGCAACAACTAGCAGGTCGCAGAGCACGCCGAGGCTCGTGACCGCAAGACCAGAGCTGTTGTACCTTCAGACAAGGTCGGTCCAACCGAGACGGAAGAAAGCGTGCTTCACTGGGAGCGGTGAGAGTCCTCGCCAACCCAACTCCCACATCAGCCGACCTCTTCATCAGTTGAAGGTGGCACAAGGACCCTTCATGACTAAAATAGCACTAGCCGGCCGGTCCTCGATGAACCCTGTCCCTTGCACTCATCCTGGTGGGAGGCCCAGACTCAGGACGCGTTCACAATGAATTTGCCATTTGGAGCCTAGATGATAAATTCATCCTACCGGCGGTGCGGGCCAATTCTGCCGCGTTGTCGTCGACGGTGTCGACCCCAAATCCAGCCTGCGCTCAAACGCAATGATCCAGGACCAGGGCAGACCAGGGCGAGAAAAGAGGCATGGTTCTGCACTCTGCCAGTGGCATTGACATGGCTGTTTCGGTTCATTTTGACTGGTTGGGAATGATCTCCTTTGCATCGTGCTGGCCATTTCTCAGTCTTGGCTTTGGTTAGCAGTCTTTGCGAGCGGACTGCGAGCGGACTGCGAGCGGGACTCGTCTGCGGCTGTCGCCGTGGTTCAAATGTTTGCAGTGGTAGTCCGGTCTTCTTCTTTCCTTCTCTGCCTCAGGAGGAAAAAGCGGGCGTCCAATGGTGACCGGCACACTGAATCGCGACAGAGCCTGAGCTGCTGACTGCGAGATATGAGCAGTACCCACTTGGTGCACACAAGATATGGCCCCCGGTGCGGCAAAACAAAATGTGCGAGAAACCTGTCCACTTGGGGCTCAACATTTCCAACCCTTGCGAGATTTCAGGAACGGTGCAGTCGTCGAAGTTGCGCTGCTCATGTGCCACTAATGTATGAATGAGTAACTCGAACTGCGTCGGGAAGACGTGGATACTACTTCGGCCATGTCAATCGGCACTCCGAGGGAGAACCGATGCGCACATGCAGCAGGGCAGGGCTCTTATCTTCATCCATTTGACCGCATCGGCAAGCCCTTCATCGAGTCGAGGGGCTGTGGGTTCATGCTCCCGCCGACTGACAGGTGTTTTCCCGAGAGTGACAGTAACGGAGCCCAGGCCGTTGGCGAGTCTCTAGTCAGAAACCCTGCAAGCCACCAGCGGTTCGCTGCTGCACTATCTTGTGCATAAATTGCTTGACGTTGCATTCGAAGCGAGCGTTACGAAGATCTTACGATAGGCCAAACGACCCAATTTACTGTGGTGCATGGGCAAAGACCGCCCGGATTCCTGGCAGCCAGGTTGTAGCACCCGCTTCCAGTCGACGGTTACGGCTCACCCCGTGCTCGTCTGCTTGCTCGCCCGGCTACCGGGGTGCCCGAGTGACAGTCTCAAAAAATTATCGACCCGGCAAGATTCCACATTGTGGTCGATTACGCGCTACAGGCGACCTCGGGATTTCGACGCACCAGAGTGGATCAGGGCGGTCAGTTCATGGCAGATTGTCCACAGGACCACAATGACAGTAGCTCCTCGCTTGAAAATCCAGAAGATGGTGGTGGGCCCCCTGCGGATTTTGATCCACTGTGGGTGACACCACGCTCCAGAGCGCCCCAACCTGGGGCCAATATATGGCAGATCAGGCTCGAAAAGCAGGGATGGAGCTTGACATCATTTCTGGCATGAGTGGCACGTGGCTTGATGGTATTTGAAGTCAAGGGCCTTTGCCCGGGGGTGGTAACACGATCAAAATGGAGAACCCGGGTCCAAGGAAACCAGGGGCGATCCATCAACGGGCAAGAGACGAGTTGCAAGTTGCCGCAAACAAAGCAAAACTGCGGCGCACGCTAGCAATATGCATAAAATTACACCTCTCACTCGTCTGACACTTTACTAATTCTGAGCCGTCAGAACGACCGTCCATCACGATGGCAACGCAGGGTCTCAGCAGCTCCACCCGCCAGCTGAACTACAAGAACCTCTCCCGCGATCGCAACGAAATCCGCCTCCTGGAAATCCAGCCCGCTAGTGACCTCAATGATATAATTGTCGCCCGCCTCGTCAACCGACAGCTGACTCCCGAACTGGAATTCATCGGGGTGTCGGCGCTGTACGGGGACACTGATGTGACGGAGAAGGTCCAGATAGACAACAAGCGCATCGCCATACCGGCGAACCTGGGATCAGCCCTGCGACATGTCCGGGCAGTCTTCTCCCAGTCGGACATCAGCTCCAATGCCTCCGAAGGCGAGGTCTCCTCGATGGAGGTGAAAAAGTCGAAGGAACCGAGACCGGAAAAGAGACCACCGCGCTGGCTCGGCAACATACTACGCAGCCTGGGCTTCCAGCGCCCTGAGGTCGACCGAGCAAAGAACCAGAGCTCCATATTGCTGGTCTGGCTGGAAGCCGTCTGCGTCAACAGGAGAGATGCACGGGAGCAGAAGGAACAGAACAGGATGATGTCGGCCGCGTACCGGAATGCTAAGGCCGTCGTCGGATGGCTGGGCCCCAAGGACGACACGAGCGACCGAGCTGTCAACGTCATTCGCACATGCGACAGGGCCCTCCCGCACCACTTTGGTACGCCCGAGGACAAGGAGCTTCACCCCGAGCACTACGCGCCAGATTACGTCTGGATGGAGCACATCAAACATCTTTGGGAGATGCCCGAGGGTATCACGGACCTGCGCGAGCAATCCAACTTCACAGCCCTTGCCAAATTCCTCCAAAGGCCATACTTCCAGCGAGACTGGATCCTGAGTGAGCTGGCGATGGGAACATTCCCACGTTGCGAGGAGATTGTCAGCTGGAGCGAGGTGTTGCGGTGGAACCGGTGCAACGAGGAGCTGATCGATGTGGCGACGGCACACTTCCCCGAGCAATATAGGAAGGACATCGATTCATTTATCCCATTGGGGACGGTAAGTAAAACTTTTCTAAGCTCTGATGTGTTCCCCCGATGTGAGATCGACCACTTTTTGTGTAGGGCCCCGGCCAAGGGAGCCGGGGGTCTTGACGTTGTCCTATGTAGCTGGTGGCACTCGTGACTAACTGATTGGGGCCAGGTGTATACTATGCTGAAGGAATTCGAAAGAAGAAGAGATAGTCCAGCTTCCGGCTCCGATACGAGGTCGATGCTTACACGTGGCTCTTCCAAGAGCGGCTCTTGATCACGAGGCCGGAAATTAAAATGCTCGTTGTGTATGGTTTTGGTTACGAACGGCTCATGGCTTCCACGGAAGAGACGATTTTTCTTCTTCTTGATATAGTCTTTATATACCCACAGCCCTGTTATCTGATTACCCAGCCTGCCAATGGCCGAGCCTTGACGCCTGACCTTTCTCTTATGCCCCTGATGGCCGTTCGTGCTTTACGCAGGATCTCGTTCTCATCCATGCTTACCAGCCGCCGCCCCTTCTCGACGACTAACTTCCCGTCCACAACCACGGCTTCCACGTCTGCCGCCGTGCAGCTATGAACCAACACGGCCACCGGGTCGATGCCACCCTCAACAATCTGCTCCTCCTCAAAAGGTGCCGCGCACAGCGGAACATTTACGACCACAAAGTCAGCCTTCTTTCCTACCTCCAGGCTGCCTACATCCTCTTCCAGGCCCAAAGCTTTAGCACCATTGATGGTGGCCATCTCCAGCGCAGTGGTGGCAAGCAAAACATCAGCCTTCATCCTCGTGCCCGCCTGCAGTGTGCTCGCCAGGTGCATCTCGCGAAACATATCATAAGTGTTGTTGCACGGCGCACCATCCGTCCCCAAGCCAACATTCACACCCGCAGCCAACATGTCCGGCACCGCAGCCACGCCCGATGCGAGCTTGCAGTTGCTCGTGGGGTTGTGCGCCACGCTCGCGCCTTGTGCCTGCGAGAGAAGGGGGGCAGGTCCACGGCCGGATCCAAGTGAACCATGTGGGCGAGGACCGTCTTGAACGGGGAGCCCTCCGGCCCACCGACCAGACCCGCGTCCTTGCAGAACTGGACGGGCGTCCTGCCCTCGTAGCAGTCCCTATAAATCTCGCGGTCCCGCGAGGCCTCGGCGCAGTGCATCGTCAAGTTGATCCCATGCTCATGGCAAGCCTTTCCAATGGCGTGGTGCTCCGAAAGTGGGGACCCTCGCGGCGTGCTGGCCGCCATCCAGACGTGAAGCCGGTCGGAGAAGGAGCCGTTGTGCGCCTGATGGGCCGCGCGGCGCTGATCGACATCTCCGCCAGATCTCTGTCACGGGTGTCGGAAATCTGGTCATTGCTGCCGGTTCCTGTGGTTTCACCAGCTTGCCCTGTGAGAAGTCATGTTAGTATGACCCTTTCGCATATCAAGCATTCTTGAGAGTTATTTCTGCTCACCAGGCACGCCCTAATACCAGACTCGCCCACAGCCCGTACGATATTATCGAAGCCGGCACTATGCGTGAGCATGGCCTCGAGGAATGTGGTCACACCGCCTTTCGCAATTCAGCTATCGTTAAACGTGCCGCATGATAGCCGTCATCTTCGTCATAAGATGCCTCCAGAGGCCAGATTGCATCGCACATCCATGGATGGAGCCACAGGTTCTCGGCCAAGCCTCTGAGAGAGACTGGACCGTGTGGCAGTTCGTATTGATCAGGCCAGGTATGACTATCTTGCCGGTCAGGTCAACGTTTCGAATTTCTCGGTCTCTTGGAAATTCTGGATGAGCAGTCACGGCTGAGCTTTTGTCTATCAAAGCTATGCGATTGTCAACAACTAGAATTGCACCGTCAAGGATGATTTCACGCTTCTTGTTGACGGTGATGACCGTAGCATGCTGGTAAAGTGTAGAAGTCATGGTTTCTAAAACGAGGCGAGATTCGGTGTTCGTAATTGTCTCTGGTGTAACACAGTGTTGAGTTAAATCTTGAAAACAATGCCGGTAGTTGCATTAATGCGGTCTTTCTCCGGCATTTCTAAGCAATCAGTTGGCCGGCAGGCGGGGGATTCGTGTTCTTTCGGAGTACGCCGGTTGGCTGAGGCCTTTCACCTTCGAGAGGGGATGATAAGAAGAATGTCCAGAGGCAGCGTATCATCCAACTCCAAAATCAGGGCCGGATTTTTTCTACCTTCTGAGGTGGGACAAAAAACCTTCAAGAAAGTTGGGAGAAGCGCGTTGATGCTATGGCCGTGTCCGAGTTACCCCTGAAGCGCGAAGAAGGCGACAATACCGACGAGTCGTACACATCGCCCAAACGCGACAGCGGCATGACTGAGAAGTCCTCTCGATGGCGAGAAGTCAAAGAATATGTTACGAGCCAGGAGGGTGGTTTGGACATTATGTACGTCGCAGTGTGATCCGTCCAAAGCTGTATTTATGTGCACGCACAGACATGACTGACAATGCCCTCCAGGACTATCTCTATCTCGTAACACCAAACGTATGGCCCTTGAACAAGATTTACAAGGATCATGAGCCTCCATTCTACGGCCTGAATGACGGAGTTCCTATCTTGTTAACCATAATTCTCGGCTTACAACACGCTTTGACAATGATCGGCTCTGTCGTGTAAGCACAATACACCTTCTTTTATGGGTTTTCCGTCTATCCTACCTCGTAATATTCCAGAATATTCCAAAATGCTTCAATTCGGACTCGATATCAGGTGGTTGACATATACCAGCTCTCCGATACTTGCCCTTGCCGGCGGTGCTTTTTATCTAGACACCGCAACGACTGAGTATCTTGTATCGGCCTCCTTTATTACGACAGGCATCGCGACAGCATTTCAGGTAACACGCATTCACATCGCCAAGACGCCGCTATTCATTGGGACTGGGCTCTTATCCGTAGTAGGCCCGACATTTGACATCATCGCCATCGCCATTGCCTACACAGCCAAGCTGTACGCCAACGGCTCTTGCCCTACAGGCCCGGACGGGACTCAGCTCCCTTGCCCCGACGCCTATGGCGCACTCCTTGGCTCGCTACTGTGCACCGTCTGGATCCAGATCGGCATGTCCCTCGTCCCGCCTAGGCTGCTGAACAAGGTCTTCCCCAAGCTGATCACGGGCACGCTGCTGCTCCTGGTCGGAGTCTACCTTATCGGCAACGGAATGCAGAACTGGGGCGGGAGCAGCAGCTGCCACGATGGCGAGGGGTTCTACGCGCTCTGTCCCAGCGTCGACGCGCCCAAGCCTCTGCCCTGGGGCGACCCGAAGCTCATCGGGCTCGGGTTCAGCGTTTTCGTGACGATCGTGCTGGTCGAGTTCTTCGGGTCACCGCTGATGCGATCCTCCAGCGTCATCTGCGGGCTGGCGGTGGGATGTGCCATCTCGGGCGCGACGGGGTACTGGAGTCCAAGCCAGATAGAGCAGGCGCCAGTGGTGACATTCTTGTGGGTGAGGAGGTTCAAGCTCTCGGTGGACGGGGCCTTGATCCTCCCGCTGCTCATCATGTTCATTTGCCAAGGCGTGAGCACAATGCCTGACATCCTTGCCACGGCCGAAATTTCCGGCGTCGAAATCGAAGGCACCCGCTTCAACAGCCGAATTCAAGGAGGCATTCTCTGCGACGGCCTGGGTAGCCTGTTCAGTGCTCTTGGAACAGCTGGTCCGATGGTCGGTCAGGCCGGGAACAACGGCGTCATTGTGCTGACAGGCTGTGCAAGTCGGAGGGCAGGCTGGTGCGCGTCAGGCTTCCTAATACTCATGGGGATATTTGGCAAGTTTGGTGCCATATTCGCTTCCATGCCACCCTCTGTCTTAGGTGGGATGCAGGTTTTCCTATACAGCACCATTGCCGTTGCTGGTGTGCGGGTGCTGGCCTTGATATCCTGGACCCGGCGGAATCGGTTCATTTTGTCGACATCTTTGGCTATCGGCTTCATGGATATTGTGCAGCCCACATGGTTTAGCCAAGTTCTTGATTACAGTGGCCCAAATGTGCGTCGTCTATCTTCTTACAGGGTGTCAATTTGATTGTGGAGACACCTTTCATTATTGCCGCGGTGATTGGGGTGTTCTTGAACCTCTTGCTGCCACAGACGGAGGTCGGAAGTGGGCGAATGAGAAGCCTGACAGGTAGTTTGAGAGAGAACTAAGCAATCCAGCCCAGGTATTTCACGATAGGTGTAGCCGGAGGATTGATGGTCACTCTGTAGACTTTTTGAAAGCTGTGACCAATGCATTGCAAGACAAGCAATACACTGAGACGTCCAAAGAATTCATAGCTTCGCCTGGGTTCTACAAGGAAACTCAACCAATTCAACCAGACATGCCCTTTCGTTGATTTGAACTTGTGCATGGATGCAAAACACTGACGTTCTCGCATGAACATCGGGTGCTTCTCTCTGAATCTTGCAGCTTTCTACCCGGCTGAGCCGTCCTCCACAGACCCTGCGGCTGGTATTCTTACCGTTACACTGACCACCGCGACTGTCACTGTTCTAGGGAAAATAGGAGCAAAAACGGGCCAGGGGTTTCGTTCTTAATCCGTATACATCGAAGGCGTACGGTCCCTTCACACAATGAACAGATGATTCAAGAATAACGCTGGTTCTCTTGTTTCTCACCCTCACATCCCCCCCATCCCGGGAGACTTATGTCGTTCTTTTCCTTATGCAACTCATTACGGATGGTCGTGAAGTCATGCTTTGTAATGGGAAAGGCCATGATCAAGTCTGGGACGCAATCTTGTTTTTCCGACAGATCCAAATTATCTTGGTATCATTTCCCGGCACTGATCCAAGCACATCTGGGCTTCTTCAACGAAAATAAAACATCCATGTCTGAGTATCGCGCCGTGAAAGAGGCGTCATGCATGGGTGCAGCAATACACCCTCGCAATGCTGTTGAAATGATACTACTACCACTGCATGACGCTATTCGCAGGCCAATTTCGAGTAAGCCCCCGAACAGCATTCCAGCGGTGGGAAGCAGAAGCTGCCCCAGACCATGCGACAGCGATGTCACATTGACTTGCTTTGTGTGATGGAAGATCTGATATGCATTTTTTGTTGATTTGTACATGTCTTCTACCGATTTGTGCCACGTCTCACACGCAGGATCGCCACTCGGGCCGTCGCATGCACTAACGCAGCGTGCTGGCGCCAAGCCATTGGTTGTTTGTGCCAGAGCTACGGGCAAACTTGTTACACTGCGGTCTATGCGGGCGAGTCGACGACCGAGGTCCCCCGCAAAATACACCTACCATAGCTATAGGTGGCAGTGGCAAACATGCGTGAGCCGAAGCATCACCTTGCGTCCGAAGGGGGCAAAGCGTTGGGCATATATTATAGATAAGATTGTGCGGAGAAAACAATTTATGCTTCTGAAAATGTCAGGGAGGTGCCTGCGACGTCATGCTAGTCGGGGAGAGGGAGATCTGCCAAGATCTGGAGCCTCCCGTTGCATTCAGGGACGGGCTTATGCCGATCTGGAATGGATCCTTGCGGCGATTGTGCGCGGCAAATGCAGCGCGCCTGTAGAGAGAGCACAGGGCGAGCAATCAGCTTGCTGCTTGTGGGTTCCCGGGCTCGATGATCCAAATCAAGATTGCGTCGTGGCCTGGGGCACAATCACAGAGGATCAGCAGGCGCCCTGATCGGCCACGATGACAACATGGCATGCAGAGGGCGTCGCGGCGTCACGGCGTCAAGTGCATTCTGGTCGAGTCAGAGTGACCCGCCACGGCCAGCACAGTCAACAGCCCCTGTCACTGGGTGACTGGGTGACTGACCGGCGGACGATGCCTTCAAGGGACGGGTAGTCGGACGGCATTGGGTATATTTGTGTTTCGAAACATGACTTGATCTCATGGCCTGGGCAGATGATTCTAGCGTACGTGCGTACGCAGTGGCACCGACGCTCTGCATGTTCGGATGCCCAAGTTCAGAATGGGGAGAATCGGCCAGGCGGGACCCTCATGCATTGACGGCAGGTTACGATAGGCCAGCTGTGGGGATGTTTCAAAACACTCCCCTGTTCCCCGTAGTTGGGAGTGACAGCGTTTCGGGGGAAGAAGTGGTCGAGCGTTCATCCGAAGATGCTGTCGAATGGAATTTTTTAAACTTAGAGAGAGAAACACATGCAATGCGAGCCAGTCAAAGCTGGCGAAACGAGCCCAACTCGAAACAAGTTCGTCCATTCCACGGCTCGACGGCTTAAATGTCCGGCAACCTTACTCGTCGACAGGCAGGCGCAAGTAAACGAGTGAGGCATAAAGACGAACGAGGGTCGAAGAGTTGGCCCCCGGGATGAATTGACATGGTCGCCTCTCTCTCTCTGTCCAGCCAGACAGCCAGCCAGCCTGCATGGAGGCCTGCCTGCACAGGAGGAGGCTTTGCCTGGTTGAAGATGCTTGGCGCCCACATCTGTCCGCGTTGCTGTCATGACGCGCTTAAAATGGCAACAGCCACACTCTGTAGATGGCTAGTAGTGGCCCCCGGTCGACGCTCGCAGAGAGAGGCGAGGTGAGAGGGAGGCGAAAAGGGGCCGTTGGTGTGTAGAAACATGGTCTGCATTGACAGATTGAGAGGC